>OU612044.1:151553356-152753356 GCA_914767935.1 Coremacera marginata
ATATCTATATCTATATCTATATCTATATCTATATCTATATCTATATCTATATCTATATCTATATCTATATCTATATCTATATCTATATCTATATCTATATCTATATCTATATCTATATCTATATCTATATCTATATCTATATCTATATCTATATCTATATCTATATCTATATCTATATCTATATCTATATCTATATCTATATCTATATCTATATCTATATCTTTATCTTTATCTATATCTATATCTATATCTATATCTATATCTATATCTAAAATATTTCATATTATCCAATATTTCACATAATCGATTTTTTCTTCTTTCAGATTTTAACGGAATTCTTGCAAATTTAAAATGGAAACGTACACTACACAACAACGCGTTAAAATTATCAAATTTTTCTATTCTTGTCAACGATCAATTGTTATCACGCAGCGAAATTATCGCCAATATTTTAACTTAAGATCAACCCCACAGTTTTCATGATTATGAGTTTGGTCAGCCTTTTTGAGGAACTGTGTTCAGTTGCCGACCGTCCAGGAAGAGGTAGTCTTCGAAATTTTGGCATTGAATACAAGGTGGAAGCTGTCTGGCAGAGTGTTACAAATTATTCATCTGTCTCAAATCGTTGCAGTTCCTGCCAATTGGGCATTTGCAGAACAATATTGCGGAGAATTTTAAAGTTGGCTCTGAAGATGTACCCATTCAAAATTCAAATTGTGCAAGCATTGCTTCGGCAAGACCACCAACAACGACTGCAATACGGTTATCATTTAACATTTTTTGTTGATTTTTATTAATATTTTAAAAAAAAAAATTGTTTTGATTATTTGAAAGGAAGAAATTATCACAGGATTTTGAAAATGGTCAAAAGTATAGGAAAATTAAAAAAATTATCGAATTGAAGCAGTCAAACAAAAGAGTTCCCATCTAGTTCAGTGTTCATATTAACAAATATCGTAAGAACGTTTTATGACCTTATAATATCTGTAAAATAATTTAGCAAGTTTTACAGATTCTTGTGAAATCTCATTTCAAAAAATAATAATTGTTTTAGTTTAGACAAATTTTCTAAATATTTATAATATAATAATAATAATTGTTTTAGTTTAGACAAATTTTCTAAATATTTATTTTATTTTGCAGGTTATTTCTCTGAAGAAGCTATAAAAGCAATCCACCCAAAATATACAAAGAGAAGCTCGATGGAAAATACAGATTTGATTACAGAATTTTTTTATATCATCTGATACTATCTTCGAGAAGAAAAATTCAATTTAAGAACAGGTTTAATGAGAGGGAACTCTATTTAAAAAGCTATATTAATAGTGAAATTAAAGAAGGAGAGACAGAAGAATAATACAATATTATCATTTAAAAAGAATGTGTGAGAGTTTTTTCTTTCAATTTACGTGAAAAACTTCACCAATTTATACCGATCGCTGAAGAAACCTATAAATTTTCAAAATACAAATTCATGTATAAAATTAATAAAGGTCCAAGGGAGGTAGCCCTAGGACATACCGATTAAGACAATTTTTATTACCCATCTATTACTCTATTTTTGTAGCATTCTGACAAAGTTTCTTTAAGATCAGCTAGCTTTTGAATGTACCTCCCATACAAAATCATGTAAAAAATAAATAAAGGTCCAAGTGAGGTAACTCTGGTGCATATTGATTTCGACCACTTTTAGAATGTTAGATAGATTCACTCTATTTTTCTAGTATTTTAACAGAGTTTCTTTAAGTTCGTCAACTTTTGTTTGTTCCTCCTATATAAAATTAGGTAAAAACTTAATATAGATCCAAGGGAAGTATCGCTAGGGTCTAACCGTTTTCAAAAATTTTAAGTACGCATCTCTTATTGTATTCTCTTAGTATTCCGACCGAGTTTTGTTAAGATCAACTTATCTTTGTGTGTACCTCCCATAAAAAATCATGTAAAAAAACAAATATAGACCCAAATGCTTTGTACGAATAATCGTTCGTTAGTAGAAAAAAGATAAAAATATTTTGTTCCTTCTTTCGTTTGTAGAGAAACAAAATAAATATTTTGTTCATTCGTAGAAAATAGATGTCTGTTCGTTCGTTTCGTTCGTAGAAAATACATGTTCGTTCGTAGAAAATAGATGTTTCAGAAGTAGAACCACAAATAACTTCTAAATCCCGATTTATTTAAATTTGTGTATTATGTTGGAATATTTGTCCGCTATCCCTTTCGTTCGCAGAAAATAGTTGTTCGTTCGCCAGTTCGAAAAAAAAAAATATTAAAATTTTGTTCGTTTCATATGAAAACATTATGTTCGTGCAATTCTCTGCCTCTAGGAAGTGATCGATTTCAACTATTTTCGAAATTTTTTTTAAGTAGCCTAAACTTACCAAGCACACCAAATTTTATTATCACCAACTTTTGTATGGGCTCAGTCTAGTGTGCGACTCTCCCCTGTGAAGTGATGGGTCGAAATCAACAAAAAAAAATCGTGATCTTATTCAAGATTTATCTCTGGCATTATGGTCCACAAATATTCATCGATAAAGTAGAAAAGTGCAATGCCGAAAAAGAACTTAAATTTTGCGGTGAGCAAGATATCTGGAGACTGGTTCATCTGAAAACAAAAAAAAAAAAAATTCGGTATAGTAAAGAGTTCTTGGGCGATTAATCGTCCGATTCTGTTTTTATTTTGGACACATATTTTTGATTTATAACTATCTAAAACAACCACAATTTTTTGCACAAAATAGGAAAATTTTCTTTCTCTGCCCGCCATTTTTTCAAAAATTAATATTTTTTAAAAATCAACGATTAAACTCCCAGGAACTCTTAGCTTAACCGAAAAAAAAATTTTTTTGGTTTCAGATGAGCCAGTCTTCAGATATCATGCTTACCGCAAATTTAAAGTCTTTCACAGAATTGCATTTTTCTACCTTATCGACTAATATTTTTGGACCAAAATGTCAGGGATAAATCTTGAATAGTTATACTTTAACAATGTAAAAACAATTTTGGTCTAAAATAAAAAATAGCTTTAGAAATAAATTTTTAAAAAGGTATCTTTTTTTTTTTTCTTCGAAAAACTCCCGGAGGCCCTTAAGTAGCCCAGTTATTACTTATTATAGCATCATAATAAAAATCTTACACATACTTGTAGGCACCTTAAAAGAAAAATAGTTCTTTCTTTTTTAAAAATTTTTTTGTTTCCGATGGCTGAAAATCTGACGATTCGTTTTATTTTACAATAATTTACAAGTCAAACATTGGCAACACTGAGCGCTAAGTTGGCATCCCTGTATAGTAAAACAGCAAATTGCATTTATGCTGTTTTTCAATAAAAAGGTATGAAAAAAAGCCATAAATTCAGTTTAGTAGCAAAAAATATACTTAAACAACAATAAAATAGCTGAAACACAACAAGACAAATCTAGATGAAATTTTTTTGTTTTATATCGTATAATTTCGTTTTTTCCCCTCTTTTCTGCATTGTGCAATAAAAGCGTACAACACAAAATGTAAAGCATACATTTGTGCGCACTTTGAATGTCCGAGTGAAGTTAGTGAAATATTAATAAAAAACATAAATTTCAAAGATGTTGAGTTAAAAACAATAAAAACTATTTTATATGCTTTAAAAAAAAAAACATTAACGTTGTTGACTTCCACATTAAGTGAAACATTGTGTAAATTTCCCTCATTTAAGCCATTAAATATGGCATTTATAATTATTATGGTTTGAGCAGCATTTTATGCCTCAATAAAATTCTTTTATTTCTTAACATTTATATGATGCTACATTTGGGCATTTTAAGACCTCATTAATTTTCCTAACTGCCAAAAAAAAAATGGCAACAATTTGATATAACCATATGACCTGAACTTTATGCCAAAGTAGCATTGGGCACACACCAGTAACTCATTAACTCAATACAAGCAGTACTCCTCTCACTCTTCTCAATCATACTCCTTAAAAACGTAAGTGTGTGTGTGTGTGTGTATGTGTGTGTGTGTGTGTGCGTTCGTCTGCTAAAGGGGGCATTATTTGTGTCGTTGCTGTTAATGGCGCATTTAGTGCAGTTTATGTTATGGATGATGTCTGAGTACATGTAATAAACATCCCAGTCGGCATTATGCCAAATTATTCCCAAAAATAGTGCCAGTCGTCATGTGTGTTTTGAGCTCTGTGTTTTTTGCGTCATTTTCATATTTTATTTGAAATTTTTTGTTGTTTATTTTCCTTCGTTTTTACAAAATTCCTTAACATTACCTGTTTTGCTAAATAAGGGCGTGTTTATTAAAGCTTCTTTAGCCACGTAGAAAAAATTAATGAATAAGACAAACAACAACGAAAATTCGCCGCACTCGGTAGTATAAAATTTAAAAGCATACTTTTTGGCAGTCTGTTAAAGCGTTCTCAAGTCGTGTAGCATACATAACTTGTAAATATATTCTAATTGTATTGTTTAGAATACCACTTTCAGCTATTTGAAGATATTTAAAAAACATTTCATGATAAGCGAAGTTGAATATTTGAATAGTTTTGAATGCATTAATCAATATGATAATAGATCAGATCAATATAGGAACAGCCATTTATTTGACCCCCTCCCCCAGCCCCCCACCCCTAGGGCTCGATTCGGGATAGATATAAAATATAATCGACCAGCTTTTGTGTTTCTGTATGGGGAACCCTAGAAAGGTGGCAGATAGGAGGTAGGCGTGTTCAGAACCAACTCATAGATTTGACCCCCCTAGGGATCAATTCGGATGGGATGAAACTATAATAAACAGTTCTTATTTATTTTATATGAGGACCTCCAGAAGGGTGACAGATCGAGGGTAGGTATGTTCAGAAGAAATGTTAAAAGACAGAAAATAATAGGACCAACTCATTTAAACGGAAATATTAACTATAACCGACAGTCCTTGTGTTCTTTGTATGGGAACCCCAAGAAAGGTGGCAGATAAGGCATAACAGGACCAGATCCTATATTTGACTACTCTAGGGACCAATTCGGGAGAGATATGACTATAATAAGCAGTTTTTTTTTGTTTTGTATAAGGACCTCCAGAAAGGAGACAGATAGGTGGTAGATGTGTTCAAAAGAAATGTTGAAAGACAAAAACAAATAGCACCAGCTCGTGCATCTTACCCCTCTAGGTGTCAATTCAGGAGGCATATGATCTATTATGGACAGTTTTTGTGTTTTTTGTATGGAGACCCCCAGAAGGTTAGCAGATAGGGTTTAGGTGTGTTGAGAAGAAGTGCTGAAAGGTAAAAAATATAGGAACAGCCTATTTATTTTATCCCTCCAGGGGTCAATTCGGGAGAGATATGAACTATGATCTACAATTTTTGAGTGGTTTGTTTGGAGACCCATTGAAGGGCATCAGATAGGGGTTAGGTGTACTCAGAAGTAAAGTTTAAGGGCAAAAAATAAAAGGCCAGCTCATATATTGAAGCGAAGCTTTTTACTCCTCGTTCTGTGATTTGCTTAGAGTGAAATCTGAAAAATTTTCGACAGATTTTTTCTTGGAATTTGGATGGTTTCTTTGTTGCTATCGCTTATTACAACAAGAAAATTTAATACTTTAATATTAAATACTAAAAATATGTTTTGGTTCCCGTGGGGATCGAACCCGTGCCCTTTTTGACGATAGCCCAGCACACTACCCACTAGGCCACAAAGACCTGTGAGAAGATGTTGTTAATTTAATCTTAGTTATAACAGAAGCTATGCTGCTTTAGATCGTCACCATCTATCAATAGATAGAGGATTGTGTATTTGCTATGCTACAAAAATTTGCTTTTATTTGCCACAAGGTGTCTCCAGCATCGGTGTGTTTGTATTGTGAATGCGTTTGTGGTATTGTTGGCATAGAGTATAAATTATTATGTAGAGATTGCATCAACTCTGCTAAATCTCTGGCATGCGTTAACAGAGGTTAACAGAGTGTTTTTCTTCATGTTTTTAAGTGATATAACTCTGTTAACACTGTTAGCAGAGTTGACGCAATCTCTACACATGCAATAACAATAGAGTTCAGCTACTACAGCTATATCGCACTTCCTCAGCATTAACCCATCTAAAGCCACTACCCAGTAATCATTGAAAATATCAATGTTATGGATACCCGTGACCACAAACAAGTTAATGTGGGAAAAATTTACCCACCAATGAATGGGTTGGGCTCAGGGACAACACAAGACGTAACAACTAACCATGCGTATACATAGATCTATTTACACAACTAATTTTAATCTACTTTTGAGTTGACCTTTTGACAAATTAACATCAAAAACGCTACAATTGTTAGCAAAGGAACTCATGCGACTTAAAGGAGCAGTAGCCATATAATTTGTTCTACTAAATGGCAAATAAATTAAGTTGTTAGCGTTTCTACTGCTTCTACGGTTAGTGTTAAAATTTATGTGAGAAAGAAGTTCTGGAGAATCGAATACACCTGTTATGAGCTGGTGTAAATATACGATATCTGCCGATTTCCTTCGATCACCTAAAGACTGCATTTTTAATAGTTTTAAACGATCCGCATAAGGAGGAAGGTCTAATATGTCAGTTCCACTTAAGCCCCTTAGAGCAAACTGAACAAAACGTTTTTGGATTCTTTCTATTCGATCAACATGCACATTGTAACTTGGGGACCACACTTGACTTGCATACTCTAAGTGAGGACGCACGATTGCATAATACAACGTTGTACGCATAGTTGTAATCATGCTATTAAATTCTTTGGCCCAGCGTTTTACAAAACCAAGCATTGAAGATGCTTTTTTACAAATATTATCAATATGAATCTTAAACGATAGCTTAGAATCCATGCATATACCTAGGTCCAGATAACAAATTACACTCTATGTTTTAAGCGTCAAAAAAATAGATGATATCAATAAATATGGAATTAACAAACGCATGCATGAAATCGGCAAGATATCTAAAATGTTTGTTAAATTTTGTTTCGTGTGCGTTCTTCAATATATATTTTTGAAGCGAAGTTTTTTAATCCTCGTTCTGTGATTTGCTTGGAGTGAAATCTGAAAAATTTTCGACAGATTTTTCGCTACGTAGTAAGCTGTTGAAGGAAAAAATTTGTTCAGTGCAGTCAAGTTCACAACCATGTGGGAGAGTTAAAATGGAGAGTCGCTGGCATATATTGGCGAGGAAATTTGACATTCAACAATAAAAAATAAGCAGTAAATATGTTTTCTGTATATATGTAATAAATTGTATGTTATTTAAAATTTTTGAATTTAAAAGTTAATTTATTAAAAATAAAAAAATTATTAAGCTTTCAAATCTATGTAACTGCGAAAGAGCTTCCAAGTGTGTCCAACGACGCACCTGTGTTTTTTGACCTCTTTAGCGGTCCATTCGGGAGAGATCTTTTTATACGAAAATTTGATGATTTATTCAAAAGAAGGTTCTAACACTCAGAAAAAAAGACTGTTAAATTAACGAAAAAGTAGGTTCGCACAACAGTTTTTGCCGTCAAATCCCATTCTACGGATGAAAGTGTTGATACAACAGTCCGGACCTTTAATAACAGCAGTCCTGTTTGTTGGACAACAAACAACAAACTGGGTTGTTAAAGTAACAGTCTTCACAGTTGAGGTAACGGTACTATTTTTTGTTTTGAAATAACAGTCCGCACTGTTGAAGTAACGCTCCTCACTGTTAAAGTAACGGTGAATGTTGTTTATTTAAAATAACAGTCTCAATAGTCTTAAATTTTGAAACAACGGTAATAGCTGTTATTTCGAAATTACAACTTGGAACGCTTTTTTTTGTTCATGTGTTGCACCTATATCCAGCAAATACTGTATTGGTTCCAAAACTGCATGTTTGATTACTAAAGCATTTTTACTGAAAAAAAGCATGATCAGCCATGCACCTACCTTCTATAATTCAACAATGAACCTTACTTGTAATTCTGCCCCATCAACAGCACAAACACAAACTCATATTTGCAAACGAATGATAGCCAAAAGTTTGCACAACGGCGACAGCCGAAGAAAACTTCGTATCAGCCCGAAACCTGTTTAATTTTTATTTCGTCTTCGTTATTCACTCCTCGCCATCAACAGTACAAGCACAAACTCAGATTTTGCAAATGATTTGCTCTATGCTGGCTACAACAGCGAAATTTGACAGCCGCAGCTATTGAATGGAATGCTAAATATGTTTAATTTGAAGAATGTTTAATTAGACTGTTTAGCTAATGGAAGAACATGTCGTTCAACAGCCTTTCCGTTGATAGTAAAACAACAGCGAATTTTTGATCAACATCCCAAAAAATCGTTCATTTTGTCGGTTAAACTGTTTAGCAAATGGAAAAACCTTTCGTTCAACAGTTTTCGCAAAACAGCTTATTGACAGTCTAGAACAGTTCATCTGACATTTTTGTGAAAATACTCGAAAAAAGATGTACCAAAAATTTTACAATATTCCTATTATACTTCAATATTAACTTATCAGATGATAAAAATCTACCACCAATGGAATTTTTGAATAAAGTTTTTGGTTTGAACATTGAACGAAAATAAACGGTATGCTATTTTAGTGTTCCATAGAAAGTATTACTCCCCAATAAAGCAAACGAATTCGTTTCATTCCCAAAACGAAGTTCGTTGTCGTTTTGCTATTGAATCCGAGATTTTTAAATTTTCATTTCTTACCCAAATCGATTATTCCGACATTTCGAAGGTTTTTTGGCCATTGCTTGAAAAATTTGGCATTTCAGATTTCAGAAATTCAGTGCATTAAATATGAAAATTTTTTAACATGCAATTAATATAGAAAAAAATACACTTTTGTACTTAAACTTATAAAAGGCAAGTAGGACAAAGCATATGTGGAAAAAATTAATTTGTATTTTGAATCTTCTTAGAAATGTGAAAATTTATATTAAAATATATGCGATATTTTAAAAATTCTCGGATTCATTTCAAATTCGAATCGAACAAGAGATATTCGAACAAGAGTTCTCGGTTTCGTTACTTATTCAAAACAAACCCGAGTTCGTTTTGTGATTTATTTACAATACCGTGTATATTGCAAAAAGGCAAAAATTGAAATTTGGCTTTTAATTTTAACTAGCTGAATACCCGACTTAACTCGGGAGTTGATATAAATAATTTTCGATTTCATTCGTCGATTTGAAAAAACTTTTGACAAACTTTAGAAGGAATTTTGTTTGCATCTTTCAAGCCGGTACCTTCGGCGAAATGAGCAAAATGTGGCTTCAACATCTGAAAATTAAGAGAAAAAGTTACGGAAATAGTGATTTGTGTGTGCGTGCCGGCGATCGCTTGCAAAAATATATTTTCAAGTTGTATATTTTACGTATATTAGATAGATTGCACATTTTTGAAAAAATCAGAGCAAAAACGAATTTTTTGGAATTTGCGAGGAAACTGGACAAAAATTAAATAAGCATTGAAAATAGAAATTGAAATGTCAAAACAACGCCAACTTATGACGCAACTGACTTGCGCATGTGTTGATGCGTACTCAAATACCACAGAATTCGGCATCAGCTGTCCTGATTTGCGAAAAAAGAAAGTGGAATAAAAATACACATAAAGAAGAAAAGAAGATATTTATCACCCTTCGCGCTTTGCTACACCTTACTGTATTTTGTAGTACAGCGCCCTCTGGGGTTCAAAATAAAGCAAAATACATAGCGCCAAAAGACTCACCGCACCCGAAAACCACTTATAGAAATCATACTTACCGGATGAGTTGCTTTGAGTTTTTTTCGGTATTTGTACAACAGCGCCCTCTGGTTTTCGAGATAGAATAAAAAAATAACGCCAACGCCCATTCCATACTCTATAATCAAATCCTATATATCCGATATAGGTACAAAATTTTTTCTAAATCGGATGAGCGGTTTTTGAGTGTTTGACGATTTCTTAAGTGATTTGTGCTACAGCGTCATCTGGTGTTTAAGATAGCTCAGAAAAAAGTCCAAGATACCCACCGTATCCGAAAACACCTATGTAAAAATGTTCACGTAAATCGGATGTACAGCTAGGAGTTTTTCGAGATTTTTAAAGCATTTGTACTGCAGTGCCCTCTGGTGTTCAATATAGAAAAAATAGATAAGTCATAAAAACTACCATACCCGAAAACCCATAAATACAAATTTTCATGTAAATCGGATGAATGGTTTCGGAGATAAACTATAAAAACAAAATGCCTTAAACTCGATCGCAGCGCCACTTACCGGGTCCAATTGTGAATCTGAACCATCCAGGGATCCACTTAAGCACACACAAAAAATTTCATCAAAATCAGTGCAGCCGTTAAGGAACAGTTTAATAACATACACACATACACACAGCGCCCTCTAGTTTCGAGAAAGAGCAAACAAGATAGCACCAGCACCCTTGCCGAAACGAAAATCGCTATTTACAAATTTTCATCCAAATCGGATGAGCAGTTTTAGAGTTTTTCACGATTTCCTAAGATTTGCACTACAGCGCCCCCTGGTGCTTGAGGTAGAACAGAGTAGATAAATCAAAAAAAACTCAGCGTGTCCGAGAACCTCTACATACAAATTTTCACTCAAATCGGGTGAATGGTTTTGGACTTTTTCGACGTTTTCTGAAATATTTGTACTACAGCGCCCTCTGATGTTCAAGAAAAAACCTAGTTTATAAGGCATAAAAACTCACCGTTTCCGAAAACCTCTATATACAAACTTCCATGCGAATCAAATAAGCAACTTAGGAGTTTTTTGACGTTTTTCAAAATATTTGTACTACAGTACCCTCTGTTGTTCGAGATAGAACAGAGTAGATAAGTCAAAAACTCAGTATGTCTGAGAACCTCTACAGACAAATTTTCATGGAAATCGGATGAACGGTTTCGGAGATGAGCTAAAAAAAAGAATGCCTGGAACCCGATTGCAGCGCCTCCTACCGGGTCCAAACTTTTTTCTCGATAAAAAGAAGCCTATATGTTGACCGGCGATATAAGGAACCTTGATGTCAAGTTTCATTTAAATCCATCTAGTGGTTTTCGCGTGATGCTTTAAAACACAGACAGGCAGACAAAAATTTTAAAAATGCGATTTTCGAAATTTCGAAAAATTTTTTCGATTTTCCATTAAATGCTAATTTCCGAATAAAGCCATCATCTTATTTCAATAAATCTCTTTAGCTTAGTTGAAAATCTATTCAATAGTTTAAAAGAAAGCAGTTTTTCTGCACTCCTGTAGAATTTTCCTACAACCGTATGTGTGTATGTGCAAGTGGCGGATACGCGGTATTGCACGCCCAACGACGATACGTTTGTGTACACGAACATATTATCAAAACTTATTTTTTAAATTATATACTTTGTTTTTGTTCCCATAAACATATCCAGAGCTCATATTAAATACTCTCTCTTTCTACAAAAATACAATTTTTTGAGAAACGCAACTATGTTTCTAATAGCAGTATAAATAAATCGATATCAGTTCAATAAAATAGCTCTAGAAGCAAATTTTTGCCACGAAATTCATATCATAAGCAGTGTTGCATACTCCAGCAAAAATACCTTTTTACACTTTAAAAGGGGTGATAATAGGGATTAATTTATGATCAACTTTATATTGCACATGTTTTGCAATAAAAAGTTGTGTTTTAATCCCGGGATTCACATCGACTAATCCCGGTATTTTCGAGACTTAAAAAAAGTCCGGGAAAAACTATTTCTAACAGATATACAGGAACAAGCGAAAAAGCAATGTGATCCTGTTTGTGTTTCGCAAATAGAATAACACACAGACTGCCGAATGCGGCGAATTCTGCCATCGGTTTGCTTCACTAAAGAAGTTTCACTTGAAAAATTTTCAACACAAAAAATTTTTCAGATTTTCATTATAACTCCTTGCAGTTATGACCATAGAAATGTTTAAAAAAAAAAACAATATTTATAATATTAGCCCCCTTAGCATTAAAAACTTACACCAGCTCTGTGTGTCGAAATCTAGACAATTATAGATTTCTTGCATGCACGAGTGGCAAAAATTTCCTCAAACATTTTTATTCACTAAATACGTGAGTGAATTAAATTTTGTGTGTGTGTGTGTTTTTGTATGTTTTTGTGTGTGTGTAGGCATAATTTGATTACACACAAAAATACTCTAAAGTATAAATCCTGCTAAACAAATTGAATTATTTAAACGGTTTCTACTACCAACAAATAATGTGACGTCATTTATGCGCGTGCGAGGGAATTGCTCAATCTAAAAGATGCTAAAAGCAATTTTAATATCAAATAGACAAATACTACACACACACACACTCAAATGCTCGCTACAGTCATTTTTACTACATTATCATTTGAAGCTTTCAAATATAACTTTAACGTAATTCAACGTAATGTCAAAGCGATAAAATATAGTAAATTCATGAATATGTATGTAAATATGCAAAAAAGGAAACTCAAGGAATATACTATAACGAAAGACATACCAATTTAACACACACACACACACAGATATGCATAAATTCATGCACTTTCCTTGCATACATTAGTAAATTTTTGAGCTCAAATCAAAAGCCACTCGCAACCCTTCCTACCTCCACCCACCCTACGAACAACTTTTTTTCGACAACAACTTCTTCCACTTTAATGTCAAACTTTCCCACAGGTAGCTAAATAAATGTGAATATAAAGTAAAAATAAAGAAAATAAAAACTTTTTCTTTAAACGTCACACATGATATGTCAACATAACAAAGTTTAAGAATTCTTTGTGAACCCGCTGTGCTGTCAAAAAATTTAATAAAAATAAACTAATTTTTAATATGATACGTTTTTTCTTCACAAATTCTTTAAAGAAAATTCTGTCTGTCAATTGTGACGTCATAGGTACGTGCGTGCGTTTGACTGAGCGTGTGTGTGCGTGTTAGTGCATATTTGCGCAACAAGTTGCTTGACATTGTCAACAACATTTAACATTGACTGCAGCTTATTTACAAAGTTTTGCTAAGGAACCGAGCTACGACGACGACGACTACAGCATAAAATCTCTTAACTAGGTCAGCATTTTTTGTGTCATGGATACGAAGCGACAGCAAATGTCAAAGTTCGTGGCAAAGCAGTTTCTTGCATATAGTTACACTACAAATTTGTATTCCTCTCCTTTTTTCTTTAATTTTATGCAGAACTTTGTGAAATTGTGGAATTGCATTGAATAAGTTAAGACTTGAAGTTGCAGCATGTAAATGACTTTAATTTTAATAAATGCAATTATACAAGTATAACATTTAATAGATGATATTTTGGAAAAAGTAATCAAATAAAGTATGCTCTCAATTATACAAACGGAGACCGAACTTTGATTCGGAATATTCAACAGTCTAGCAAAAGGATGCAATGCTGAATAAAAACACATATTTTATGATAAATTTTCATGACTTGAAGTACACCGAGAAAAAAACTTATGCTAAATTGAAAAAAACCTAGTATAATTTATAAGATGGCTTTGGCAGTTTTCAGCCACCCAAGTACTTTACCAAAACGCCTAAGTCTTACATGTTGATTTGCCAATTTTTATTAGGTGATAAATTAACCAAGTATTTGTTAATTTTTTATAAGCTACTTAAAAAAAAAATTTAATTTCAAAAATATAACTTTTTTTCGGGTTTTGGTTTTGGTTTTTTTTTATTTTACTTTTTTTTGAAGCAGCCGCCTCTCGTTCTTTGATTTGCTTGACTGAAATCGGCAACAACACAAATTTTTCTTTTATCAACAGCGTTTTTTTTTTTCTTAGAAATTAATGACTTCTAGGCTTTTTTTGCTGCCTGACGTCAATTATAACAATAATTTTAAATTAAATGATATTAAATATCAAATACAAAAATGTTACCTTCGCATGCCGTTGAGATTCGAATCCACACCAACTGATACCACTGTATATGAAGTAACTACACTACGCATTGAGCCTTCGTTACGCGGAGTCATTTATTTAATATTAATTACAACTGAAGCTATGCTGCAGCATACACAATCATCTATTAAAAGATTTTTGTTGTATGGCTATCAACAGAATATTATAATATATATAATAGAGCATCTGTTAACATAGCTGCATTTATGCAGTTATGTCAGCAAGTAGTAGCAAGGCTGCTTGGATCAGTGGGTAGAGCGATGAACTGGCACCAAAAGATCCAGGTTCGATTCCGCACGGCGGGCAAAGAAATTTTTTTTTTCATTTCTTTTTGTTGATGAAATGTAATAAAATTTACTGGTGTGAATATGTTATTATATATATGTTTATGTTATTTTTGAATTTTAAAAGTGGTTTTATTACAAAAAAAAAACCATTAAATTAACAAATCTATCCTTCTCTCATGTGTCTAATGACGCAGCTGTGTTTTTGTTTTTGGAGAAAATAGTTCAAAGCTATGCTTAAGCCATCCATGCTAGTTGTTTTTTAATTTTGTATTTTTGGATTTTGAGCTTAGGAGAATCAAATGTTTTTCTTTTTGCAAGGTATCGAAGTATGTGCTTTCAAAGCAATGTATTAAACAATAAATTGCTTAGGTGAATAAGCATAAGTTAATATTTTCCTTACAATTCTCTTTACCCAAGCCGACTTAGGGGATTTACCTATTGCTTTTTTTCTCGGTGTACGACGAAATTCGTGAAGGGGACGAAAAGTGGCAGAAAATCGAAAGAAAAACTTTAATGGCCAAACAGAATATTCATGGGAAGAAGCTAATGCTGTGCATTTGATGGGATTATCTTGGATTGATCTACTATGAGCTATTGCAGCCTTACAAAATATCACTGAGGGACGTTATCAACTACAATTGATGCAATTGCTCAAAATCCCCCAATATGCAAAAAACATGACAAAATAATCTTTCAGCACGATAATTCTTGGCCACATGTTGCAAGAGTCGGCAAGAGTGCTTTGGAGGCACTTCAACGGTACGCCCTACTCTACCCACCGTACTCACCGATGACTCATAGCCTATCCGAGCAGCACTTCTTTAGAACATTCTTAAGAAGAAGTCAAAAATTGGGTCGATCCCTGGATCGCCTTAACCCATTGGTGCATATAGGAAACTATAAAAGTCAGGAGATGAAATTTTCTGTACCGTTTTTATAATAAAATTAATTTCTGAACTGAGCTAAATATAAGAAAATGAAACTACTCTCATTGATCAAAAAATGTCCAATAGTTCATTGGCCACATTAAAAATTTAACAAATTGGTACATTTTGGATTGTTTGAACAAACCTTTCGCATGAGGTGAAATGCATTCGTTATGGAGAAATCATTTGATTTAACGGATCCACACCACCCATACCTTTATTGTAATTCGAAAACATTTCTGGTTGGGGCATACTTATCCTGTGTTTTTTCTCTTTTGACCAACGAAGGCAAGTGGTTTTATTCACGGTATCGAAAATAGTTGCCATTGTTACTGTACTCTTTCCAAGAACACATCAAAACTCCGGAATTGTCATCGTAATGAAAGTCATAAGTTCCACGGATACCTTTTTTTATATTTTTTGTTTTTTTTTTTTTTGTTTTGACGGTGCAGTTTCCTATTCTTTTTTTCCATTACAGTTCCACTCGCGCAATAACCATTCCTGGACAGAAGCGACATTAGTTTGTGCGCAGTAAAAAAGCGATCAAAATATAATTTGTGGCCTCTGTTCGGCAAAAAATTGATTTTTGTTATTATTTCCATTATTATTTCCATTTCCATTATTATTTCCCATTCCAAAAGTAGGAAAAGAATTGGTAGAATTTTTTCCGGTATATAATATAAACTTCAGTAAATAGCCTCCACTGCTACAAATAGCCCAAATTTTAAAACCAGAGCGAATCGGCTTTTTACCATAGTAAGGGATCATTCATCAATTGAAAGGTTTTCTGGCAAACCACCATGCTTCAGAAACGCTTCGTTTAGCATATCGATGATGGGCAGTAGTTTGTACATACAATCATTTTCGTCCAATTTAGAGTTATCGTTGAAATGCATGTGACTTAAAATATTATCAAATCTGTTACAACAAATAGCATTTGCCAATGCCATTGCGCAATCCGTGCACATTTTCCAGTACATTCTTTTACTTGGATAGTTTGCATATCCAAAAAGGATCATACCTCCCAGCACTAAGTAAATTTCTGCCTTCGCGGCATTCAAATATTTGTTTCTTGAACGATTTTGCAAATCAATACGTCTGTGAAGAAAAGGTGAAAGAAATTAGGAGAACTCTTACATTATTGTGATACATCAGAAATTTCAGTAGGGCTGCACAATCTTTTCCATTGGGCCTAATACACTTTTCCGCCAAACAAGTTTCAAAAAAGGTTGAGAAAATAAAAGTTCAGGTTATTGTTCTGCTCTGTCATATGCCACCGATCTCTGTGATGATGATTCTGAATTAGCTCCTTCAACGCGGAATTCTGGAGAGCTTGACTAAATGTTATTAAAGAAAATAATTAATTTTATTAATACACTTGCAGTACCCAGTTGTCCGCGGCTTCGCTACGGACGTTCCAGCAGCTATAGTTTTTTATTTGTGGGAGGCGAAAGAAGGTGTGGCAATCATTTTTTCCCGTAAACCATCTCGTGCTCGAAAACATTCTACTGCCAAAGTTTCAGCGCAATTGGCCCAGAAGTTTTGGAGACTTAATGATTTCTTAAAAGTGGGCGTAATTATAGTGACACCACGCCCATTTTTAGTTTAGTTGCCGACGGTGAGCATACAAACTTAATTACCAAATTTCAGACTTATACGATCAAAACAGTCTGAAATATATCATTTTCATTGATTTATAGGCGGTAAAAGTGGGCGTGGAAGCCCAGTTTTGGTACAATTGTCGAAAGTAACCATACAAACTAAATTACAAAATTTTAATTTCAAACAATAGAAACAGTAATAGAAACATATTGCATTTTTATTGATATGTGGGCGGCTAAATGGGGAGTGGTTAAAACTAAGTATGCAGAAACCCAATCTAGGACGTAAGTAATACACGTTTTAAGTTTGAGCGAAATCCGTTTAGCCGTTTAGATTTGTATAAAAGTCAAACAAACAAACAAATAAGCAAACAAACAGAAAATGATTTTTATTAATATGATTTTAGAAGAAACTATTATATAGTAGAACTACCGATTTTAGTTGGTTACCAGACAGCTGTTTTCTTTTTGATGATCGTTTCAAAATTAGGTCAGAATCAGAGTCCGAATCAGAATCATCTTCGTTTGCAGTAATATGATGTAACTCTGCTACAGTATTCATCAAATGACGCCCGACATGGTTAAGAGCAGATATTATTATTATTATTTGTTTATAGTCTATGGTTATAACCTTACAGACTAGTGAATACATAATTTCCTTAAAAACTTAAATGAATACTTAGTTAGTATTATATTACGAATATAAATGTTTCACTCAGTAAGGTTTTAAGGCGATCTCTTGAAATAGAAAAGTCAATTGGCATTCTTCTAGAAAGTAAGTTAAAGTCATTCATTGATCTAGATAATGGCTCATTGATTGCATAATTACTACTATGGAATGGAATAGCAAAAATATTATGCTGACGTAATTGACATGAAGGAAAAGAGAAATTAATAAGGTTTAATAATGCTGAACAATCGATTTGACATGAAATTATATCGAACAAAGTCGTCAACGAATGAATTCTTCTCCTACTCTCGAGAGATTGAAGGTGTATAAGCAGGCATCGCGAATTATATGAGGGAAGTGGCTCAACAAAATTTAATGATCTAAGTGAGAACCTTAAGATTGTTTTTTACTCGTTCAAGTCGCGCAGAGTATGTGGAGTAAAATGGGTTCCATATAAACAATGCATATTCGAGTTTTGACCGTATAAACCCTGTAGGAAAATCAACTAATTTAAAAATAGTTGATAAAGTAGTTTTTTGTCAACCACAACTAGTTGAGATTCTGACTTTTTTCCATAGAACGAACTAACATATTTTGTATGGTGATGTCCGCTAAATAAGTCAATTGACTTTCGTCTGCATATATTTTCAACTACTTGTTAAATTAGTTATATTTAAATTATTTTTTAATGACTTTAAAATAACCAATTGAAAACTATTAATGATGGCCTAAAGTTAATAATATTTGATGAAATAACATGGTTAAATATATATAAACTTGTAATCTAATAAAAATTTGCAATTAAAACATGTCAAAATCAGAGTAGTTGCCGCCTTAATATAATTCAAAGTAGTTCATATACTGGTTTATTTTAAATTAGTTTTTTAATTAGTTGTTTTTAAAAACAAGTTAGTTTGTTCCTATAGGGAATGTTGTGTAAAGCAATTAATGCGTATATGGATCAGAAAACTCAGAGGTATTACGACGAAAAAAGGCAAACACGGAGTATATTTCGGAGTATACTAATAATATAGTTTATATGTGGACTTGGTCCAATCTCATCATAATCTGATGGCGCGGAATCGTAATTTGATTTGGCCATTGGTACCTCTCTTATTAGGAGGTAAATTAAACACAGGTAAAGTTATGTGTAACCCTTTCTTGCAAAATAAATATATGAATGGTATTCTATGCGCGATGGCCTTTATAAAGGTCGAAGTTACCGGAACAAAAAGTATATGCGATAAGCTTTGACACATGGTAAATAATAAAAAATTGCTATTCCACACAATCGGACGAATTAATAAAGCGAGTGGAGTGGAGTGAACTCAATTCAACCCGCGAGTTTACTCTGATCGGTATGAATAAGCCATATTAATAAAACTTACTCAACTCCACTCTACTCATGCTTTTCTTTGACGTTGAGTGTTCACTCAGAATAAACATCGCACCAGTACACTCGGTTTTTGTTTTTTTCGAATTAATAAAAATTGAGATCACTTAGCAAAAGTTGAGAGTGCTATTTAGCTGCCTCAGCCTTACAAAAGCGAAACAAATGTCATATTTGTCATTTATTTCATATCATACAGTTCACATTTTTTTTTTTTATGTTAAATTTAGTGTACGAGCAGTTAAAATATATAAAACAAGAAGGCCAGGAGACGATAACAATTATCATCAATTATACCGATTCACACGTGAAAATGTTCACTATTTGGTGAATTGTTGTATGCCTTTATATGAAGAAACGCGTGGTGGTGCTCTATCGAACATGGAAAAAATGCGAACATTTCTTCGATATTTGGGCGATCCAGGTTTTCAGGTGAAATGAAGAAACATATGTAACAAATTAAAATAAAATAAAAAGTACATCAAAGTACAGTGTGCCATACAATTTGGAATGTATGCAATCGTATAGTGGCTAAAACTGCGTAATGGATTCATTTTCCATCAAATGAAGCAGAATTTGAAGCAGCCAAAAGAGCTTGGCATCAAAAGTTTAAATTTTCATGTGCAATTGGTGCTGTTGACTGCACTTTGATTGCAATCAAGAAACCATCTCGTCATGGTGATGAATACATTTGTCGAAAAAACTTTGCTGCGTTCAACGTTCGAGCAACGTGTGATGCAAACAGCATGTTCACCAGTGTTGATTGTTCTTGGGCTGGTTCTGTTCACGACGCTCGGATTTGGCGGAATTCAGCACTGCAAAGAGTATTAAACGAAAATGCAACTGGTGCTCTTTTGTTAGGTGATGAAGGATATCCGTTGGCGCCATGGATTATGACGGTTTATTGCAACCCAAGAACAGAAGCAGAAAAAAATTACAACAAATTACTTATAAAAGAAAGAACGCTTGTCGAACGGATGCTTGGACAATTAAAGCAGCGATTTCCAATTTTGCAAAATAAAATTCGCATGGCAACCGAGCGGATTCCTTTAGTGATTACTGCTTGATTTGTATGGCATAACGTTGCAAAGTTTTTAAATGATCCTGAATTCGAAACAGAGTTCGAAGATGAAACACACGAAGACGTAGCAATACCCGATTCCGATGAAGCTTTAAATCGGCGTGGAGCTGCTAGACGTATTGAAATTGCAACCACGATTGCAGGTTTATAAAAAATACTAGTGATAATCCCCCTGAAATCGGGTGCAATTAACAACTATATGTGTTTGAATTCGGAATAAAGCTAATATTACTTGGTTACAGAAAAACTCTTTAATAAAAAAACAATCGTAGCTGTCTGACAGCTGCTGTTATGAGTAAACACTCAAACTATGTTTTTTTTGCCCTCAGAGTGGAGTGGAGTTTTTCTTAATACGGATTTCACACTCCACTTTACTAGCATCGCACACTCAAAATGCACACTCAAGTACTCCACTCCACTCGTGCACTCAGTTTTTATTAATTCGTCCCAATACCAATCACCATATTTATGAAATTTTATAATTCACCTTCGAATCATATTTGATATTTTTCCTTATAAGAAATTTTCACTTTGATGCTTCCTAAAGATGCAACCTAAAAGATGGGGGAAAATCGTAGCTAACGATAAATAATACTTTGAATAAAATACATTGTACCAATTTCTCTGAATAAAACGTCAAAATTACAAAAATAAATACTCTCAAAACATATTTGTACAACCAAAATATCAGTAAATAAAACATAAATTACGAGGAAAAATACTTTGAAGTTTGGATTTAATCGAATAAGACGTGTATAACAGTATTTATGTCCCTACTTAAGGATTTCCGTACAACTACTGTAGCATGTTTTTAATTATTTATTCATAGATATATTCTCAAACATGTGTAATGAACAATTTCTAATAACATTGCCATATATTCTGATTTTAATGTTTGGTTAAACAAATCAGTAGTCTGCAGGTATCTATATGAACAGAGTTGTGAAAAAATGGTTTTAAGATTTTCAATTTAAAAGGAGATAACTCAGACAACAACAATGAAGTCAGATATTATCTCACTTTGGGCTTTAAATGACAATCTTTTAAAAATCTTTAAAAATATGCCTACTTATAAGTCTTACTTAAATTAACAATTTCAATTATTAATTGAAAATACAAGTACGACCTAGAAGTAGTACCTACTACTCTAGTTGTAAAAGTTTATCTTAATTAATCATAAACATTTTCACAAAACATTCAAATGCGACCTCCTTACCACGACACTTCAAAGACTTAGCATTTGAATGTCGACCCACATCGGTATGAACAATAAATACATAAACACTTAAATCATTTCCGTTTCCGCTGCACTTGCCATGCCTTAGCCCAACGAAACCAAATAACAATTGTTTTATTTAAAATTCATAAGAAAAAACAAACACTAATTATGAATTCAAGAAATTTTTGCATTTTAAAATTTTTTGAAAAATGGTGGCATCATTATTCGTACATGAGCCATAAGAAGTAATGCCCTACGGCGATAGTCATGCAATAAAGTTATGCCTTTTGTTGTTATTGCCGAAGGATTGTTTTAAGTTCGTAACCATTTCTCACTTGTCATCATACCACTTGTGGCCCACCTACTAAGCTTTATTATGACCCATTTGTGATTAAATTTTATATTGTTTCAAAACAAAAGATGTCGACAAGGAAACAGGTAACGACAAAAAATGAAGAAAACGTGTACGAATTATTTTTAAGCAAGCACACATATACATGCACACTTTACCCTCGCACTCGTTTACAATTACACATACACAGCACAATCTTTTAGTTGCCACATTATTTGAGTTCATAAAATGCGCTGGTGTGTGAGCGCGTGTTTTAATTGTTCATGCTTAAAGCTAGCGATAACTTAAAAAAAAAAAGTTGAAGTAAAGCACATAACAAGTTTAAATGCACAAAACTTTAGACGGAATGAAAGCAACAAGCATGCAATGCAATGACACGCAAATATTTTCATATCACAACTGCTTCAATTTTCTACTCACTACACCATATGAAGCAATGCTTTATGAGATCTTGAAATGTTTGGTGCGCATACTTTTGTGCTTCACTGTAAGCTGCTAGAAAATATGAGAGCAAGAGTGAATGTGTGACATTGTGTGGATTGCGCATGCTTTCCGAAAGTATGTGAGTTTATATTTTATAGAAAGTGATGTGAGAGACAAGAGCTTTTTTCAGGTAAATATTTTGGAAATAACACAGTAAGATTTCGCTGAGAAAATTTTAAAAATTATTTCAAATTCAAAGAAAAACATTTGGTGTGAAACATGACAAGTGTACCCGTCTAAAAACTCGATCGCTTCGATTGATTTACATTATGTGTGTAAAAGGTGGGAAGTAAATGCATATGAACGTTAAGGCGCCACATGAAAAATGTCAATGATATTCAATTACAATTAATGTAATCCAATTACAGTTACCTCCATTATAGTAACCTCCAATTACAATTCCTGTAACGGAATTGAAAATTTAAATTTCCTGAGGAATTGAGATGTTCAATTACCAATTACAATTCCTGTAATGGAATTGCCATTTTTTTCAATTCCATTCCTGAGGAATTGAAACGTTCAATTACCAGTTACAGTTCCCGTAATGGAATTAAGCACGTTTTTCCAATTCCATTCGTGGGGAATTGAAACGTTCAATTACCAATTACAATTCCTGTAATAAAATTGACAATTTTCTCCAATTCCTTTCCTGAGTAATTGAGATGACCAATTACAAATTCCTTATTCCAATGAATTCCAATTGAGAGGGAATTAATTCCAAAATTAATAATTACAACCCAGATCTGAAAACAATAACCTATGGAATTCTATTTTATAAAATATTTGGTGAAAATTTTGTGAACATCATCGCAATTTACACCGTTCCACTGTGTGAGATTTGACCAAACTATCAGAAAAAAGTTCTACATTTGTTGTAATATGATTCCTTAGTTCATATTTAAAATAAAAACCAGTAATGATTGGAGCTCCGGCAGCGTACCGAAGCTAGAATACTCCCCGCGTCCGTATTGAAGTATATTTGAAGCCTTCGCCACGACAGACACTATGACATTCAGTTTTATATATTTACGAAAGTTTTCCTATTTTGATGACGTCACTTTGTATGGGAGGTAGGCAAAATCATCTGATTTTGACAAATATCATATTTAATTTTTGTAAATTTTGAGGAGATTTTAAAATAAAGCCACTTTGTATGGAAGGTAGTCGTGTTTTTCATCTGATTTTGGCTCATTTTCGAACTTGATCTTAATTTTTTAAAAAGAAGCTTACATTTTGAATTTCATCGCGATAGCTTTAAAATTACGGCTGTAATCATGTACACAGATGCACAGACAGACGGACACACGGAAGTCGACTCAGGTGGTGATGCTGATCAAAAATATATATACTTTTTCTATACCTGCCACGCCTCCTTATTGGCGTTACAAACGGAATGACAAAGTTAATATTCCCCTTACGCAGTACACGTTGGGGTTTGGACTCCACCACATTACTACTGCCCAATGAAAACGAAACCAGCCTCGGATAAGAACCCCAATTACGTTGATGACCACCGCAAACGAAAAACGGATAATGATTTACGGATATGCACCTGGAATGTCCGAACCCTTTACAGGGAAGGTGCCACTATCCAACTGGCTAAAGCCTTCAAAACAATAAAGGCTGGCAACACCGCCATCCAGGAAATGCGATGGAAAGGGCAAGGCTGCTCTAAACAAGCAGACTGTGAATATCTAGTACAGCTGCCATGCGGAGAATCGTGAATTGTGGATGTGGATTCATCGTAGGCCGGAAACTAAGTCACCTTGCTTCCCGGTTCACACCTGTGAACGAAATATTGGCCACGATCCGCATCAAGGCAAAATTTTTCTTCATCAGCCTTTTTTGCGCGCACGCCCCGACGTAGGAAAAAAACGAAGAAATCAAGGACGCTTTCTACGCTAGTCTAGTGGACGTATACGACCACCTTCCGGTCCATGACGTGAAAAAAGTCCTTCGCAAATTTTAATGTAAAAGCCGGAAGGGAAGGCATCTTTGGCCCCACTGTCGTTCAGTTTAGTCTTCACGAGACCTCCACGAAAAACGGTTTAAAACTGATCGACTTCGCTGCGGTGTGAAGCATGGTAGTTAGTAGCACCAGATTTAAACACCTTGACATCCTCAGGGCCACTTGGCTGTCCCCAGACCAAAAAACGCGAAACCAAATTGATCATGTTGTAATCGACGGAAAGCATGCCTCTAGTGTTCTAGATGTGCGTACATGTCGGGAGGTCAACATTGACTCCGACCATCATCTTGTTGCAGCCAAGATCCGCATGCGATTATGCAATGCGAAGAACATACGCACAGTACAGAAGAACATACAGCTGCAATTACAACGGACTGCCGACGCTTACTCCGCTCAACTCTCGGTTAAGCTCACTCCATGCGCACTGCCGCTGAAGAAGTAATTAGTTTCCGGCGCCCACAACCTCGGAATCAATGGTACGATCGGAAGTGTCGCTTCGCGACAGCAGTAAAAAACGCCGCTTATAGACAAACGCTGCAATCAGCTGCAACGCGAGCCGTGCGAGAAAACTACCAAGAAAAGAGGAAGGAAGAGAGGCGACTTTTCAGACGGAAGAAAAGAGAGCAGGAAAAGCGTTCGCGTGAGGAACTAGAGAGTATACCAGGGCAAGAAGAATGCACAAAAAGTCTATCAACAGGTTAAGCGTGTAACTCAAGGTTTTAAGCCCGGTGCATCCACTTGTAGAGATGAAAATGGAGATCTGGTTACAGATAAGCAGTGTGCGCAGAGATTGTGGAGACAGCACTTCTAAAATTTACTTACTCGCGACGATTTCAATAATGCCACCCATGAAGAGTGCAGTTCAGCACCACCTTCAACGATGACGGAGTGGAAGTACCACCACCTAGCCATGAAGAGCTTCGAGTTGCTATCCAACGACTCAAAAACAATAAAGCAGCTGGTGCTGACGGCCTGTCAGCTGACTTGTTCAAAACTGGCGGCGATGAATTCGCGGAAAGCATGCTCGACGATTGGAATCTCAGCGTACTTTGCCCTACACTTAAAAAAGGAGACCCAACAATCTGCGCCAACTATTGAGGTATCAGTCTTATTTTCAACGCATATAAGGTTCTCTCAAGCATACTGTTTGAAAGATTAAAGCCGATTACAAAAACACTGATTGGACCTTATCAGTGTGGCTTTCGACCTGGAAAGTCCACCATAGATCAGATTTTCACGCTACGACAAATCCTGGAAAAAATCCACTAAAACCAAGTTGACACACATCATCACTTTGTCGATTATAAAGTTGCATTCGATAGCCCGAGAAGGGATTGCCTATATGCAACAATGTCTGAATTCGGTATACCTGCTAAGTTGGTCTTAAACGAAGTCTTTCGAAGACTTTAACGAAGCTATATAGGCGACACCACGTCACAATATTTACTGTACAATTACAAATACATTACTTAGGATGCATATATGTAGATTCACTTGTTCGTGCAATAAGTTCTCATTTCTTCCATAACTTTTTTTTTATAACACAGTTGAAACGCAACAATGGATATGTGAAGAGGAAGAAAGAAAATAAAAATATGATAATAATGCCAACTTCGTTGGCTGGCATTCATAAAAATCCAATCTAAGTATCTTCACAATCTGCTGTTGCTATAGATCAAACGACAGAGTCAATCATGTTGTC
Source organism: Coremacera marginata (assembly GCA_914767935.1). Taxonomy (NCBI): domain Eukaryota; kingdom Metazoa; phylum Arthropoda; class Insecta; order Diptera; family Sciomyzidae; genus Coremacera; species Coremacera marginata. The sequence continues at coordinate 151,578,935 of OU612044.1, forward strand.
AGCACTTTGACACTTAAGGAAAGCGTTGGATGGAGTGCTATAATACAAAACTTAAGCGCATCATAATGGAAAAGAAATCTGTTGAATTTACATTTTTTCATATTGTATAAAAATACAAAGTTGCAGTTTATTACAAGAAAATATGCACACAACTAAAGTGCTTCAATAACAAAAAAAAAAAACACTACAAAAATGGAGATATTTTCAAGCATTAGGGTTCAGATGTGCAGCTTACTTAAGCTAGCCACCATTGAGTGAAATCTTCAGTAGGTCGCACAGTGTCGCGGCTACATATACGTCGCGGACAAAAATAAAAGGAGTCGTCGTAGAATCATGAAATTTTGTAAAAATAAGTTTTACGACCAGATAACATTCACACAAAATTTCGTCGGAAATGGGATGAATTAAAAGACCACCTCCCATATAACCGAAATCGCTAATCTGTTATATTTGCCCAAAAAATGATCGTAGAAAAATAAAAATTTGCACACACAGTTTTTTTTTTTTTGTTACAATAAATAGTTGGTGTAAAAATTAACGAAATCGGTTGACTAACACTCTCACCTCTCTTATAACCAAAATCGGTAATGTGGTATATATATTCAACAGCTGCTACAAACACTCTAACTCATTCACTGTAGAGTTGACATCGCATACACTAGTTCTATTATCATGGAGGGGATCGTAGGGTATCAAGGTGTCCAGCTCCTTGCGTACGCTGATAATATTGATATTGTCGGCAGAACCAAGAGAGCTATTACCGCTGCTTTCACCGCTATCAAAAAGGAATCAGCCAAAGTGGGTTTGACGATAAATGAAGGTAAAACAAAGTATACCACCTTGTCCAAAAAGAAAGGTTCATTTATTGAAAAAAAATTAAGGTGCACTTATGCCAGCGCTTGATCCAGTCACGGAAACCTTTCTGGAACACGGTTTTTTGTACGGCCTGCAGAGCGCTCACCGATTTTTCCATGACCTCTTCTTTGCTGGTGAAATGCGTTCTTCGAAGCGGTTTTTTGACTCGATCGAGTAGGAAAAAATGACACGGAGCCAGGTCAGGTGAATTTGCCGGCTGCTGGATAGTTATCGTGTTGTTTTTGGCCAAAAAGTCACGAATAAGATGAGCATTGTGTGATGGTGCATTATCGTGGTGCAAAATCCATGATTTGTTTTGATACAACTGCGGTCTTTTTTGGCGAATTGCTTCACGTAAACGTCTCATAACGCCCAAATAATACTGTTTATTGACCGTTTGACCATCTAGCAAAAATTCATGGTGAACTACACTATTGTAGTCCATGAAAACAGACTAACCTTCTTTTTTGACTGAAAACGACGTGGTTTCTTCGGTCTCGGTTCGTCTGGCGACCGCCATTCACTCGCCTGATGCCTGGTTTCGCATACCCATGCCTTATCACCAGTAATGATGGATTCGATGAATGATTCGTCGTTTTCGACCATTTCCAGCATGTCTTTCGCGATAGCAACTCGGTCTCTTTTTTGCATGAAATTTAATTCTTTCGGTACCAACTTCGCAGCGACACGTCTCAAGCCCAATTCATTCTTCAAAATGTTCTGAACGGATCCAATTGAAATGTCGACGTCCTCTGCAATCTCTCTAATCGTCAATTTGCGATTTTTGACCAACATTTCTTTGATTTTTTCAACGTTTTCTTCGGTAGTCGAACACGATGGCTGCCCGGTACGAGGGTCGTCTTCTACTTCGTCTTGGTGTCTTGACAAATCGGTTAAACCACTTGTTTGCCTTCTGATACGATAGAGCAGAGTCGCCGTAACATTTCACCGACATTTTATGCATATCGGCGCAGTTGAAACCATTTTCCACACAAAATTTGATACAAGCTCGTTCCTCAATTTTTTCTTCCATCGTAAAAATCGAAGACACGAAAAAAGTTGTTGTAAACAACACTGTCACTTTACCAAATGTCATCGAGAGACGCTGATATTTGGCAGCCTTGTCATCGACACATGTGGCAACCTACTAAAAAAAAATTTTCGAATCGGACATTTAAGTCCGGTTCACAGTGTGAATGAACCTTTCTTTTTGAACAAGGTGGTATGCTGTCTAAAAAACAAAGGAGCGCGGCGTCAAGACTCCCACGTTTCATCCGGCAGCTATAACTTTGTAGTAGTCAAGGAGTTCTTTTACCTTGGCACCGCCATTAATACCAACAACGAAATCAGCCTGGAGATAAAGCGAAGAACAATAATTGCTAATAGGTGCTACTACGGGCTCAGTAAGCAACTAAGTTCCAGAGCCCTCTCTCGATCGACAAAACTAACACTCTACAAGACGCTCGTTCTACCTGTGCTTCTTTATGGCGCTGAGGCATGGGTAGTTCCGCAAACTGACGCAGCCGCTCTGGGGGTATTCGAGAGAAAAGTTCTTCGCAAAATCTTCGGTCCTGTTCGAGTCGACGATGACTATCGCATCCAAATGAACCACGAGCTGTATGAGCTCTACGAAGGCTCATTGACGTAGTTCGGCATATAACTGTGTAGCGACTATGCTGGCTGGGTCATGTCTATAGTATGGACGACGAAGCTCCAGCGAAACGGTACTCGAGGCAAGGGTCGTTGGTCAACGAGGGCGACAAGGGAGACCATGCCTCCGATGGATGGGCCAGGCCGAGAAAGCCTTAACCGCACTTGGTGTATCCGATTGGAGAAGGCACGCGCAAAGCAGAGGCGCCTGGCGAGAGCTGATGAGATCAGCTGAAACCCGAACACAGGTTGTTATGGCCACCTAAATAATTAAATAAGTCAAAATGTTTTAAGACTTTTTTGGCATTTTGGCAAAAAAAAAGCATTCGTTTTACCTGCAAGTACTTCAGTGACAGTGCAATAGGTTCTACTTCAGTTTTGTTCTACTTCAGTTTTGTTCTATTGTTCTGTTGCTTGAATGTTCTACTGTATCTTCCTGCAATGTTTGTTTGTATATCAAAATCTTTCTTCACTGAAGTGTTAGCATATGCAAATTTTCACAAGAAAGCACAATCTACCAACAATCAGTCCCCCAAAACTGAGAAGCATATCCTGGTCTTATCCTGGATAAAAAACTAAAATGGAAACACAATCTGTCTAAGAGAGCTAAAGAAGCCAATATAGCCCTCTAATCATGCAAAAGTGGGTAACAAATGGGGACTACAGGCAAGTGTTACTCACTGGCTTTACGCAGCATTGCTAAGGCCAATATTGCTATATGGTGCCATATTCTGGTAAAAAGCACTAGAAAAACAAGCACACCTCAACATACTTCGCAGAGTTCAAAGATTAGCTGAGCTGTGCAGTAGTGGAGCACTAAGAGCCACTCCCACAGACGCATTAGACACTATGCATCATATTATACCACTTAATATCCTAGTAAAACAGATGGCTACCAATACAGCCATCCGTGTAGAGGCCACCTCTCAATGGAGGGAGAGCACATTAGGACACTCTAGCATTAGAAAGTTGCTTCCTCCTATATCAAAATCAGTAGACTACATCACACAAAAACTTTTCTGTGACAGGGAATTCGATGTATCCATTCTCCCCCTCCCCCCTCTCCCTCCGGGAAGAGTGGGAGATTAGAAACCTCAACCAAGCAATCTCATCAGAATATACACAGATGGATCAAAATTAGATGGCAAGGTTGGAGGAGGAGTCTACTCTGACACAAAAAAAAAAACGAAATGGCCATTTGAGCCCTTGAAAGGACTTTGACCGAGCTTCCTATGATCAATTGTGTTGTGTGTGTTGTGAAATGTTTTGAACACAAATGATCGAGAACGGCTTATGTTCTCAAGAAGCTCTTCATGGCAGTTTTTTACTCTCTGAGGTTTGCCATTGTCTGCAGAGAGGTGACGGCCGAACAGAAAAATGAATTCAATTGAAAAAACTTTCTGTGTCAGATGAGGGATTCGAAAACCTGGGTTCTCTGACGTATGAGTCACACACTCTACCCACTACGCCACGGCCACCACGTGTCTACTCTGACACACTGAACATTAATCTAGCCTTCAGCTCCCCAACCATTTCAATGCCTTCCAAGCGGAAGTAGTCGCAATACATGAAGCAATAACTTGGCTTCAGTTGAATGCAATATCCTCCATGGATATCTACATACTATCTGACAGCCAAGCCGCCTTGAAGGCCCTAGAATCTGTTGAAAGTACTTCACTGCTGCAGATCCCTAAATGAGATGGTAGAGCAGCTCAAAATGCTCCTATGCTGGATTTCCGGACATAGAGACTTTCTAGGAAACTGCAATGCAGATGAACTCGCTGGCACCGGAAAAACCAAACAATTCTCGATAAAGAAAGAAGGTACTATGGTAGGTGTCTTAACAGGACACTGCTTAATAGTTTATCTCATGCATGAAGACTAAACATCCTCCACAATGGCTGCTGCAGAAGCTGCAGAGATGAAGAGGACGAGGAATCTACAACAAATCTTCTCCGCACTTACCCAGCGCTAGCTAAAAATCGACACCTTAGTATTTAAATGGTTGGTAAATGGTAAATTTACTTGGGTAATTGGTTCTATAATGATCTTGATGACCTCTCAGAATCTTCGGTCTACCGGATCCTTAGCTTTGTCAACAGCTCAAACTGGTTTAAATACAGAGGGAAATCAACCTCAAGTGAGACAGCCGCTTCAATCTAACCTAACCTAATTTTTTTAAATTCCAACAAACAAATTTTTTTAACTTTTGTCCGCACCCGCGACACTGTGCGTCGTTATCACTGATACTAAAAAAATATTGGTACTATCGAAGCAGAGGGAAACAGTTGACATTTTTATAGCGCTAAATGTCAGGATTTTCTTTCAGTTTATAAAATACACTCAACTTAGAATTAAAGTGTCATTTTTTAAGTGTCATTTTTTTAAATTTGTCATGTAATTTCTCCTTATTACCCTTCGGATTGACTAGTCTTTTTAACTATCACTCTTCTTTGCCTATTATATGGTTCATGAATATATATAAATTTACTTTCGTCAATGGTATTTCGCTTTTTTGTTTGTCATTTTGATAGCTGTGATCGCATTAAATATGCATTTCCGTTTCAGTTTACTTGCTATGTTTTTGACTTCCTCAGTTCATTTGTTTATTTGTATATTTTATTGTGGTCTATATATTGGGTCTGTGTTATTGGCCCATAATAATTGGACTCATAAATCAATATTAATCAAATAAAATAATAATTGGCATTAAGTCGCACAATGAACGTGAATTGACTAATTGACATAAAATGCAACTTTAATTGAGTGTTTTGAGTGTGGTATGCATACTCAAGTTGAGGTTTCACTAGTGGGTGAGCATTGCAACCACGTTGTAGATGTTAATTTGAAATAATACTTATTAGTGTACGCATGTTTACCATACGTGAGATTGATTTCATGCGTTTTAATAATGGATGGCCATTTCCTTATGCGCGGTTTAAATAGTTTTTAATTTATTTCATATATATTGAACTTAATTAAAATAATTAGTATTTGAATTATCTGAATATATTTTTAATAAACTTAATATTTTGCTTTTAACCTTTATAGTACATTTAACATAGCTTACTAATTTTGCTACGTTTAACTGCACTGACCACGCACTCGATATGGAAATATTTCCATCTATCAGATTTTGGAGATATCCTTGCCAAAATGCACAAAAAAAAACATGAAAAAGTTTAGCATCAAAATTTTTTTGTACGAAATTTTTTAGTACGATGGTCTGCAAATTTTTGGTTAATACACAACCAAACAATTTTTCAATTGTACAATTTTTTTATGAAAAATCTATTTTACTTATTAATAAATTTTATTTTGTTATTATTTTAACTTAAATGATGAATACAAAAGTCACTTTTAAACTGGTAAAGCACTACATGGAAACCCTATAAAAACATGTGTAAATTTAAATAGGAAAATTAAACTGCACTCAGAAAAAAATCAAACTCAAAATACGTTGATCCAACTAAGAACACACATGATTTATCTTCAATAGGATTTAAGGTTTTTTTTAACAATATATGGGTTGATATAAATAAAATAAAATATTATTGACTTCAGAATATTTTTGTTTGAACTTACATGAAATGAGTTTGTAATTTTTAACAGAAATCCCTTTGAATCAAACATAAAAATGTTTGAATAAAATCAAATATTGTTAAAGTAGACAAAACAAAGATGACAAAAGAAAGATTGAAAACGAAGATGTGTATGTTTGATGTTTTAAAATAAAGATTTGTTTAATTTGAATAGGGCACCTGTTGATATCAAACATGCAGATGTTTCATGTTTTTAAACATATATTTGTTTAAATTAAAAAGATTGCCTGTTAATATCAAACATGCATATGTTTGACGTTTTTAAACATGCATTTGTTTGAATTAAACAGACTACCAGTTGATATCAAACATGCATAAGTTTGATGTTTTCAAACATGCATTTGTTTAAATTCAATGGATTTCTTGTTGATATCAAACATGCATATGTTTGTTTAAACATCCATTTGTTTATATCAAGCATATATTTGATTGTTATTTTTAACCAGATATTTGTTACTATTGAATATGACTACTATTGAATCACAATACTATTGAATCACTATTGAGTAAGTCAATATAATAAAAAGAGTTGATTTAAATTAGTTGCCATCAAAACAACATTTAAGCAGTTTCAGGTTTGAGTCAAACAGTGTCGTGTTTGAATTAAACAATGTAATGCTTGGTTTTCACTATGCCAATTTCAGATGAACAAATGAAAAATGCCAACATGTTGGTATTTTTTCCATGTTTGCCAATGGAGAAAAATTAAAAACAACTCAATTATCGAATTGAGCTATACAAAAAATATAGAATAATTTTATTTAAATGATATTTTAATTGATTAAGTTTTATGTCGTCATACAAGTGACATAGTGAAAACCAGGCTTAACAGTTAATTTAAATTTGCTTAACATTAAAACAGCATTTATATAAATTCATATTTGAGTTAAACAACTTAATGTGTGAGTAAAACAGCGTCAGCTTTGAATCAAACAGTGTCATGTTTGTATCAAACAATATAATAGTTAACTTAAATTTAATTTTTTATTTAAACAACATTTAAACAATTTCATGTTTGAGTCGAACAGCTTCGTGTTTTAGACAAACAGCATTATGTTTGAGTCTAACTGTGTTAAGCTTGAATCAAACAATTAAAATTTGTTTTTCATTAAAACAACATTAAAACAGTTTCCTATTTAAGTCAAACAGATCCATATTTGAGACAAACAGTGTCATGTTTGATTTAAACAATGTTATAGCTAATTTAAATTTCTTTCCTATCAAAACAGCTTTTAAATAATTTCAAGTTTGAGTCAAACAGATTCAAGTTCGAAGTAAAATAATCAGGTTTGAGTCAAACGTTTTTATAGTTAATTCAAATTCGTTTTCTATTAAAACTACAATCAAATATTATTTTGTTAGATAACAAAATTGTTTGTTATTTTGTTAGATTACTTTTGTTTGAAATAGGTAATAGAGAGTTAAAAAAAATTTTAACGGAAATTTTAAACATGCCAATGTTTGATTCTTCCATGTTACTTTTTTCACGGTGTGGTACATCACTTTGTAAACACCCTGTAAAAAAACTGTCAACATTCCAATATTTAAGCCTTTCCTACTTCAAGCTTTTTGCTACACAGTAGATATTAAAAAAAAAGGTTTTAATATTTTTTCATCGTTGTTCTCATCATTATTCAGAATTTTCGATTTTCGAAAAAGATTTTTTGACAGTTTTTGTGTGTTTTTGTATGGGAACCCCCAAAAGGATTTTTATGCATCTGTATAAGGATCCACTAGAAGAGTGGCTGATAGGGAGTAGATGTGTTCAAAAGAAATGTTAAGGAGCAAAAACTAATAGGTTCAGCTCATATATTTAACGCCTCTAGGGATCAATTCGGGAGAGATATGAACTACAATCAACATTATTTTTTGTTTTTTGTATGGGGACCCCTAGAAGGTGGCAGATAGACGATAGGTGAGTTCAGAAGAAATGTTGAAATGCAAAAAATAATGGGACCAGCACATATATATGACGCCTCTACGGTTCAATTTTGGAGAGATATAAACTATAATCAACAGTTCTTGTGTTTTTTGTGTGGGGACCCCCAGAAAAGTGGCAGATACGGGGTAGAAGTATTCAAACGAAATATTAAAGGGCAAAAAGTAATAGAATTTGCTCAAATATTTGAACTTTATAGGAGTCAATTAAGAAGAGATATAAACTATTATCGACAGTTTTTGCGTTTTTTGTATGGGGACTCTAGATGGGCGGCAGATAGGGAGTAGGTGTGTTGAAATGTTGAAGGGCAAAAATAATTGGACCAACTCATATTTTACCCCTCAAAGGGTCCGTGAGAGCGATATGAACGATAATCGACAGTATTTGAATTTTTTTTTATGGGGACCAGGGCCGTAGCCTGGATTTACCTTAGGGGAGGTTTTGATAAAAAATCTATAAGTAGGTACCAGTAATAACTGAAAGAAAGGATATGAACATTTTTAAGCAAATCCGTTTTCTTTTAAGACTATTTGTGAATATGCCTGTTTTTAAATGGCCATAAGATAGATGAGAAGAGTTTATTTAATTTTTTTTTTACAAATCAATTTTGAGTACTAAGTGTTTTGATTTTTGCCTATAGTTTGTTGAAAAATTGTCCAAATTGAGAATTTTTAATTTCTTTTAAAAAGTATTATTCCGAAAATTAGCATAAACAGTAAAAATGGCTGTGACAAAATTTTACTAATTCAACAATGTTAATGTGAACGGTAAAAATAAGTTAGATGCCTTGCAGTTTATTAAAATAAAAATTAAAATCAGCTCAGCTGGTGAAGCTTTATTTACAACTTTTATGGACATTCCATGTAAACAGGAGAAAAAAAATTTTAGTCTTTAGATTTGGTTTCTTTTTTAGATTTGAACCTGTGTGAACCCTAGTTCGAGTTATCGTTAAGGACTAAAATATTACTGTTCTCGAAAATGATTTCGACAATTTAAATAAATTCAAAAGAAAATATTTGAAGATATTTAAAAATTTAACAGTTACATTTTCTCATGATTCAATTCCAAAATTAATTACATATATATTTATTTTTATTAAAATTTTTTGATTAGAGGAATCGACTGCGATAAAGTCACATTTAAATTTCAGACTATTTTTCAAAAACCGTAATTCGAATACTGGTTTTTGCACAGCACCAGTATCTTATACCCAATTTATTATATAAGATATCACATGAAAATAAGTTCATGTTAATATTAAAATAATTACTCTGCTAGATAAATTTTTATAAAAAGAAACCGTTTTGTTTTTTAATATTTAAGAATTTAATCGGTTGTGGATTTTTATTTAAATTATTTGCATATTAAAAACACTAAAAACAAAATTGTTTGAACTTCTAAATTGTTTTTTAATTTTTTAATATAATAAAAATAAACATTTTTAAAATGCTGAAGCTTAAAAAACTGTAATTGTTGTTTTTTTTATGAGAATTTGGTAACATGATTAAAAAATCATCAAATCACTATAAAATTGGACTGTATAAAATGTTTTACAAAAATGTTTTCATATTTTGATTTAAGGTGATTTTCCGAAACCTGTTATTTGGAAAAGGCTTCGCACAGTGCTAAATTTTTGTGCCAAGTTGGAAATTTTAGATGTCAAAATTTTTAGTCATTCGCTTTACGTGGAATACCCCATAATGTGTTAAATTTCGTGGTTCATATATTTTTTACACTTTAAAAAATTAAGAAAAAACCCCACTCAAATGAATGCTTTATCAAAAGTTTTGGGTCTAATAAGCTTACCCAGCAAATCATAGGTGACGACTTTGTCGAAATTCCGACGAATTCATAACTATTTCGAGCTGTCTTAAAGAAATCGTTATAATTTCGTTACGCAAATATCGGAACAGTTTCACTTTTTATACGAATTTATAAAGAGTTTCGTTATGCGACTGTTTGTAAAACATATTGAAATGCAAACAGAGTAAACTTTCCTTTCTTTCAAACTGGCTGAACGAAATCGTAACTTTTTCGTAACATTTTCGTTAAGACTCGTTACGAAATCGTTACGAAGTCTTGTCAACCGCTTCATAATTTTTTACGATTTCGTAACAAAATCGGATTCCGAAATCGGAAAGATTGTGAAATGTTTGTTACGATTTCGTTAAGAATATTTAAAAACCTTTCCGATTTCGAAATCCGATTTCGTTGCGAAATCGTAAGGAAAATCGTATGAAGCTTGGCACGACTTCGTAACGAAGTATCGTAATGGTTTCGTAAATGTTACGAAAAAGTTACGATTTCGTTCAGACAGTTCGAAAGAAAGGAAATTTTACTCTGTTAGCATTTTAATATGCCGTACAAGCTGTCGCATAACAAAATTTTATATAAATTCGTATTAAAAGTGATACTGTTCCTATATTTGCGTAACAAAATTGTAATGATTTCTTTAAGACAGCTCAAAATAGTGACGAATTAGTCGGAATTTCGACATAATCGTCAACTATGGTTTGCTGGGTAGATATGGCATAAAAAATGTCAAGCTAATTTTCTTCAATTTACAAAATTGTATTCGTTCTAGGTATAACTTTCATATATATATTTTACTGGATATCAGGGACTTTTTGAGCATTTAAACTGATTTTTAATATACCAACTCCTTAGAGATGAATTCCAATATAATGATTATGACTCTTATAAGCAAAATTAATCTTTCACTTGGCCAAAAAAGTTTTTCAATAATTAAGTGATGTTTTCAAGAAAATTAACATCATTATCACAGTTTATCTTAAAAAACCAAATACATTTTGAATTAAATAGTCTCATTTGTGTTAATTCTTTATACTTTCTGGCCCCTAAGGGGAGGGGGTGGGGGGAGGGGTTGAACACCTAAAATCCCCCTTGTCTACGGGCCTGATGGATACCCCCATAGATAAGGTGGCTTGTTAGACGTGTGTTGAGAAGAAATATTGAAGGGTGAAAAAAAATAGGACCAGCTTATATATATCAATCCTTTAGAGGTCAATTCGGGTGAGATATGAACTACAATCGGCAGTTTTTGTGTTTTTTTGTATGGGGACTCCCAGAAGGGTGTCAAATAGGGAGTAGGTATGTTCAAAAGATGTGTTAAGGGTCAAAAGGTCAAAAACTAATAGGACCAGTTCATATTTCACCCTTCTACTGGTCAATTCGGGAGGATAAATAGAGTATATATATTACAATTTTGTAATATGAATAACCTTTCAGCTTATTGGATATATATATATTTCTATCCGTTCTTATGATTTGTGTTCATATCTAATATTTGTATGTATTTTAGTGGAGGTATGTAAGACCAAAGTTGAGAAAATAGCTAAAAATATTTGTATCTAGTCATCTATAGAAAAAAGTCAATTTTATAATTTCTGCTGGGCTAAACTGTGATTTCCGGTAACAAAGTTTCTTAAAACCATCTTAATTTTACGATTTTCACTGAGCCAGACCGCCAAAAAGTAGCCCGTCTTAATGTATATATATATCCTTGATCAGCATCACCACCTGAATCAATTTAGTCAAACCCGTTTGTTCGTCGTGAGAAAAAGGGGGGAAGGGGGGAATATTTACAAGCTTCCAGTTACTAGCTGCAAATCCCCTATGTTAAAATACCGTTATATTATTCATGTAAAATGCATTTCAGTCGACACAATCCACACAAATAAAATGTCGCAACAGAAGACTCCGCTCAACCGATTTGAATATAAAATTCACTTGCATCACTTTACAAACACTTAAAATTCAAAAGAAGTATGAAGCGGGAAGAGGTTGTGCTTAAAAATATAAAAAAAAAATCTGATATAAATATAGCAACATAAGAATGTAAAAGCTATCCGACCAACCACTTCGTATAAATTAAATATTAGTTTCAACAGTTTCCACAAAAAAACAAACTTTCTTTCCTTCTAAGCTGTCGTTGATAGACCGCAGGATAACATAGAATAACAATGTCACAAGCATTGTTGTGAATTTGTGAATTTGCAGTAGTGTGCGGTGGTTTGAGTGCTCTTGTATCCTGCGGTCGATAGACACTCTCCTGCCTCTTGTCACAAAAATAGGTAAATGACAAAAAAGTTGAATCTTGTCAATAGTGTTTGTGTTACTTATGTTGTTGTGTCTTCTGTTTACTTAATACTTGTATGTTTGTGCAAAAACTTCTCCTTACATTCATGGGCTACAAATAGAAATTCTTTTGGTTAGAACCATTTAATGAAATATATACTATATTTACATTTAAAGGTTCACAACTTGAAGAAGTCGAAGAAAAAAAGCTGCTTGCTTTGGGGAATCTGCCTTTTACAGAAGACAACATATTCAATTTTCTTTTGGTTCAAATATAACGATTTATTTGTATTACTTTATATTCGATTGTCAAGAGGTTTAACCCATTAATGTGACAACAAATAAAAATTTATATTCTCTCAATTTTTATTTTTTTTTTTTTTTATATCCATGTTGTTTTTTTATGTGGTACTACCTTAATTTTTTTCGTATGGTGTTGATATAAATGTAAATCAATTTTAGTGTACCTAGAACCACGGGAACCAGTGCCGACTTGCATTGATACATGTCAGTACTTGGTGATGTGGGAAAAAGCGCTAAGTTTTTCAAAAAACCTGGTTAACAGCTCATTTTCTATTTAATATTCCTTTAAAATAAACTATCAAACATGAAAATTGGACGGAAATCTCCATAGTTGTGATTTTTTACTTTTCGAAAAAAAAAATTTCTTCTTTGTTCTTGTTGCATAAAAAAAAAAAATCTTAAAAATCCAAATTTGAAAAAATTGAAACAAACTAACGGTACACTCAGAAAAAAAAAGACTGTTAAATCATAGAAAAAGTAGGTTGGCACAACAGTTTTTGCCGTCAAATCCCATCCCACTGTTGAAAGTGTTGATGCAACAGTTCGGACCTTTAATAACAACAGTCCTGTTTGTTGGTCTTGAAGTAACAGTCTTTACAGTTGGGATAAAGCTGGATAATTTGTTGTTTTTGATAACAGTCCGGACTGTTGAAGTAATGGTGCTCACTGTTAGAGTAACGGAAAATGTTGTTTATTTGAAATAACACCCCGGACTGTTGAATTAACACACTCAAAATTTGAAATAATGGTAATAGTTGTTGTTGAAACATTTGGCTATAAAAGAAATTTCATTAAATTTCACACAATATCATTAGCTGCACTTTCCAATGACTAACGACGAATAACAGCAACGACACACAAAGAAGACTTTGTATCAGCATGAAACTAGTTTCTTTTTGTTTCGTCTTTATAATTACTCCTCGTCAAGAGCACCACAAGCTCAAACTTACATATTGCAAACGATTAATCACCTAAAGTTTGCACAGCGAAGACAGCCGAATGAAACATCGTATCAGCACGAAACCAGTTTAATTTTTACTTCGTCTTTGTTATTCACTCCTCGCCAACAACAGTACAAGCACAAGCTCAGATTTTGCAAACGATTCGCTCTTTGCTGGCCACAATTTGACAGCTGCATGTTGAATGGAAGGCTAAAAATGTTTAATTTGACCGGTTCGACTGTTTAGCTAATGGAAGAACCTTTCGTTCAATAGCCTTTCCGTTAATAGTGAAACAACAGTGAATTTTGCCAACCGCAACTGTTGAACTGAACTCAAAAAATCGTTCATTTTGCCAGTTAAACTGTAAAGCCAACTGTTCGTTCAACAGTTTTCGCAACACAACTTATTAACAGTCAAGAACTGTTCATCTGACAGCACACATTTTTCTGAGTGTACTCCTTCAAATCAGTGATAAGAGCTGATAACGATACTTGATAATTTCAATCAAGTTCAAGCATACTTGAAATTAGTCAAGTCGACGTCAGCTTGTTGCCCGAATTTATGAACGCGTGATCTACGACACGAAGTAAAAACAAGCGGCAGCAGACTAGAAACGTACGTCATAGAGATTGAAAAGCTTGAATTTGTTTGTGAATTTTCAACTAACTCAACTTACTTGCTTAAGAAAAGTATAGTTAAAGAAAAATTTGTTGGCCACAAGGGTGTACCCAAATAAATAGCTTTATTAAAAATAGTTTGTGAAAAAAATGGGTCGCTGATAAGGGTGGTCCTCAAAAATGTTTTCTTCGTGCTTTTTTTCTAAAAATATTTTGTGCTGTAAATCGGGCCACTTATTTGAAATGTGATGTGTTTCGACGCCCCCCTAAAAATGTTCAAAATGGGGGCTTCCCCCCTTAGAAACCCCCAAAAAATGGTTAATTTTTACCTATTTTCGAATTTTTCATCAGTGATGTTAAGAAGTTTTTGTAATGCTGCTCCGAAATCTAATTCAGTTGATAAAATTTTTAATATTTCGTATATGGAAAAACTTATAAAATATTACTATTTAAACCATCCAAATCAATATATATTTCTTTTAATTTTCCTTGAAATAAGTTGAAAGCAGACATTACATTTTTATTACCCCAAATATAACTTTTTAAGCTACCTTCCTTAGGTAATCGAATTCTTTAAGTTTTTCTTCCTGTTAAAGAAGCATAATATTCTTATTGTCCCGGATAAGAGCTACGTACGCACTCATTAGATATCGAGTTCTTAATTTTTTTTTACCTGTGGAATTATAGCATGTATGAAAAATGTATTTATTTTATTTATTTATTTATTATTTTATTTATTTACTACTTATATTTTATAAATGAATTTATATATATAGTTTTACAGTAGTCGCATTCTCTTTCATTTGTGTTGGTAAAATAATGACCACAGCTAAATAGGGTTGTCCCTACTCTCATCCTTATGATTTTGATGCAATCGTCTCGGGAAAAATTGCTATTGTATGCTGGTCTTAAGATGGAAGCATTGTGTGTTCTTAAAAACGGTCTTGAATTTGACCATTTGCCTAGTTTTGTGTCTGCTAAAATCATTTTACCAAATTTAATGAGTACGGATTCCAGGCACGGAACTTCCATTAACAATGGCAGGGTTAAAGCTTGTTTCGCTGCGTTGTCGGCTATTTCGTTTCCCCTAATGCCAATATGGCTGGGAATCCACAAAATGTTGATGCAAGTATTTATTGTTACGCCCTCGAAAATGTGTTTAGTGGTTGTGTTGCCGATGTTTTGTAATGACCCTGTAGGAAAATCAACTAATTTAAAAGTAGTTGATAAAGTAGTTTTTTGTCAACCACAACTAGTTGAAATTCTGACTTTTTTCCATAGAACGAACTAACTTATTTTGTATGGTGATGTCCGCTAAATAAGTCAATTGACTTTCATCTGCATATATTTTCAACTACTTGTTAAATTAGTTACATTTAAATTATTTTTTTAATTGCTTTTAACTAACCAATTGAAAACTATTACTGATGGCCTAAAGTTAATAATATTTGATGAAATAACATGGTTAAATATATATAAACTTGTAATCTAATAAAAATTTGCAATTAAAACATGTCAACATCAGAGTAGTTGCCGCCTTAATATAATTAAAAGTAGTTCATATACTGGTTTATTTTAAATTAGTTTTTTAATTAGTTGTTTTTAAAAACAAGTTAGTTTGTTCCTATAGGGGATTTGATAGCGCTAAGACTATCTGAACATATTAATGTTTTTTTGTTGTTTGTTGCTGCATATTTAACCGCATGTTTAATAGCTTCTAACTCTGCATTGAATATGCCTGCGTTAAGGGGCAGAAGTCCTGTGTGAACAGTTGAAAATGTATTGTGGTCATTCTGTTCTACCACAGCAAAAGCCGATGACCTTTCTTGAAATGATCCATCAGTGAAAATCGTTAATTCCGGGAGGAACTCAAATTTATGTTTATTAAAAATTTGCTTAAATATCTCAGTGTTTGTATTTTTTTTTTTTGTTGTGTACGCTGAGTGATATATCTGCAATAAAATTTGTGTTAAGTGTTGGAGCGTTGTTAGGTGGCTTGTTAAGTATGGGCATATTAATGTTATGGCAGTATCTAATTATGCACTGGATTCCACAATCGCTGCTTGAACCTGTGTTTTTATTGTCGTCAAGGTAACTCCGCCAGGTTTCGGCCTGCCTGTCCCAAGCCAGGATAAAGGAGGAGGGTTGTTTGTAGGATACGTCCTGCAAACGTAAAAACTGATAAAGCCAACCAAGAGCTTGGGGTGGCGCCCATCTTGGTAGCAGGTCATATTCGGTATATCGATATGAAACAAGCCTGCGAAGATATAGCAATTGACCTTAAAACTTGTTAGTACGGGACAGTCTTTACCCGTCGGATGGGGTTCACCCTATCTATCCACCGCATGGAGACCTTAATTCGGCTGGAAAATCTGGATGTGAAGTGTTGGCATGCGTGCGTCAAAGTGTCAACTCTTCGGCTTTCCGAAGTGTTGCTTGTCAAGTGTTTGACTCGCACCCTCAAACTGGCACGGCAGTCACTGAGGGAAGTGTTGTTTGTTGGTTGTTTTAAACTAAGGGTTCTCATACTGAGCACGGCAGTCCCTGAGAACAATTGCCAATACTCTGCCAGAGTGAGAGTGGCAATTGCAAAGGTCCTCCAAAGTAGGTACCAGTCATGTGCAATAGTTTCCAGCTGAGTCGGCACCTGCAAACTGTTAGACTAGCCTCTAAGTGCTCATTGAGCACAACCATGCATAAGAAGGCACTTTTTCATAATTGCATTTGTGTCTTCTTGGTCTTCTTGCGAGGATGTTGTGGATCCTCATCTGACGGGATCGAGTTGCCCAGATGACTGTCGTGGGCTGGCCCTTCGGGGAGTCTCGTACTGGTTGTGGTTGTGTGAATGCTACACAGGTCTAGATTGACTGGCGGGGTCGCGCAATGGTACGATCGGACTGGCATATCTGTCTTAATATGCAAGAGATTGGGTAGGTCTCGTCTTCACCAGTAGATGGATGGAAGTACGTCGCTACGGAAGTCTAAACTGGTACTGCTATTACGGGCAGTATGTTAATTCATGATGCTCCTAATCAGCAGGGCACTTGGTGATGCTTTGTGTTTGTGAAGCAGCTTCCATGTTCGTGTTGCCACATCGGATGCCCCGTACGTTTTACTTGCTAAAATGTAAACGGGTCCGTGTTGTGGTAGCACAAAGTTCATGGTTGTCTGTTTCATGAACTATTACCCTAGGTTTTGGATAACTCAACTTACTTAAGCCTTACGGCAGGTGTAAGTTGTCAATGCTGAAATCGTCTGTCGTCAAGGCGATTCCAAAAAAGTTTGTGTGTACCATGAGAAGCTGTGGTTATGGACTTAACAGTAAGTTTTATTGATCTGCTATATACTAATGACTCAAAATCATTTTACTGGGCTTCAATTGTAAGGGAGTCTAATGGCGTAGCTGTAAGTATACCAGATGCTGTACGGAAGCATCTGGTAATTGCAACGTTTAATTTTTTTTCTGTTCGTTTCGGTTGTCCAACCGTATATTGTGATGCAGTTTTGCACTGTTCCTTCTACTAGTGATCGGCAAATCGAGATGGCTTTTTCTATGTGGGGTCCTTTCTAGCGTGTGCAAATTACTTTGAACAAGTTGTTGATGTTTTTGAGCTTTACCACAATTTTATTAATGTGTTCATTTCAAAGTGCATTCTTGGAAAAAGTAAGGCCCAGTATTCTCATGTTTGATTTTATGTTGATATTCACATTTCTGATTGTTAGTATACTTGATCGGCATTTGTGTTTTCTGCAAATATGAAGAGCTTCTGCTTTATTGGCCGGAACTACTGCCCCTGTTTTGGTTGCCCACAGATGAATTTCTCTATCTAACTCGATGAAGCTCGTGTTGGTCTGTATTTCATTTCTGGAAGAGACCGCAAATATGTTGTCCGCATAGATACCCAGATAATCTATACTGTTAATTTTTTTTAAGGTTCTGACCAGTTAAGTTCAATAGCAATAAGTTTGAATAAAAAAGAACTCCTTTACCTTTATATTTAACCTGCTGTGTAAATCATTATAAGAAAATCTAATAATACCTAATAAAAAATGTGAACTTCAGGAATATATGTTATTCGTGGCAACCTATAAATTGGCATTGGCATAACAAGAAAAAAAAACAAGAAATACAGTAAAGCTGATTGCTATATTATTTGTGTGTTTACAATAAAAATAATAATCCAAATATTCCAATCCGTTCAGTTAGAACACGTTCAAGTGCAAGAGAATGAAAAATTCACATAAAAATTGTTATAACTCATTTTCCCGACATATCGCGACAATTAAATTTTTTGCGCTGTGTTAAGAATTGTTAAAAAATTTAGTTTTTGTAGTCGGAACTTAAAAAATGGGTAAAATAGTGTTTCGGAAAAGTACAGTCACCTCCTACATTAAAAAAAGAAGTCATTTATTTTTAGTGTTAGTTGATAGTGCAAAGATCGCTTATGTCATAACTGTTATGTTATGTTATGTTCATAACTTACAGAAAAATTTGAACCTCAACTTGAACTAAAAAAAATATAAAAATAAAATTAAAATTCTCGAAAAAACTATCAACTTTCACCAGCTCTACAAAGCGAAGCATTTCTCCAAATCAGTTAAAATTTAGCTTTCGCGAGCTTATACTACGTTCACATTGAGAGCTAAATGCGCATTTACGAAATTGAATGTATATATTTGTCTCTTTTACTCTTACAAGGAGCATACGGCCACGCATTCTAAATTGCTAATGCGCATTTCGTTAAATGCGCATTTAGCCCTCAGTGTGAACATAGTATTATACTACGTTCACATTGAGAGCTAAATGCGCATTTACGAAATTGAATGTATATATTTGTCTCTTCTACTCTTACAAGGAGCATACGGCCACGCATTCTAAATTGCTAATGCGCATTTCGTTAAATGCGAATTTAGCCCTCAGTGTGAACATAGTATTAGAGTGTTTAGCAGACATTAGCAGACAATTGTTTATCAAACTGCATTATTAGATTTGCGAATTTCCACCACACCAAAATAGATTTTCGCAACCACTTTTTACAAATGTCGCCACTGTGCGCCGGGTATTCCAGCTAGTAATTAAATAAAATAATGGGGGTTGCATTTACACGATAATTTTGATTAAAAAATTAAAATCCCGGGATCTCGGTAAGAAAATTCCAGGCTTCAAAGAGGCCAAAATCGTTAAGGATCCCGGTATTAAATTCCCTAGTGCTCATATACAAGCTAAGGATTGTAAAAGTTTTATTATCTCCTGCAGCACACAGTTGTTATTTAACAAATTTCCAGGCAAACAAAGAATAACCACATATAAAGTATAATTTCAATAATATTTCTTTTTATTTGTTTTTTTTTTCAATTTTATTACTAATAATAAGTTTGTTTTTTATCTATAAGGTATTGTATGTATGTATGTGTGAGATTTTTTTGCTGGGTTAGAACAATGTGAACGCTGTTGATGTCATTGATTCTTGAGTTTGACGGCTGATGATTGGAGTTTTTCTTAGAGCTGCATCGATCTTATCTTGAGGATATTTATTGCGTTCTCTGCGCTGTTGTTGTTGTTGTCGTATATGTAGTAAATTCTTAATATTATTTTTCGTTACAACAATTATTAAATCTCTTGTTTATATTTTATCTTTTATTATTTTAAATACTTTTAGTGTGCTTTAAATTTTTTAAATTCTCTTAAAGCTACATTTTATATTAAATGTTTTTTATTATTATTATTCTTATTATTATTATTATAATTCTTGCTTTTTTTATTATTTTGAATGGACCTGCTTGGCGTATCTTACTTGTAACATTGCAATTTTTTTTTTTATTTTGCGCTGTTTGATCAAAATAATTTTGTAATAAATAAAAGCTAAACTTAAAATCAAATAAATTGGAGTAAACATTTTTTTTTCCATCTTTTTGTGAGCGTATGTGAGTGCATGCGTGTGCTTGTACGTATGGGAAAATGTGTGTGTGTGTGTGTGCTACTGAAGTCAAATAAATATATAAGGCCACTTATTATGCATATATAAACATATATCTAGTGTGCTTGTGTTGGGTGTTGCCACATAATTTAGTTTCTTATGCTGCTCTGTGCAATTTAAGCTATTTCTAATTTTATTTCTGTATTCATTTTATAGCGCTTAATTGTAATTTTTCTGTATATTATTGTATATTATTCTCCTCATTGAGAAATACTTTGATTTTTATTTCTATTTTTTTTTTTATGTCTTTATTTTTGCTTATACATCAGAGTGGCCTTTACTAATTTTAGTTAACACAAAAAAACATTTTTTGAAAACTTCCACACAGTGCAATTTCTATGTTTGAATGAAGTTAAAAACAATCAGCAAAATCTCTTTGGGAAGATTACGGTTACTGGGGCGACGCGATTTGAGAATGAATTCGTGAAGTACTTTCAATAAATATAAGAATTTAGTTTTTAGCAAAAAATAATAAATAAAAATAATAATTTTTAAGAATTGCATTTTTGAGCTTTATGCCAAGTGCTTTCATGAAGCAACAGGTTGCCACTCTCTGAGAACAACAATGTGCTTTACAGAACAACCACCAGCAGACTAGACAGCTAAGGAAGTAAGATGTGTCATCTTTTGATTTAAAATATTTATAGCATGTTCTCACGGCAGTCTGAATTAAGAAATTCGGCCTATGAATTACGAATGTAAATTACCCTGTTCTCACGAAGCAATCGTAATTCGGTTTGACAGCTGTTCTTTGTGTATTTTATTTGATTTGTTATGAAGAATGAAAATGAGTAAAAAATGTGCAAAATGAATATTTGTTTAAATAGAAATAAATAAGAGTGAGAGCGAGTTCCCATAATTGTCAAATCGAAGTTGACAGCTCATAGAAAATCTACAAATGCTCTCTTTTTTCACCCATTCTTCTTTCGTATCCATTCGCAAAATTGGCTGATTTTGACAATAATGGGTACTGAGAAGAGAGTCCCCTCAGCCCTGCGACAACCTTATAATTTAACCATGTTTATTATATTATTTCTTTTTTTAAGCAATGATACTAACTTTGCCTGCTGACTTTGAAAATTTGACTATTTGTTTTGTCTTGTTTTTATTTCTTCTTATGTTTTGCTCGTGGTTTTCAAATTATTTTCGATAAAAATTAGAGATGAAACCGATTTCTACGTAATTCGGATGTTAACTTAAACTGAATGACCTTCAAATGCGGTAATTCGCTTGTCAAATTTGGTATGGCGAATAACTTAATTCGGAACATAATTCAGCCTCGAATTACGAATGAGAGCCGAATTACGTTGTTCAGGGTGCCGTGAGAACATGCTATTAGGCAAAAATGGAAGAATGCAAGCTTTACCATTAATATAAAATCAAATTTTGGTGAACAGAAGCAAAGATATTATACACTAAAAGGTCATTGACAAAAAAAATTGTAGTGATAAAAACATTTTAAAACAGCAGAAAGCCATCGTATAGGACGCCAAAATGTAAAATATTGGTAGTAAGTCTCGCAGATAAATTTTTTTTAGAACAGTATTATAACTTTATATAACGAACTCAAATCAAATTTTTTATTGAATTTAACCATTTTTAAACTATAATAAATAATCTAATGATACTTTGTAAACGTGAGTTTTTCCCATTAATTTTTAACTTTTGCATTTTATGCAATGATGGTCATTCCCTTTGCAACCATTCCTTGTTTTAGTGTTCGAAGATATCCATATTAAGTTGAGCATAGTCCGCCCACCTGAGTGACATGATTTTAAAAACAAATCAAAAATGAAAAGGCAGGAAAAAAAGTAAACATAAACGGGAGTTACCATATATTATTATACTAGATCATACTCGACGCGCTTCGCTGCGCGGCGTAGCTCGTTATACCCTAACACGTACTGCGTAAGGGGTATATTAACTTTGTCATTACGTTTGTAACGCCAAGGAGGAGGCGTGGCAGGTATACAAAAATACATATATTTTATATATATTTTTGATCAGCATCATCTTCTGAGTCGATTTCCGTGTGTCCGTCTGTCTGTCCGTCTGTCGACACGATTACAGCCGCAATTTTAAAGCTATCGCGATAAAATTCAAAATATAAGTATATTTTAAAAAAGGAAGATCAAGTTCGAAAATGGGCCAAATTGGATGAAAACCACGCCTACCTCCCATACAAAATGACTTTATTTTAAAAGTAAAATCTCGAAATCTTGAAATTTTGCATATAGGCTTTGATATATAATATAACATAGGCCATCAGTATGATATTTGGCAAAATCGCATGAAAACCACGCCTACCTCCTATACAAATAGACTTTATTTTAAACGTAAAATCTCTTCAAAATCTGCAAAAATTAAAGAAATGTCTTAAAATTTTTGCACATAGGCTTTGATATTTAATATAAGCCATCTGTATGGTATATGGCAAAATGGGACGAAAACCACGCCCACTTCCCATACAAAGTGGCTTTATTTTAAACGTATAATCCCTTAAAACCCCACAAAAACTAAAGAAATGTCTTGAAATTTTGCACATTAGCTTTACTATATAATATGAATCGGATCAAAACCACGCCTTCCTCCCATACAAAGTGACGCCATCAAAATAGGAAAACTTTTGTTAATATATAAAACTGAATGTCATCGCGTATGTCGTGGCTAAAGACTTCCAATATGCTTCAATTTGGCCGCGGGGTGGAATTTTAGCTTCGCTACCCTGCTGAAGCTATATCCATACTAGTTTTCATTTGAAAAAAAGGACGAAAAACTGATTTTTTGCGATTTTATATGAGAAATCGTATGGGCGAAAGGGGATCCACTATTTTTGCAATATCTCGAGAACTGCTCATCCGATGTTGAACAAATAAGTTTTAAAACCCGTGCCATGACTGACGAAACACACCATTACCATCACCAACACACACAATTTGAACAACACCATTAGAACGGTTCAGAAGTGATGGAGTAACATACGGACACCATTAGATTTTTATATATATAGATATATAGTATCTTAATTGTAAGTAGAACTTAAACATGTGGAAGGCTAGCGAAGGAGCTTAGAAGGCTTACGGATGAAATCCGAAATTGCTGGCCAAATTATTGGACACACGAAGCATTCTGGTTATAGGTTCACTTCATCCATAGTCGGTGCGGTGAAAGTTGTGATGGAAAAGAGGCATAGACCTAAGGTTACGTGGGTTAATAGTAAAGAATACTAAGTCTAGCAGTGATGGAGAATTGATGATTCCGCATACCAGTTGATGGATGAAGAGTAAGTCAGCAGCTTCCCTACGCTTTTCTAGAGCATCAATGTAAATCAACTTCAGACGGTAAGCGTACGGAGATAAATTGACTGTCAGAGCGGAGAAGAACACGAAGAGTGAAGCGAATGAATCTTCGATGAACGGCTTCAATTCGCATCGAATGGGAGTAGGATAAATATTACCAACTGATATATTAGAGAAATTTTGTGACGTAAGGATTGGAGAATTCTCTAGACCAATGTTTAACGAAACCAAGTGCCGAGTTGTCTCTAGTAATGATATTATCGTAATGAGACCTAAAATTGAGTTCCTTGACACAAATAACACCCGTAAATAAGTCCCGTAAATAACTTATAGAAGAAAGTAGATTTGGATTGCCGAATAGGTAATAAGTTCTAGGGGGAAGTTGGGGTCTTTTACGAGAGTATGCTGTAGCTTGATATTTACTGACATTGAGTTCCAATAGATTTTAGATTTTGACACCAAGTGGAAAAACTGATCAGATAATCTTGGAGATAAAAAGAGTTAGTGTTGGTTAGTATACGCCTCTAGATTTTCATATCATCGGCATATGCAGAAAGATTGGATCCTTTGATGATACCAACAACATCAGAAATAGTCAAAACAAATAAAAGAGGCCCGAGGTGAATACCTTGAGCGACACCAGAGGAAGTTGTAAAGAACTCAGAACTGGAAAATTTTATAAGATTTAATTCATGAAATGAACAGTGGTGGAAAACCAAAAGTTTCAAGTTTAAGAAGGATTATAGCATGAGAGATTTTGTCAAATGCATTACTTAAGTCGGTAGAAACTGCGTTCACTTCATAACCTCTTTCCAAGGAGCTAAAAAAACATGAGACAACTTCTGTTAAGTTAGTGATAGTCGATCTGCTTTCGAGTAAGCCGAGGATATTGTCTTATAGCATCTTTGTATAAAACGAACGACACGTCGATTTAACGAAGCCTTCGCTTGAAAGCTGAGAGTCAGCTGTTTTTGCTTGATGTAGAAATAATGTCGTAGAAGAGGACGACCGCATCTCCGTTGGAGGGACCAAGTGGAGGACAACCTGACGAAACTTGGAGCTTCCAACTGGCGCCAGCAAGCGCAAAACAGAAATGGCTGGCGCAATTTCTTACAACAGGCGGAAACCGACTTACGGTTGTAGGCGCCATCTAAGTAAGTAAGTAGTAGAAATAATGTCGTGCATAAACGAGAACAGCTGTTCCAGTAAAGAACGATAACGTAACTTTAGTATGAAATTGGCTTTGTGTAAGAAAAAAATTACGAACGAAATGTCAAAATTTGACGATTAGTAAATTGTCATCGTTAAGAAGACACACTCCGTAAGGAATTCGTTTTAAAAAATTTTTTTCTAATATTGTTGCAAGAAGAGGAACAAGATATAGAGGTTCTGCATCAAAAATAAATAAAAAATAAAATTTTTGTAATACTTTTTATTGCAAGAAAAAATTTAGTATTTTAGAGGAGGCTCTAATATCGAGCCTAAGACGGCAGAATGCCTTAATTCGCCACTGCTTGTAAGACTAAAATTTTGTAACATAGTTTGTATGGTTGCTGTCGGCAACAGCATTAAAAATGGGCGTGGTCGCACTATAACTACGTCCACTTTGCATAAATCAATAAAATATCTGAATTCTACATATTTTGATAGAAAAACTTGCTGTCTAGGGTACTATGAGTCCAAGTTGCGGTCACTAAATGCATAGAGTAAAGTACGGTAAGGATATGCATGTTTTTTGTACGTCGATTGCAGGCCAAATGTACCACAGAACATAAACTTGTTAGTGTTAGCAACTTATTGAAGGCGGGTTGACTATATACCATTGTATTTATCTTCGAAGCTTGAATGACCGTGAGTTATTTAAATAAAAGTGAAAAAAGTCACATATCAGTGCTGCGAAAAAGTGGCAGGTATTTTGATATAGTATATACGGGAAATGTGGTACACTATATCACATTACTCCATTATTATTTATCGAAATAAACATCTTCATATTCTTTGCTAAGATTTGTATTAAAACATTTTGGTGTTATTTCTCCTGATTTATTAAACACAAAATTTGTATGCACACGTCTGACAAGCAAAACGAGGCGAATTTTTTGGAAGACAGTATTCGTGAGCCAAAAGTAAATCACATAGAAGGCACTATTTTTTTTTCCTGCCCTTTGGTCCTCAGCCAATGATTTATCGCAGAGTACACACTTGATTTTGCTATTAGGTGGAATATCTGGCAATGTATCTTCATCAGAACTAGAAGATGCAATTAACTGCTTGATTCACTGGAGTCATCGCTTTCTATGCCAGCAGCTTTTTGGTCAATTGATCGCTTTTATGTGATTTAAACTTTTATGTAGGCCTTTGAGAAGAGCTCCATTACGTCGTATGAGGTTACTTTGCGATCATGTTCTCGAGTAAATCTTCTGATCTCGTCATTGTAGTAGCACTTTAAAGAGCCCATGAACGTTTTGTCTTAAGGTAGCAAATTATGTGAGGACTCAAAGAAATAGTCATAACACTATTTTCACACACTTTATCAAGAACTTCTATCCAATTCTTCTATCTTCTTCCCAAAAGAGTTGCTAATATTTCAGCAATAGTTCGTTCAATTTTGGCCGCTTGTTGCAGTTGCACAAGAGGAACGTGAAACTGATTGGAGGCTTAAATAATACCAATATTTCCGGGTCTTATTTCAATAATGGCTTTCTAGATTTCCTTTGGATCCCACTTTCATATTTCTCCCAGCTTTGGCATGCTTGTGTCTTGGAACATACAAATAAATACATAATTTGCAGAATAGACATATATCTATTTTACAGGAGGATATGGCCATATATTAAGCTGGAAATAGTTCCGTAATAAGTTCGGGTAATTTGATATATCAGATTATATCTTCCATATCAGCCTAATATGTGCGCATGCTCCAACAGAGGACAAGGACGATGAGATCAAAAAAATTTTCTACGAGCGCCTTCAAGACGCTTACGAGCGCTGCCCCCGTCATGACATAAACATTGTGCTTGATGACTTCAACGCTAAGGTGGGCAAGGAAAACCATCTTTGGTCCAACAGCCGGAAAGTGCAGCCTCTACTACAACACATCCGATAACCGAATGAGGCTGATTGACTTTGCCGCAGCACGAAACATGGTCGTAAGTAGAACTAGATTGAAGCATCTTAATATACATAAGCATCTTAATATACAAACGCGCAACCAAATTGATCACGTTTGGATTAACGGAAGGCCCTCTTCCAGTGTATTAGATGTACGCACGATCCGTTGTGCTAACATTGATTCAGATCATTATCTTGTCGCAGCTAAGATCAGTACACGTCTGTGCGCAGAAAAGAATGCGCGCAACCCTACACACAGAGAAAGCTAGACGTCGACAAGCTGCAAACAAAACGGACAGCCGAAGCCTTCGCCACTCGACTCTCACTCCTTCTTCAAGAAAGCACTCCTCCAATCGACGATATAAGCGCAGTGGGCACACATCTCCCACTCTATGTGCGGCTGCCGAAGAGGTTATTGGCTACCACCGTCCCCGCCGAAACCAATGGAAATCGACGACGCCACTGCAGAGAAAAACGCCACCTACAAAGCCACCCTGCAGTCGATTGTAACGCGTGCTGCTAAGGAACGATACAGAGAGAAGAGGAGGGGCGAGAGACGTCTTCGGAAACGTCGGGTGGAAAAAAAGAGAGGCAGAGTGCGAGAAGATTGAGATGTATGGTGACAGGAACGAAGCCCGAAAATATAAGACGTCTGGCCGATGGTTTTAAAAACGGGGCCTCTTCCTGCAAGGATGAAAACGGAAATCTAGTGATAGATACCCAGAGTACACTGACGTTATGGAGAGAACACTCTCTAGTCTTCTGAATGGTGATAATGACAACAATTCCGCTAATAGAGATGATATCCGGGAAACTTCAATTCGACGATAATGAAGTCTTGACAGCAATACCACGGCTAAAGAACAACAAAGCCACGGGAGCCGATGGTTAACCCACTAAGCTGTTTAAGAACGGAGGCGAAGCTCTATTTAAATGCATTCACAAGCTTCTATGCAGCATATGGTCGGAAGAATGCATTCCAAACGATTGGAACCTCAGTGTATTCTGCCCAATCCACAAGAAAGGCGATCCTACTATTTGTGTCAACTACCGTGGCATAAGTCTTCTAAATATCGCATATAAGGTCCTGTCGAGCGTATTATGTGAAAGAATGAAGCCCATCGTAAACCAACTGATTGGGCCTTATCATTGTGGCTTTAGACCTGGAAAATCTACCACCGACCATATATTCACGCTACGATCAATTTTGGAAAAGACCCTAGAGAAACAAATCGACACCCACCATCTTTTTGTCGATTACAAAGCCGACTTCGACAGTCCAACAAGGAATCACCTATACTCCACCATTTCTGAATTTGGTATACCTGCAAAATTAATCCGTCTATGCAGGATGACACTGAGCAACACCAGCAACGCTGGTCCAAAATCGGTAAGGACCTCTCCCCACCATTTGTTACCAAACGAGGTTTCAGACAAGGGATTCTTTATCGCGACTTTTTTTTTTAATCTAATTATGGATAAGATCATTCGAGCTGCTGATCTGAGACAAAGCAGCAACTTATTATGCTAACTAAGCATATGCTGATGATATTGATATCATTGGTCATAACACAAGCGAAGTCAGTGCAGGGTTCTCCAAATTAGAAAAAGAGTCGACTCGCATGGGTCTTGCAGTAAACGCGTCACTGTTGACAACGCCTAGTTCGAGGTTGTGAAGGACTTCGTCTACCTCGGTACCAGCATTAACTCCACCAACGATATCAGTAGAGAGATAAAACGAAGGATAACTCTTGCCAACAGGCGTTACTTTGGGCTCAGTAGGCAATTGAGAAGCAGAGACCTCTCTCGATCACTAATCATGCCCGTCCTGTTATATGCAGCACATACCTGGTCGTTGAACAGCTTTGATGAAAAGATTTTGGGAGCTTTCGAGAGAAAGATGCGTCAATAGCGAGTACCGAATGCGATGGAACGATGCTATACGCCGTCATCGACATGGTAAGCCGCATAAAATCGGGCGGCTTCGCTGGCTAGGTCATGTTGAGTGGATGGAAGACGACGCTGCATCGAAATAAATATTCGATTCGGTACCCAGCGGCGGTCAACGCAGAAGAGAGCGACCGCATTTCCGTTGGAAGGACCAAGTAGAGGACAACCTGACGAAACTTGGACCTTCCAACTGGTGCCAGCAAGCGCAAAATAGAAATGGCTGGCGGAAATTCTTACAACAGGCCAAAACCGACTTACCGTTATAAGCGTCATCTAAGTAAGTAAGTAAGTAATCTGATATATCGATATATTCGGTAATGTGATATATCACATTATCCAACGTTCACTATATCACATTAACCGAATACCACTTTTAACGCAAAAATTTACACAAAAAATAAAAATATTTTTCTAGTGCAAAACTTACCTCGAGAGCATAAATTTTAATTATTAAATAATTTTTTTAATTTCAATCACATTCAACACACTTTATTTTTTCACAATTTGTTCGCAATGGAAATTTTGCAAAGCAAAACTTGTCTACACTGCCCAAATTATTTTATTGCACAGACTTCAAACGATAAGCTCAAAAACATCGACGCAGCCATGGTATGCATGTATGTGCAGCCATAGACGCAGCACAACAAACACAAAAGGAGCGTTCACATTATCAAATTCTTCATCAAATCGTTGATCAAATAGTTTGACCACGCAAGTGTTCATATTATCAAGTTTTTCGTCAAATTTCATTATTGTATTGCACACCGAAGTGAAAAATATCAGCTGCACTACATATGCTTTATTTTTAATAATCTGTTATTAAATCGGAAATTTATACGATTTAATCTGCCACAGTTCTGCATGTTGTCTATAAATAATAATAAAATGATTACAAAAATCTTCTTCGTCGTGCATTTTGAATTAATGTATTCACGTTGAAATCTTTTTTTAAGAAACAAAATCGCACTATAAATTGTTGATCAAACAACCGGAAAATCAAAATATTTTGATTTTTGTCAAACGATTTGACCAACAATTTGATGAGTGTTTACATGTTAAATTGTCGTAAAATTTGTCAAATTTTCTGATGACTTGTTGGATAAAAAATTTGATAATGTGAATGGCCCAGCACTTGTTTTTTTGACCTTCGCGTTGAAACCATTTTGAAAAAACCTTTTTACCACTCGATTAAAGAGCACAAAATTCCACATCCAATTCCAAAAATTGAGAAATTTTTCATTTTTCAACGAGAATTTGAAAAGATTTAAGTTCAGTATTAAATTAAAGCTTAAAATTTTTTTTTTCATACGTCAAAACGGATCTTTTTATTATGGAACCTTCAACTTCAGGTATTTAAGCGTTATTTAAAAAAAAAGCAATAATTGTGTGAAAATGTTTTAAAAAAAATATTTAAATATACCAAAATTTAAGCTATTTTTGAAATATATGTGAAGCATTAAATAGGAATTCAGTATCATCAAGTAGAAATTAATATATTTTATTAAACAAGAATATGTGAGCTTCGAATAACTTTTTTTAAATAAATTGGGAAAATAGTCACAACTTTTCTATGTAATAATATTTCAAATAAATTGGTCACTATGTAATATTTTAATGAATTTTGTTAAAAAAAAAAACTAGTAAGGAATGATTTTCGACTGGGCCGAAGTTTTGAAGGTTTTGTAGGGGAATCTAGGGGGGGTAGGCGTACTAACGCGTACTGCGTAAGGGGTATATTAACTTTGTCATTCCGTTTGTAACGCCAAAGAGGCGTGGCATATATAGAAAAATATATATTTTTGATCAACATCACCTACTGAATCGATTTCCATGTGTCCGTCTGTCGACACGATTACAGCCATAATTTTAAAGCTATCGTGGTAAAATTCAAAATATAAGATTATGTTTAAAAAAGGAAGATCAAGTTCGAAAACCACGCGTACCTCCCATACAAAGTGACTTTATTTTACCCGTAAAATGTCTTTAAGATGCACAAAAATTAAAGAAATGCCTTGAAATTTGGCACATAAGCTTTGATATTTAATTTACATTCTGACTATGAAATTTGGAAAAATTGGATGGAAGCCACGCCTACCTTCCATACAAAGTGACTTTATTT
Source organism: Coremacera marginata (assembly GCA_914767935.1). Taxonomy (NCBI): domain Eukaryota; kingdom Metazoa; phylum Arthropoda; class Insecta; order Diptera; family Sciomyzidae; genus Coremacera; species Coremacera marginata. The sequence continues at coordinate 151,609,397 of OU612044.1, forward strand.
TAAAAGTAAAATCTCTTCAAAATCTGTTCAAAATTAAGAAATCTCTTGAAATTTTGCACATAGGCTTTGATTTTTAATATAGACCATCACTATGATATTTGGCAAAATCGGATGAAAACCGCGCCTACCTCCCATACAATGTGGCTTTATTTAAAACGTAAAAGCTCTTAAAATTCTGCAAAAATTAAAGAAATGTTTTAAAATTTTACACATAAGCTTTAATATTTAAAATAGACCATCTCTGATATATGGCAAAATCGAATGAAAACCACGCCCACTTCCCATACAAAGTGGTTTTATATTAAAAGTAAAATCTCTTTAAAATCTGTTCAAATTAAAGAAATGTCTTGAAATTTTGCACATTAGCTTTGATTCATAATATGACCCATCTCTATATTTCGGATCTAAATCGGATCAAAACCACGCCTAGATACAAAGTGACGTCAACAAAATAGGAAAACTTTCGTTAATAAAGGGTGGTTAAATTTTAAGGCACGATGTTGAATGTCAGTTTTTTTCTGCATTTCATTTGGCATTTCTCAATTTCAGACTAACTTAATTTGAACCATGGAAAGATACACAATCGAGCAACGCGTCAAAGTTATTCAGGCTTATTATGAAAATGGGCGTTCAAATCAAAATGCATATCGTGCACTTCGTGATTTTTTCGGTCAATTTAATTGTCCAAATGTGCGTACATCGGAAAAATCGTGCAAAAATTTGAGCAAACCGAGTCTGAAGGAGATGTGAAACACCAGTGCATGCTCGTACAGCACGTACTGCAGAAAATATTGCTGCTGTTCGCGATAGTGTGGCTGAAGAGCCGTACACCTCAACTCGTCGTCGTGCCCAACAATTGCACCTCTGACGCTCGTCGTTGATGAACATTATGCATAAAGACTTGCATTTACACGCTTACAAGGTGCAATTGACTCAAGAACTAAAGCCTCTTGACGATTTCAAGCGTCGTCAATGGTCAGAATGGTGGCAAGAAATGGCAACAGTGGATGATAAATTTTCGAAGAAAATCATCTTCAGTGATGAGGCACATTTTCACCTCAGTGGATTCGTCAATAAGCAGAATTTCCGCATTTGGGCGAATGATAAACCAAGAGTGATTGTCGAAAAACCAATGCACCTACAAATAGTGACTATTTGGTGCGGTTTATGGGCATCATCGGGCTGTATTTTTTCCAAAATGAGGCCGGTCAGGAAGTTACTGTGGCCCGAATTGGAAGATATGAATGTGGACGATATATGGTTTCAACAAGACGATGCCACTTGGCACACAGCTAACGAAACAATGGCTCTTTTGCGCGACAAATTCAATGGCCGTGTTATCTCACGTGGTGGCAATGTGAATTGGCCGCCAAGATCCTGTGATTTGACACCGTTGGACTTCTTTTTTGAGGTTATTTGAAAGAAAAGGTGTACATCGATAAGCCAGCAACAATTCAAGAGCTAAAGAATGAGATAATTCGGCACATTTACGGCATAGAACCTCACTTATGCCTCAGCTTCATCGAAAATTTGGATCATCGGATGGAGGTGTGCCGCCGAGGTCGCGGCGGCCATTTGGCCGATATTTTGTTCCATACATAATTGAACCATGCCAATATTATCATAATGACAAAAATGACAATAATTTCCTAAATAATTTGTTTTATTCAAAATCAACATCGGCCCTTAAAATTTAACCACCCTTTATATAAAACTGAATGTCATCGTGCATGTCGTAGCTAAAGACTTCGAATATACTTCAATATGGCCGCGGGGGGTATTTTAACTTCGGTACCCTGTCGAAGCTCTATTCTTACTAGTTTTTTATTGTTACTGCAATAAATGCACGCTAACTAAACTTTTGCATTTGACACAAAAGAAACACAATTTTTTCGCTGTTCGAATATCGTTTTCGTTTATGTTCGAAAAGAAGTAGAATCAATCAGATTCCATGATACCATTTGAAATCGATATCGGTTTGCAATTCCGACAAAAATGCAAATCAGTGGCGACATGTTATAACTTCACTTTCGAAGCGAACACCGAAGCGAATTATCGAAGTGGCAGCATGTTATAAAAAACAACAAAATTGTATTGAAAAATTAAAGCAAAGTGATATTTTATCGAAATTATCGCCTGTCGAAAGTGTTGCAACATACCAATTTTCGGCAAATTGTCGAACATCGAAGTTTACGAAGCTATAACATTTCGCCACAGACTTGATTTTCACAACAACCCCAATTGTCTTTAAATTGGTACCATAACCATAAATACCGAGTGTATACTAAGAAAAATAGAAGTTATTTTTTTAAAAGATCTTATAAAAAGGAAATTATCTTAAAAATCAATAACTCGAAAACAAATCGATTTTTTTTTCTTCGGTCATTCTTATTTATTTGAGGGTACTTCAAAAATCCATTGACAAATCGCGGCGCCCCGGAAATCGTAATCTCCCCTTTTTTTGTTTAGACTTGTTTTTCGAGTATTTTCGTTCGATCGTATTCTCGACTAGTTTCAAGTTGTCTGTCTTTTGCACACCGAATCCTCTGACTACTTCTAAGAGATCCCGTGATGCTAAAAATATTTTAAGCTTGGCCAACCATCAAAGATTACCAGAAATGTCATGCAATGTAAGAGAACGAATCTTGCTTTGGAATAATTTTATTTTTTTTAACTCTATTTGCAATTATAGATGACATAATAATTACTTTCATAAAATAACAAAAATGTATGAGTTTTGAAAATTTTGAGGCGGTATTTTCTTCAATTTCATAAATGAAAAAATTCCACAAATATTCAAGCTATTATTTCATTAATAAATTTTTTGGGCTTTACTTTCATTTTTAAAAATGCATTAAGCCCCAAAATTTGAAATATACTCCAAATATTCATGTTGTTGTTTTGTATAGAAATTAAAATTCCTTAATTTTGAATTTCATATAAGACATAAAAACCAAATAAACAACTAAATTTAATATTAATTTTAGAAATTGATAAAAAAAAATCCATTGCATCATTCGAATTTGAAACTCAGATAGTTTTGTTTGTTTGCCTTCTAAAATTAATAACTAACATGAAAACTTTGCTCAAGCGCACACAATATGTTTATTATATCAAAAACACAAAAGTTTAGTAAAACATTTGTTGCAATTAAAGAGTTAGCCGATTGTTTAATAAATGCATTCATCTGTTTTGTTTTATCCGTTTTTATTATTTTTGTTTCGTGTGGAAATAAATAATAATCTAACGCACAATACCATATTTTAGCGTTTTTTTTTTTATATATATATAAGTGATTGATGCATTTCTTTTTCTTGTATTATGTATTTAAGATAAGAGTATCTTTATTGTTTGCTTTAAGCGGTCTGTTTTTACCACTTTTTATTTTATAATTTTTTTTTTGTTTCGGTATATTTGATTAACTACTTGGTAGGTTGGTGTTTCCTATAAGGTTCTGATGATTTCAACAAACATATATTTATTCAATTTTATTTTTTTTATCATTAATTTATTTTGAGTTTTAATAGCTTAAATCTATAAAAATGATTTTATAATAACGCGTTAGCTAATGAGAAGAACGAACACGTTTAGACACATAACTGCCAACAGTTTTTCGAAGTTAAAATTCATGCAGTTCTGACTGTTGAGTTTTGAGAAGACGTGTTCGGGTCTGTTAGGATGCGAGGTGTCTACTGCTTACTCTTGTTGTTGTTTTTTAATTGGTGTTTTTTGTTGTTACTCTTGCTGTTGCTGTTGTTGTTGATGGTGTTGTTGATGTTGTTGTTACTTTTTGTCGCATTCACACCAAGCTTTTTTTTTAAAATGCTTAAAATCTTAAAAACGAACGCACACATTTTTATGTTAGTTGTTATACATTTCATTAAATTTAGTTTTTTTTTCTCTTCTCTTCAGTTTTAATCAATAAACAACTACGTTTTACATAATTTAACACTAATACTAAATACCACTACATTAGCATATATATATATTTTTATTTTTTTGTTTTGATTTGTATGTTATATATGCTGTTTTTTATGCTTTAATATTATTGTGTATTATTGTGTATTTAATTTTTAAAATTATCCAATTTTTGTTTTTACTTTTTTAATTTCAGTATAAACCGAGCAACGAGCTAAACTACGTTATTTAAACAAGCTGAAGGCCAAGGATGGAAATTTTACATAAAAATTGGATGAAAAAGATTAAGTTTCACAAAATTCGAATTTAAAATAATATGCAAAATACAATTTGACATAAAAAATAAAAATGTAAAATAAGATTAAAAATATAATAAGAAAACAAATAATTATTTTTTCAAATCAGTGAAGTAAAAATAAATTAAAATTTGCGCAAGTTTTAAGATGTTTCTTAATAGTTTTATATTTCATTAAAGTTTACAAAACAAGTCATTGTTTGGCCAAAAAATTATGTTTTATTGCTGTTATGTAAGACATTATTTACGTTACGCTTTTAAGTTTGGGGGGTACAAAATTTATTGTATTTTTTCTTAATACAAAAAATACTTTTTATATTCTATCATAACAATTACATTTATTTTTTTTTTAAGGTTTTATTTAAATATATTTTTTCAACGCTGCGGTATTTTCCAAATTTTTGTGTTTTATTTTTTTTTTATAACAATTTTTTGCTTGTTTTTAAATTGTTTAGCACTGGATAATCTCATAAATGAATTGCATACAAAAAACTCTTGTCAAAATTTATAAAAAAAATTTCAAATTAAAAAAATTCCTTTAAGAAAGTTCAAAATAGTTTTGGTTTTAGTATTGAAAGATTTATTTTATTTAAAAAAAAATATATTTTCTTTAATTTAAAAATAAAATATATTTCCTTTTGTTTAAAAAAAAATAGTTTAATTTAAAAAAAAAATGTTCTATTTTGAAAAAAATATTGTTTCATTTTAAAAAAAGGTTCTAAAAACTGACTTGCTCCCATGAACTCATTCTTAAACAGACTCCTTTGAACAAACTGGTCCCTTGAATAAACTGTTTTCTTGAACAAAGCTTTCTCTTGTAAAAATTCATCTGAACAAAGTTCTATCTGGGTGAGAATTCTACCTTGGATATATTTCTACCTTGCACGAAATTCTTCTTGAACAAGTTTACCTTATAGGAAATTCTTCTTTGAGTAAAATATCCCCTTAAACAAAATTCCTTTCAACATAATTCTCGCTTGTACAAAATGCTGCCTTGATTAAAATAATCCGGTTAAATGCAATGCTAGCTTCAATAAAATTCCCTTTACAACAAAACTATCCCAGAAACAAAATTCGCTCTTGATTCCAGAAACAATAGCGTTTCGCTTAAAACTATCCCAGAAACAAATTCTTTTTTGAAGGAAATACTTTTTTGAAGAATTTGTTTTTTTTTTCAAAAATGCTCCGATGCTGAAAATGGTTTCTTCAACAAAATATTCTGTTAAGCAAAATCCTTGCATAAACAAAATTCTCCCTAAAAAATTTCCCTACACAACTTCTATGAACGAAATTCCCCCTTGAACAAAATTATCCCATAAAAAAATGCTTCCTTGAAAAAATTTCAACCTTGATCATAATGGTGCTTTGTACAAAATTTTCTCTAGCAAAATTCTTGCTTGAACAAAATTCTCCTTTGAACCAAATTCTTCCTTGATCAAAATGGTCCTTTCTACAAAATTCTCCACTCAATAAAAATCTTCCTTGAATCATTATTTCCCTTGCATAAAATTGTCGCTTGAAGAACTTTTTACCCTGTCCAAAAACTTCCAACTTGAACAATATGCTTTCTTAGACAAAAATTCTTCTTTGTACAGAAATCTTACTTGGACAGTGTTCCAAAGTTGAACAAAGTTTGAACAAATTTTTTCCTGAAGCAAAATTCTCCCAGGAACAATTCGAACATAACTTCAAAAAAACTTTTTGGTTTCAATTAAAAAAAAAAACGTAAAAAGGAATGCGAGATGAGAATCAGCATTAGAATGAACTGTGGCTACTTGTACACCTTGGAACTAAATATACTAAGTTCCATAAACTTTTCGTTCAAAAAATATTACAATGTGTAAGTTTTCGTATTGGAAAAATAAAAAACATTTACTGCGTGGGAAATTCGAAATGGGAGAATTATGTTCAAGAAAGAGTGAAGGTTTTGGGGAGCTGTATCTTTAGGGAATTTGCAGTATTGGAAATAAGTTGCACTATTAAGCTGTTGATCTCAGTGTAAAATTTGTAAATTAAAATTTAAAATTAGGATTTCAATTAAAAAAAAATCCTACAAAAATGTTTTTATTACAATATGTAACGTTTCATAAAAGCTTTTTTCTTTGGATAAAATATTGAAACTTTGAATTCGATCTTGTATTTTTAAAGTATTAATAGACTTTAAAGAGCCTGATATTAAGGTAGATTCGTCAGTGCTGTTTTAAATTCTAGTTATCTTAACCAAGTTTAACTCGCAAAGGTATGATGGCGTTTAAGCTCTGTTTAGCTTATAAAAACATGTTATTTTTTTTTAACTTTTCATAAAGTTAACATAAGTTCAACCTGTAAAATTGAGTAAACTAAGCTTTTATATTTTGAACACCAAATTTTAACGAGATAGACTCGGTTAAATTTAGCCAAAGCTTAAACCGACACTGACAAATTGATGCCAAGGAAAAAATTTCTATTAAAAAGTTGAAAATTTAAAAGCACATTTTGACACAAGTAATTTTTTGCGCAATTCAACATAATTATCACAGAACATAATACAAGTTATATTTATTTTCTAGATGTAAAAGAACTTGCCAAGCAACCAACCAACCAACCACTTCACTCCAAACAACTTGAGAACATAAAAATTTAATGACCAACAAAACGTTAACAGTTTTTCTGAATATGTATAAAATCTATGAAGTGATTAAAACGCATGCATAAGGAAGACGCATGCAAAATACCTATACTTTTTGAGTTTTCCCTAAAGGTTTGTCTTCGGAACTTTACCCAAAGCATTTTTTTTTTTTTAAGCAATGAAAGCCATTTTTCCTCCCAATTAAACATTTTTTTCTTGCTTGCGTTATGCATGCATGCTTTGTCGTCATGCATTTTCTCTTGTTTGAGCGCTGCTCACTACTATTATGTAATAACAACAAATACTGGGGGCTTCAGTTATAAAAAATATTTTAAGAATTTTTAATTTAATATATAATTTTTATACAAAATTTTTACAAATATTGCAGAAATGGTTGCGATCAACCTTAACATTGTTAACAGCCAAGTATTTCATGTTCGCAACCGATTTGCAACAAGAGTAAAAGAAATTATCTAAAAAAAAAATAGGTGAAAAATCAACAAAGTAATGGTTATAGGTGTGGATGTGTGTGTTTAAATGTGTGTATGCTTAAACAATGTTTTAATTAGGTGCATAAAAAATTTTTTTTTTTTTCAATTTAAATATGTTGGTTGGTATTTTTATTGTGTGTTCTTTTTTTTTCTTTCTTTCAACTGAATGGCTTCTTTTTTAAAAAAGTTATTCTTCAATCAATAAAATTAAATAGATTCGCTTAAAGCCGCCAACTGCTGTTACGCGCTCGCTTTTATCTTCCTTTTGTAGTCTAATTATTCAGTTATTACTTTTTATAAAACATACGCCTAAAAGTATTTCGCAAACACAGCGTCGAGAGTGTCGATATCATGGGTGAAGTTAGCCCAGTTGTTGTTGATGTTGTTTTCTTCGTCGTCGTCGTTGTCGAAGTTGTCGTCACTGTCAGCGTCATTGTCTTCGTCGTTGGAAGAAAAATTTTATTTTATCTCAGCCACGCATGCTTAAGACAATCCTCAGCAGTTGCACGTTTCGCCGGATCAAATTCAAGCATAGGCCTTAAGAAATCAGCAAATGCTTCAGCCTCATCGCGTGCCCATTCATACTTCTCGGAGAGCACATCCACCAAGCCCCAGGGCTTGAGACCGGTAATATTCCGCAGCTCACCTTTGCGATTAAACGTGTGTGTGGCGTAGGTGCCGCGAAAGATAATATTAATGGGTATAGGACCCAATAGCTCGATTATATGCGCAATATGGTCCTCATCACGTGAGTAATTTTCACCCGAGTGCGGTTCGAAAAGATAATCTCCAGTGGCTAGTTCGAATGCCATGCAGGCTGTACTCCATATGTCAGCGGATGTGTCGTAGCCAGCGCCAAGTATAACCTCCAGGGAACGATACTGACGCGTTTGAATATCTTCAGTGAAATGTTTGTCCACCCAGCAAGCATTACCGAGATCAGCAATTTTAACTTCAAAATCGCAGGGTTCCAGTGCTGGGTCCTGTTTGGGTAGTTGTTTAATAGGCGGTGAGAGCGGTCCATTAGTGGTCGACGTGGTGTTGGATGTTGTGTGTTGTGGTGTGTATTTGTGGTGTTCCGTAGGTATGGAGATTGGTTGTTGTTGTTGTGATTCTTGGTTATTGTTGTTCGCGCTCACTAGGTTGTTTTTAGCATTCTTCTTTTTCTCTTTTTTCTTGCTCGATGGTGATGCCAAATTGGTGCCAGCAACCGCTGTTGATTGTCCTTTTAGCGTGGGCGACGAATTGCTGGAGTCATTTAATTCACCTTTGACGGTGTTGCTGCCGCTGCTAGAAGTTGACTTATTGTCCTGTTGTTGTTCCAGCTGCTGATGCTGCGAATTTTGGATGGAATTTTCTGAAATGAATAAAAGTATAAAATTAATATGTAAAGCGAGATAAAGTTAAGAAGTTTCAGTCCCATTTTCAAATGCGGAAAGTGATACAAAGCATGGAAACGTGTGCTAAAAAGCTGGTGAAGGAAAAATCCGAGCTAATTTGTACTGCTGATTGAGAAGGAGAATAACGCGCATATTCGAGACATCGCCACAGAGAATAAAATATGCCAGACATTTGACTGAATTTGCTAAAATTCGAGTCTAGTCCCTAGAGTCAGAATGTTGCAAAAATTTTGATCTAATAAGTTGAGAGACTTTGACAGTTTTGAAAGCTATGTTAACAAAGTACTCAAGTGGCATTGAACTCAATGCAGGTGAGGAATAAGAAGCTCGCAGATTTTCCAAATTAATATAAGCATATGATTAGAGCTCAGGTATACAAATCATAGGCGACGAAATACAAATTAAAGTCTTGCAATGTCAAGTAGCAAAGGGACATAGTGAGCAAATTAACAAGCATGGACAAAGTGAGCCAATTAACAAGGAAAAGGCGAAGTTTTGGCAATTTTGTAGAGTTCGGAAAATATACAAAATTAACTATACGAAAATAATAGCAGTCTTCAGTAGATCTAGAATTCAGCATCAATATATAGTACCATACACCACAGAACAAGATGACAAGACTGATGGGATAAACCGGACCCTAATTGAGAAAGTGCGGAGTTTGCTAATCAATACTGAGTTCGTCTACAAATTTCGAGCTAAATCAAATTAAGCTCGCTGGTCAACGACGACGAGGGAGACCATGCCTCCGATGGATGGACCAGGCTGAGGAAGCCCTAACCGCACTTGGTGTATCCGATTGGAGAAGGCGCGCGCAAAGCAGAGTCGCCTGGCGAGAGCTGATGAGGTCGGTTGAAACCCGGACACGGGTTGTTACGACCAACTAAGTAAGTAAGTAAGTAATGTATATATGATCCTGATAGGTGCTGCTTTGCAGTTTTTTTGAATGAATAGGTCGAAAATTTTTATTCACACTACCGTTTTGCAATTAAATGGAAGAAAATATGCTTAATAAAATATATGGTTTTTCCCTTGGAAATAACAAAATGTTATTAAAATCTGATTACGGAATCGCTATTTAAGAAGAGCATAATGCAAAAATAGGATATACTCGAGAACAAAGGCCATTGGTTAGAGATGGCTAAATTTCATTACATGAGGATCCGAAAACTATTAACAAGAGTCAACGCAGAAATTGAAATAAAGTTTTATATTAGAACGATGTTAGAAGAGAACCATTCTTTGTTGAACATGAACAATAGTACAGCTACAAGAGACTAAAAAGTATCTGAACTCTAAAGCAGATCCGTGCATATAGTACACTATAAGAAAAGAGGAAATATATTTAGCCATGGCTACGGCAATCTCCAATTTTATACTGATGGTTCCAAAATGGAAAACGGATCTGGATCAGGTGTATACTGTGAAACGCTGCAAATCAAAGAGTGTTACAAACTCCCTGATTATTGTAGCGTTTTTCAGTCAGAAATGCTATTGAAAAAGCTGCACAGGTCATTTACAGGAAAAATCTTACCCCCACAAGGTTAGTAATTTTTGTGGACAGCCAAGCGGTCATCAAAGCAATGAACAGTAAAACAACGAAGGCTCGAACAGTGCAAAACTGTAAACTGGCATTGAACAGCATCTGCAATACCCATAATGCACTCTCTGCTGGGTTCCCGGACATAGCAATATTGAAGAGAACGACGTAGCAGATGAACTGGCAAGGCGTGGAGTAACCGCAAGTACAAACAGTGCTGATACAGAGGTGCACATTCCAATAGGCGTCGTCAAAAGGAGTATAGATCTTAAAGCCAGAGATATTGCTAACACAAACTGGGCATCCAGAGGTGACTGCAACATATCTCGAAAGCTTTGGGCGAAACTAAATGAAAAGAGAACTAAAAGCCTTCTGCTTTTGGTCAAGCGGGATATCCGGATTCTTGTTGGAGTTCTAACAGGACATTGTCCCATTGGGGTAATGGCTAATAGAATGGGCATAGCAGCGTCAGACTTTTGTCGGAGCTGCAAGGATCCGGAAGAAACAGAAACAATAACTCACCTCCTATGTGAATGTCCAAATCTACAGAATCGTCGACTCCGATATATGGGGAACAGATTTTTCACACACTTGGAAGAGTTAATGAACACACCACTGCTAGACATTTGGAGGTTCATAAAAAGCACAGGAAAGTTTAAGGAATACATAGGAACAATGGTTTTAAAATGGTACCACAAACATAAAAAGGTATTCGCAATGGACCTACAGGCCCCCGCGGAAGCGCCGGTAACGGTGCACGACCCTACTTACCTAACCTAACCAAGCCATGGCCGAATTATAAGGTAGGCTCAGATTGGAGTAAAAGGGTGCTGGATGACAAAGTCAGTTGTTTGACTTTGAGTTTTCTATTTGTTGTTTTTACCTTTTCCATTTGGCATTTATGGCCCTCACAGCTTTGTTGTTGCTAAACTTGTCGTTTAAACAGCCTGTTCAAAGTGCCTACCTTATAATTGTATCATAGTATTCAGCATTAAACTTCGACAATATCTTGATATTCAATAGCCGAAACGCGATGAGCTCAACATGCGACGAACGACAATTATTAAATCATAGAACATAAGTTTTCTTATAGCCTGAACACATTGGCGACGTCAGCAGCACTGAAGCAACTGTCAATTTTGTTTACGTACATTTCTTATAAGGAAGAATTTTGTTCAGGGTCCGCAAATAACGATAATCACTATCAATCAATCATTTTATTGAAATTTTTTGATCAATTTTTTTTTTTCGACCAGAAATAAAAGTTATTTCTTGATCTTCTTAAAGTTCTTCTAAAAAGTTGTGTTTTAATCGTTATTTTTTTAAGCAAATATAAAGATAATTTTTTGATCTTTATTTTTTTATCAATCAGAAATAAGTTATTTTTAATCAATATTTTTTGAATCAGAAATAAAAATCAATCATTGATCAATGTTTTTTTCGTCAGATTACAAAAATATTTTTTGATCGAAATTATATCGATAGAAAGTAACATGCATATGTACATTGTACATTACGGTAGAAAAAAGTCTTTTTTTAAGTGAAATTTCTCTTGACTGATACTATTTTATATTGCTACTTCTACTTCTATATTAACTACAACGTAATACTACATTTCTACTACCATTTCTTGCTACTATTTTATCTACAAATTCTACGAATAATTCTACTTCTATTTAATACTACTGTATTCTATTTATGTTCTATTATTTTGTACAATTATTCTCTACTACTATTTTCTTTTACTTTTTCTTCTTCCATATCTACTACTAGTTGATACTACTATTTTCGACTACTACTACTATTTCACACTTTTTCCTTGTTCAAATCCTTGTCTATTTTCTACTACTATTTCTGTTACTATTTCTACTTCCATATCTGCTACTATTTGATACTACTGCTACTATTTCCACATTTTCCTTGTCCAAATCTTTAACCAAGTCCTTGTCCAAATACTTGTCCTAACCCTTGACAAAATTCTTGTCCAAATACTTTTCCAAATCCATGTCTATGATCTTGTCTTTTTCTTGTCAAAATCGTTGTTCAAATCCTTCCACTGCGTTCGAAGGTTGGTACGTTTGAAGCTTGTTTTTTTATGCTCAATTGCTTTTTAATTTTAACTCAATAAAACTTTTATATGTAAATATTGATTTGATTTAAATTTTAATCTATATTATTCGATTAAAAAATAACCTTCTCTTCTGATCGGGAAAATAGCGATCAAGAAATAATTTTTACATCTGATCGAAAAAATATAGATCAATGATTGATTTTTGTTTCTAATCGAAAAAATAATCAGACTTATAATGAGTAATTTTTTCGCCCGAAATCGGAAAAGAGAATTTCGGTTTTTTAAGATAAAACTCTAGAATTTTTGGATATTTTTAATCCAAATTTGTTCATCAGCCGTCAATATTCATGAGAAGTCTTACCTGCTATTTTAAAATTTGAAATTGCCTTTTTCGATTCCGGGCCAAAAAATTACTCATGTGATGGAAAAATAACGAAAAAAATAACTTTTATTTATGATTGAAAAAATCAGAATCACAAACTGATTTTTATATATGAAAAATAACAATAAAAAATAATTGTTATATTTGATCAAAAAAAAACAAAAATAATTGTTTTAATGCGAATTCTATCTTAAAAATAATGGAAAAAAAAGTCATGTCAAAAACGGAATCTCTAACTCCCTGGAGTCATTTTACTACATTTGAAATTATTTTACAACTTTTTATGCATTATCTTTTGATCTAAAAATTAAAAAATAATCGTTATTTTCCATCCCTGACTTTGATGCAATGTAGCGACTAAATGCCTTTCTTGCAGCAATGTAGCTTTAATCGGTATAGATCACTTCGTGTGTATTTGTTCGTTAGTTTCGTAAGAACCCTGTAGGAAAATCAACTAATTTAAAAGTAGTTGATAAAGTAGTTTTTTGTCAACCACAACTAGTTGAAATTCTGACTTTTTTCCATAGAACGAACTAACTTATTTTGTATGGTGATGTCCGCTAAATAAGTCAATTGACTTTCGTCTGCATATATTTTCAACTACTTGTTAAATTAGTTACATTTAAATTATTTTTTTAATTGCTTTTAAGTAACCAATTGAAAACTATTACTGATGGCCTAAAGTTAATAATATTTGATGAAATAACATGGTTAAATATATATAAACTTGTATTCTAATAAAAATTTGCAATTAAAACATGTCAACATCAGAGTAGTTGCCGCCTTAATATAATTAAAAGTAGTTCATATACTGGTTTATTTTAAATTAGTTTTTTAATTAGTTGTTTTTAAAAACAAGTTAGTTTGTTCCTATAGGGAAAGTCCAGATTGCTGTGCCGAACTGCATCGTGCTGTAATGAAGTTGCCGTCGTTGAAGTGTTCAAGCTATTATGTATACAATTTTTTTTAAGACAACACGACAGAGAGAGGAGAGCTGATAGCGTGTAGGAATTAACGGATGTGGTGATAATACAAGGCACTACACGACAACAATTGCTGTTGCCACTGACTTCAATCTATTTCTAATTTGACAAACGGCAAAAGAGAAAATAGAAGAGATTGTTCATGTATTCATTTCAATTCGTGCCAGCTGTGCTTTATCTGTTTCTAGTTGGTGTTTAGTTTTATTAAAAAAAAAAAAAAAATGAAAAAAGAACAAAATGGCCATTTCAGCCCTTAAAGGACCTTGACCGAGCTTCTTATGATCAACTGTGTTGTTCTTGTTGTGAAATGTTTGAACACAAATTATCGAGAACTGGACCTACAAGCTTTATGCCGACTCCGAACGGCTTATGTTCTCAAGAAGCTTTTCATGGCAGTTTTTACTCTGAGGTTTGCTCTTGTTTGCAGAGAGGTGAATCTGTGTTACTTAACTTTCTGTATCAAGTGGGAATTGAATCAGGGTTTTATTTGTCTATTTTAATTCGGTGTTGCTTTCATTAAAATAAAGTCGTCAAGAGCACTGCATCATTTCTCTCCAACGACAAGTTTTCATCGTGTTGTCGGCCGCATGTTTAGCTCATTGTGTTTCGGTTATAACTTTACAAAACTGAAGCCGTTTTGACTCATAGAGAAAGGGACTTTTTAGTCGCGAGAGTACCTTTTGCATTATACCAAATTCAGCCTCAAAAAAATTTAACAAAACATTTAAAATGCATTAATTATAACACTGCTACTCACTTTTGTTCTTCTTCTTCTTCTTTTTCTTTTCGCCAGCATTTGACACATTTTGGTTTCCACCAGCAGTTCCACTACCAGCAACACTACCACCACCACCAATGCCATCGACGGCAGTATCGCTTGCACCAACAGCACCACCGCTGCAACGCTTCTTCTGCTGCTTACGCGGTGAATTTGTGTTTGACACATCAGCACCTTCGTCATCATCATCATCCGCATCACCATCAGCAGCATGTTCCTCTGCAGCTGTATCTTGAACTCGCTTGCGCTCACGTGCCTCCTCTTCTTCCTCCTCTTCATCGTGATCATCATCTTCTTCTTCATCTGATGCTATAGCGCCATTGACAATGGTTTTTTCAACAACCACCTCAGTGGTGGTTGGATCACCATGACCCACATTACTTTGCTGTGCCGCTGAATCTGGTGGTTTAGCTGTAACAGCTGTGCCAGCTACTTCACCAGCAACAGCTTCTGCATCTGCGGCAGCATCTCCCTGTCCACCGCTCTGCTCTAAATAATCCCATTGTTTCTTGAACAACTCCAAACGTTTCTTTGCTTTCTTCTTGAGTTTTTTCTTCTTATTCTTGCTCATTTTGCCAGTAATTTGTGGCTCCCGATATTCTTTGGGTGCACGGCTGACAAATGACGGAAACATTTTGAAATTCATGACATACAGCTCGGTGGCCTCATTGGCCAAGGATCTTATGTAAGGTTCATCGACACATAGTAATACATTTTCCGGCTTAATGTCAGTGTGGATGATCTTGCAGCAGGAGTGCAAATAGTCAAGTCCCTCGAGCACTTGTCGTGTAATGGATTTGACATTCTCAATAGGAATACCGCGATAGTTCGACTTGCGAATGAGCTTCAAAAGATTGTCGCCGAGCACCTCGAAAACCATGCAAATATGCGTGCCATTTACTCCAGTTATTTTAAAGTCATCGAGCAGTTGTACGGTTTTTTGTCGTCGCGGATTTAACGGTTCGGAATCACGCACGGATTTGAGTATTTTAATTTCATCTTTGGCCGTTTCGGCGAAATGCGGTGCAGATTTGACAATCTTGATGGCCACATAGCGTTTCTCTTGCAGATCCCAGCACAGCCAGACTGTAGAGAAGTGACCCCAGCCAAGTTTGCGCACAACATGATAGCGACCTGTAGGGGAAAAAAAACAAATATTATTAAAATTTTAATTTAGAAAAAAATAAAAAATATTTAATTTTAAATTGGAATTTAAATTAAACAACACCATCCAAATAAATGAAATCTATAAAATCTGAATCATCTTCCAGCAGATCCATATCCAAAATTAAAGATGACAACAACGTCAAGACTTTCTAGGTTATTAAGTGTTGCTAACTATTTCAATGTCAGTATCAAACTGAATTGCAATTTGAATTGTATTGCAAAGTGAGCTACTAAAGCTTGACTGACTGACTGCACCGAACTGAAAATAACAAATTCAATTAAGTGAACACTAACTGTACAAAGCAAAACATTATAAAAATATAAACTCAAATAACAAAGAATAAAATTGAGTTGAGTAGCGAAAGACGTGGCGAGCGGGATAAACAATTGTGATACCTAGAAATAAAAAAGTTACTGATGGAGTGTTGGCTTGATTGAGAGGTGTATTAGTTGGATGGATTAAAACATAGTCAGTATTGAAAGTTGAAGAATGGATTTAAAAATATGGAAATCAAAAAATAGTTATTGCACTTAAATAATGACGGAAGCGCATTTAAGCGATTTGATGTTACGAGTTCAAAAACATAAATAAAATGTTCGACGGGTGTTGTCAGAAAAAAGTTATCGAGGAAACTCTGAAAAAAGAAAATTTTTATTTATTTACCATTCATATTCTTTTAAAGTAAGTTTTTAAAGTATGCCTCAGTCAGTGGAAAATAAGTACAAATAAATTGAGCTATTAGTTTTTAAGAGACATTTGCCACAAAATTTTGATGTGTTTTTTACTTAGAAATTTTTGTTTTACAGTATTTAAGTGGCAGTTACTGTTCTTGATCTGCACTGTGAAAAAGTTAGTACCGCAATTTTTGATTTAAAATTAAAAAATGTATGTGTTGTAATGTGCCCGCTTTATGCTATCATGTGCCATATTTGAAAATAAATTATTTTTAAAGTATGATTTTTTTTAAGAGGTTTAATTTTTTCTTTAATTTTTCTCAGAAATCCGTTAAATGTGCTGTGATGTGCTACAATTGTGCTGCAACTTGCCATCGAGGAATTTAATAGAAGCATTTAATAAGCAGTTTTAGAGACACATTTGAAAAATGTTAAAGTCGAGTATGACTTTTTAGGTAAGTAAGCACCAACATCAATTTCTTCCATTGTAATATTGGAAATTGTGCTTTGATCTTCAAGTCTTTTTCCGAATTTAACCCTAGAATACTAACCTACGTAAAATTTACCCACTCCTAACGAGTAATACAACGTCTAGTAAATAAGGTTAATATTTTTGGGTTAATATATATTAACATTTATAACAAGCCAAATATATTATTTTTGACAATAACTTTGTTTCACTTGCTATTTCGTGACATATGGCAGCAAAATTTCAGCACATTACATCACATTATGCTATCGATAAGTTATATGTTTCTGACTAGGTTCCCTTACTCAGACTTTCCACTCTGCCCTTACTCAGACTTTCCACTCTGCAATTACAATAGAGAAATAAACCCTCTAACAGTCAATTATTATTTATAAAATTCCTGCAATCTATTCTCTATTTTATATTTTAAAGATTTTTTTAACCTTAATTGTTGGAGGTTAAATCAAAATTTGGCCTACTTTTCTAAATGCCTATATTTTAAATTCCTTAATCTTGAATTTGTATAATTAATTTATTTAAATTCGAATATTTGGTTATATTTGAGGACACCCAAATGGCTTAAATTTTTAGACTAAATTTTAGACTAATGTTTACACAGTGAACGTGTTTCATAGTGAACGAAATAAACGGTCAAGTATATGAGGCAATATTATTTTTTCAAAGGCCGCTTGACCGACTAAAAAACTATTGATACCATTATTTTCGTCTCATAAGCGCGCACATTTTGAGCTGTGAAATAGCTGATATGAAAATAATGGTATAAATAGTTTTTTAGTCGGTCAAGCGACTTTTTAACTAATTTTTAAATAAAAATAAAGTTTAAATAAAAATAAAGTTAAAAAATTAAATAAGATGCTTAATTTTTTAAGTAATCAGCTTAACGATATCATCTCGATATCGAAACGACATTAAAATTTTGATTTCGTTTCGATATAGCAATTACTACCCAGCAAACCAAACGATATTGTTTCGATATCGAGGTGATATCACAAAGGTGATAGTTTCTATCGATACACGAGACGATATCGTTATGATATCGAAAAAGTTATATTTTCGATAAAAATTGACATATGGTTTATGATATCGACAACATATTAATTGCGATATCGAAATGATATCGAAATTTCAATGTCGTTTCGATATCGAGATCATATTGTAAAGGTGATAACATCTATCGTAATGATATCGAAAAAAGGTAGTTCTCGATAAAAATGGACATATCGTTAACAATAACGAACACATATTAATCCTCGATAAAGAAACGACATTGCAAATAATTTTGCTATTTAACATGCTTTTAATATCGTTTTGATACCATAGTTTTTCAAAAATAATATGGCGATAGGTTCCGATATTCACACAACAGACTATTTCTAATAATTTTCACAAACTGAATTTTTACTTAAATCTAGAAATTGGTTTAAAGTTGAAGTAGATAAAACAAAGTGTGTTTAGAAATTGAATACATATTTAAGAATGAAAATGTAACTTGCTGTAAATGAAAATGAAAACATGTATGTGGAATACTACAAGGTTTATGCGTATCGAATTTCACTTTTAAATTTTATAACTCGCTTTTAAGACATACGCTTGAGAAACACAAATAAATTAAATTTAAAAAAAAAACCCAAACCATAATATATTGAAAACGAAAATAATTGAAACTATTTATCGAAAAATGTATTTTATCTAAATATGGGTACTAAATCGAGAATTTTTTGGAATCTAGATATCGTTGCGATATCGCAGTGCTATTTTTTTTAAACTATAGTGATGATATCGAATACTTATTATAAATATTGTTACAATATCGAAATGCCATCGTTATTATACTATTATGATGATATCTAGAAATTTGTCATATAGATTTCAATATGATATCGAAATGCAATCGTTAACTGTACTATCGGGACGATATCGCGTATTTATATGTTAAGATATCGTTACGATATTATTATACTATCGTAAAATTTTTCTACCGAGACATGGCTTTCTGGGTATGTTGTCGATATGATTAACGTTTGATCGAAAACAGGTCTTTTTCGATATCATAACGATATCGTCTCGTGTATTGTTATCGATAGAAATTATCACCTTTGCTTTGATATCGAAACGATATCGTTTGTTTTGCTGGGTATATATATTACCTTAAGCTATAAATTTCTTCAGTAAATATATATTGTAAATATATTGTATATACAAAAGCGAATGCCTTTATGGAAATATGTTATTGACTACTAAGTTTTTGTATGTAGGCGTTATCGGAGTTAACCCTGCAGTAAATGGTTCTAGTATAAAGCATGCGATTTCACTAACCTTTAGGTTGACAGTACTAATTCACTTCAATCTACTTTCTTTGCAATTAACTGGCGAATTTTACGTGAACATATCATAGGCAGGGGTCAATCGCTACCTTTTACATTACCATTTCCTAGCCAGTTTACTAATACTAAAGGGACAGCTTAAAAAAACAAAAATTACTTAGGCATTGTGAAAGCAACTTTCAGTTTATAAGTTTATATTTCATTCATCACAATTTTTATATTCATTTTGTTCAAGAAAATTGAAAAGTCTTATATGCCATATTTTCTCGTAAATACTACTTCAAATTATTTTAGTCATTGCCACAAGCAATGCAAGCTTAAAGTTGATTTGACTGACCGTTTTATGTATTATCTTTGGCTATAAAAGTAGCTATGCATATAGAACAAATAATGTAAAATATGTACGCTCAAAAACGATATCTTGTCACTTATGAAAGCTTAGTTAAGTTAAGGCTTTTAATAGAACTAATAATCACTACAAAAACTAGTAAGGAATGGAGCTTCGGCAGGGTACCGAAGCTAAAATACCCCCGCGGCCGTATTGAAGTATAGTCTTTAGCCACGACAGACACGATGACATTCAGTTTTATATATTTACGAAAGTTTTTCCATTTTGATGACGTCACTTTATATGGGAGGTAGGCGTGGTTTTCATCCGATTTTTTTCAAATTCCATAGTCAGGATTTATACTGAAGATCAAAGCTTACATGCAAAATTTTGGAGGCATTTTAATTTAATTTTTTTGGCGTTTTTGAGAGATTTTACTGTACAAATAATGTCACTATGTATGGAAGGTAGGCGTGGTTTTCATCCGATTTGGCTCATTTTCGGAGCTTGACCTTCATTTTTTTAAAAATAAGCTTATATTTTGAGTTCCATCTCGAGAGCTTTAAAATTTCGGCTGTGATTATGTCCACAGACGAACAGACGGACACACGAAAATCGACTCAGGTGGTGATGCTGATCAAAAATATATATATACTTTTCTATATCTGCCACGCTTCCTTATTGGCATTACAAACGGAATGAAAATGCAAAAAGTTAATATGCCCTTTACGCAGTACACGTTGAGGTGTAAATATATGTGAGATTACAAAATAGAGCATGGCATCTTTCATAAGACCCCAATACTAAAAATTACTCTGGAACTATTTGACTTCATTCTTTGAGAATATTTATCTTAGTGTCTTTTGTGCACCTAGTAATTTTATCATTAAGTAGTTTTTTAAGGGTGTAGCAAAGTGCACTGGGTTCTGCTAGTTTTAAATAAATCTAAATAAATTTTCTATTAGCGGCCTATATATGGTAACAATAGACTACTTTCGTTACAAAATTATTAAAAACTGTGAATTCTAAACGAGAAGCTTACAAAAAGTAATGAAATTTTTGTTTTCATCATAGTTGAATTAAATTTTCATTCTAATTATTCAATATTTTCATAATATTTATATGTAAAAAGTCAACTCAAACAGAAATTCAACATGACAATGCCATACATAGGAAAATACCATCTCATTCCCATTCTTAAGTATTGAACAGCTTATATTAAGCTTATCTAAAGTTGTCATACCCCTCTTATCGCCACCTCCCATATTGAATTCCTCCGTTATAGTCTGATCATTTTTGTTTTCGAAAGAAGATCCTACAACATGGCTTGGATCCTACAATACTCGATCTATCATAGTATGCAGCTTATTATAGTTTATACAGAAAATAAACTTAAATAAACCGGTTAAACTCAGTCATTCGTCAAACTGAAAAAATGTAAGCTCTTAAATTGAGGTGCTAAAATCAGGTAGAAGCTACAAAAATAAATTGTTCCCTAAATTGTACGTTTGGAGCAGACACTTATTGCAAAAGTACAAAAAATTACTTTTTTTTTACATTTACATTAGAATGTGCAAGTAAAAAAAGCATTAAGAAAAATATTTAACACTTTTCACTGAATATTTAGGCAAACAGAGATTTACAATTTTACAGATTTGGAATGCAACAATTGCAATAATCAATTGACAAATCAGCAAATTGTTGCAATTAAAAAGAGGATTAAAAACCGATTTTCGATTTAATGCTTTATCTAATCGAAGAAAACTAAACATAACAAAACGTAAAAAACAGTTACCTAGACATAAAAACAGACAAGCAACAACAGCAAGATTAATAAAAATGACTTCAATTAACACACATGCGACGACGTCAGCTACAACATACAAATAAACAAATTAACAACGCGTACATCAAAGTATAGGGAATGAAATATTCAATAAACAACAGCGCAGAATATTAAGCTTTGATAAGCATGCAAAAAGTTTGGTTATAGTTTTTTATATTTTTCCCCCCCCCCCCCCCATGTATTCATATCAACTGGCTTGAATCCCTAAACAAAGAAAGGAAGAAATGAGTAATCTATGACAACTGAAATGCATAATTATATATATACATACAGAACGCAAAAGTTGACAAAGTATTTACATATATTATGGTAAGCTCTGAGATACGACAGATGTTACTAGATGGAAGAGTTTTAAATAGTTGTTTAATCATAAAAAAAAAAAAAACAAACTTTTGAAAATATTCCATTTATACAAAAACATATATCTCATCGAGTTATTTTTAAATGCTTTGACTATCAACGGAATATATTGTATGCACTAAAAGCTAAACTAAATCAATTAACAGCTGTTGGAAGAATATATATGTAGTCCGATGTTTTCGTTACAATATAATTAGCAGAGATATTAAAAATTCTGCTGTTTTTTCAATACAAAATTGCGAATAATTATTTTCAACAACTTCGTATCTTAGAAAAAATTCCCTATGAGTATGAGAATGGTACGTCAAATAAATTGCCGATTTTTTCAAAACACAAAAAATGTTCTTACTCCAAAGCACAAAAAAAACAAAAAAACCAGGAGTTTTTGTCTCGAAAAAATTTCTAAAAACAGGAAATGTAAGAAATAACATCTCTGCTAAAAGCTTTTTGCCCTTATTTTCCTATTAACATTTTGTGTTTTTAATATATACTTTTAATATACAAATAACTCAGTCAAATTCATGGAAAATTTGCTGATTTTTTTCATGAGAAGCAACTACTACTATATTTATGTTCAGAAGTATTAAAATATATTATTTTATTGATTTATTTGAACATTTGTTTTGACTAACTATAAAAATATATACTCCGAACGGCTCAAGAAACTTTGATTTACTAGCAAAAATAAAGAAATGGGTCGCGGAAAAGAGTTAACTAAAAGAGAACGTCGAAAAATGTTGGCGTATCATGAATCTGGAATGACATCCAGGAATATTGGACTTAAAATTAACAGGAGTAAAAATGTGGTGCTAAACTTTCTAAGGTTACGGGAAAAGTATGAAGAAAAAAAAACGTTCTGGCAGGAAATCCATGCTTTCCCCAAGGAATATCCGAGAAGTCATGCGCCTGGCTGTTAGCAAATCAAATAGTCCTGCAGAAATTCAGCGTTCATTAAATCTTAATGTAACGTTAAGGCGTGTGCAGCAGATTTTAATTCCTAAACCAAGGTTAACAGAGTGTTATAAAAGGGCGAGATTGGAATTCGAGGAAAAACATCAGTTCTGGGACGAAAAGTGGAAAAAAGTCATTTTTTTTCCGATGAAAAGAAGTTCAATCTTGATGGTCCGGATGGTTGTCAAACATATAGGCATGATAAGCGCACAAAAAAGCAGGAGCAGATGTCACGAAACTTTGGTGGTGGATCGGTGATGATTTAGGCTGCTATGAGATACAATGGAAAGACTCCGATATGTTTCATTTCTACAAAAATTAATGCCATGAAATATTTAGAGCTTCTCGATAAAGTTCTAGTTAGAAGTCATGCGCCTGGCTGTTAGCAAATCAAATAGTCCTGCAGAAATTCAGCGTTCATTAAATCTTAATGTAACGTTAAGGCGTGTGCAGCAGATTTTAATTCCTAAACCAAGGTTAACAGAGTGTTATAAAAGGGCGAGATTGGAATTCGAGGAAAAACATCAGTTCTGGGACGAAAAGTGGAAAAAAGTAATTTTTTTCCGATGAAAAGAAGTTCAATCTTGATGGTCCGGATGGTTGTCAAACATATAGGCATGATAAGCGCACAAAAAAGCAGGAGCAGATGTCACGAAACTTTGGTGGTGGATCGGTGATGATTTAGGCTGCTATGAGATACAATGGAAAGACTCCGATATGTTTCATTTCTACAAAAATTAATGCCATGAAATATTTAGAGCTTCTCGATAAAGTTCTAGTTACGTTTGGAGATGAAATCAGCAAGCCTGACTGGATATTCTAGCAGGACAACGCAGCAATACACTGCGCAAAGCTAACGAAGGAGTTCTTTAGGCGTAAAAGAAGCCCATTGCTGGACTGGCCTGCATTCTCTCGGAACGGGTTTTCCATAATGGCCGCCAAGTATGATTCCATGAATCAATTAAAAAAATCAGTACAATATGAATGGTCAAATATTGAACAGGCATTGGATTTCAAAAATTAATGGATTTCATGCCGAGGCGGATACAGCAAGTCGCTATCAAGAGGAAATCTTCTATTGACTATTAATTTTTTTTTTTATTTTTGTTTTTATAGCAAATTTTATTCATTTCAAACTTGACCTTATCATTATTATTTTGTTCAAATACAAAATATTTTAGTATATAAGTTATTTTAAAGTTATATTAGTGAAGTCTTTTAGTTTAAAATATCTATAAGATATAACACTTAAATAATAAAAAAACATCATCGAAAGTACCTGCATTTAAAAACAAAAATGTGTGCTTTCATTTGGTCCTATAATTTTCTACTGTTTGTATCTTGATGTCTTTTTAGGATCGAATCTACAAGATTTTGAGAAATTTCTGTGGTTATTTTCTTCCACTCTTCAATAATGACATTTTTAAGTCTTCCTTGTTGGAAATATTCACGTTGAGGAGAATGTTTTTTTCCGACATTTTCGATAAATTTTCAATAACATTCATGTCTGGGCTCTACGCCAGCGGACCCATTAAATGCGCGCATTTCTAAATTAATCAAGCCTACACAATGTCAGATTTAGGCTTTAGATCGTTGTATTGATAAAAACGGAAGGCTTTCGGTATTCCAAAATTCACTGCACTCGCTGTAACTGACGCTATCTTCAATGGACTCTAAATTTCTAGCCCCAGCTGACGACATACGGGCCGAAGTCAATAATTTTCTTTTTAATGCTCAATATTAGGCTTCCGTCATACGTATGACATGCTATCAGCGCCAAAGATGTTAAATTTAGACTCATCCGAGAATGTAACGCTGTTCCAGAAGTCCGACTTTTTATTGGTGTGCCCCTTAGCAAAGGCAATTTGATTCTGATTGTTATTTTTTTTTGGTTATAAAGAACTTTTTTGTGGCTACTCGATCATTAAAGTATCACGACTTACCTAGTCTTAACTTTGAGTTAACTTTGGGTTAACCTTGATATTATGTACAATAAATCGTTCATCGGCCGGATTGAAAATTTTGTTTGGCGCATTTCTGCCTTTAAATTGAACTGGATTTTCATGAACGAATCGTTCTATGACGCTCTGCACTGTAGCGGGACTCAAAATTAACAAATTAAGCAATTTTCCGCTGGGATTGGTGGTTTTTAAAATGATTTTATAGCAATCCTCACTACTCCATTTTCGTAAGACGACCAATTTTTTCAAAATATGCTTCTATATCGTTACATGTTCAATATCACACTAAAAATCAACTACAGATGATTATTAATACACAGCGCAACACGCTGGCACCAAAAAGAAGACAAGCATTTGTACGAAATATGCTGTGACCTGCATGTCTACTGAGCGGTTTATTCAGCCTAAAGCTTGTCAGAACTATTTTTTGTGTACTTTGTTTTATTTATTATGATCAATAAGAATGCTTTCCTTAGTCCTTATCTAAACTTTGTTTGTTTTTGATGATCGAGATTTGTATATTTACCGTCATTCAAAAGGCTCTTCATAAAGCGTTTCATTCATATGTTCCCCTAAAAAAATCTAAAACAAAATAACCTACCGTGGTATATTCGTAGCTTGCTAAACCTAAAAAATTTGAGAAACAAGGCTCATATAAAAAATTCAAACAAACAGAATGTGAACACACATTGACGCCATGTCAGCACCCACTGCTTTATTGTTTTTGAGTCGTTGGATAGCAACTTGAACCTTTTCATGGCTAGGTGGTGGTACTTCCACTCTGATATTTTTCTCCATGGGCGGCATTGGTGGAATCGCCGCCAGTAGGTAGATTGGAGAAATGCCGTCTGCACAATCTCAGCGCACTCTGCATTTGCGCTCACTGATCTGTAACCAGATCTCCATTTTCATCTCTACAAGTTGATAGTTTAACCTGTTTATAGAACTTTCGTGCATCCTTCTTGCTCTGGTACATCTCGAGTTCCTCACGATCACATTTTTCCTGCTCTCTTTTTTGCGTCTGAAAAGACGCCTCTCTTCCTTCCTCTTTTCGATGTAGTTTTTTCGCACGGCTCGAGTTGCAGCTGGCTGCAGCGTTTTTCTATAAGCGGCGTTTTTTACTGCTGTCGCGATGCGACACTCCTGATCGTACCATTGGTTCTGAGGTTGCAGAGGTTGGTTGGTTGAGCTCAACCGAGAGTTAAGCGGAGTAGGCCTCGGAAGTCCATTGTAATTGCAGCTTAGCAACATCTAGCTTTCGTTGCATTCATGTGCGTATGTTCTTCGCATTGCATTATCGCATGCGGATCTCCGCTGCAACACGATAGTGGTAGGAGTCAATGTTGGCCCCCAACACGTACGCACATCTAGAACACTAGAGACAAGCTTTCCGTCGATTACAACATGATCAATTTGGTTTCGCGTGTTTTGATCCGGGGACAGCCTGGTGGCCCTGTGGATGTCGGGGTGTTTAAATCTGTTGCTACTAACTACCATGTTTCGCGCCGCGGCGAAGTCGATCAGTCTTAGACCGTTGTTCGTGGAGGTCTCATGAAGACTGAACTGACCGACAGTGGGGTCCAAGATGCTTTCCCTCCCGGCTTTCGCATTGAAATTGCCGAGGGCTATTTTCACGTCATTCATGGACTGGAAGGTGGTCGTATACGTCCTCAAATCTAGCGTAGAAAGCGTCCTTGACGGCTTCGTCCTTTTCCTCCGTCGGGACGTGCGCGCAAATAAGGCTGTTGAAGAAAAATTTTGCCTTGATGCTGATCGTGGCCAATCTTTCATTCACAGGTGTTCGTTCACCGGGAAACAAGGTGACGTAGTTTCCGGCTAACGACGAATCCACTTCCGAATTCGCGCTTCTCCACATGGCAGCTGTAGTAGATAACGCAGTCTGCTTGTTTAGAACAGCCTTACCCTTTCCATCGCATTTCCTGGATGACGGTGATGTTAGCCTTTATTGTTATGAGGGCTTCCGCCAGTTGGATAGTGGCACCTTCCCTATAAAGGGTTCGGACATTCCAGGTGCATATCCGTAAATCATTATCCGTTTTTCGTTTGCGGTGGTCATAAACGTGATTGGGGTTTGGTAGTAATGTGGCGGGACCCAAACCCTGCGCACATTCCATGTTTAAGGTTCACGGGGCGACCTCTCAAATTAAACGTCAAGGGAAGACTAGGGAGTTTTGGACAAAGGTGCTTTTTAGACGACACGACCCTCCCACCCCCTCGCTGGTCACCCGCTGTATTATTCGGGACCGCTTATTTGTTTAACTTATTCGCGGCTAACCTTCATATCTGGAGGAAGTCCACCATCCGCAACCCCCCGTCCGGTGGCGTACAGCTAAGCCCCCGCAGAATACTCTTTTATTCCACGGAAATGCAAACTCATTTCCAAAAAAAAACAATGCGTTTTATTAAAAAACTCAAATGTCAGTGACTTTTGGTGACTATATATCCAAATAAAAACTGTTCAATATCTACATTAAGATTGTTTATAATATATGCCGTGCATGAAATAGACTACGGTATTAAAACCCTTTTTTTATAGCCTATGATTAAACGACATTTTTGCTCTAGCCTCCATATGTCTAGAATGTATGCGATAATAAGCACAACACATTCTGCGTCAACATTTTGAGGCAAATAAAAATATATAACATTTAAAAGTATTTAATTATGATTTGAGCGGTTTTTTATATATATTTTTTGGTGTTCCAAATTCTATACAAAGGTCGAAGGCAGTTCAGGAGTTCTTGCAAATTATGCGCTTTTGCAACTAAATCGTGCTATTGCAGGAGTATTTTTATTAGATTTTTATTAATATTTTATTTTTTTCTTTTTTTCTATATTTTTATGTATTTTCACACGCACATTCGAGAAAACCTGTGCAAATATGCAAATTGGATTCATTCCAACATTTCCGTTAAAGGTTGAAGTCAATATTTACCACAATACACTCGCTTTTAACTGAATTCTATGAAAGACGGCATGAAAATAATTTTCCTTTAAATCATTTGAACCCAAACACGTGATCATATTCAATACAACGTATGACATATACACATTTTTTACTTTAACTTACAGGTTAACGAGTTATGAATATTTTATAGCTAATATTTATTTAGTCTTTATTAAATTTCTAAAGTTTTTAAATATAACCTTGCCCGAAAGAAAGACTTAATTTAAATAGTTACAGAAAGGAAATTCATTATGAACCATCGAAACAGAGCTTCTTTAATAACATAAAGGGTAAGTAGAACAGTAAATATCGATCCAGAGTCGTAAGTGCGAGGTAATTGAAAAAAACCTGCACATTTTTTGTGTAAAAAAGAAAAACAACAAATTTAAAGCCTTGATAAAGAAGCACCACAAGTAAAGATAATAGATAAAATACCACATTTAATTAATTAACACAATTTAAGTAATCGTCTCTACACAAAAGCATTGTAACAAAGTAAAATAGATATTTTCCTAAAACAACATGTTCAACATATTGAACACCTACTACATTTACGGGCTACATTGAAGCAAGTACAGGTAGGTCTCGATGTAAAAAGATATAACATGACGGCAACAAAACAAATGCGTTCTCACTCCTAACAGATTTATCGAAAACTAGAACAAAAAAAAAAAATAAATAACAACAGTAGCTCATATGTTGAAGCTTCAGAAAGGAAAAATACAACACAAAATAAAGGAACATCAATGACAAAAGCAACAAAATCTACACTACTATAAAATCGTCAACAATGACGATACATATTGATTGGTTTTGCAGTTTCCTGATGTTTATTGATTTTTGGGTTAAGAGTTTTTGAGAAAAATGCTCCAAACAGTATGTGTGCTAAAGACCTTTTTAACAACCATGAGACACACCTCACCAACATCCCCACCCCCAAAAATACACACACCAACACTAGAACAACACTCAGGCACGTTGGTCGAAGTAAAGGAAATTAAGCTGATAGGATTGTAAAGTAAATTTACGAACCAATCATGTGCATGGAAGCACAGTTCTTCATTTGAATAGTCAGGACATTAATTTTGTAGACACAAAATAAACGTGAAATAATTTCAAATTAATTTTTATAAATAAAATATTGGAGAATATCAGTTTTTAAATCTAAGTGATCGGACTAAATGAAATGCAGATAAGCCATCATTATTAAAAAATGCTAACATTTGTCCTATCCCTGAATGAAATGCATGGAAAAATGTGTTTGCAATATTTATAGATTCATCCCAACCAACAATTCTCATGAAAATAATTTTTAGGTTATTCAATATTTGGTTCACCTCATTCCTTTTTGTGGCTTAATTCATTCTATAACACTTTATCACCTACCTTGAAATAAATCTCCAATATTGACTGGATGGTAGCCACCCTTGCAGTAGTCCTCCTTCAGCTCCTGTTCATCATTCTCGCTATTTAGTTCCGATTCATCAGACTCATTGGAAGAGCTACGCGGTGGAAACTGATATTGTTGTTGTTGTTGTTGTTGTTGTTGTTGTTGTTGTTGCTGCTGCTGTTGTTGCTGCTGCTGTTGCTGCTGTTGTTGTTGTTGCAGTTGGTAGTGCTGCTGTGGCAGAGGTTGAAAATTCAACTGCGGCGGCTGCTGAATATTAGCATAGAACTTCTTGCTATTGGTTGATTTAATATGAGAGACATCATCCAAAGCATTGGGTGAACTTCCACCTAGACCAGCGCTACTTAAGCCACTTAAACCCATAGAACTGGATGTTGGAGCACCGCAAAATGATTTCGACATTTTGTTGTTATTGCCGGCGCCGCCAGTAATGTCTTCATTGTATGCATGCGAAGGGATGAGTGGCGAAAGCGGAGGAACAATAGTTGCCGCGGCGTTGCTATTATTAGAATCTTCGGGTACTGTTTGTCCCGGTGCTGCTGTAGCCGCTGTTCCCTGCTGTTGCTGCTGCTGGCCAGCTGCCGAACCGTTGGGTTTACCACGTTTCTTGTTGGGCTTGTGGCGCTTCTTTTTAGCCTGTATGGCTAAAACTCGTCTGTTGACGTCAGCCTTTGAGTTCATCACTACGGTTGTGGCTGTTGTAGATGCTATTGTTGTTGCAAAGATTACTGCCGGAGCTACTGCAGTTGTTGTTTTTGTTGACGTTGTGTATCACTAACGCTACGATGCCCCAAAAGAATGTTAATCTCTGGATAATTTCTGCTTCCAATTCTTCTTCGTCGTTTAATATTGCTTTGACTGGATCTATACACCGTTACTGCTGCTGATGCTGAACGGAAGAAAAATTTGAAGAAAAAATTTTTGTTTAAAATTTTGGAAGATTTCTGGGAGATTTTCGTCGAAAACTATTTTTTTCCGAAAGTTAAAAATATTGAAATTGTTTGCTTTGACAAGTTTTGCAGAAAGTTCTATGCGTAGAAAATAGATATGATTTTCGATTTTTCTACATTGGAAAAGTTATTTTTCGTCGTCGTTGCCGTCTTCTTGTCGTCCTCTTGTTTAACACACGAATTTGCTAGTACGAAAAAATAAAACAAATTCAGGCAAAAAATTTCTTCTCAACAGCATCAAGTTCTAATTGGATCAATTAGTGCATCCCTTTCTAGCAAATGCGTACGACATAAGAGTCAATAATATTCACAATAACGCAACAGAGCTTGTCTCGTTTTTATAAATAGCTCATGCAGTTATAACGAGTAACGTTTATAAATGTTACCAAAGTAACGAGTTGTTCTGACGAACCCAACGACAAACGTTGCCAACTATTTTCTATACATTCACATCGTTTTTATCACTTTTTTTGCACTTTTGCATATTTTCATTACACAATTTTATCTTTATAATCAGCATTTTAGTTAAGGGAATAACAAATTTTTTTCTCACGTGCACAACCTAAGCAACTTCTCTGAACAGCAAATACATAATTTCTTTCAAGAAATCCCAGTTTCGCTTTAAATTACTTTTTACTAGATGCACCTTGATCCTAGTAAATGGTAGCTTCACTCAACACACGATATGAAAGAAAATCGAAGGAAATCTTTCCTTTCAGCAAACGTATTGAAATCATTGCAGACAGCATGTGGTTGTTTGTGCGAGCAACGAGTACAATACTATTGTGAACTACTGGGAAAGTCACGATGTTTCCAAGGGTATTGTTTCACCTATAGAAACAAACCTCATACGTGTTATAAATAGGGGCCAATTCTTCATCAAATCGGTGGTCAAACAGTTTGACCACGAGAGTGTTCATATTATCAAATTATTCGTCAAATTTCATTATTGTCTTGCACACCTAAGTGAAAACATCACCAGCACTCCATATGCTTTATTTTTTAATAATCTGTTTTTATAAATTTCCGATTTAATCTGTCACAGTTCTAGCATATTATATTGATGTGTTCACGCTGGAATCTTTTTTGACAAAAGATTTAACTGACAAAATCGTACTAGGAAATTTTACGAGTGTTCATACGTCGAATTTTCCATCAAATCGTTGGTCAAACAAGCGAAAAATCAAAATATTTTGATTTACGTCAAACGATTTGACCAACAATTTGATGAGTGTTCACATGTCAAATTGTCGTCAAATTCCATATATATATCTGTTTGTCAAATTTTTTGATGACTTGTTGGATGAGAAATTTGATAATGCAATACAGAAAGCTTTAAACGTCTAACGATTAATTATAAAAATAAAAAGTTTTATTTTAAGTTAAAAACAAAAACGTTGAGCGGCAAGCGCTATTTATACTTGCGAATTACAAGACATTGAGCGAGGAGCGCTGGATAGCAGGATTAAAAAAGATGTTGCCTGTTAAGAGATCGTTAAAAAACAGAAATTAGAATTACATTGCTTGCCAGCTCAAAGCCTTCAATTTTTCTTAACAAATATAAAAATAATGCACGAAGTGGGGCTCTTTTTAACTCAATTTTCGTTCAAGCACACTTTAAAAGCAATTGTAAAAATTAAGCTTTTTAATTCAAATTCAAGTTGAATATGCAAAGATAAAGTATAGTATAAATAAATACAGTATGATAGTATAGGGGTATTCACAATTCAGTGCACTTGCCAGTGCAGTTGAGGACTTGTGCACTTTACAAAAACAAAATACATGTACGTCAAAAATCTACACATCTGCATTTCTACTATAGCCTTATGGTCTGATTATGCACACTTGAGGTAACACAGGTTAACATGACGCAACTTTGACTTTTTGACCGTACTTTGGCTTTTTGTTGATTATGCTACCCATGGTTAATGACTTACAAGGTAGGAGTGACAGTTCTGTTGGCAATTTGGAGTTGTCAAAAATACATTGCAAAAGAGAAAACGAAGAAGCAGCAAAACAACTCCCAGGTAGCTGTCAAAGCTACCTTGTAAATGATTGTATCATGATGCTACCTACGTAGCAACCACAGCAAGTGCCAAATAATTCACTTGATCAATTAGTTTTTCGGCGTCTACCATTCTAAAACATATTTCAATTATTATAAAAATTCAATTTAAATTAAAATACTTATATTTCGCTTCAATCAATAAACGCAAACAAGAAAATATTACTCAAAAATCAAAGTGTGATGCAACCTTACTAAAAGCACACTGCATGCTCAAATGTCAGCCGCATAACATAGAAATCAAAATTTAGCTGACTTCTATGTCGCGCTACATTTCGGCTAATTAGATATACAAAAAACGCATTTGATAGATTACTATGTCACAAAAGAACCGACTGTGTTGCGTTGATCTATGTTTTGCTAATTAGTCCATTAAATTTGAGCACTTGAGGACTTGATCACATGTGCAGTTGTGCTCATTACAAAAGTTGCCATCTTTGAATTAGTGATACAACATTTGAGAGTTTATAAGCCAATTACTTGATAAATATATTCAGTGACTAAGCGGAAACCGTAAATTTCGACATATACTTTAATAATTCCTCAGTTAAAAGTATGGTGTGTTCACGAAAACCTAACTGCACAACTGCACAAGTCCTCAACTGCACTGGCAAGTCCACTGGATCGTGGATACCCGTTATATAAAATTATAAAAAATGTGATCTCACGTAACAAGCATGTGACGCACATGTCGAGTTGTTGGCAAACATTTTACATTTTCTCTGTCACATAAGCTCATGATTCCACATTTGCGTGTTAATAGTCAGCATCACTAATCAAACACATATTTTCAAATAATTTTTAATAGGACAAGTGCTATAATAATGGAAATTGAAGCTTAATTTTTATCCTTCACGTTGTTGTGCTATCAAATTCTGTACAAAATTATGGTACAAAACAATTAAAAATAATCGCATGCTTAACACACAGATTTTTTTAATTTGAACGCTCACTTTTTAACAAATGTTCGAAAATAGTCGCACACGAGATCGTAGATATGTAACATAGATAACATCAATAATATTTTGATTTTCATCAAGCAGCATGCCTTACAGTGTGAGAAAAAAAACGTCCATCAAGCAATATTTTCTCCCTGGTAACAACTCAATTGTTTTGCTTCTGGTTAAGGGCTATGTTATGCTGGCGGTCATGGGCACGTCAAGGGCATGGCAGAATTATAAGGTAAGGTCATCACGGAGAGGAATGGAGTAGAAAGCTGAATAAAGCTACATTGATGTCAAAATCAGCTTTTCATCGCGAATTTCTTTATGCTCACGTTTCGCAATTGTTTTTAGGTTAAAACTGTTACATGTTTTTTTTTGCAATTTTAAGACTTCTTTCACATTTTATAGTTTTTATTACACTTCTTATATAATATTTTCACTCAAATTAGCACAAATTTAATTCCCACGACCGCACTGCTTGCAACTTGGAAACATAAAATATTTTCTTCATTTGCAATTTCTACGAAATTCGTCGTTTTGACATTAACGTTGCTTCTCATTATCCACTCTTCGTTGACGCGTGAGAGCACTTAGTATCATGGGCCTACCTTATCATTGTATCATGGTCAAGGGCACGCATTGTTGTTGTTTCAATGTAAATTGAAAAATTGAGAGCGAGAGAGAGAGAATAAATTTTACCCACCACGGTCACCAAATGATTCGATGAAAATATGAAATCACGGGATCAAAACAGTGTTGCGTTGTGGAATCATTTACAACATTTGTTTTTTTCGCATTAAAATAGTACAATTTCAGTGCGAAATGTATGAAACCAGTAATGAATCCTGCTTAACACACAACCATGTTCAACGATCATACTTTTTTCGGAAGAAGTACTAAGAGTAGCAAGAAGTATACTAATGTTTGGGGATCATATGACCGTCAGCTTAACATACTTTGGGCACAGAGCTCATCAAAAGAAAAAAGAGAGCAAAAAGTGACGTGACCAGGGATCATTTGACTGTCAGCATAACATCACCCTAACTGTACAAGGGAAAAAATAAACAACAGGCGAAATTGCAAAAAGCATTATAAAATATTAAAAATTATATTAAGCCGTACGACATATAGAAATGATTGTGTGTACTTGAATAGTTTGCACTATGCCGCGTTTCCATGTGATCTTCTAATATCCTCTAGTATCACATTCTTTATTAGAGAGAAAGAGCATGTGAACCCTATCTTATGGTGATAGGTGTGATAGGTGTGGTGATGGTGAAAAAACCTGAATCTGTACAATTTTTAGCTAACAGCTACTTTGACAGTTCGAGCAAAGGCAGAAAAAGAGTGCTTTTCTCTCAAGTGACTTAACCTATATTAATGAACATTGCCCCTGTGATTTCATGTGATGCTAGGGCAGAGCTTATACGTCATTCAAATTGAATGAAGAATATCACACTTTTGGTTCTCTTTTACGTAATTTTTTTATTGAATGGCCGATGCCGAAAAGTTGATTATGCAACCCTGTGATTGATTGATGCAGGTCTGGAGCTCCATCAAAATTTTGATTTATGCGATGAAGTGTTGAAAGTTCATTTCCTCTCTGGCAGAGAGTTCATCTTTTTTTCGCTGGGAAAACAACAACAAATTTTGAATGATCCTTCAATTTGAATGGCGTGTAAACAGTGCCCATCAAAATTTTGATTGAAGCGATGAAGTGTTGAAATTTCATTTTCGATCTCGCAGAGAGTTCATCTTTTTTTCGCTGGAAAAAAAAAACAAATTTTGAATGATCCTTCAATTTGAATGACGTGTAAACAGTGCCTATGAGACCGAAAAAGTTCAACCTTAGTCCCAATTTAGACATGCCGATATGACGACGATTTCTCTCACCGATTTTCCTATTTTTTCTTTTGTTTTGCTGTTTTGTCATCCACTGCTTTTAAACACGACGATTTTGCCGAACGATGTTTGCTTGCTGTTTCACATTTTTTTCATGTGAGTGAAAGAGTAAGAACGCTAAATCGTCGTAAAATCGCTGGTACGAACGATTTTTTGGACGATTTTATTTTCGCCTTCTCTTCGGCTACTGTGTCCACAAACTGAAAATCGGTGAGAGAAATCGTCGTCATATCGGCATGTCTATATTGGGACTTATATACGTGACTTACCAAGATGGCGGAAGTATAACATATGAGCAGGATAGTATGTGTTTTTAATATCCCCTCTGGTACTGCTTACACGTCATTCAAATTGAAGGATCATCCAAAATGTGTTGTTGTTTTTCAAGCAAAGAAATAGATAAGCTCTCTGCGAGAGCGAAAATTAACTTTCAACACTTCATTGCATCAATCAAAATTTTGATTGAGCTCTAGACCTGCATCAATCAATCACAGGTTTGCATAAATAAATTTTCTAGTTATATAGAGTGTAAGCAGCTATTCAATCAAATATCATAGAGAGAGTAATGGTTCAATTATGTTCGAGAAACGCGACGCAACGTTGTCGCAGAAAATGGCAAATTGCACGTAGCAAATCGCGTGTTGATTATGCAGATGTACATCTACTTAATAAAACTTGATATCAGCTGCTTTTGCTTACAGAAAGTAAAAAATTTGTAATTGGTTTAAAAATCAAAGAAATATAGCAAAAATGATTATCGATTGGTTGAATGATTATTTATAATTATCGAATGATTATTTTGCTAGCAATTAATTTAACTATTAATCAAGAGCAATCGAGTGTCATGAGCGATTGGATTGTAAGAGAAAAATGTGACGGATTCAAAGGTAGTTTTGAGCAGCAATCACGTTGAAATGGCGGACAGGCAGAATGTTTACCTGCTAACTGCATTGCATTTGACAGTGGAGTGAACGTATGCTGTGACCATGTAACATTGCAGTAGCCTTTTCCCATTTGCATGCACCAGCGATTTCCACGTGATTGTGCCATCATCCTTTTAATTTTTTACTTGCAATATTCTCATGTCCATCGGATTACCCTTGATTTTTATTCACTTAAAACAAGAGAAAGAATACTTTTAACACACAAGTAAGCTTATAATATTATACTTACCTGCAAACAAAAGAATCCTGCGATAAAATTCACAATTTATAATCAAATTTATCGCACATAAACTAAACACACATAAACAATAAAAATGCAGAGTGACGTAAAGTTCAAAATGATATTGAAATTTTCACGTTTATCTAAAGGTTGTAAGATAAAATTCTCTTTTTATCTATATTTTTCTAAGCTACGTTGAGTGAAGCATAACCAGATACACACAAAGCCCATATAACATAAATTCAAGTGACATTTGCTATGGCCACGCTACGTCGTGTTTCGCGATCATAATTGGACCATAAGAGAACAAAAAACACCATATTCCACAGTCAATCTAAATGATTTGTAAGCTCTGTCCATGGGAACTCCCAATATATATGAAAATTTCCTTTATTTAATAGGGGGTAAAAAATGGATTTAACAACAACAAAATAAAATTTTTCACATTTCAATTGTTTTATTGAATTCCTCGGAAAACTAACACCAAAATGCTTCGCTTTTCATTTGAATTACGAGTACAAACAACAACATGTAAAGAATTAAAAAATTACGGTGCATCTCGCGTTACTTAATATGGACTCCAGGGGTTAATCATTGATTTGCGGCTTATATAATATGTTAGAAAATGAATAGCTTTTATTTCGTTTGTTTTTTTGTTTTGTTTGTTGTGATTGTAGTGTCTAACCAAAGCTTAACACAGTGCATTAAAGATGCTACAAATATATCTTGTCTGATATAACTTTACACTGTCAGAAAAAAATTGTTGAATTTAACAAAAAAATTACAATAATCTTGGTTAAAATAGCATTAACAATAGGCAATTGTTGATTTCTTGTTAGAAATAATAATCTAAATTGTCAATTTTTCGAAATTTCATTTTGATTGCTAAAAAAACAACTTAATATTAAATTCAGTGACGCTTAATTGAATTTTCGAATTTGAATAATTAACAATCAAATTGGTGAATTTAACAAAAAATAAAAACAACAATAAATTTAACAATCGTACAATGAAAATTGTCGATATTTGAATCGGAAAATTAAAACTCAAAATCAATATAAAATTTTAACAAGGCAATTGTTAAATTTATTAACAATCGTTATTGTTAAATTTCAACAATAATTTTGGGAGAGTGTACTGATAATATATTAGAAAAATTAAACACGAATAATATTTTTCGATTCACATTGGATTAAAATATTTTGTTTTTTTTACATGTTTTTATTCAACTTATTCTTATATCAATCTTTTTGCAATATTTATTGATATGTTTTTTATCATAAAGACATTTTTATTTAATATAATAAAAAATGTTTAAATTCGAATTTTTTATTGTGAAAAATATTCTCCACCCAGTTGTACTAACACCCCAGTTGAAATGAGCTTCCAGTGCCTATGGATTTTAAACATCCGTAGGAAGGGGGTAGCCCTATGGCTCGCCTATGTCAAATTGAAGTCTACACGTTTTTTTCGAACAGTGATCCGATTAGATTTAAGTTAAATGAAAAAACGCCTTGGATCATATTTTGTTCACTAATACTATAAACCAACAGATGGTGCTCTAAGTTTGGCTGATGTTCAATGTCAAGTATTGTTTATAAGCTTAATCACTGACATCTGCTGAAGAGTGTAAGAACTAAATTATATGTTCTGGATCATTTGGATCATTTGTTGTTTGCTTTCTCAATGCAAAGCAAGATCCAGATCTAGATAGTGGGACAAAAACTAGCTACTATTACACAAGAAGCAATTGAAACTGAACCCTGATATCAGTTGATTTCCCTTCACACCGCAAAGTTAAGAACTATCAAATTGTATATTATAACTTCCAAAAAACTTCGTAATATATGTATGTACGTATCAGAGAGATGCAATAAGTATGTGCTCATCACTCATCACACTTAAGCCAAAAAATACTCATTGTACTTCTACTCACATGTGTGTCAGCAAATTATCACTTTATTAGTTGTAGGTTAATAATCTAATGTGATCCACTTGTTCATGTAAGAGAAAAATAAGTATGAGTGAGTTGAGTACTATTTTGTGTTAGGGCTTTGGCACCTAATGGTTATGAGTACAAGTGAAATCAGTATACTTAAGTCATGGTGGCGGTCGTGGCGTAGTGGGTAGAGTGTGTGGCTCATACGCTAGAGAATCCAGGTTCGAATCCCCCATGTGACACAGAAAGTTTTAATTGAATTAATTTTTCTGTTCAGCCGTCACCTCTCTGCAGACAATGGCAAGCCTCAGGGAGTAAAAAAAAACTGCCATCAAAAGCTTCTTGAGAACATAAGCCATTCGGAGTCGCCATAAAGCTGGTAAGTCCAGTATTCGATCATTTGTGTTCAAACATTTCACAACACACACAACACAATTGATCATAAGAAGCTCGATCAAGTCATTTCAAGGATTGAAATGGCCGTTTCGATTTTTTTTTATTTAAGTCATGAGTCAAGCCTATCTGTGCTATGCGTAAATAACTTCTTTGGCTTAAGTCCACTAATACTCTTTCTTGTGTTAATTAATCAATGGCTCTAAAACGAGAACAATTGCAAATCTCTGCTACGTATGTATTATTACCATACACCGAGAAAAAGAAAGCAACCTGACAAAAGTAGGGTTAAGTTCGAAGTTTTTGAATCAAAAATTATATTATTATTTTTAACATGAATTGCATTTTTATTGCATTAACTTTAAGCCATATATAATAGTTCATGATTTTAAAATGGGTTTTTTCATTTAATGTACATAAAACAAGTACATTTTTTTTAATAATTTGTTGTCGTATGCCATACAAAATATGATATTTTGTATGGGATTTTGAAGTTTTGGTTTAGGGCTTATTTAGACTGAATACATAGAAATAAGAGATTATACATAGAAATAAGAGATTAGTTTAATGACTGAATACGACTATATCAAAAGCTTTTCAACAATTTTTCTGTAATATTCTTTCTGTCTGTGAGACTGTATATATGATTTCGTCGCACATTTTTATCGCTCAAAAGTTTTTATCGCTCAACAAAATTGCCCGTTTGTCGTTGGACATTGCTTGTCATTGTCGGACATGTTGCAACGTGCAAGACCCCCGTGTAATTATGTTAATAAATCAGTTGGCAACGCTCGTTTCATTTGTGGCAATGAAAGTGTATTTGCTAAAGTATTTACATAATTTTTCTTCCTTTCCTGAGTATAGAAATAGTCAGTGTTTTTAAACAAAATACTTCAACTATTACTGCTTTCAATAATTAAATAATAAACAATAATACATTATAACAACATCAAACAACAAAGGCTACGCAATAGAATTTCTATAGTTCAGATCATCTTGCATCTCTTTTAAACTAGTGCATACGGGTATTGCTCTTGAACACAAAATATAAGTTGGAATGCCGTTAGTTCGAGTAAGACCACTGACTTGTACAAACAGTTGGGGTTAATTTGCCTGCAGCGTCGTTTCCCTCTTCTCATTCTAAAACTGATAAACAGATGACTGCCTTGAGTTACTTTATGTGGCAGAAAGGGAAGGTTTCTAGTGTGCGACGCATACAGCAATAGAGGGAAAAATTTCCCAAAACAAAAGCGCGCGAAATCCCACATCACTTTTGGCGCGTTTAGGGTGCGAAGCAGACTGCGCTGCATTCCACAGCGACCGAGACAGAATTTTTCACAATTTTACTGACGTTGTCCAAACTTTTGGAGGGAAAATTGAGTTTAGTTGAAATTTAAGCGGGATAACATAACGACGTGCATAGCGAGAACTAAATTAAGATTAGACGATACTGATATAGAATAATTTATTAACTGGTCAGTGGCTAGAATTTTATTCAAGACGTGCTTTAAGTGAAACTTATAAATCAACAATAACAAAACTGCAACCAAATTTCCATTGATACCAGCTAAAGATGTCACAGCCATCGGTAGCCTCATTTTTTAACACGCGTAAACGCGCTGCGGCGGAGGACGTGGCCACTTCAAAAAATAGGGTGAGTTTTCCCAACATATTTTAATATAAATTCCTATTGACAATGCTTGTCCTTGTTGAAAACTATTGGATGCACTGGAATTTTGCGGAAGAAAATGCATGCCTCTCGCTCGCTCGCTCAATCGCCAGCTTATGCTCTCGTGAAGGTCAGGTACTCTTTTGTTGTTGTGTGGTTCATGAGCTGCTTATTTGTAGAGTTGATAAGAAAAAAAAAGCCGTTTTCCTCCATTTTAAAACTTTTCCTTACGATCTTTCTTTTCCTGTTTGTCCTTAAATATGTTTTCTTATTTTCACTTGGATTGTGTTCTGCCTATCGGCGTCTTTATGTATGTTCTGTTATTAGAAGAGAAATCTAGTTATACATTTTTATGCGTTTAAAAAAATTCTTTTTAAACCTAAAATGACCTTCAGAAACTACCCAGGGAAAAGCTGAACAAAATGTTATTTGTTTTTTAATTTTTTTTTATAACTGTATAAAATAGCAGAAAAATATCTATAAATAAATAACCTAAATGATTCTTGATAGATAAAGCGTTAAGATAGATGATTTTTGGTAATTACGGTTCAAAGATGATTGTTCATCTATTTAATATTTCATTGAATATTTCTTCGAATTCGAATATTTCTTTGAATTTCATTGAATATTTTTTTTTATAACTATAGAATAGCAGAAAAATATTCATAAATAAATAACCTAAATGATTCTTGATAGATAAAGCGTTAAGATAGATGATTTTTGGTAATTACGGTTCAAAGCTGATTATTCTATTTAATATTTCATTGAATATTCCTTATCTTCATTAAAGGATCTATTATCGAGACTTTTATTTTTGTTCCAGTGCTTGTTTATTTTTAAGATCAACAATAATTTTTGTCAAATCGTTCGTTTGAGAAACGATTACAGATAAAGTTTTCACTTAGGTCACAAATATTCAATACATTTTTTATAAAAATGTCTTCTTGAGTATCTGAATAGAAGAAATTGCTAACTAACAGGCTCCACCTTCCGTTATTTATGCGTTAAGTTGCTTTTGAGAAAGTACATTTTTTTTATCCCATCCTGGTGACGGTCCTCTTCAAAAAAATTGTAGATCCGTTGCTTTAGATTTTATCTACACCGAAAAATCTGAATTTTTTATAATTTAAAACAAATTCAATTTATTGAGTCTTTTTTTTTTGGATATTTACAAAACTCGAAAGTTATATTACAAAAGTGGATTAAGAGTTATAAAGTATTATTCTAAAAAGGTAAATTGAAAACTTTGTGATTATAATATAGCTTTACACAAATTTTGTCAAAGTAACAAGTAATGTTACCAATTTATATGTGAATATTTAAAAATCTAAAATTTTATATGAAAATAATTTTTTTTATATATTGTTTTCCTTTTTTTTTTTTAATAAAATGCAATCTTTTTTTATTCATATTTACAGGTGCTTGAAGATAAGAGTTACAACTCAAGTTCACAAGTTGCAAATTTTGAATTATTAAATTTTTAATGATTTCGGGATATCCCCAGACGGATTTAATTCCGTGGATAAAAAGTAAAAATAGAGAAATTTAATAACGCTAGTATTGACTGATAACGATATTTAAAAATTAAACATAGTATTGATATTAAAGTATTTAAATAATAAACGTAAAATATTGAGGTAATTCTATTTTATCCTATTTATGAGATTTGATTTAGACCATTACTATCTTAAATTTTGAATTTACAATTTTAGTTTGTTTTTAAAAATTTGGATATGCTGAGTGTTTTCAATGTCTTCTGGTAGTGAGTTGCATATACTTATTGTGCTGTCAGGCTCCGTACTTGTTTAATTGTTCTTGCTTTTGGTATTTCAAAATCGTGTTGTCTCGTGTTGTGTTGGTGAATATTGTTTCGGTTGTGAGGATTAGTTTAGACTTCATATTACTATTTTTGATTTTGTGTATATATATTTGCATTTTTTCATGAGTAAAAGCTGGTTGATGTCCATTTGTTTGGTGCTTTTATAAAGCCATTTGGTAGAAATTGTGTCTTTTTTGTTAAATAACACTTTGATCGCTTTGTTCATCATTCAGCGCACTTGTTCTATTTGAAATTTTCTGCATTGGCTTCAACTGCATATGTTATACCCTTATATCAATTGCATATCGCTACCTTAATATAGAAAGGCCCTATCTCAAAAGGCCCTAAATCAATAGGAGAAGGAGAGAACTTAATAAAAAATTAAGTGCTGTAGTTTCGAATTTTTTGTAAACAAATTTTTTTATTAAAAACTATAAGTGATGTAGCGATGTTACAATTCTTTTTACTGTAGAAATTGCAGAACTTTGTTTTTTATCGAGTTTTTTCTTCTCCTTTAATGTAAAAAAATTTGAGTTAGGGTCTTTCTATATTAAGGTAGCGATATGTATTCTTGAAAGAATGTGATATATATATATATATATAGATATGAGTTTTGCTCAGGTTTGATGTATTTTGCCAATTCTTTTAATGATCATAATTAATGGTATCACAGAGTTTCTAACTTCTTTTATGTGATTTTTGTAGTTAAGATCTTCATCTATTACCATTCCAAGGTATTTGGTATATTTTATCCTCTATACAGTTGTTTAAATTTGAATGTTTATACTTTCATTACAATGTTGTATGAGCGAAATACAATGTATTCAGTTTTTATATGTTTATGCTTAGACCGTTTCCGCAAGTCCACTCATTATATATTTTCATGTGGTGTATTTTATTATCTTATTCTTGAAATGATTTTGCTGATGTAATGAAGTTTGTGTCATCGGCATAAATGTTGTAAGTTGATTTGATTTTACAGCTTTTAATGTTGTTTATATATGGGCATTTCCAAACTGGCGTTACGTAAGATTTGTACGAAAAAAAATATTAAAAAAAATTAATGAAAAACTATTAAGTAAAAGAATTGAAAACAACCGATCCTTAGGATTTAAAGCTATCAGCAAAACTATGCTCTGGCGTGACGTTACAATAAACAGAAGTAGTTTTCGATTTGGATTACAAAATTTTCAAAACTAAAAATGGGGCAAGACTTCTTGAATAAAACCTTTTTTTAGAAGGTTTTGAAATAATATACGTTTATTTTCCAAGTTATCAAATTTAAGACAAATTTAATATATTCTGCCTCTCCTTGCCTCAACCATTTTTCATTATATTTAGCCAATGCCTTCCATTTTTACTAAAACAAAAACGTCCATGAAACATTTACAAAAAATAAGAATTACATTTGTGAAACCGTGAAGACGATTCGCCCATCATGGTAAATGAGTTTGTGTTCAAATTACTTAAATCAATAAAATTTAAATGTTTTTCTAAGATAAGATCATTAAATAAGTTTTTAATAACTTTTAATTTTCGTGTCACACTGGACTTTTTTCATGAGATGTCCATATAGTAAGTAAAGCCTTGGCCCAAGGAATCACAATTTTATTTATTAGCACATCACTCAGTTCATCATTAAACCTAGTAACATGTGGCCTCGTTGTTAAGTAGCTTTCAATCAACATGTTTGACAATTCTCGAATACCTAAGTCGGATAGATAGTTCAATAGCTTTTTATGATCAACTAGATAGAATGCTTTTGATAAATCTATGAAAGTAGCTACAAACAATTCTTTAATATCTAGAGCATCATACATTTTTTCAAGAAAGCCGAATTGGTTCACGTCAAAGCCTATGGTGGAATTGATGAAGTTCTCGATTCTTGAGTCGATCGCTTTTTCAAATATTTTGAAAATGATAACTTTGTGATCAATTTTAAATCATGTCGATTTTTTTCGGCATACAAGTGGGTTTGTATTTGTCAAAAGGGAACGTTCTTCAGTGTTATTATTTCAGTTTTATAGTACAATATAATTACAATATAATATAATTATAATGTTTAATATAATTAT
The DNA here is from genome assembly GCA_914767935.1 of Coremacera marginata. Classification (NCBI taxonomy): domain Eukaryota; kingdom Metazoa; phylum Arthropoda; class Insecta; order Diptera; family Sciomyzidae; genus Coremacera; species Coremacera marginata. Next base: position 151,653,261 of record OU612044.1, read on the forward strand.
AATACAATATAAGTACAATATAATTATAATATTTCGAAAGTTTTTAACGATTAACTTTAATCTGCACGCTTTTATACTACACTCAAATTATTTAATATTAATTACCTTAATACTTCCTTTATAGTTTTCACTCAAAAATGGGTCCTTCATAACGAATTAGTTCTTAGCGAGCATTTTGAAATCGAAATATACGAGTCCATAAACTACTTTTTAAGGGTATTTTGCACCAAAAATCATTGACTTTTCTATAATACACCTAAATTTAAGGAATACTCCGAATTTGTATTTTTCTCAAAATGAATTCGCACTTTTTCTCGAAATGTCATCTCAGAAACCACTTTTAATTAAATATATCTTCATTTACCAGTCTATGACATGGAATATATTAATTAATAAAATATCATTATTTATTACTTTCTAGCGCTTGAATGAACCCTCCGCGGAGCAAGACAACAAACACAATGATGCTCCCATTCAGCCTTCTACAGGCATACCGCAACAAAATGATGATATCACTCAGCTCAAAGCAGATACTCGAACCCGCTCAGGACGCACTATTAAACGCATTGGCGCACAACAGATTGCTTCTTCGGAGCATGTGCTACCCAAGAAGATGTCAAAAATTGAGCAATCGATTAAACAGCCAAAACTGGTACAGTTTATTAAAAAGGGTCTACTTTCGCCACGCAAGAAACCACCCACACCTAAAAAGCAAACACGTCGTAGTACTCTCGATGAACAGACCAACGCGATCAGCAAGGAGCAGACCAATACAATCACTGCTTTTGCCTCAAAAAATAATGTCACTAATATGGAGCGCGGCATGCGCACACCCACCAAGCAGATAATCAAAGGCTCGGGAGCCACACCACTAAAGCATGGCGGCGAGTTGAAATCGCTCGTTAGAAAAGAACTTAATTTCGATGAGGTGAAGACAAAAATATCACGTAGTGCCAAGCTGCAGGAGCTCAAGGCTTCACTTAATCGCATTCAAGAGCTAGAAAAGACGCGCAAGGCTCAAGAAGAACGCAATAGACGTTTACGCGAAGGTGTTGGCTCTGCGCCAAGTAAAACTGTGGTCATGCATCTCAAGGAATTCGACACCATTGAGGTGGAAGTCTTAACAAGGTGAGCTTAATTGGTCTATGCAAAAATACGCAAATACAAAGTTTCTCATTTTTAGATTACTAAATCGTCTTAAAAAAATAATTTATCTGAAATTCAAGAAATTTTTTTTCTCTACCAATACCTGACTCATCTCACCGCTTGCAACTATTCCCCAATTTTTGATTATTTTCATAAATACTATTAAATTTTTGACTTTGTTTTATTTTTGCTTTCCTGCACTTAGCTTGGCCTACAAATAACCCGGTAACATTCAACCATTTGTCTTGCTATTGAGGTCACATAAAATTCAATGTTTATATTTTGTGATGTCTTTTTGCCCAAAACCTTATCCATTTTTTTACTATTTACTCCACTATCCACAAATTATTGTCTGTGGCTCATTTTTGCAGTCGCTATTAAACGTCATTCACGTTACGTTCGTGCCTCCCTCCGTCTCTCTTCTTTAGTTGAAGTAGCATTTTTTCGCTTACTTGCATAGTTGTTCATGGCTCATGCATTAAAGTTAATATATGTGAACTCATCATATTATGCATTAAACATTGATAAGATTTTGTTTTTGTAGACAAAAAAGTTATTTTTCTTTACTTTCTACTCTCGAAAAAAGTTAAAATTTGTACGGTTTTTATTTTTCTCCCCATTTCTTTCAATATTTTAGTAGCAGGTACAAAAGCAATCTGACAATTTTTGTAATGATAGAAATTTTAAATTTCCACAGAGCTCTGGAAGTATTTGAGAATTTAGTTTTAGAATTTTTTTTTTTAAATTAAAAATATTGCTACAACCAAAAAATATAAAATAGTCCGATGGTATATTAATGATTTCAGCTATAATTTTCAAGATTGAAATTAACAAAATTCATTCAAGTTAAGTATTTAAAACGTATTCTTTTAAATCTACAGAAGTTAAATTTATTAGAAATTAAACAGGGGCTCTACTCTATTGCGATGCGACAAAAAAATTCGCAAAATTGATTGGATTATACGGATTTGCGTATGCATCGAATTTCATTTTCGCATAGCATTGATTGGCGCATCGCAATACAGAGTAGGGCCCCAGGTACCGCGAATAAAACTATTGTTATCAATCAATCAAACCAATTATTTTTTTATCAATTTTTTTCGTTAAGATATTAAATTAATCAATAATCGTTAATTGTTCGATCAAAATGAAACTCAGTCATTGATCGATATTTTTTCGAAATCAAAAAATCAGAAATAAAAATCAACCAATGATATTTTTTTAATATCGATTAAAATTTAAATCAGTCTTTGAGCGATATTTTTTCAATCAGAATAACAATCAATTATTAATTGATATTTTTCTATCAGATGTAAAAATAAATTTATCGAAATAATATCGATCCGAATTTAACTGCATCTTGCTGTATAACGAAATGAACACTTTCGATCGTGCGAGACACACTAAATACTACATTTTTTCATACAAAATTATATTGCCGCTCGTTTCTTCGTTCTTCGTACGTCTTCGTTTCGTTATACATAAACTTGAAATTATTTGTTTTCTCTTAACGTGGTAATAGTATTGTAAGTATTGTTGATCTAGTTTATAAATATGTCACTCATGTATATGATTAAAATTTTAATCGATATTATTTCGATCAAAGAATAAATTTTTATCTGCTACAAAATATATTTATCAATGATTGATTTTTATTTTCATTGGAAAATATAGATCAAAAATGGATTTTTTTTTATTGAAAAAATATCGATTAATACTTGATTTTTATTTTAATCGATATTATTTTGGTCAATGATTGATTTTTATTTTATATAAAGTAATTTTTACCTTAAAAATCATGGCAATAATCAAATTTCTTGCTTCTTAGTATAACATATCTATATGTTAAAGTATATTACAATTTTTTATTCATTATCTGATTAAAAATTTCAAAAATAATCGTTATTTTCCTAAATTATAATATTGTCTGCCGGCATAAAAACGTACTTTCTAACACTTTGTTTAATCTTTATTCAATTATAGTCCGGCAAAAAGTTTCAAGACCCCGACAAAACTGCCACCACCAACACCGGACAAGAATGAGCTTATGTCACCTCGTCACACACACGTTTCCAAGCGTGTGCTCTTTAGCCCAGCCAAAAATGGATCACCATCTAAGCTGATTGTACCACCAGCATATCAACGGTTCATGAGTCTAGCTGAAACCAACAAAGCCGGACAACTTCCTCTTCCCTTTAAGTATCGTCATCTTATTGAGGTCTTCAAAGGTCTTGATTCTGTCTGTGCCATGTTCCACAATCGCAAAGAATGCATCACATTTAAAAAACTTAAACCTGCTGTGCAGCGCATGCTACGCAAAAATTTCACTGAAAAACATTTGGCGCAGATAAAGCATCTTTATCCGGAGGCTTTTATCTTTACACAAATGAAAATGCGCAACTATGGCTCAGCCTCCAAGGCTGATTATTTCCAGTTGGTAATTGCACCAAACGTAGAAAGTGTACCGGATAAGCATAAAATGATTAAAATCGATGAAGATAATATTCTGGCAGCAGCTCAATCAAACTCAATGAATCCACAAGTAATGACGGAACGTTTGCAGAAAATGCATCGCCTATTGCTGGAACGTGTTAAGGATGAGCACGATAAGTTTCTGGCATCGTTGGATCCACCTCTTAGAATCCCAAGAGAAAAAGTGACACGTTGGCATCCAGAGTTCGATTTGGAAAATTGCCCAGATATTGAGCTGGGACATCTGCCGCAGCCACCTAATGTGGAGAAGTACTCATCGGCACGCGATATTCTCTCAACGGCACGCAATCTTTTTAATTGTGCCACGCCTTTGGAGAGGGCTATGGAACGCTATGAAGCTAAAGTGGAAGCAGACCGGGTTGTCACAGAAAACCTAAAGAACTCCAGTAAAAATGAGATGGAAAATAACAATACACCATTGTCAATAGTATTAGGTACTGCTAACAGCAGCAGCCAAACTACAACAGCGCCCGTTATCAAAGAGGAACAACCTTGTGTAAACACCACTTTGCTTAAAGGTGTACCAAAATCTCTACTAGAGAAAATACGTGCCAAGCAAGCCGCTAAGGCTCTAGATGCCATGACTCGACGCCCTTCGCAGGATCAGGAAGCAACTAAGTACTCTCGTTTGCCTGAATTGGCGCGCCATCTTCGCAATGTTTTCATCACTGAGAGAAAAGGAGTCCTTACATTGGAGGTTGTCATTAAAAAAATTGAAAACAGTTTTCGCACCTCGTTGACACCGCAAGAAATTGAAAGTCATCTGCAACTATTGGCCAAAGAAGTGCCCGATTGGGTAGCCTTCCATGAGGTGCGCAAGACCATGTATCTTAAAGTAAGCAAAGAGATGGACTTGAGCAAAGTTATCGCGCGCCTGGAAGCTCTGGCAAATGAGAAGAGTAAATGATTAAAAGCATTAGATTACAATTTTTTTTTTTATTCAATCACATAATTTAAGCAATTAAAATATTTTAGCGACCTACTTAGATATTATTTATTTGGGGAAAATCTTTGGAACAACAACGAAAATATTTAGTTCGAAATTTTATTTATTAAAATCCTTTGCCCGAACGAGGCGAAGCGAATTTTTTTCGGTTTTGTTTTCAGACTTAAATCTTCCTTAAATTGAAAATAACGCTTGATAATTAGCTGAAGTTTTAATTTGATAGTTTATGAAAGTTTATGTTGCAATAATTTTAAAATAAAAATAATTGCAGTGACTATTTATCGCAACTCTACGTTATAAATGCTTGGTTTAAAATAATTTATAAGCAATTAAAATTTCTATATGTTTGAAAATTTTCAGAACTTAGTACTAAGTGTTTGTTTTCATGCAGTTTACAAAAAATTAAAATATTTAATGCGTTGAAATTTCATACTTGAATTTGTTTTTTGTATCGACTTATTGTTAATTGATATATCCAAAGTTAAAATAAAATATTAATTAACTATAACTACTCTTGGTTTTATAAATGCTGTTGTAATAAAAAAAATTGCGTCGAAGGAAATTTTCGATCGAATAATTAAAATCTGTCGGGGGAAATTCAAACTGGTGATCTCATGCGTTTGGTTTAGTTTGAAGCAATGTTGATTAATATAGGACGAGTTACTTAAAAGCAACTCGGTCTAGCCAAGGTTAATTTATAAGGTTGTCGCAAGGGAGAGAGGGAGTACCCATAATTGTCAAATCGAAGTTGACAGCTCATAGAAAATCTGCAAGTGCTCTCTATCATCCGTTTTTCTTTCGTAGTCGTTCGCAAAATTGGCTGGGTTTGACAATTATGGGTACTGAGAAGAGAGTGCGATCAGCCTTATAAATCAACCTTGGGTCTAGCTGTCAGAATGGATGAAAAAAAAAACCAAGAAAAAAAATCTGAATCCAAGGTTGATTAATATAGGTTGAGTCACTCCGAAAGATGATAATTACAAAAGGGGTAATCAAAAAAAATTTAATTTATTACGTAAAGTTCTGAGAAATTTGCACTCAAAGTTGAATTTTGGTAATTTCAACCGATTGATTTCATCTTTACACGATCACGCTCGGTAAGGGTTAAGTTGGTGGGGTTTGTTGATATACCGTTAGAAAGATGATTTTATTGCCTTTAAATTGAGCTATCAAAATAAATTTTATGTAAGTTATTTTTTCTGCTAGAAACAATAACAAGCCAAAGTCGTGAAATACTAATTAACCCTGTAGCTCCTAAGAATGTGAAAATAGATCCCCCCTCACGATTTTTTGCTCAGCTCGACATAACCTTTCAGCTCCATAAATAGTTGCACTCAATTGTGGGACACCCTGTATATCTAATTAGGCTTGATAATTTAACACACTTTCGACACGCACTTCTTCTCTCAACAAATATATAATATAAATAGTATATGTTTGGGTAGGTACAAAATAAGTACTTACGATGACAAGAATAATAGCAATAAAATTGAAACTCAAAATTTAAAAATTGTGAAATAGGAAATTATGTATGATGATCTTGGATATTTGCCAATAGATTTCTTTTAAAAGTCTTTAGAGGCAAGGAAAACGTTTTCAGATGTAACGGCAGACAATTCCAACCTCTGGCTATTCGTGTGTGAAACGACCGCTCGTACAGAGACATAATTTTCGGATACAGATTTTGCGGATTTCTAGTCGAGCGAAACTTGATAAAAAACAAAGTTCTTCAAATTCTGCAGTAAAAAAATGGTTACATCATTATATCTCTTATACTTACTTAGATGGCGCCTACAACCGTAAGTCGGTTTCCGCCTGTTCTAAGAAATGGCGCCAGCCATTTCTGTTTTGCGCTTGCTAGCGTCAGTTGGAAGCTCCAAGTTTTGTCAGGTTGTCCTCCACTTGGTCCCTCCAACGGAGATGCGGTCGTACTCTTCTGCGTTGTCCGCCGCTGGGTCCCGAATCGAATATTTTCTTCGCTGGAGCGTCGTCTTCCATCCGCTCAACATGACCTAGCCACCGAAGCCGCTCGATTTTTATGCGCTTTACTATGTCGATGTCGGCGTATAGCTCATACAGCTCATCGTTTAATCGTATTCGGTACTCGCCATTGACGCAGATAGGTCCGTAGATTTTACGAAGGATCTTTCTCTCGAACGCTCCTAAAATCTTTTCATCAGAGCTGCTTAACGTCCAGGTTTGTGCTGCATATAACAGGACGGGCATGATTAGTGACTTATAGAGCGTGACTTTTGTACGACGAGAGAGAGGGCTCTGCTTCTAAATTGCCTACTGAGCCCAAAGTAACACCTGTTGGCAAGAGTTATCCTTCGTTTTATCTCTCTACTGATATCGTTGGTGGAGTTAATGCTGGAACCGAGGTAGACGAAGTCCTTCACAACCTCGAAGGAGGTGTTGTCAACAGTGACGTGGGTGCCAATACGCTGGGACTGTTTGTTGACACCAGATATGTTCCAAGACCCATGCGACTCGACTCTTTTTTTCTAATTTGGAGAATGCTGCACTGACTTCGCGTGTGTTATGGCCAATGATATCAATATCATCGGCATACGCTAACAGCATAACAGTCCTCTAAAATATTGTGCCGCTTTGTCTCAGATCAGCAGCTCTAATGATCTTCTCCATAATTAGGTTAAAAAAGTCGCACGATAAAGAATCACCTTGTCTAAAACCTCGTTTGGTAACAAATGGGGGGAGAGGTCCTTCCCGATTTTTACTGCACTGCTGGTGTTGCTCAGTGTCATCCTGCATAGACGGATTCATTTTGCAGGTATACCAAATTCAGACATGGTGGAGTATAGGTGATTCCTTATTGGACTGTCGAAAGCGGCTTTATAGTCGACAAAAAGGTGGTGGGTGTCGATTTGCTTCTCTATGGTTTTTTCCAAGATTTGTCGTAGCGTGAATATCTGGTCAGTGGTAGATTTTCCAGGTCTAAAGCCACACTGATGAGGCCCAATCAGTTGATTTACTATGGGCTTCAGTCTTTCACATAATACGCTAGACAGAACCTTATAGGCGATAGTTAGGAGGCTTATCCCACGGTAGTTGGCGCAAATAGTGGGATCGCCTTTCTTGTGGATTGGGCTGAGTACACTGAGGTTCCAATCGTTTGGAATGCATTCTTCCAACCATATTCTGCATAGAAGCTCATGAATGCATTTAAATAGAGCTTCGCCTCCGTTCTTAAACAGCTCAGCGGGTAGACCATCGGCTCCCGCGGCTTTGTTGTTCTTAAGCCGTGTTATTGCTGTCAAGACTTCATTATAGTCGGGCAGCGGAACTTCGACGCTGTCATCCATAATTGGGGTTTCCGGGATATCATCTCTATTGGCGGGATTGTTGTCGTCATCGCCATTCAGAAGACTAGAGAAGTGTTACCTCCATAACGTCAGTGTACTCTGGATATCTGTCACTAGATTCCCGTTTTCATCCTTGCAGAAAGAAGCCTTGGTTTTAGAGCCATCGGCCACGCGTCTTATCTTTTCGAAGAATTTTCGGGCCTCGTTCCTGTCACCATACATCTCAATCTTCTCACACTCACGCTTTTCTGCCTATCGCTTTTTCCACCTGAAAAGACGTTTCTTGTCCCTCCTCTTCTCTCTGTATTGCTCCTTAGCAGCACGCGTTACAACCGATTGTAGGGTGACTTTGAAGGCGGCGTTTTTCTCTGCAGTGGTGTCGCGACGCTCTTGGTCGTGCCACTGGTTTCGGCGGTGACGGTGGTAGCCAATAACCTCTTCGGCAGCCGTACGCAGAGAGTGGGAGATGTGTGCCCACTGCGCGCATATATCGTCGATCGGAGGAGTGCTTTCTTGAAGCAGGAGTGAGAGTCGAGTGGCAAAGGCTTCGGCTGTCCGTTTTGATTGCAGCTTGTCGACGTCTAGTTTTCTCTATGTAGGATTGCGCGTATTCTTTGCAGCGCACAGGCGTGTACGGATCTTAGCTGCGACAAGATAATGATCCGAATCAAAACGTGGTCAATTTGGTTGCGCGTTTTTTGGTCAGGGGACAACCAGGTGGCCTTATGAATATTGAGATGCTTGAATCTAGTGCTACTTATAACCACGTTTCGTGCTGCGGCGAAGTCAATCAACCTCATTCCGTTATCGGATGCGTTGTCGTGGAGGCTGAACTTTCCGACTGTTGGACCAAAGATGTTTTCCTTGCCCACCTTGGCGTTGAAGTCACCAAGCACAATTTTTATATCGTGACGTTGGCAGCGCTCGTAAGCGTCTTGAAGGCGCTCGTAGAAAGTATCTTTGATCTCATCGTCCTTGTCCTCTGTCGGAGCATGCGCACATATTAGGCTTATATGAAAGAATTTAGCCTTGATGCGGATTATACCAAGTCGTTCATTCACAAGAGTGACTCGCAGGACGTGATTCCGTAATCTCTTTCCCACTACAAATCCGCACCCAAACTCGTGCTTCTCCGCATGGCCGCTGTAGTAGATATCACAGGATGCTTGCCGAGAGCAGCCCTGTCCCTTCCATCACATTTCTTGGATTGCAGTTATATCAGCTTTGTATCTTTCTAAGATATCAATCAGTTGGATAGAGGCACCTTCCCAATTAAGAGTTCGGACATTCCAGGTGCATATCCGTAAATCATTATCAGTTTTTCGTTTGCGGTGGTCGTCATCAGATTTGGGGATAATTTTTCTCATATTTCTTTTATAACTTTTCATTGAAATGGTTTTTTTACGTGGTGGGCTTCAAACCCGACACATAACCGATTTAAGGCTAGGAGACCCGCCGCTCAAATTAGCCGTCAAACTGACGGATGCCAGTTTGCCGTTGCCCGGGGAACACCACGTGGAGGTTTGAGTCGACTTGGGACGATTTTGACATGGATAATGCTGGCCTCGCCAGGTTGAGGCAGTCAGACACGTTGCCATGTGAAGGTTCGCCCCCTGTTCCCCTCTCTTATAGTCTCTTATAGTTTTTAATAAAAAAATTCGTTTTCAAAAAATTCAAAACTACGGAACTTTATTTTTTTAAAGCTTTTTATGTTGAGTTAGGGCCTTTTGAGATAGGGCTTTTCTATATTAAGGTAGCGTTATGTATTGAATTTCATCGCGATAGCTTCAAAATTACGGCTGTAATCGTGTCGACAGACGGACACGGAAATCGACTCAGGAGATGATGCTGATCAAAAATATTAATACTTTTCTATACCAGCCACGCCTCCTTATTGTCGTTACAAACGGAATGGCAAAGTTAATATACCCCTTACGCAGTACGCGTTGGGTATAAAAATTGTTGTAAATAAATTAATTTGGGACACCCTATTGTCCAAAAAATATAAAAAATAATTATGTATTCATGCACACTAACCGACGACGAAACGGCAACGACCAACGAAAAAGTCGGTGGCTATAAAACTAAAGAACTCGTTACGCGCCGTAAGTGGGCATCAACCTTAACACTTTGATGTAGTTTGGTTAACTCTAATGAGCTCTCAAAAATTCAAATCTCGAAAAAATTAGAAGGTCAAAATTACATTGCAAAAAGCGATGGCTACCTCAGGGCAGCCTCGTGTGTCACACGGCGGCCATTTTCACACAAGTTCGCAATTAAGAAGCAGATTTGCGAGTTTGATACACATGTTGGCTTCTTTGGCAAAAATTTTTGATTCTCAGTCACAAGCTCCGTCACAAAGCGTTATGCCGCGTTTCCATGTGATCTTTCAGTATCTTAAGTGGTATTCAATGAACGACGTATTTGTGATGTAAACTGCGTATGTGTGGTAAGTTGTACGAACTTACGGCACATACGGTATTTACACCACAAATACGGCGTTAATTGAATACCACTTTATCTTATCCCATATCACAAACACATGCTATAAAGAGCGAGATGCATATATGTACTTTTTCCTATAAAAATTTGACATTTGCAAAATATGTAAACAAATCCATTTCTGCAAGTTTACTGATTGCAAGACGTGCTTATTGAAATAACTTCTTGTCTACGTACACTAAATTGTTTTATATAATTACTATTGTGCAGACAGCATCAGGTGTTACAGGTAATCCAATTCGTGTGCCACAACTGAAGCAACATCAGTGAAATACACACGAAAAAAAAAATATAAAAAAACAGTTTTAAAAAAAGTCTTGGTGAATCTACCAAGCACCAAATTAAAGAAAAAAATTACTGATGCTTTCCATAAATGCGCTTAGGAACTCTCTGGCCAACTCTACATTGCGATGGTTAAAAAACCAAGAATGTTTATTTATTTTAAATCATACCCCTTGACCTGATTTGATTTTCTTTATTTTCCAATTTGTATTCGTAATTCTGTACTATTTCAAAACAATTAATATTGGTGCAAATAAAATTCACAGCTTGACAGCACAAAAACTACAACTATAAAAATTAATGTCATATTTATAGCATGTGATCAACTTTTATAGCAAAAGTTCAAGAAGTTGAACTTTTTCGATTTCCTAGCATCACAGGGGATATTACATGCTATAAAAATGAAAAAGGTAAACATTTATACAAAAAATGTCATACTAGAAGATAATAGAAGATCACATGGAAACGCGGCATTACACATTTATAGCTTAAACACATTAGTGGTATTCAATTAACGCCGTATTTGTGGTGTAAATAGCGTATGTGCCGTAAGTTCATACAACTTACCACACATACGCAGCTTACATCACAAATACGTCGTTCATTGAATACCACTATTTACAACAACAGGAATTTTACGTCATCTGTAAAATTTTTGAAACAAACCTCTTTACGCCTAGTATTGTGATTTGCTTAAGTGAAACTCAAAAACGACACTTGTTTCCATAGAAATGAGAGATAAGGAAGTGGCGTTCTGAAATAAAAGTGAGGCATTTTTTTACTGGTGTATGTTCACACTAATACAAAATTATTCACTCAGGGCCGTACTCGGTTGATGCGTACAGCTCGGCTCAATTTATTTTATTTGGATTTTAATTCAATTTGATTTAATTAATAAAGAGCGGATTTTTCATTAAATGCTGCTTTCAGAACAAAGCAAGTATCTAATTTTCAGTAAATGTTTTTAGTTTAGTTGAAAATCCATTCAATAGTTTAAAAGAAAGCAGTTTTTCTGCACTCCTGTGGAATTTTAGTAGGTTCCGTACTCACACTGTGTAACTTGTGGGACACTATTTTCTGTTTCCGTACTTTCTGTGCTTAAAATGGGAGAAGAAGAACAAGCATAAAACCACTCTCTCGAGCACACATAGTGCACAGAGAGTGCTAGAACTCAAGACTCAAAGTAAAGTAAGAACAATCATCAAGAAGAACAAGCATCAACTTCACAAACAAATTGACGATAATTTGAATTGACGCAATTTACGTTTGACATGTCTGCTGTCAAAATCATCTGTTTTGTGCTTGAAACTTACTAGAAGCTGTTTCCGTACTTTTGCAACTATTCTCACATTTCATTTTTACTCTCTCAGTTGGAACTTATACAAATCTTACACAGTGTAGAGTACGGAAACACACCTAGTATCACGATATGAAATAAGCTTCTGTATAACATATTTTCGTAGTGAAAAAGTTAAGTTAAGTATATATAATGCCAATTAAAAGCAATAAACAAACAAAATGTATTATTAATTTACTCGTGATAACAAAGACGTCCTGTAAATATGACACCATGAAAAATGAATGCGTCTCTGAAGTCAAGCTTGTGCTTTGACAGATGCGATATCTTATAAATTTGTTTTGTTTTGCTCGGCAAGCGCAAATGTCACAAATTTCGAGCACTGACATCTGAAAAAATGCCTCAGTACACGTACAGTGTATGTGAGCACAACAGCACTTCCTTATGTTTTATTTCTATGCTTTTTTCCGACACCGCTTTCTTAGGCAGAGTTTATACGTCATTCAAATTGAATGAAGAATATCGCATTTTTGGTTATCTTTTACTCTCTTCGAGATATTTGATTGAATAGCTGTTCACACGTTATTTTTTGATTGAATGGCCGATGCCGACTAAAAGTGTTGTTGTAAGTACCAGAAACGTTGATTATGCAACCCTGTTGCAGGGTTTTGATTATGCATTGATGCAGGTCTTGAGCTCCATCAAAATTTTGATGCGATGAAGTGTTGAAAGTTCATTTCCGCTCTCGCAGAGAGTTCATCTTTTTTTTCGCTGGGAAAACAACAACAAATTTTGAATGATCCTTCAATTTGAATGACGTGTAAACAGTGCCTTAGAATTGATGTTTCTTTTTTGCTTCCATTTTAGTTAATAAATTAAACGTAAAAAATGTTGACCTAGTTTTGGGATAAAATATTTGTTTTTAAAAATCAAGGTTCTAAATTGTATTAATCACACATTTTAATACAGCGACTCAAATTTTTTTCATTCAGCCCGGCTTGCAACGGACACAAAACAAAGTCAAATAGAGAAATCGATACAAAAATATCGATAATATCAGTATCTATTTATTTGAAATGTGTCATCCACAAGGGGTGCGAAAGCATTTTTATTTGTAAACAATGTATGAACTGTGCTTATTTTTATTTTGTCAAGATAGTTTTTAATAAAAAAAGATAGACTTTTTTGTGTTTTATGTTTATTTTAAACTAATAAGCAGAATGTCCGAATCGTGTGATGACAATTTAGCACCAACTCCAACCACTGAGGAATCTAAGGCCATTCGAGCCATCGCTAAGGACACTGTTCATAAAATATGTTCCGGCCAGGTGAGAAATAACAATTGCATGAATGGAATTTATGATGGAATAAAGACATTAGGTTGTGCTAAGTCTGGCTGTAGCCGTCAAGGAGCTAGTCGAGAATTCTATTGATGCTGGAGCAACGCTTATAGAGGTGAAGTTAAAAGACCAGGGACTTGAATCGCTGGAAGTAAGTGATAATGGCAGCGGAGTAAAGGAAGAAAATCTGGAGGGAATGAGTAAGTTCATACACAAAAATCATCTGCTTATTTATAATTTTGAATCCTCCCAAATTCACACATAGCTGCAAAGTACCACACGTCAAAAATTCGTGAATTTGTTGATCTGCAGGGTGTGGAAACGTTTGGCTTTCGCGGTGAAGCATTAAGTTCGCTCTGTGCCCTCTCCGATATGGTTATTGTAACCCGACATAGCAGCACCGCTGTAGCAGTTCGCCTCGAACTTGATCATGAGGGCAAAATCAAGCGACGTGCGCCCAGTGCAGGCACTGTTGGCACTACTGTTACATTGACGAATCTTTTTGCTACACTGCCTGTAAGAAAACGAGAATTTAAACGCAACATTAAGAAAGAATTCACAAAAATGTGTCAAATACTGCAAGCATATGGTTTGGTTGCCAAGGGAGTGCGCATTATTTGCACTAATCAAAGTCCAAAAGGGGGAAAATCAGTTTTTATGAAAACAAATGGTGCACAGAATGTCCTCGAAAATATATCGGCTATATTCGGCACTCGTCAGACGTCGGATATAATTGAGCTCAGAGTGCCATCGTTTAGCAGCAGTGATAGGGATGTGACCACCGATAAAAGCAAGCCAATTGAACTGTGTTCTGAAAGTGAAGCGGCCTCTGAATTAAGCCCCGAAGAAGTCGATATTGCAGCACAGTTTAGACTGGAAGGTTTTGTGTCCAGTTGCAGTCATGGTGCTGGTAGATCATCGCGTGATCGTCAATATTATTATATCAATGCGAGGCCGTTTGATCCAAAGAATGTAAGAGCTTACTTGATTTTATGCTATGCTATTGTGTTACAGTATGTATTTTTTTAAAGGTTGCGAAAGTGGTCAATGAAATCTATCATCGGTACAATGTTCATCAGTTTCCATTCATTTACCTGAATATTCTAACAAAACGTTCAGATGTGGATGTCAACTTAACACCCGACAAAAGACAGCTGCTGATAAACCATGAGAAAATCTTGTTACTCGTTATTACGAAAACTTTAATAAATACTTTCGGTAACATACCAGCATCGTATAAAATGCATAACAATAGCATAAGCAGCATGTTGAAATCTGAAACGCCAAAATTAGCAGACAATAAAAATGTGGACGATATATTAGCGGAAGATAAAGTTCCGTTAACATCGCAAAAACGCTTTATGGATGTATTGTCTCAATGGAAACATACTGGTGACACAAAAGGCACGGCTCCCGTTTTGCCCCCGCCGAAACGCAAGTGTAGTGATGAGGTAGAAACACGCACATTAAAATTAAAGAAAATTCAGGAGTATTTGACAAGAGAAGTATCGATTGCAACAAATCCCAAACCAGTATGTGGTTATACATCAGAGAATGACTCGGATAACGAAGAGAATTCAGCGGGAAAGCCGCTTAGCGAACTTCAGCAAAGCGTTTTAGATTTGAATAATTTGAAGACACAATCAAACGGTGGGAAAAGTTGAGTTTTTTGTTAAGGAGGGTGTGAGAGAAAAAACAAATTCTTAGTCTATTTAAGTAAATAAACCTTTATATATATAACAAACTGGTGCACCCATCATAACTCCAGACTCTTCTTAACAAATGTCGTCATCTTTAAAGAAAGTTATTAGCATAGATTTATTCTTCTCTGTTTTATTTCAGAATTTGACGTATTGATGTCGACTAACGAACCGCATGCAGACGCTTGTACCACGCTGGTAGAACGCATCGATTGCAAAGTCTTAACGCCCATGAAACCAAGCTTCCGACAACTGCATTTTATACCTTCTCAGGACCCGCTACCTCTCACACCCACATCACAACTATCACAGTCTTCATCGGTACTCTCCGAAGACAACGAAGATGATACAGCTATATTTGCAAATTCGCAGTTATCAATTGGCAAAACTATACTACTCGATGATAGTGAATCCGATCAGGAAACTAGCGCTCATGCTTCGCAACCTTGCTATGAAATATTCACTTCAATTGCTGAAATTGAATTAAATCTTTCGGCAGAGGAAAACCTAAAACAACAACAATCCCAAGCAAAATTGGAACGTCTACGTTTTAAAAGTGAAATCAGTCCATCACAAAACACAAATGCAGAGCAAGAGTTGCAGCGAGAAATTTCCAAGGATATGTTTGCAAAAATGGAAATACTTGGACAATTTAATCTGGGCTTCATTATAACTAAATTGGATACGGATCTTTTTATTGTAGATCAACATGCCACCGATGAAAAATACAATTTTGAAACATTGCAGCGTAGCGTTGTGCTACACCACCAACCGTTAGCGGTGCCACAATTGCTCGATATGACAGCAGTGAATGAAATGATCTTACTAGATCACCTCGAAGTATTCGAGAAAAATGGATTTAAATTTGAAATTAATAAAAATGGTAATTATGATGTTATCTCTGGGTCTGTTTGTATTCTTAAAAATGTGTTTTTCTTTTTAACAGCGCCGACAACTAAAAAAGTTCGCTTACTTGGTAAACCATTCAGTAAAAATTGGGAGTTTGGTAAGGATGACATCGATGAATTAGTATTCATGCTACAAGATGCACCGGATGGCACTGTGTGTCGTCCATCACGTGTTCGTGCTATGTTTGCTTCTCGTGCTTGTCATAAGTCAGTGAGAATCGGTCAAGCTTTAAATCGTGCCACAATGAAGCTACTAGTGACGCATATGGGTGAAATTGAACAGCCATGGGTAAGTTTTGAGCATTAAATCTTCATTACCAATGGTTAAGTATTTGGTTGTATAATGGTTGAATTCTTTAAATTTTTTGGCCGAAGTATACTACCATAAAAGATAGACATTTTTTTCTGAGCCTTTTGACGAATTATACCCATATCTTTTTTTTTCTGTTTTTAGCTTATTCAAGTAATATTATATTGTTGCTGTGATTTAAAATTATAGAAAGAAATAATCTCCGATAGAAAGCGGAGTTCGAATAACGGAAGTTTTTGAGTTTGCTTCTCCCTACATCCAAATGTTGCGTCCGTGTGCAAAAAACATTATTGATTGTTGTCATTAGTGGACAAACGTTCCAAATGCAAGTATATCTCAGTTTTTAAACAAGTGCATAGTTCTAGTCAAGAAAATATAATAATTGGATTCTGGCAAAAGCGAAAAACAATTTTATAGGTGTTAAAAACTTGTCGCGTCCGTATTTGTAAGTTCCGTAAGCGTCCGTAACCGTACGCTCTCAAAGAAGCTCCATTTTTTTATGAAAGCGCTAAGAACAATACTTATGGAGTCAACCTTTTATATATCTCTGGAGAACAAATTCAGAGTTTTTTTAATCAACTGTCAGAGTTATGGCAATTTGCATAGGTTTTCATATTTCGACAGTCAATTTATTGAAGTTTCTCGACCCGCTTATTAATTAAGGAAAACAATTAAAATAAACCTACAGATCGATTCTGTGCGTTACCGGTAATAGTTATCTTGTTGCCGAAATTCGTTACCAGCCTTAGTAATCGGTATTCTGTGCACTCGGTAGTGCTGTCAAACGTCGCACTACTTAGGTGGCGCTTACAACCGTAAGTCGGTTTTGTCCTGTTGTAAGAATTTCCGCCAGACATTTCTATTTTGCGCTTGCTGGCGTCAGTTGGAAGCTCCAAGTTTCGTCAGGTTGTCCTCTGCTTGGTCCTTCCAACGGAGATGCGGTCGCCCTCTTCTGCGTTGACCGCCGCTGGGTACCGAATCGAATATTTTTTTCGCTGGAGCGTCGTCTTCCGTCCGCTCAGCATGACCTAGCCAGCGAGCCGCTCGATTTTTATGTGATTTACTATGTCGATGATCTTGATAGTGGTTGGTCCGTAAATCTTGCGAAGGATCTTTCTCTCGAAAGCTCCCAAAGTCTTTTCATCATAGCTGCTCAACGTCCAGGTTTGTGCTGCATAGAACAGGAAGGGCATGATTAGTGACTTATGTTCGTCGAGAGAGGGCTCTGCTTCTCAATTGCCGACTGAGCCCAAAGTAACACCTGTTGGCAAGAGTTATCCTTCGTATTATCTCTCTACTGATATCGTTGGTGGAGTTAATGCTGGAACCGAGGTAGACGAAGTCCTTCACAACCCGAAGGAGATGTTGTCAACAGTGACGTGGGTGCCAATACGCTGGGACTGTTTATCGGTGGTAGATTTTCCAGGTCTGAAGCCACACTGATAAGGCCCAAATAATTGGTTTACGATGGGCTTCAGTCTTTCACATAATACGCTCGACAGGAACTTATAGGCGATATTTATGAGGCTTATCCCACGGTAGTTGGCACAAATAGTGGGATCGCCTTTCTTGTGAATTGGGCAGAGTACACTGAGGTTCCAATCGCTTGGAATGCATTCTTCCGACCATATTCTGCATAAAAGCATTTAAAAAGAGTCGCCTCCGTTCTTAAACAGCTCAGCGGGTTAACCATCGGCTCCCGCAGCTTTGTTGTTTTTAAGCCGTGTTATGGCTGTCAAGACTTCATTATAGTCGGGCAGCGGAACTTCAACGACGCTGTCATCTTTAATTGGGGTTTCTGAGATATCATCTCTATTGGCGGAATTGTTGTCATCATCTCCATTCAGAAGACTAGAGAAGTGTTCCTTCCATAAAGTCAGTGTACTCTGGATATCTGCCACTAGATTTCCGTTTTCATCCTTATATTTTCGAAGAATTTCTGTCCCTCGTTTCTGTCATCATACACCTCAATCTTTTCACACTCGCGCTTTTCTGCCTCTCTTTTTTATCGCTTGAAAATACGTCTCGTCCCTCCTCTTCCCTCTGTATTGCTCCTGAGCAGCACGCGTTACAACCGACTGCAGGGTGGCTACAAAGCCACAGTGGCGTTTTTTTCTGCAGTGGCGTCGCGGACACTCTTGGACGTGCCACTGTTTTCGGCGAGGGCGGTGGTAGCCAATAACCTCTTCAGCTCTGTCCGTTTCTCTGTGTAGGGTTGCGCGCATTAGTTGACTGACATAGGCGAACTAAACGACTTCATTTCTAATAATACTGCTTTTGGTTTTTTTCCAGTTAGTCCAATAGGGGCGGCTATCGTTGAAACCGTTGACCCTTTTATTTGTAATGATTTTCTTATCACTTTTCTCTCAATACACTTGGTAACAACTAATAAATTCACAAAGAACCGCTATATCTCTTTGGGAATCTTAATTTCAGAATCCATCGATGGTATTTCTGGATAGCAAATAGCAATTATATTTCTGACTTCAGAACACAATATTTGAGAATTGTGAAATGTATTTTAGAGGGTACCAAATGTATTTCAAAATAAGTCTGACTTGTGGGGGAGGTCGGTCGTCCGTAACGTCACAAAAAAATTTTTTAGTTCAGTTTTCAAAATTTTAAATTTTATTAAAATTAAATTTTATTGCAAATATTGCTTTAAGTTTTTATCAACAAAACACGCACCTAATAAAATTAGCGGATTACAAATCGAAAATGATAGTTAAAACTATGTTTAAACAATTGTAACAGTTTCGTAGTGTGACATTGGGGAGGGGTCAAAAATTGGCCAAAAACATGCTACGTAATTTATGAACAGCCCCTAATAAAATGTACTTCAGAAAATATTAAATTTATTGCATAAGGCCAACTCCTCTTATGTGGTGTGTTTTGTGGTTTGTGATATTAAGAAAGTGTTAAGTTGAAGGACTTATATTAAATTCCACAAGCTGTGTTACTGAATCTAAGCAGTCATTATTCGTCAATAATAATTATTCGTCAGTAAATAATCGAGATGTGTGAAGTCACTTAGCTTTAAGAACAGCTGACTGGGCTTTAGTGGTGATATTATACTTTCTAATTTGAAAGACTTTTGTCTTTCTCGACAGTAAAAACGCTTGCTTTCTACTGAATGATCCTTGTGCGGAGAACTTCTTGGCAAGGAACATCATCAACACCCTTAATAATAGCTGCGTGGAACACACCTTTTTTATTTGGACTCCAGCACATATTGGCTTCATGCCCAATGAAACTGCTGATTATTTTGCAAAACATGCTGCTGCTGCTGGCTGTCTCATTCCGCTACAATTCTCTCTTAAGGAGGCGTGCTGTAAAATCTACAACATCTTGGAAGCAAAATGGAATGAACTCTTCCTAACTACCTCCCTCGAGAAAGAGAAACTTTTCAACAAAATCTTCAATGAACTTCCTTCTAAGCACTGGTTCAACAAATTGAATTTCACGTCCTATGAAATAAAACTCTTAAATCGTCTTATGTCGGGTCACACCTATAATAAGGTCTATCTATGTATGATCAAAGCTGCAGTTTCAAATTTATGTTCAACATGTAATGTCATTGAAGACGATCACCATTTATGTTTTATTTGCTGTCAGTACTTAAGTGTTCGTCAAAATTATAATTTCCACAAAAAATACAATAATCTTGAAGAGCTTCTAATTGCGAAGAATTGGGCTGACTACCGCGAGCTAATTGACTTCATACAAGATGCGAAAATTGATATTTAATCTCCATTTTACATCGCTCAACTTCCTTATCATCAATCAACATTCTTCTTCTATCATTTTTTGGTTTTTATTTGTCTCGTCCATCAATCAACTTTGCTATTAAATTGCTTCTTCAACATTAATATTTATCAATCATTGTGGTATTTTCATTCTGTGTATCCCTGAAGTGCATTTTAGTTTTGCCAAGTTAACTTCACAGACTCGTTTCTTTGATATCATGAACTTTTTGATTTTTCATTCATATCAATAATTAGTTTAATGAGTTTTGATTAACTCGTAATTGGTGATGGCTGTTATTTCCTAATATCTTTGGTCTGGCCAATAACATTAAATCTCAAAAAAAAAAAAAAAAAAAAAAAGACTTTTGTAATTAAAAAAGCTATAAAAGACATGCTCAGCCAAAAGCCCGTCTGGCCCGCGTGGCCCTTTACGCGAACTGTTTTGTTTTTTTTAACTTTGCCTTTACGTCCTTTAACGTCCCTTTTAACAAAATATCTGTCCCTTCAATGCATTTTTTTGAGCTCCTCTGCTTTAAAAGTAAAGTTTCAGCATAGTTCGTTAGATGGTGATTCTTTTAATGAGAGCTAAACGTTATGAACTTCCACGTTAAGATTTCCAACAAAGTTCCCTTAATTTTTTTTTTACGTAATGAAGTCTTAAACGTTTTAATTAAAGCGTTTTATATCTATTTTTCTGTAATTATAAATTTATTTAATTGTGCGTTGACCGTTAACTTGCGTTAAAGAACCGCGGGAGATCCCAGGTTCAAATCACTTCTGACAGAAAATTTTTTAAATTGTTCCCATTTTACCTAAAGTTCATTATTTATTTTTATTAATTAATTATTAACGACATTACTTTTCGTTATAGAATTCACTTTGCAAAGTAGTAACTAGAAATTAATGGGGCTATAAAAGACCAAAGAACTTAAATTAAGTGTATTATATACACTAAAAAGAGATTACATTCCAGTTTAGAACTGATTAAATAACACTATATTTTAGAAATTTATTATCTTAAGCTTCACTTTGCATTCACTTTGGACTTAAAACCTAATGCCATCAGGGGAGCAACTGCGGACGGATCACGTCCGCGTGTCTCTGGTAAATAAAGTTTTGTCAATACAAAAAGCAGCACACATGTTATGGAAAATGGCAAAAACACAAGAGCTCCCCATGCATTCAGTAAACTCGGAAATGTCATGCCAATAATAAAGTTACAGCTCCATGAAGATAAACTGCCCATCGCCATTGCCACAGGACGTGGGGAGACCTCAAATAGTTCTGCAAGTGAAGAATTTATTGATTCATTGAAATTTTCCATAAATATTACATTTTTTCTCGAATATACCGGAACCGATAAAAAATGGTATTGGTGCAACACCGAATTGAAAGAAGAATATGTATAGAAAAATACATGCAATGCAACCCTGAGCAAACCAGCTTACAGAATTCTAAAAAACAATACAAACAAATTTAAATAAAATTCAACGATGCAAACTTTCTTGCTTACCATGAAATATGACATAACAGCAAATGAGAGCAGCGCCATTGCACAGGTTGATGAAGAGAACAACATTAGGGTGCGACGATTTACTCTGGACATTAAAAATGGACCTAAAAGAGATATGGCTAAATTAAGCGAACCCGCACCTAAATTAGCCCATTCCGCCGCCGTTGTAGACAGTCCAGCTTGGCGAAATATGGAAACTGAATAGAAGAATATCTACAAATCATATAATAGCAATAAAAAAAAGGATTTTAAAAAGTTAACAATATACAAATACCGCATTAATGCCCGACAATTGTTGACCACCTTGATAAGCGCAGACTATGACCAGCGGCAACAATAATGTGGGATCCTTTAACACTGCTCCGAAACTGCTCGATTGACCCTCAATATTTGACTCTACTTCCATATCGTGTATTTCTTCGTCGATGATTGCCTTATTTTCACTGCCACGCAAGCGCACCAACTCCTTGCGTGCCAACTCCGTATTACCCTTAACGATATATAGCCATTTGGGACTTTCAGGAAAGTAACGAAAAGGTGCATAACAAATCAGCAATAAAAAAATGTAAAAGCTTAGTGCTATATGCCAATTTGCATCGGATCCAAAAACAATTTGCAGGCTGAAAATTTGACCAACTACCACGCCAGCTGTCATGCCCACTACACAGAAGACGCCCAGTGTGCCACGCAGTGATAATGGAGCAATTTCTGTAAGGTACATAGGCAGGGAGGCAGTTGTTAAGCCAGCAGCTAAACCCCCGATAAAGCGACCAATTATAAGCATTTCCACGGAACCAACACAGCGGCAAGTAAAGAATAAAATTGCGCCTATCAGCAATAAAACACCACATATGAGTACTGTGCCTTTTCTAAAAAGAAAAAAAAAAATTAAAAATGTGTTATTTACGTTGCGCAGCATATTGTTTGAAAAGATTTAAAATTTCAGTTAAAATATATTGAGGCAGAATGACAGAGGCTATATATTGGCAACCCACGCACAGTGTGAGATTTCCTCAATATAGCGGAATAAAATTTAAAAAAAAATGTATGCAAAAAATTCAATTTTTTGTTCTCTAAATATAGCTGATAAACACACAAATTCATGTCCAAAATTTCAAAGTGACTGTTTAACTCTTAGGGCCGGTTTTACGACCATTAGTTAACCAATTGGTTAACTAAACTAAAGGCTGTTAGTTAACTATGACTTTTCATGATTTGGGTTTCACAATGCTTTAGTTACCTAATGATAATTTTGTTAAAAAGATATGGCAGCCGCTGTATAAAACATATGTTTCCGACTTTTACTTTAAATACTTTTCTTTTACGTAATTCAAAAAATGGATGCAACACAACATGATTTACACAACACACGAATTACTTTATAAAACATAACATACATAAAAGTTGAAAACTTTTGCTTTAAATACTTTTTTTTTTAATAATTCAAAAAATGGATGCAAAACAATCTGCGAGATGCTCGAGATGACGAACAAAAATCAGCTGTTAGTTAACTTTGATTGTGAAACTCAAATCTGTTAGTTAACCTCTGGTCGGTGGTTAACTTATGATCGTGAAACTGACCCTTAATGTTTAAAACGTTAGTCGAAATGGTGTTTTTTTTTGTGTATTTTAAAATTATTTCCCAGCCTTAAATTGGTAGTTGTTGTATTACATAAGTGCGTTGAGTAAAGTTGTGAACTTTTATAATTCTTTTGTAATGAACATTTTTTTTAAGTATGAAGATCAGAGCTGTAAAAGATTGCAATCATTTCACGTTTTAATTGTTTTGATTTTGTTGAAATTGTTGAAATAATTCTTTTTTGGTTCTTCTGACTTGAAAATTTCAAATCACCAATCATTTTTAATAATATGATTGCAGTCTTACATTCATTTATGTTGCAATTGATTGCATTCACATAATTTCAAGTCAGCTGTGACTTCAAATCCCTTGATTGAAATCTTTTTTTTTAATTCATTATTTCAATTATTGAAAAAAATGCGAAAAATTGAAACGCAGAGTGAATATCGAAATTATTGTTATTGATAATTCCCATCCAAAAAAACGAAAAGAAAAAAAAAACATGCTTCGTCGGCCACACGAGAGAAGCAAAGATATTTTACTCACATATTTAAGTTAATATCTGGAAAACTAGGCGGGGCGAGTGGAAACGGAAACCGGATTCAGAATCAGCACAAAATTATATAGTAGTATATAGCGTAACAAAGTATATAGCGTAAAAACTTTTAAATCTGTGTTACTTGATTGCATTCACAAGTCAAATCGCAATTGATTGGGAATGGTGACAAGGCAATCAAGTCAAGATTGCACAAAATGATAAATGAATCAAAATCATTCAAATCAAAATCATTCAAATCAAAAATGATTGGGACTCAATTTTTCTTAAGTCTTATTCACGAAATGGAATAAATAATAAAAAATTAATTCATTGATTATGACTTCAAAAAATGCAGCTTCAAATGATTTCAATCTTTTACAGATCTGATTAATTAATATCTATCAAAATGAATTGTTTAAAAAAAAGTATCTTATTAAAATTAGCCATAGAAAGTATAGAAAAAATAAAAAAGACTAAATTTTTGCTTTAGTTACATTTTGCCGAACTGCCAAAAAAATTCTTCGCATATGTACGCATTTGAATATTTTTTATTATGCTTGAGTACCGTAGATAGTATATACAAAATTTTAGATGCAAGTTTTTGCAACTTGTTTAAATATTTGAATTTCAACTTAAAAAAGGAACCTTGCGATGTTCTACAAAATATCAATAGAATTTCAATACAAAATATCAATCATCCGCATATAAACCTAAATTAATTTTAAAATACGATTTCCTATTTCAAGGTTAAACATTTAGACAATTTAAGGAACACCTTGTATAAAAGAGGTTGTTTCAGAAATAAAATATTACAAAGACTGATTAAAAGTAAGTTCAATAAAAGCATGTAAAAACAAACAAAATATTTTATTCAATTATAATTGTTCTTATATGTTATCAGTAAGGTTATATCAGACTAGATATATTTGTAACATTTTAATGCACTGTGTTAACCTGTGGTTACACAGTACAGTCAAAATAAAACTATTAATTTTCTAACATGTTATTTAAACCGCAAATCAATGGTTAACCCCTGGAGTACATATTTAGTAATGCGAATTGCTCCGTTAATTTTTAATCCTTTATATGTTGTTGTTTGTAACCGTAATTCAAATGAAAAGTGAATAATGTTGGGTTAAATTTCCCGTGGAATTCAATAAAACAATTGAAATGTGAAAACAATTTTATTTTGTTGTTGTCAAATTAATTTTTTCACAACCATTTTTCTCCTAACCAATTCTTTATGAAGAATGAGCTAATGGATCATCTTAAAGAAATTGAAAATTTTGTTCTGCTAAAAATAAAAATTAGAATAATTTCATTCTTGCATGATTTTAAAAAGTTAAACTAATGTTTAAATTAATGAATATTTGTATACCTCCCCCACGCGTCCGAAGTAATGGGTATATTTGTAACGTCCGTAAGGAGCTCTTGCAGGTTTAGAAAACCTCCTGAGTCGATTTGGAAATGTCTTTCCATCTATCTATCTATCTATCTCTGATCAGGATTACAAACATAATTTCGGAGCTATTGTAATGAAATTCCCATGTTTAAGCTTTTATATTCAAAAATTAGACAAATAGGATTAAAATTCCGCCAACCTACCATACAAAGTGACCAGAGCGCCCGCAGAGGCGGTAGAAAGGGTGACCTAAACTTCAGCAAAAGGAAAAATTCTAAATTGCTATCAAGACAGTCGCTTTAAGCTGCCTGCTCGGCTGGCACTTTGAGCTAATTTCATATTATTGTATGTGTAGGAGGCTTTTTGCAATCCCGAATTTTAACTTAACCTATTTTTGTCCAGCGATGCGTATACTCAACGGTATACTTTTCTTAACATGGAGGTCATACATTGATAGATTTTCATGATCTCCAAAAAGAATATAAAATTTTAAGAATTTATCTAATCGACCTGTTTTCACTCAAGGCTGAACAATTACGTTTACTTGCATTTCCAAGCTTGGGGAATTTGAAAACTTTCCATTTTTTTTATCTTTAAAAAATTTAAAAAAAAAATAAAGCAAAATATTATTCTTTTACGACCGTCTTTCTTAGGCTTAATATTTAACTTTTGTGAATTTTTATGAAGTTTGACTGACATACGTGGCTCCCGCGGATATATGTTTGATATATAAACAAATATATATTTTTGTATATTTTTTGTTTTGTGGAAATTCTTGTGATCAATATTGGCGCAAAATGCTCGACTTTGCTTGTAGAATATCGATCAATTTTAAAACTAAAAATCACGAGGTGGCAACTCGGTTTTTAATTTTTTTTTTAAATTTATTGATTTTTTTTTTTTTCTAAGTTCGACCAAACTAAATATTTTTGGAAAGTTTTATCATTCTAGCTCAACGGGAACATGGGTCAGTCCATAATGTGTTAATAACCTTAAATTAAAAAAACAAATTTTTCATAAATATTTTAATGAATTGCATTCATGCGCTTAAATATTTTAAGTTATTCGAAACTCAGTTTCGTTTCTGTCGGCCCCCACCTTTTTGAAGACCACCGTACTATAAACTTTAACATATGAAAAAGTCGATATAACATAAATGCTTATCTACAGGTAATTTTTATGTCCTTTTAAGAACATTTCTAACGTTTGAGAGAAAAACTACAAAAAAATTTATTCAAAAATTTATTGATTAATTCAATATTGTATTTAAAATATCTAATAGTAGAATCGATTTATTTTTCTTTAAATTTTTCAATTGCATATCTCTCGATGTGTCTCTTTTTTTCATCATAGAAAGAAATTCATTTATTAAAAAATTTTAAATATCTGCTTAGTAAAGTTCTTGTTGCATTGTCATTAAACCATGAATCTTATCCAATATAAGTAAAGTACTATTTTCAAACTATTCAACAGATAGTTTTTCTTTTATTAACCCTACTGAACTAGGGCGTCGCGATAAGGGGCCGATAATATTGTAGAAAACTCTTCAAATTTAAGTTTTTCCACTTCATATTCAACTTTTTCCAGTTAAAGAAACTTTTTACAAATCAAACTTTTTTAATCTTGAAATTCAACCTTTGCCGAAAACAACTTTATTTTACGCTTTTATACTAGGTGGATCAAAAAGTTGGGCATACTTCTAAGAGATGGTTAGTATGCGCTTTTGTGAACCTTTCATAACAAGCTTCATCCTTCATTAGACTTATGTCAAAAGTTCAGCCGTTTATGTTCATGCATTTACAAGTTACAGCAGTGAGAAGCAACTCCCTTTTTTTTAAAAATTGAAAAAACTTTAGTTTCGTTTTCTGATTAAAGGCTATTATTTACGCAAGAAACCCATAATCGATACCAAAGCCAAGCTAGATAAGTATCGATGAAGATGGTTCAAAAGTGATTTTCTGATTTTCGTTGCAGCCGTACAACACCCCGTTGAAGCCAAACGACCTGGACGCCCAAAAGACACCAGAAAACGCAAAAAAAAATCCATGATAATCAGCCCAATTATGAAACATTTTCTCCCGGGAGTTGTAAAAAGGAGTTTCCGTTTTAAGATAGCAGATAAAGACATTTCATTTTTTTTTTATTTTACTTTACTCGTGAATATTGACGGTTGATGAACAAATATGTATTAAAAATTTCAAAAAAGTTTTTAAGATTCGTTTTTAAGAAAAACGGAAACTCCCTTTTACAACTCCCAGGAGAAAATCTTTCATAATTCGGCTGATTATGTAGAACGATCCCAAAGTGAAATTTAGGGAGCTAGTTGAGACCACAAATATATCATACATGATATTTTGAGTATGAAGAAGGTCTGCGTACCATTGATGACGCCTTTGCTCACAGTGGAACAAAAACGAATTCGTGTTACGACTTCCCAGGCAATGTTTACGCGAAATCCAACAAAGTTTTCCCGCCGATTCATAACAATGATTGAAACATGGATCCAACAGTCAAAGCAATAGGTTTCTCCAGGTAAAAGTGCTCCGAAGCACATAAAGTAAAAAGGTGAAACCATAACTGGCACATATTAATCATCATTATTGGATTGTTTGAAAATTCAAAGCGCAGAAAAACGGCCGCATTTGAAGAAAATAAAAATCTATCATCACGGCAATGCGCCTGCACATTCATCCCTAGTTTCTTAAGCAAAATTGCTCAAGATCAGGTTTCAATCGGTTTCTCAGCTACCGTATTTGCCAGACCTGGCCTCCAGCGACTTCTACGTCTTTCCAAACCTGAAGAGATGGCTCACCAATAAGCGATTTAACTCAAATGAGGAATTCATAGCTGAAACTGAAGCCTATTTTGAACAACTTCCGAAAGACTACTTTTCGGACGATATAAAAAAGTTAGAATATCGTTTGATTTTCTGTATCGGCTTTAAAGAAATGTATGTTGAAAAATAAAACCGAATTGACACAAAAAAATGTTTTCTTGTTTCACAATTCCAAACTTGTTTATCCAATAAGTTTTACCACAACTTTATTCTATAAACTGCAATAATTTTAACAATATACGAGGTTGTTGCATTTACTAAATTTCCGCTTTTGAGTACGAGGTTTCTGCACACACGTTTTTGATTTGAAAGTGGCACACATAGAGCCCTATGATTTTTTATTCTAAATTCGGAACCTGATAATAAAATTGTTTGAGTTATGAGGTTAAGTCAGAGAGCAGCCGGTATAACGAAAAACTATAATCTCCACAATTTTAAATTAACAATTAGCTTGAATTTGTTGTATCACTGGAGTAGAGGTTTCATATCAAATGCTTTCTATCAATTTGGCGAACTTTGAGACCATTCGTTGTATTAAACGGTTATACTGTACTTTTCCCATAATCCCAGACGTTAAGCAAAAAATTTTTCCCCCGTGTACTCCGTGAGGGGTATATTAATTGTGTCATAACATTTGTCAATTTAAGAAATGAGCCAAAGTACAATATCTACTTTTTTTGAGTAAGGCACATTTTACTAACCTGCCATATTTATTAGCTGTCCATGCACCACCAAAAGATCCAACAGCGCCACCAACAAGAAAAATTGACACTATGACACTCCATAGAATATCAATACCAGCTGAACTTAAATGCAGATCGTAGCGAAGAATTAGCGTCTCATTGCACCACAAACGCATATGCTTTATAAACCGTTAATAATATGCTTCATTTCAACAATTATTTTCTATATACTTTACCACAGCCGGGCTATTCATGACGCCAACGCAATATCCTACGGGCACAGCAGAGCCCAGTGTTGAAGCATAACCAGCAAGGGCTAGTAATTTGCTCCATTGAGGAGGCTATAAGGTTAAAATTTATCAATTCTATCCATATGTTGCAGAATGACAAATTTAAGAAATATAATTCAAGAAAAATTTCTTCTTCAATTAAATCTCACTCTTTTTATCGAATATAAAAAGGATCTTTTAAAAAGACTTTATGAGCTCATTAGTGCACACATAGATTTAATATATGCTGAACAAAAAAATACTTACCGCAACCGAAGGATTCTTTGTATATGCTGTTTGTTTTTGCTCTCTTTCTACATTTGCTGCCTTCTCTACCTTGCTTACATCCTCCTCTTTAAATAGAACATTTAGCTCACTTTGCTCCTTCATTTCACCGGAAGTGTATTTAAATGTATCAATCAATACTTTATAAAATAATAACTTATATTCAATTTATTTAAAGTTATTTCCTGCTACTTTGCGAAATAGTTTTTCTTATTTACTCTACTGCACCTGATGCAATGAACTTTTATCCAACGATATGTTAACGTTAGCTTTATAAACTTCCACAGTGGCCACATTTTTAATGTTTACTTATATTGCTGCCTACCGCTGATAATAGTTGTGCAAACGTTTGAATATATATATCTATAGATATATATTATAAAACACCATTCTATTTACATAACATATTTAATTAACTTATTTAAACAGATTGAGATAAACTGTTGAGGCGTCGTAGTTGTCGTTAGTTTGTGAATAATGTAATAAATCAATTTTACACAGATTGCACTAGATTTCATTAACAAGGTTCATGTTAAAAATGCCCACCTTAATTACGATATCTATCCAGAATAAAAAAAGATTAAAAAATGATTTTGTTTTATCTTTCTTTCAGAACTGTCCGCATGGACGCCCCACCATGCGCCATTTGATTAACATTGCAATGCTGCAAGATGTCGACGTACCTCTGGGAAAGTAATAGAGCGCTGCAATAAAATAAGTATCCAGTGTTAAAAACAAATTTACAACTATATTCGTTAAATATAAAATAAAAATTCAGTATATTTTCGTACACAATTAAATTAACACAACGCACGGCATCATTCATTAAACGCTAATTGTGCGGAATATATTGACACCACTGTGCGCTGTTGATAGCATAACACCTGGTAGTTGTGGATGCCAGTGTAATTCTTTGATTTCTTTTTGCCCCTGATGAATGAAAAGCAACTGTGGTGGCAGCTTGTTTAACTCGTCATCATTCTCTGAAGGCATTTCCGTGGCTGATTGATCCTGATCCTTTTCTACAGCCAAATCCCACAGTGCAATTTGATCGTCATCGCCGCCGGAGGCTAGTACTGTGGCATCTCGTGGGTTCCACTCAACCGTGGTGATGTGGTTCGTATGATGCTTAAAAGATGCAATAGGTTTTTTGGTTTGAAATTGACGTAAGTCCCAAATGTGCAAAAAGCCATCGTCGCCACCACTGGCTATGAATGGTTCTGTGCGATTCCAAGAGATTACATTGATATCGCTCTGATGAGCATCTTCACACGTAAGCATGCATGCCTTTTGCGGTGCTGCACGACAGTCCCAAATACGTATTGATTTATCTACGGAACATGAGGCAAGCACACTGCGCTCATTATGACTCCACTGAAGATCCTCAACGGAGGCGGTATGACCATGAAGTGGACGCTGATCGACTTTCCAGGTGCCGTCCTCGAGTGGAGACCAAATATGAATATCACGTCTGTTAGTTATAAAGATGACGATATTTAATTATTTTATCATTTGTTAAAACCACACTTACTTGCAATCGCCGGTCGCAAGCACACCCTCAGCGCAAGGACTCCAATCCACTGCAAATCCTTCTTGTTGATGTCCACTAAATGTATACGCCGGACGTATGGGATCATTTAAAACACTTTTTTCATACTGCTTTAGCAGTTGAGCATCTTCGATGACTTCCAATTGTTTGGATAAATTCCAAATATTGACCCGCCCCAGTTCACTCCACGATGCTGCCAATACCGAACTGCCCACACGACGTGCCCGCACACGATTAATACATCCTTGATGTTTGATTAGAGCGCACGTCATTTGTGGCTTTTTTAATTCGTCTTTGTCGGTCACATCATCCTGTTCGTCATCTAGTTCCTCATCTTCTTCATCATCAGCACCCTCTTGCGTCTTGTGTAAATTGCTCATTTTCATTACTATCAAACTGTTTACATGCGTTCGAGAAGCCTGCGTTCCAGCAATCATATAAGCCGTAAGTGGATATTGGTCACGGTTATCGCCAAGTTCATCCGGTATTATATCAAAACTCAAACAAGGGGCTCCTGTCGAAGCCTGATGTAGCATAATGTATGCACTTTCATCGCAAACCAACTCCTCATTTTCTTCGATTGGCTTACCAGGTAAATACACCTCCTTCGGAGTCTTCTTAGAGGCTCCACCCTCAGCGGTCTCTTCATCATCACTACCGTCTTCATCGCCGTCCATTTGGTCTTCATCATCTTCTGCTTCGACAATTTCCATTTCTAATTCATTGTTATCCATTTTTTTAATATTAAATTAGGTTTATGTTTGCAATTTTGAATAGGAACCAAGCACTGGACGAACGAGGTTATTTGTTTGTCAGATTTGTGAAATTTGTTTTGTTGTTGAAGCACATGTCCAGTGATGTGATAAAAGGTCGGCAATTTCGCCTGTTATC
Source organism: Coremacera marginata (assembly GCA_914767935.1). Taxonomy (NCBI): domain Eukaryota; kingdom Metazoa; phylum Arthropoda; class Insecta; order Diptera; family Sciomyzidae; genus Coremacera; species Coremacera marginata. Next base: position 151,684,799 of record OU612044.1, read on the forward strand.
GATATGTTCGTATACCATAAACTTAAGCACATGATACAATTACAGGGTAACATTTTTTATTTTGCTGCCCAAACGGCAAGTTTTGCAACAAATCTGTGACATTTGGCCCCCCATTACATTAAAGTCAATAAAAACCACAATTGAAAAAAAAAATTCGAACAGCTGATTTTGATTCTACCTCACTTTTACACCATACCACACATTTGAGACAAACAAAATTTGTTGTTGTGAAGCAATTAAAGAGTAAAGCCCTGTAAAGAGTAAAGCTGGATTCCCAAAAAGTTAACAATAAGAAACGTCGTTATCGGCCATTGTGCGTGCCACGTTTATAGAAAATTACAGTTCTCTCTAGCTAACGGCAGCGAAAGTCATCGTTAAGGCGTTTGAGAACTCCACTAATAGTTTTAATAGACTGAACAGAACTTTATAAAATGTCACGCCACACGACGTTGCGTTCTATTGATGTTTGTTTTCTTAGCTACGTTCCTTTTACTGACAGTTTCTGTTATTTTATTTACACTCAGTTCTGTTTTTACACGAATTTGATTTAACACGAATTAAAAATAAATATTAATTTTGTTTTTACACGCTTTATTTTGATTTAACACGATTGACCCAAATTCTGAAAATAACAATTTTAGTACTAACAGTTTTCACCGCTATAAAATTTTTAATTTTTATTATACTCCCGTGTTGCCGCGTGTAAACATGCATGCCAACAGTCGTTCCTATTGTATTGTATGTGTACTATATTGTTTTTTTGCATTCTTTTCTAAGTTTCTGAAATTGTTTTTTTTTGCATTCTTTTATAAGTTTATGAAATTGTTTTTTTTTGCATTCTTTTATAAGTTTATGAAATAAAAATATACGCAAATATTAGCTATAAAGCTCAAATATGAGTTTAAAAATGGTTTATTGTATTATTTCTACAGATTTGTTTAATTTGGAACCAATCTTCTACTTTTCCATAAGTGCAATGCATTTTTTTACGCGATTTTTTTTTTGCACGAAATCTTTGGGAACGTATCTACCCTGTAAGAACAGAACTGAGTGTATTATCATTTGTTTTTACTGGATTTATGAGTAAGAACAGAACTGAGTGTATTATCATTTGTTTGGACTGGATTTATGATATAGTTTGATTGAATTGATGCTTAACAAAAATTGAATTAGAGTATGTAATGGAATTTGTTGTTAATGTTTGATGAAATTGTTTGTTGCAACCGACAAATTTTACCATGCTATACAAATTCTTTTCACGCAATTGTCAATTGAAATTGCCTTCACGACATTGTTGACTTCACTGCTCTCGAGGTGCACCCAACAAAACTCATATAAAATGAAAAAATAAATTTTTTTATAAATACTTTTTGCCCATTTAGTCTCAAGCGCAGTAACGCTTGATGATTTGTTTTTAAGGTAGGGTTCTCATACGAATTCTTTCAAGAACTCGATTTTTCCTTATTTGCATTTTCTGAAAGGTAAAAGTGTCTAGAATGTAAGTTTGATAGGGTCGATCAATAATCGATGCATTACAAAAGTTCTTACAGTCCATTGATCGTAATGTTGTCAATTCAGTTATGAGACGCTTTTAACCTAAGGTCTGAATTTTTTGATCAAAATTAATCAATTCATAGTTCTGGATCCACCATATTGCTTTCGAATTTTTACAAATTTTATTTCACGCTTTTTCCAATATTCAAATCGGATTTGAATAACAATTTACAGGCCAAAGAATCAATTTTACAGCTTGATGGCGTTGTGAACATATCAAGAGCTGGATTTTGTTTTGTATGCAGTTTGTATGTTGGAAAAAACGCGGCTAATAATGGCAATATTTCCATATTTTGGTATGAACATAACATAACATGTATGACATGCACATATGACTCTCAATGTTCAAGCTGGGGTAATTTACTTATGGGTTACACGTTAAATTTTTGCCTTTCAAGTTGCAATACACACACCCTGTATTTACTAACACACTCATATATTTGGAAATTTACCACCAACGTGATTTAAATTTTTCCTTTTAAGTCGTGTGGCAACTTGACGGTCAAGTTAAACAGCTGATCACAGTTCTAAATAAATTTTCATTTTATAAATAAATTTAAAAATATTTATGTAGTTCTATGAGATATAAACCTTTCGTCATATGGAATGATTTAAAAATAAAGGACTATGAATAAACTTCTGCTGTAACGAGTATGAAAATGTATGTGAAAGATGTGAAGAAAAAAAAACACAGGTGCGTCGTTGGACACACGAGAGAAGCGAAGCTTTTTCGCAGTTACATAGATTTGAGAGCTTAATGATTTTTTCTTTTTAATAAATTAACTTTTAAATTCAAATATTTAAAATAACATAAAATTAATAACATATATACCGAAAACATATTTACTGTTTATTTTTTATTGTTGAATGTCAAATCGACGCCAATTACATATACGGGCATATAATGCCAGCGACTCTCCATTTTAACTTCCACACATGGTTGTGAACTTGACTGCACTGAACAAATTTTTTCCTTCAACAGCGTACATAGAGTGTAAATTATAATCTAGAGATAGCATCAACTCTGCTAAATCTCTGGCATGTGTTAACAGAGTTATTTCACTTAAAAACATGAAGAAAAAAAACTCCGTTAACCTCTGTTAACACATGCCAGAGATTTAGCAGAGTTTATGCAATCTCTAGATAATAATTTATACTCTATGCCAACAACACCACAAACGCATTCACAATACAAACACACCGATGCTGCAGATACCTTGTGGCAGCATAGCTTCTGTTATAACTAATATTAAATTAACAACCGTTTCACAAAAGACTTTATGGCCTAGTAGTTAGCGTGCTGGGCTATCACTCAAGAGGACGCGAGTTCGATCCACACGGGAACACAAACATATTTTTAGTATTTAATATTAAGTATTAAATTTTCTTGTTGTAATACGCGCTAGCAACAAAGAAACCATAAAAATTCCAAGAAAAAATCTGTCGAAAATTTTTCAGATTTCACTCTAAGCAAATCACAGAACGAGCAGTAAAAAGCTTCGCTTCAAAAAAAGAAGCCTCTTCGAACAGCTTACAGTGCGGAAATATCCAAAGTGAAAAAGTCCTGAAATTGACTGTCAAATTGTGTGCAGCCTATGTCACAGGTGCCAATTCAAATGAATTTTGACTAGTATTATTTTTGATCAACTTGAAAGCAAAATCTTGAACTTGTAGCGTAGTGTGAAGTTTATGATTTTTACTTACATCTCCATGACTACAACGCCATCTAGTTGTCAATAACTTTTCATTAGTTGAAAATTGAAATCGAAGGCTGTTCATGACAGCAAGCAACGTTCAAAACAGTGTTGCAGGGTGCTGAAATTAAAGATTTGCTGATGGCATTTTCTTTTCTCGACGAAAAATTTTGCCCTCTGAGAATGTAGAATTTTTTACATTTTGACCTGAACCCAAAAAATGTTGACCTCTAATAAGTCAAGAAAATAGTAGAAAAAATGCAACATTTTTTTCAATGATGTGTTGGTTACACTTGTTTACTTTTAAGAAACTTCAAAGCAATAAAATTGCAAAACAACAAATGCGAACAACTTCGAAAATGTCTTACAAAGAAATGTTATTCAATGTATGTAAATAAAAGAATCAATTAATATTTTCTTTCTCTAAACTTTATTAAACTCTTTTAAAACATTAATTGAAGACACAACTGTTGCGTTAATATTTGCCTTTATTAACATCAAATGAGTCGGTGACGTGAGGCTAGTGTAAACGGGCACATTCGATATATTAGGGGTATTCACGATGTGATGTATTTGTGATACTTTTTTACAAAATTTACAATATTTACAACTTATTGTGAGCGAACCTCCAATAAAGTCTTGTATTTTTAAAACCAGCTAATTTGTGTATATACTTTTGTTTGAAATATGAATTGAAATGCCTACAAAATAATGAAAAAATTTCAGCGAAACACTAATTATATTATATTTATAAAATAAACCCACTTCGCAGCCGGTAGCTTTCCCGATGTTGAGTAGAATTGCTTTTGCGATCAGCTGATCACATATACAACGAAATTTACAAAGAATACAATAGGGTTTTGTCGTTGTATTTTTGCTACACGGTTGTATTTTGAACACTTTGTTTGTTTTTGTAAATTTACAAAATTTACTACAAATATCAAATTTATCAAAAATACACAATACAAGGGCAAATACAACCCTATTTACTTATTCTAAAAATGTCAAATTTATCAAAAATACACAATAGTGGTATTCAATGAACGACGTATTTGTGATGTAAACTGCGTACGTGTGGTAAATTGTATGAACTTACTGCACATACGCTATTTACACCACAAATACGGCGTTAATTGAATACCACTAATACAAGGGCAAATACCCCTATTTACTTATTCTAAGAGTGTGTTTGGTCACTTAAAAATAAAGTGTGGCCTCTTCTGAAGTTCGCATATTCACATATAGATGTTGCTGTTTGACGTTTTAGTTGACAGATACATTTGTAAACAATTAAAATGATTTATATTTTTGGGCTTGCTAATACAAAGTTTTTCAGTTAATGAAACAAATCATCAAAATTTTTAAAAAAATCTTCAATTTCATATGGTATTCATATTGCACTGCAGCGAAATTCAAAGTAAATGGTTCCAAAAGCAAGTACGCCCAAATTAGAATTCCGCATAAAGTTGCTCGCCGGCAACAATGTCGTAATGATAGAGTCAAACGGCTATGAATCGGAAATATTCATGCCCCAAATAATCAACGGTCGCATTAGTTTCCAAAACGTCATACCAAATAGACGTTGTTGCCTGTATGGGGCCACTCTTAACCACTCAACCAACAAAGTTGCAAAAGTTTCACGACTCCATGGAATGGATTCAACAACGCAGACCGACCGCAAACCTTTGCTGCCGACAAGCAACTCTAAAGCCTGGCGAATGAATGGTGGTACGGAAACACGCTTCGTCTCGCCCCTTGCCTACAGCACGCCTGCAGCCACTCTAGGCAAGGCTGCACCCCTTGCAGCCACACTATTAGGCAAGGAAAATTATCGGTCCGATTGTCGGTCAAATTTTTCAAATTCCTCAACACTGCAAACTCCTGAATTAGCGCGTCGGATTCCTACACCTCATGAGGTTGCAAATGAGTCTCTTTTCCACATACCTTCAGGAAGTAAAGTCATACGAATGTATCGAAATCCAACACCAAATACACCAAAGCGTGTCGGTCGTGTTGTTGTTAAAAAATCCATCAAATCAGAACAGAGAACAGCGTCAATGGGCAACACAAGTAAAATCACACCGTTGGAGTGCGGCACATATGACGACTGCTCGCCAGATCGACGAATACCTGAGTTACGCAGTGGCAAGAATAGCACGATATTGCATGCAACACAAAGTTCGTCAAAAAAACAGGTTACACCTGGCACGATAACAAAATGGCGAAAATGCATAACGCCCGTGCGCACCTACTCCCGCCGTCAAATAAAGAAACTATCTTCAGTGGGCAGCGTTAAAAAGTTGCACAACACCTCTGCTGTACGAATTCGTTCCAAAGTGAATACCACTGATCGTCGCGGCAATGTTTTGCCCACGTACAGGGTAAATCCAACACAGGGCACTCGGTCGGACTTAAAGGTCGAAGTTAAGAAACGCAAAATAGTAATCGATCCCAAAATTTCCATTACACCACGCACATTCAAGAAACAACAGAATGACACATCAGATTTAAATCAGAATTCAAGCTATCGACTTCCGAAAAATCGTAAGCAGTATGAAGCATCCAAACCGTCCGCCTTCGATTTGCTTACTAGCTCAAATCGATCGCGCAGCATGTCATCCAAACTAAATTTGCAATTTCGCAAAGGTTGCGTAAATAAAACATCTTCAACCTATCCGAAATATAAGTTGCTCTGCGTACTGCCGCCTCTGGAAAAGAAAGAAGGTGAACGTGGACAGACAACGCAGGGCGAGGCGTATAACTCCAAGACACAGGGTGATAAGAATAATGCAGCATCAGCGAAACACAATAGTTGAACCTTTGAACCAGTACAAATGAAGCAAGCAGTATAAAAGGACGTCACTTATACCAATGAAATTCTATGTGAACTCCTGTAAACTTTATAGATTTTTAAGTTAATTTTTGGTAACATATTTTTTTTTTATTTTGTAAGAGTAAAACATATAAGAGAACAATACTGACCGATAAATTGTACTATTCGTTTGAAAAAAAGCAAAATAAGCTTTGCGAAAATTGTTGAAGTCTATGGATCAAAAATGTGAAAAGTTTGGAATGCGTCAATTTTAAGAATAACTTCCTACATTATTGATCCATTTAGTCATCATAATATATTTCATCAAAATTTATTTATATAGCTTCTTCTATTATGTCGCGATTGTTTGTTGTTGATTACCTGTTTGTTAATACATACATTCAAATAGCAACGCATTGCAAATACATTTTTATTTTTACTGTGCATAACTATTTGGCATGTATTATTTTGAATAAATCTAAATTCATTTGTTAAAAAATCCAAAAAACTGCAATACAATGTAATTCAAATTATGCACTCATATATATATTTATACATAAATGTATATGAAAATAAAACAAAAAATATAAATTTATACATGTTCCAAAAATGTTTGTAATTTTAAATTATGTACTCATATATATATTTATACATAAATGTATATGAAAATAAATCAAAAAATATAAATTTATACATGTTCCAAAAATGTTCAGGTTATTTAATTGGAAAATAATTTTGTGTGATGTTAACGCCTTTCAAACCAATGCACAATACTAGAAATGATAATCTTTGATATATTCTGAATAATTTTTTTTTTGTCACAAATAGATGAAGAAATCGAATTAGATATTTTGTCTCCTTAAATTATTTATATGAATTGATTCCAAATAAAATATTTGAGCCGTTATATATAAAAATGGAATAAGTACACTTTTGCATACATTGAGATATTTAAGGTTTGCGTTTGATAAAATTTAAAAATATTGGCAAATATTAACTGATTAAGGAAATGTTTTTAGCATTATATATCTGTAAAATTTTATTTTGCGGTAGTTATTAAATTATTTAATTATTATTTAATTATAATTATTTAAAATAATTAAAGAATATAAACGATTTTTTTTTTGTATCCACAAATGCACTTGTACCACTTTCAAATATAACTTTTTGACCCTTTGATTTTGATGGCGGAATAAGTTAATTTTTTTTTGTTCGATTTATATCTCTTTAAAAAAAATAAGTTCAACTATAAACTAACAACAAAACGAAATTAAAATTTTTTTTTACAGAATTTGACTTCTTAAATGATTCTAGAAAAATTAATATTAAACGCTAAAAATAATAAATAAAATAATAAAATTAAAATTATGAGAAAAATGAAGACATGTAAGATGAGTTTATTTAAGAAATAAGTTTAGCTTTTTAATAAAAGATAAGTATAAAACTTTTAGTATTGCATTAAAATATTAAAAAATAACTTATACGTATATATCAAACTTCAATCAAAATTATAATTACGCTGCAATTATTTTTTTTTAAAGCGATTTATTTTAAATGACAGAGATATATTTAAATATGACAGAGATTTTAAAGCTTCCCTTGTCAGCGCTGGATATTTCATTCTTCTTTAATCCAGAAGACGTAAATTTTTTACTGACATGCCAAAAAAAAGAATTTTGTATTCATCTCCGTCCATTATCAGCAGAGTCCAGCTTTGGAAATGGATGTGATGGATGTGATGGATGTGTCATGGATGAGATGACACAGCTACTGAAATATTTCTGCATGTTTTTTAAATGAATTTAGACATTAATTTATCAATTAAAAGTTTGATATTATTTTTATTCTTCCAATAACTGATATTTTGACATGTATTTTATCTTTGTAGGATGAATATTAAAAGCTGTAGGTATACCCCAAAGTGTAAACAAAATCGCTACTTGTGCTTGAATATAAATTGTGAAAAAAATCGCGTTGTAAGATTTGATCCTAGATCAAAAACAATAAAAAATATAACATAACCATAAAAGATAAATACTTGAGAGGTGTCGCATCAGTTTTGATGGTTTCATACTCTTGTGACAATACTTCTCTGCAAATGACACATTGGAGCTTATCATTCATAACCTCATTCATAACATATTTGTCTATTTTATGTTTTCTCAAATGCAAAAGCATAATAAACACTTCCGTACCTGCTAACGTCGTCCTGCTTGCGACATGCGTGCATCACATGTCATGACTGAATCAGTGAAGTGAGTGACGAACGACAGTCTTGTCAAGGAGCCATATGAATGTTCCCCCTAATCAATCCAAAATTTATAACACTGCTAAAAAGGGTGTTTACACATTTTCAGGAAAAAAAAAAATACAAAATGTGGGTGTATTATTTTGAAGAAGTTAGCTTACAAATTTAATCACATGCCATGATTCGATTATTAAATACTTACCTAAAAAGGTCATACTTACCATTAATATGTACCTAATGGTAATGGAAAAAAATTGCATTATCATTTAAATGGTAATGGAAGAAGAAATTGCATTATCACTAAATTTTTTTATTTAGTGGTAATGAAAAATTTTAATGATACTGGAAAAAATGTACATTACCACTAAATTTTTAAAGGTTATGAAAAATATTTACAAAATTTAGTGGTATACAAATAAAATTTAGTGGTAATGAAAAAGTCATTTGTTTTCATTACCATTAAAAATTTAGTGGTAATGCAAATGTTTTCCATTATCATTAAAATTTTTCATTACCACTAAATTTTAATGGTAATGCAATTCTTTTTCCATTACCACTAAATTTTAATGGTAATGCAATTCTTTTTCCATTACCATTACATATTAATGGTAATGCATTTCCACCCCCCCCCCCCCAATTGCCATTACGTATTAATGGTAATGGAAATTTAATTTGCATTGCCACTAGGTGAATAGTGGTAATGATATTTTTAATGCACTAATAATTCAATGCATTAGGTGTGTTTCCGTACTCACACTGTGTAACTTGTGGGACACTATTTTCTGTTTCCGTACTTTCTGTGCTTAAAATGGGAGAAGAAGAACAAGCATAAACCGCTCTCTCGAGCACACATAGTGCACAGAGAGTGCTAGAACTCAAGACTCCGAGTAAAGTAAGAACAAGCATCAAGAAGAACAAGCATCAACTTCACAAACAAATTGACGATAGCTTTAATTGGCGCAATTTACGTTTGCATGTCTCCAGTTAAAATCATCTGTTTTGTGCTTGAAACTTACTAGAAGCTGTTTCCGTACTTTTGCAACTATTCTCACATTTCATTTTTACTCTCTCAATTTGAACTTACACAAATCTTACACAGTGTAGAGTACGGAAACACACCTATTATGCCCATCTATGGTAAGTACTGACTCATTTTAAGATCTGCGTCGCGTCAGCGTGAACTGTTGCAGACATATTTCTCCTTGGGTATTTCGTTGTATATATTTTTGCAGTTTCCTTAGAGTAATGACCAAATTTTTTCGAGTCAATATGTTCATTGCATGCAAGTACTTCGATGATTATTTTAAACCTGGAAATAAGGTTTGCATCAACTCCTGTTCTTTCAGATGCTCTTTCCGGATCTGAGAAGAATCTTCCTGCTGTGTTTCCATCATTTGTATTGCCTGAACCTTGTTTTGGCTGATATAAAACTAATCCATATTTTCGATATTCATCTTGGAAATGCTTGTTTTTTAAATTCGTAACTCCTTGTTGGTGTCGTTATTTCGTACGGATCCTGTAGGTCCGAATTTCAAATCGTGACTGATTTTCAGTATGTGTTCGATAAATCGTATAGTGGTGATAATCCGAATCCATATGCATCAGTATTATCTATTGATTTGTCTTAGATCTATCGCTGCAGTTGTCGATTTTTTTTTTGTGTTCCTGAGCTGATTTTGTCGGTAGTTTTTGAAGCTCTCTACACAGTAATCTCGAACTCCAGCCATTTCTCGTTATGTTTATAAAATCCTTCTTTTGTGTAGTTATACTGGCTGTAGAGCTTTTTTAAATTTTTTGACGAAAATAAATAATTTCTCTTTTAAGTCCAATAGTATTTCGAAGTTTATTTTTCTTTGAACGTAGCTTAAAAACATCTTCCTGTTTTTTGTTTCTTAAATACTCCTCAGTCAATTCTTTATAACTGAATCTCTCCATGATTTTTGATTCAATTTATTTATTTCCATTTGCAATGGCGGAGATATTTAAGCAGCTGAGATTGTATCCGAATATCACTTCCTTTTAAGCCTTTCCATACCGTAGTGCTTTCCTAAGCCCTTCATCAAGTATCAGTACCTGTATCTATTTACTTATTACCTGCACCAGTTCTATAAAGGTAAACTTTAAAACTCCAAAACTCCACATGTTTCATACCCACATGTTTCATACCCACATGTTTCATACAGGTAGAATGAAATGGGCTAGTTAAAAAAACTCTAGGCACTATTTAATTACCCCATATACACAATTATACCCCCCACGATCCCCCGTAGAAGCTTTTTCGGTTTTACTGAAACTATTCACACAAATATTCGAATGACGCTAATTTAAACGCATCCCTATAAGTATGCAATGATGTATTCTATTTAAACTTTAGGTATTTTATTGCATGCAATTTAAATGATTTTTCAGTTTTATCATAGAGTGTAAATTATTAGCTAGAGATTGCATCAACTCTGCTAAATCTCTGGCGTGTGTTAACAGAGTTTTTTCCCTTCACGCTTTTAAGTAAAGTAACTCTGTTAACACATGCCAGAGATTTAGCAGAGTTGATGCAATCTCTAGATCATAATTTACGCTCTATGGTGTTATTTACCCTTTCTATTCCAACTCTATAAGACAGGTGCATATATAAAATATATATACAGGTTGTGGTAATTAAAATATTTACAATTTATAAAGCATTACATTTTTGACTGTAACAATTTGTAAAATTAACTTGTTTTTTTTTCAATTTTCTTAATCTCAATTGTTATTCAAAATTTGTATCAGTTGTTTTTTTCCATTTGTTGCAGATTTACAATCTAATCTACAATAAAGTTGTAGATCTACAATAGAAATGGGTGAAATTTATTACTTTAATTTTTTCGTATTTGGACAATAACAAAGCAAGATACTTTAATGTGTATAAGAAAAATAAAATAAAAATTTGTGTCATTGCTAATGAAAATTAATTTAATTTTTTATTAAGTTTTTTCAATTAAATATACACTGCTGAACCCATGTAATTTTTTCAGCACATTTATCTGCATGGGCACGAACCAACCGCTCTGGACAGTGACTTAATGTGTGATACCAGACACAACGATCCATATAAGCAGGGAATGCATCACAATTATGTTCATTTGTCATGTCAGCAGTTTCAAAACGTTCTAGCAAGCGCTCTCTACCTGTGGAGTATAGAATTTGAATTAAACATTATTTTGAGATAAGTTATTGACTTCTATAAATTACTTTCGCAATTAAATTAGGAATTGTTTGTTAAATTTTGTTATTTAAAAAACACACTCACCCATAGCATGACAAGTCGCAAAAGCGTTTACAAACATTTCCCTTATGTCCTCTTCACTAACATGATTCTCCAAGTATTTTCCCATCACATCCAGATCAACATCTTTGCCATTATAGATTCCAAATTCTGATTTGAACATGCATTCGACTACGCACTATACATAAAAAAAATACGTGATTCTAAACTACATTTACAGATCGATTCTGTGCGTTACCGGTAATAGTAATCTTGTTACCGGGATTCGTTATCGGTCTTAGTTGTCAGTCACGATGCCCAGAATCAATCTGTTAAGGGTAGACTATTCATTTGCTGGACCAAAAAATAGGTTGAGTTTTGTGGATTTTTTTGGGGTACATAGAATAAAGCTAGAGTTGTGGAACTTTGTTATATACACGCTATATAAAAAAAAATTTATTTATTTTTAAACATGTTTTTTTGAATGAAGCTAAAATTACCTAATATGTTGCGTTTTATATTCTCCGAAAAAATGTATTAAAAGTCGTTAATTTTTTCATTCGCTACAGAAGATCCTCTTCCCCCCTAGGAAATGCTCAATAGATTTAGGTAAACTTGGGCTATTTTTTCAAGGAGGACCTCAAACCCCCTCTTCCGTACCCTAAATTTTGTTAGAGCCAAACGCCAAAAAACCCTAAAAAACGACTGTTTGCTATAGTTTTTGATTAAGTTGAAGGCAATTTAAAAATTTTAGCTTGATGGGTGATATAGCAGGTTCAGTCGCTCGAGGCAAGTTAGGCTCTTCGAATGCATCAAGGTTTAACCGTGTCACAGTTTATCTGTTTATTTTTGCATCCTCTTACAACGACATCTCTAGAAAAAATTACATTAAAGCAATAAACTATTTTTTTTTTTTTGACCGCTTTACTGGATTAAAGAAAACATGGTTAAAAATGTATGTCTTGAAATACTCAACGACGTTATGCACTCATTTGCAGAGGGGAAAACTAAGCTTAAATTAAAATTTCAGCACGAAACACGACCCCAAGCTCGCCTCTGTTGCAGGATTCCCAAACGCCTTCCCAAACTGTCATCTACTATGAAACTGTGCATGCACAATGACCGATAACGACAACTATTATTATCGTTAACTTTTTGGGAATCCTGCTACCAATATATAATAGTTGTCGTTATCGGTCATTGAGCATGCACAGTTTCATAGTAAATGACAGTTTTCGCTAGTTAACTACGGCGACAATCGTCGTTAAGGCGTTTGGGAATCCCGCAACTGGTGTTGTTAAAGATTGGTTAAGCTAAAATACTATCAATGTAATGACATGGCCAGCACATTCACCGGATTTAAATTCAATTGAAAACTTATGGAAGATTGTAAAAAATAATATAGAAACTATAGCATCCAGAAGACTTTACAGTCAGACATAGAGTCCATGCCGCGAAGATGTGAAGCTGTCTTGAAAAAAAATACAGAGTACTTTACAAAATACTAAAAATATATAATAAAATTTGTGATTTATTTTTAGGTATTTAATTCGATTTTTTTGTCCCCAGTTATGATGAAGTATTTTTATTTTAATTCTAATAAGTAATAAACAAGTAAAACAGAATATTTAAATTGTTTGAATTCGTATATTATGACGGTATTTCTTTTTATCAATAAAGCTTGCATGAGTAAAGTGATTCTATTTTATTGTCCGGCACTGTGTATAAAGCTAATTGCATTTATTTTCAAAAGATATGATATTCTGCTTATAAAATTTTAAGAATAATTTTAAAATAAAAGAACGAAAATAATCAAACCGACGCACAAAGGGTCAAAAGCCAGCTTAATTTTAGCTATCGAATTTAGCTGATGAAATTTTAAAATTTTTTCGATTTTATATTTTTTTTTTTTAAATAATTTTTTAAAAAAATTTGCATTTAAAATTATAAATCTTTAAGATATATATCTATATCTATTGAATTTAAAAGAATTCTTAAATTTACCTTTAAATATAGAATCTTGATGTATAGTGAGGTTCTTTACTTTAAATTCATCATGTAAGAGTTAAAATTTAACTTTTTCAAATCAAATTCAATTTTTTACAGATAAAAATAAACTTTTTAAAAAGTGCTTTGACGTGTTCAAAATTGAAATAGTTGTATAAAAAGTTGAAAAAGACGTGCCAAATGTTGAATTTGATTTTTAAAGGCTGAAGTTGAAGTGAATAATCAGAAAATTCAGTTTCGAACTCTAACATTTATGTCAAAAAAGTAAATAATAAGGGTATTCACTTCAGCGCTGAAATTTCAGAAATGCTGAAATTTACGAAAACTTCAGTGCAATTGTTGTTGTTTAGGTTTTACGAAGTTATCTTAAATTTAATCATCTATTGAGTTGATGAAAGATAATCGTCGGAAATTTGCGAAGAAAAGATGTGTTCAGTAATTATAAGCGAATAGGGGCGATCACATTATCAAATTCTTCATCAAAATATTGGTCAAACAGTTTGACCACGCGAGTGTTCATATTATCAAATTTTTCGTCAAATTTCATTATTGTCTTGCACACCTTCTAAATAATCTTTTTTTGTAAATTTCCGATTTAATCTGCCAGTTATGGATGAAATCTATAAATTTTAATAAAACCATTACAAAAATCTTCTTCATCGTGCATTTTGAATTGATGTGTTCGCGTTGAAATCTTTTTTTAAGTGATGAAATCGCACTAGAAAATTTGACGAGTGTTCACACGTCAAATTTTTCATTAAATCGTTGGTCAAACAACCGAAAAATCAAAATATTTTTTGATGACGCGTTGGATGAAAAATTTGATCATGTGATCGGGCCTAATCTGTTTAATGAATGTGAGTCATTGTGAATATGTTAATTTCGATAAGTCAAATCTCGCCTACAAGCTAATGAAGTGTCTGCAATCTAGAACGAAATTGCAATTCAATTAGTTTCTTTTAATTCATTTATAGATTTCATAGCCGCTTATAGCATGTTCTCACGGCACCCTGAACAACGTAATCCGGCTCTCATTCGTAATTCGAGGCTGAATTATGTTTCGAATTAAGTAATTCGCCATACAAAATTTGACAAGCGAATTACCTCATTTGAATGTAATTCAGTTTGAATTAACATCCGAATTACGTAGAAATCGGTTTCATGACTAATTTTTATCAAAAACTAATCGAAAACCACAAGCAAAACACAAGAAGAAATAAAAACAAGACAAAACAAATAGTCAAATTCTCAAAGTCAGCAGACAAAGTGAGTATCATTACTTAAAAAAATAAATAATATAATAAAGAAATATTTACTTTGCACATTTTTTACCCATTTTCGTTGTCCACAACAAATCAAATAAAATTAAAATAAAATGCACAGATAACAGCTGTCAAACCGAATTACGATTACTTCGTGAGAACAGGGTAATTCACATTCGTAATTCATAGGCCGAATTACTTAATTCAGACTGCCGTGAGAACATGCTATTATAAAAATTATTAAAGTATAAAGAACATATATGGTATATGTACATGCGACAAGGAGGCTCTTTGTCTGTTGACATGCATCGCATGACCAACGAAATGAAGCGATGGCGATTTTAAGGTTGACAGATGCATGTGAAAAGAAACGAAACATTAAAAACGGTCGCTCATTTCAACTCGTCGGAAACTTCCGATTTCTGAAATTTCAGTAGTGAAGTGAATACCCTTAATGTTTTCTTTTAAACTAAGAACTAACATTTAGGAACTAACATTTATATCAAAAAAATTAATAATTTGAAATTTTTCGATTATATATTTTAAAAACAAAGCTTATTTAAAGATTTTATTGTATTAAAATTTGCATTTAAAATAATAAATCTTTAAGATATATATTTTCTATTGAATTTCAAAGAATTCCTTCACTTTAAGTGAGGTTTTTTACTTTAAATTCAACATGTGACAGTTAAACTCCACCTTTTTTCAAATAAAATTCAACTTTTTACATTTTAAAATCAACTTTTCAACTAATGTTTTGACGTGTTAAAAGTTGAAATTAACCCTTCTGTCAACGGAAAGGTCTGTCCAGCCCTTTTAATACTTTGGTAGTGGGCTTTATACGGAAATGCTTTATGCAGCCTTCTGAAATTTTCTGACTTTCTTGCTCCCCCCCCCTCCCCCCCTTAAAGAACCAATTCGGATCATCTAGCATAAAGTGTGCTAATTTCTATGATCAATCAAAATCTAACTTGCAAGGGCTAAAATATCAAAAACTAAATAAAAGAGATTAAAATGGTTACACAGTTTTGCTTTTTCCAAATCTAAGGCTTATGAAAAATGTAAAACTAACTTTACTTTTAAAAATTTGTTTATAGTGTACTAATACTTTGATCAAGACTGTTTATTTTATATATTTGTATAAAGCCAAATATGTGAGTAAATAAATTCAAAAAAATTGAATTCTACCCTGATTTTGGGTAGATTCTTTCTACCAAAAAAAAAATTCTCAACATTCATGCAATGTTTTTGGTCTTGTAAATGAGCCGCCGGCCTTAAAGCATCGAAATGCAGAGTTTTAACATCAAATTCAACTTTTCATATGTAATTTTTTTTCAAATAAAATTTTTAACTTTTTAGACTTCAAATGAAACTTTCTGCAATGCAAATCAAATTCAACTTATTACACTTCAAATTAAAATTTAAATGTTGAATTTCATATGTAAAATGTTGTATTTTCCTTTAAAAATTTGAATTTGAAGTGTTAAATATTGAATTTGTAGTGTCAAAAGTTGAATTTGATTCGTAAAAAGTTTTTTATTTTCCTTAAAGATTTTAATTTGAAGTGTTTAAAGTTGAACTTGGTTTGTAAAAAGTTGCATTTGATTTTAAATTTACAATAATTTATTCTTACCTCTTGCGACAGCGTATTGTTTTTCATCATTTTATCTACACATGGATCCGAAACAAATATGGGTTTGCCTAGACAGCACGACATGAATTCCTTTAAAAGATAAATGTATATCTTAGTCTATATCTCATTTGAAGATTTCTTTGTTGTTATACTTTTTCTCACTTACATCATTAAGTGCCACAGAAGTTTCACTGCATATTTTATTTGCTTCGATGATCTTCAATGAATATAAAATAATCTCCAAAATAGCTAGTAAATATTTAAATAATTTTGTCGACATCACTGAGAGCTAAACTTGGTTATAGTTAAAAATTTGACAAATTTCGTAATTTATAGATACTTGACACAGCAATTAATAAATTGTTACATTTTTATGCATTTCTTTTAATTGCTAAATTTGTTCAAATAATTTGCCTAATTATCATATTGCATGCAAATTAAAAAATAAAATATATGAGGCACTTTTAATAAGCGTGCATTTTAACGTATTGCATCATTATATTCATGCACATATGTATATATGAGCAAAAGCTAAATTTGTAAATATAATTGCAAAAACTAATAAATATATGGTACCCCAATGAAATTTCCGATCTATTTGCATTATTTTGCTGTATTGGAATATAAAAAAAACAAATTACATTAAAACTAAAATCGTTGGTATTCTATTTGTGCAATAAAAAATTTTTAAAAAACTTCCAGAAATTAGAGTTTTTTTTTAAATTTAAAAATACGCTTTGAAATTAGAAAACTCAATAAATATTTATATGTATATATAACTTATTTCTTTATTAAAGGGTTAAATTATTTAAATGTAATATTTTATTCTAGTTCATAATAGCAGCTTAAAAAAAATTATAAACTAAAAATTATTTAAAACAATATTTTACTTAAGATCAGGATTTAAAATATTAATAATAAATAAAAAATAAAATCTTTATTAACTTAATACTTTTTACAAACATAAAAACCTTCGCAATGTTTATATTTTTGACTAATAAATTTACAATTAACCCTATAAACTTATCTTTTAAATATTGCTAAATTATTTTAAACATGTTTTCTTTTGAAACAAGAGGAACACATTCGGATTTCAGTAAATTATTTAAATGCTTACTAAATATTGTCTATGTCTACACAGAGAGCTTAGTTCGAGTTATTTCTTAAAGATATTGACGATGACAGCAACGTCAAGCTGTAAAACTTTTTTAAAAAAAAAAAACCAAATCATTCAATCATACAAAATCATTATAAAGTAAAAAATACTTTTAAAATAACTTTTTCTTTAAAAATCTTGGTCATATTTGATAATTTATTTAAACATATTGTTACATTGGAAAACTTATTATTTTAATTTTTTCCTAATTTGTTTTATTATCATAAATATATTAACTTCTTTATGAATACAAAAGCTTCTAAGGTCGGCGCTAATATAATCAGACTTTTAATCAGAAGCGTCAACTTCAAGGTCGGCGCTAATATAATCAGACTTTTAATCAGAAGCGCCAACTTCAAAGCTTTTGTATTCATAAAGAAATTAATATATTTATGATAATAAAACAAATTAGGAAAAAATTAAAATAATAAGTTTTCCAATGTAACAATATGTTTAAATAAATTATCAAATATGATCAAGAAATTAAAAGGAAAAGTTATTTTAAAATTATTTTTTACTTTATAGTGATTTTGTAGTCGGTTTTTTTTCTAAAACGTTTTTATTTCTTCCTTTTTAGAGAATATGATAAATTTTCGGAAAAAGTGTATAAACTACATAAATACAATTGTTCTGAAAAAATTTCTTCTATTAAATTCTGAAAGTTTGTTGGTTATTTTAAATATCTGTCTCTTAAATTTAAATTAGATGTCACGTGTTTTGAAATAATTATACCCTTCTTGTAACGAGTTTTATTACCCTAGTGTCAATATTATTCGAGATATAGTGTTTTTCTAATATTGCCACGCCCCTTTGTTAAATAAGCGCCCACTTTCTTGAGCGTTATTTGTAATACTTGTGGCTACCCCTTGTTTTCATTTCAGTACCCCAGCGTCAATATTAAGTGAGATAGTGTTTGCCACGCCCATTTGTCAAATAACGCCCAATTTATTGACCGTAATTTTTAATAATTCTGCCTACTCCTGTACTCCAATTTCAGTGCCCTAGTGTCAATATTTTTCGAGATACACTGTTTTTCTAATATTGCCCCGCCCAGTAGTCGAATACCGCCCACTTTATTGACCGTAATTTGTACTAATAATACCTACCCTTATACCAAATTGCAGTACCATAGTATCAATATTATTTGAGATACACTTTTTCTAATATTGCCACGCCCATATAACGTCCAAATAACGTCCATTTTCCAGACCGTAATTTGTATTAACTGAGTCTACCCCTACACTAAATTTCAGTACACTAGTGACAATATTATTCGATATACACTGTTTCCTAATATTGCCACGCCCATTTCTCGAATTACATTCATTTTGTTGACGGTAATTTGCAATAATTGTGCCTTTCCCTACACTTAACTGCAGTACCCTAGTGTCAATATTATTCGAGATACAGTAGTATCTAGTATTGCGAGATCTAGTATTGCCATGCCCAGTTTTCGAATACCGCCCACTTTTTTACGGGCACCTCCGTGCTTATGATATCTACTGTTCACCAAAAATTATGGTAATCAGGCATATGGTTTAGGATTTATCGATGTATATACATTTAAAAAAAAAAAATAAAATAAAAACGGAGAAACCGACGAACTTGAGAACCTCCTCCTTTTTGAAGTCGGTTAAAAATTACGAATATTTCTTTATCAACGATCCGACATTACGGTATTAGTACAAATTCTCTCCATAAAAAATACATATAAAACATTTGACAAATGTTCCTTCAAACATTTGGAAGACGATTGGAAGAGAAGCTGGTTTCGCGATGCTCTTGCGATTCGCCCAAGGGTTCTTTAGAAGATGGGTCACTTTTCGATCGTCCAAGCGATGAATGCGCGATTCAACAAAAAATTTCAAATCTTCCTTCGGTCATTCCGGCGATCGTTGGAAAATGGATCGCTTTTCGATCGTCCAAGCAGTGGGTAAAGGATGTGGCCCATACGCCAGATAACCCGGGTTCGATTCCCACCTGACACAGAAAGTTTTTTCAATTGAATTAATTTTTCTGTTCGGCCCTCACCTCTCTGCAGACAATGGCAAATCTTAGAAAGTAAATACTGCCATGAAAACCTTATTAAGAACATGAGCCGTTCGGAGTCGACATAAAACTTGTAGGTCCAGTCCTCGATCATTTGTGTTCAAACATTTCACAATACACACAACACAATTGATCATAAGAAGCTCGGTCAAAGTCATTTCAAGGGCTGAAATGGCCATTTATATATATATACACCATATATTATTATATAAGCGATGAATGCGCGATTCAAGAAACATTTTAAATCTTCCTTTGTTCATTCCGGCGATCGTTGGAAGATGGATGGCTCATTCCGGCGATCATTGAAAAATGGATCGCTTTGAAATCGCAACAGAAACATTTTCAAATCTTCCTTTCTTTATTCCGGCGATCGTTGGAAGATGGATGGCTTTTCAATCGTCTAAGCGATGAATGCGCAATTCAGGAAAAATTTTTTAAAATCTTGCTGTGCTCATTCCGGCGATCGTTGGAAAATGGATCATTTTTAAATCGCAATAGCGATGAATGCGCGATTCTTGAAAAGTTTGGAAAATCTTCTTTCGCTCGCTCATTCTGGCGATCGTTGGAAGATGGCTTATGGTTGGACTATGATGCAGGCTTTGAGAAACCGTTAAAGTGAAGGAAAACTTTTGAAACTTGTGAAAAAAATTTCAAATGTTTTCTTATCGTTCAGAAGCAACGACGCGTTTTAATTTTTTAGTTTTAAATTTTTTAAAATAAAACAATTTTTTATGTTCAACGACGATGCTTCGCAGCATATCGCTGAGGACCCGTTTTGCCGAATCATTTGACCCTCTTTAGGGCGTCTCTTGGTGATTCGTTTTAGACTCTTTCCCGCGAATCGCTTAAGATCGCTTTCGGCGATTCGTTTGCTACTCTTCTATTTACGAATTGCTGAGAACACTTCTTGGCGATTCATTTGAGACTCTTCCTAGCGAATCGCTTAAGGCCCGCCTCGGCGATTCGTTTGCGAATCTCACTAGTGAATCGCTTACAAGCCCTTCAGGGGACTCGTTTACGATTCGTCCTGGCGAATCGCTTTTATGGCTTACAGTCGGCGATATCCGGGAGACTCTCAAATGAGCTTGCCTGCGATTGTCTCATCTTCCGAGCGATTCTCTAGCGATTCTGGGGCGATAGAAAATGCTTGCAGGGGTCGTTAAGTCGCTGTTGTCGTCATTGTGTTCGAGCTTTTAAATTTTAGTTCAATCAAAGCTGTTCACATGGAAATACGTCGGCAGAATTAAGTTTAGTGTGGCATTTCTTTGTTTACTTATGTGTTTTATTCATTTTATTTCGCACCCCCACCACCGTGAAATCAATTCCACTTGAGGACAAGACTGCAGCCATCTCTGCATACACGTGCGAGTTTTTTCTTGCGCTGCGCAAATCGGAAGTACCTTGTCATCTAAAAATTTGCATTTGAACGCAACTTTTCAGCTTAACATAAGCATTATTAAAGACATTTCTCAAATTGAGTTTTGATTAACTCAGAAAGCAAACTGAGCTTAGTTAAGTTATATCCTGCATTATTGTACTATAGGCATGGTAGAATAAATTAAGATAGTAGCACGTCTGAGAGCCGACTACCATGACTGTCAAAAAAATAGCAAAAACAACACTACGCGGAGACTCAGATTGCCAAGTGACAGAAAATTATTTGCATTGATTTTGACAATTGTGGTAGCTAAGTAAGAGAGTACAATCAGCTGTGATGCTACCTTCTTTTTATTGTACCATTGTACTAGGAACTCAAGAGCTTATTTTGAAAACTTTGTACTGGAAACTCTAACCAAACTCTCTGCGTAGACATAGCATTAAATATAGAGTCCTAATCGCCGAATTAATGTAAGCACTACAAACAACATTTTACAAAGTATTTTTCTAGTTTTGTCTACGTAGATATTACATGTAAACTTAATTTTTGTAATGGATCTAATTTGTTAAGGCTTATCTTAGAGTTATGATAGATTGTTCATGGCTTCTACATAGTACTATCCTATTATATAACGAAAAAAGTGGCGAACAGGACTCGATACCTAAGGTTC
This sequence comes from Coremacera marginata, assembly GCA_914767935.1. Classification (NCBI taxonomy): domain Eukaryota; kingdom Metazoa; phylum Arthropoda; class Insecta; order Diptera; family Sciomyzidae; genus Coremacera; species Coremacera marginata. The sequence goes on from OU612044.1 coordinate 151,706,506, forward strand.
TGATCATATATTATAGATAATTATTAATAAAGTCGATATTTATCAGCTAATCTAAGATAGTTTTTGAGTCTTGTTTTTGCAAAATATAAAAAAAAGTATATAACTTTCAGTTTGTAATTTTGAACCTTGTGATTGTGATGGCAAGTTATGAAGATTTGATTTAAAGATGTTTTGTATTTGTTTGAATGGCTGCACATATACTGGAAGAAGTTCAGTATTATTATCTGCAGCGAAAGCAGGCCTTAAAAGCTCTCTTAAAGCTGCGTAAGTTATGTATTACTTGTTCCTGTTAAGATGTAAAAATAGTTTTCATCACATTGACAATAAGAAATTATATCCAAACTTACCTGCATTAAGTTGAAACACATGGCAATCAATGCCATGCCTAACAAAAGGTAGACAGCACAGAGTATAAAGCTAACCTCGACCTTGTCTTTATCGGCGCCTATCTGATTTGTAAAGTTATTATTACAAGTATAAGAAAATTTAAAATTATAATAAATTAAAAATTATTTGGAATTAAAATTAAATAAAAGTTAATGTAAGTTGTAAAGTAAGGGGATTAATTCCCGTTTTCATGCTATCACTGTGTTTTCTATTTTCGATACTAAAATATATTCGAAAAAACCATGAATCGAAAACACAGAAATAACATTTTTAAACATTTTCATTTTATCACTTTACGGAACGTGAATTTATTCCAAGAATATTAAGGTGATTCATGTCACTTTGTTAGTTTGCGTATATACCCTGTAGGAAAATCAACTAATTTAAAAGTAGTTGATAAAGTAGTTTTTTGTCAACCACAACTAGTTGAAATTCTGACTTTTTTCCATAGAACGAACTAACTTATTTTGTATGGTGATGTCCGCTAAATAAGTCAATTGACTTTCGTCTGCATATATTTTCAACTACTTGTTAAATTAGTTATATTTAAATTATTTTTTAATGACTTTAAAATAACCAATTGAAAACTATTACTGATGGCCTAAAGTCAATAATATTTGATGAAATAACATGGTTAAATATATATAAACTTGTAATGTAATAAAAATTTCCAATTAAAACATGTCAAAATCAGAGTAGTTGCCGCTTTAATATAATTCAAAGTAGTACATATACTGGTTTATTTTAAATTAGTTTTTTAACTAGTTGTTTTTAAAAACAAGTTAGTTTGTTCCTATAGGGTAGTAAATCGTATTTTTCGTTTATAGTATTGTTTTCTTAGGCACAGAAAAAAAGTGTGAATAGGCCATGCCGACACACATTGTTTCATCAATATGTTACCGAGGTACCACATTTTTTATTTTGCAGACTAAATAATTATGGCCCTACTTAATCTACTGTGAAATGAAAACCTTCCAAGCTAAATTGGTCTTCTAGAAAAAGTGCTTCTTGGAAAAAGTGCTCTTCAATTATGTGCCCATTTTCGGTCAGAAAAGTATGGGCAGCATTTCGTAAAATGGAGTACAATTTTTTCAACTTTTTTTTTTTTTTATAAATATGGAAGACGATTTTCTTATACATAGTGAATTAATATTTTATTCAATTAACTATTGTCCAGTCGGATTCAATACCCTTTGGCATCTTTCTGGCAGTAGGATGATTCTACACTCAGAAAATTTTTGTTTTTTGCAGGCAAAAAACTGATCCAACTGATTTTTGACCTCCTCGTTTGAATTAAACGTTTTAGCGTTTTAAAAAATTTTGTAGAGATCGGAACAAATGATAATCGGAATGTGCTAGGTCTGGAGAGTATAGTTGGTGTGTGGGTGTATAGCCATCCAAGCTCTAAAAGCTTTTGCTTTGAAAAAATAGGGTGAGGTGGGGTAATGTGTACCATGGGATGATGTGTAACACGGCGATTTCGTACAAAATGTTAATATAAGAGTGAATGAACAACTGTGATATGTTTCTTTTGACAGCAACTAGTTTTTCATAAGTGTTGGCAGTAGGCAGACATACATTTCATTAGAGTTCTTAAAAAGCATGAACAATTTTTGTTAAAAAGTTTTTTTATAAATTTGCAAAAAAATAGCGTTTCGGATAAAATTTGCTTCAGATTATCAAAGTTAGTAGATGTAAAATGTGATATTGTTTAATATCCTTAAATACAACAAAAGATTTTAAATTTTTTCACGTTGTGGGAAAATTTTATCAATGAAAAAAAAGTGACTAATATTGAGGTGATATGCGCCACGGTGGGGTGATGTGTAACACTTTTACACATTATAATTGCCATGAAAGAGGCAACAACGTTAAACTCTGAAATGCAATCTTATCAACGGCATTAAAAAAAATCGGCCCAGTTCATACTATTCAGCCCAGACCAAAATCCAATCGTGGTAGGAAGTCAATGAAAAGCTGTGTTCTAACAACGCCCCAGAAACGTTTATAGTTGCAGGAGGTGGCAAAAAAAAAAAACGAAAATATGGAAAAGAAAGCCAAACAAACGACAAAGAAAGCTTGGCCGCAAAAGCGTCGCTCTTCGTCGTCATTCGAAGAGGATAGAGATTTTTGCATGATTTGTTGCGATTTTTTGCCAAAACATTTAAATCACAAAAATTCACTTGAATGCAACAAATGCAAGCGCCTTTTTTAATTTTTGTGAGCGATTTTATTTGTGAGAATTGTCAGTCCGATATATACATTTTCAACGAATAATCATTTTGCATTTGAAGTGTACTTTTTATTGCAACAAATAAAGCCATTTACATATTCTATCTATTCAATTCAATTCTTTTATTTCAACGTATGTGTGTGTTTTACATTGATATTGCTGTTGAATAAAAAACATAAAAACTCAAAATAAACATAAAAAAATTTAAGTTCCTGGTCTTTTAACCAATATTTTGTTGTTGTTACACATCACCCACCGATTTTAAAAAATAACTAAAAACCATATATGATATTTTTGTTCTACTTCATCCATTGCTCATAATATTCAACAACCATCAGAACACTCCCTTCGAATTGGTTCATCTGCTAGGCATAGGCCTTTAAACTAATCAAAAATTCAATTTCTTAACACTTTTATTGGAGCAAATAAAACATGTTACACATCACCCCACTTCAGCCTAAAGTAAAGTAAAAAGTTCAAGGAAGTAAAACCGATGTAACTTCGGTTTCAATTGCAATTACAATAAAAATCACTGCACACGGCAACATAAAATCTACGAGTTTATCTAAATCTAAATCTTTATCGTTTGAAATGCAAGTAAAATTAATTCAAAAATATTTAATAAACAATTTTGAAATAGAGTTGTTTTGAATGTGAACACCTGGAATAGAGTAATTTTAATTAAAAATATAATTATTCACAGGCACACTTTGTGCATAAGCACTCAACAGTATAAAGCAAAATCATAAATAAAACAATTTTGAAGTGAAATTGCTTTAGCCACTTATACAACGAAACAGTGAATTAGTTGGGGGTAAACCGATGTAACGAAAGGTTTCAATAATAAGAAAGAACAACAAAAATTCGCCGCGCTCGACAGTATAAAAACGATATGCATTTTTATTTTAAAAGTATTTGGTTCATAGTGCGATTCGAACCCACTACTTCTCGACCTTCAGACGGATATTCAATGTTTTCAGCAACGTTCTTTGGAGTTGCTGATTACCTATCTTTCTTCTCTGATGACTTTTTTTCTTCCTTATCTGATGACCTTGAAAATTTACATAAAATTCCCGAAAATTTACTAAAACGTATTGTCAGAGTGGCAATTGATTTGCATATCATCAATGTTTAAAACTAGGTTCATTGACATTGTTTAAATAATATCAAATGATCCTAGAATTTTTCAAAATTATTGGCTCTGCAAGCTAAAATTGTATTTGTAAATAAGTTCTAAAATGTACTTCTGATAACGTTAGACAGGCATACATCGTTGAGATTGTTTATGAATATGACAAAAACCATTCCCTGCAATTGGAAGGCGAAATGATTCTTCTAATGTTGATTTAATATTAGAATAAAAGTTAATAATATTTCAATTTAATATCTACTTTGTTTTTAGGAAAATTTTGTGTGCATTAGGATGGGGCGAAAAAAAAATTTTAATAAAATATGTATGTAGCAATCCTAAAAATACTTTTATACATTTCTTTGGTTATTTTGCCTAGAAGTCGTTATTTTCACCCGAAAAGTCGTATCGGAACCCATATTTCTCTTATTGAAAATGAAAGCCGGTGCAATCCTACTCTAGAAACTATGCACAAATTAATTTTAAAGTCTTTTTACTTTTTTCAAACTTTTGTAACACGATGCAATCAATTAAAGCCAAAAATTTACTTACGACTTCCCATGTAAGTAATCGTTTTTTTCCCCAGTGAAAAAAAAGGATTCAAAATTAATTTATGCATAATTCCTGTAGTAAATTCCATGGTCTTTCCATTTTTGCTTAAGATATACAGATTTCTATACGACTTTTCAGAGGAAAATTACAATTTTTATGCAAGAGTATAAAAAAAAGAAGTTTTAAAAAAATGTTCCCGCTATTTAAGGAAAAGCTAAAGTTCTTTTACGCAACAAAGTTTTCATATTCATATAGTCTTAAAAAAGGGCGAAAATGAAAGGGGACATTTTTAAGGAAGAATGGGGAGAGCCTAGAGAAAACGGGAATGGTCTCTCCCAAAATATGGCAATAATGGTGGCGTATAGTTAAAAAATATTCGTATCACAGAACTGCACATGCCTACTTCAAATCTATTTCAAGTACTTGCTGAATATACAGTGCCTCACACGTCTAACCGGACAAAGCTTGACAGAAAGACAGAAATAAATATGTGAGTGCTGAGACAGTTCGTCAATGCATTAGAGAAGCTGGTTTTAACGGCAGGACTAAAGCCAAAAAGCCCTTTATATCTGAAGCAAACCGCAAAAAAAGAGTAGAATTTGCTAAACGCCATTTAAATAAAGGCTCAAAATTTTGGAATCGGGTAACAATGTTTAAAAATGAGTGAAAAGCATTATAATTACAAAAACTAATAATATCGTAGGTACTGTTCACCGATGAGAGCGAATTTAACTTGCAGGACTCAGATGGTCGGAGGTTTGTATGGAGAAAGGTTAATGAAGCACATTTACCAAAAAAACACTCGAGGTACACTTAAGCACAGAGGAGGGTCGGTTATGGTTTGGGGGTGCGTTTCGGCGGCCGGGACTGGTGTTTTACATTTTTTGAATGTCATTTTAAAAAAATCATGTCAAACAATCGTGTGCTAAATTAGGGATAAGTCAGGATTTTATTTTTTACTAGGATAACGATCCTAAACATAAATCCTACAATGCACGCTCATGGCTTGTCTATAATTGTTCACACGTGCTTGATACCCCAGCTCAGTCGCCTGATCTTAATATTATTGAGCATGTTTGGGGCGAAATCGGACGAAAAGTGTACCAAACTCCAATCAGGGATCTAAACGCATTAAAAATCGCTATACAAGCCGCATGGGATTCTGTAACTCCGGAATTCTGCCAGAACTTGTCGAATTCAATGCCAAGACGTCTGGAAAATGTTATTCGCAGCAAAGGCTTTTCCACAAAATATTAATTTTTGCACAATAAATACTTTGTCCGGTTAGTCGTGTGAGCTAATTTGTAGACTTCAGTTTATTTTATTGTATTTTCCTAGCAGTACATTATTTCTGCTAATTTTTATTGTTGTTATTAAGAATGAAGAAATAATAAAGTTTCGTTGGTATACATAACATTCCATTTCGTTAATTTTTTTTAAGATGCAGCGAAGACAAAGCTGAAATAAACTTTGTCCGGTTAGACGTGTGAAGCACTGTATGAGTTGAAGCTTGCTAGAGCTTGATAATTTTCAAGCAAACATAACTTGTATTTGAATACAAATAAGCCCCCGACAGCTTGTGACTTGCAAGTATGCTAGCTTACAAGCGAACGGCACGAAGTCCCAAGTAAAGGAAAAATTTGATGCCTTCGACAAAAAGCTGAATAGCTTGAAATTGATAAAAAGCAAGTAAAAGCTTAAGCGTATTAGGACTTTTTAGGGTTCTGTGAAATACGTATGTAGTTGGTGGCTTAAGGGGGTATCTGAGGGAGTATATAGTTTAAGTAATCTGATGTCAGAAATTAAAATACAAGATGGCGGATAGAGTTGCCTCTTACATTTTTACCACAATATTGCAACCTAATAAAATGTATTTTTATGAGTTTTAAACATCATTTACCAATTCATGATACAATGATAACGTAGGGCCGCTTCGCTGAGTGCTCTCACGCGTCAACGAAGAGTGGATAATGAGAAGGAACATATATGTCAAAACGACGAATTTCGTAGAAATTGCAAATGAAGAAAATATTTCATGTTTCCAAGTTGTAAACAGTGCGGTCGCGGGTGTTAAATTTGTGCTAATTTGAGTGAAAATATTATAAAAAAAGTGTAATAAAAACTATAAAATGTGAAAGCAGTCTTAAAATAACAACTGCGAAACGTGAGAAATAAAGAAATTCGCGATGAACAGCTGATTTTGACACCAATCTCGCTTTATTCTGCTTTCTACTCCATTCCTCTCCGAGTTGACCCTACCTTATAATTCTGCCATGTACCAGTTTAAAGCAGTAGCTGATTTCGAATCTGATGTCAGAATTTTAAAATTGAAGATGGTGGATAGGGTTGCAACCTAATTTTTTTTTATTTTTACGAATTCGATGCTGGGGCGAACACTAGGTAAAAATGGATTGCTGAATCGGAATCCGTTGTCAAAATTATGTAAGATTTTTTATAATAGATTGCCACCTAGTAAAATATATTTTTAAGAACTTTAAACATCATTAAACAGTTTTAGGGCATTGCTGACTTTGAATTTGACGTCAAAGTTTTAAAGTTCAAGATTCTGGATAGGATTGCCACATAAATTTCAAGCTTTTTTGCAAATTTTTCGCAACTTTTTCCGAAATACGAGTTTACGAAGTACTAACAAAGTGACATAAAGCACCTTATTGTAAAAGATGATCTGCATTTGAGCCTAATTCATTCTTTGACGACATTAAATTTAATATTTAATACTATCGAAATATTTATGCTTACCACACGATCTCCTGGTACCAGATCTCCAAAGCCAATACTGCTTAGCGAAATGAAACAAAAGTAGCTGCCATCAAGATAACCCCAATCTTCCCAACGACCGAACAGTATAGCGCCCGATAGAATGTAACTGCAAAATAAAAATACAAAAATTATCAAATATTTCTATAGCTCCACTTACAAAATTTCCATCAACTTACATTATCATTATCATAATACACACTGTCAATGGTACCGTGATTTCATCAGTACTGCCGAGTATCTCTTGATCAACATCCGTATCTTCTTCCGGTATATCTATTGTCGTCGTTGTCGGTGTTGAACTCTCCGTTTCCTCGCTCAATTCGTCACTTACGCTTGATGTCGAACTGCTTTCTTCACTGCTACTATTATTTTTACTTCGGCGTGCATTTTCCTTATCATGAAACTGTTAAATAATACCTCTGTTGTCTACAATAATACAATATCAATTTGAAATTTACCGCTTTACTCATCGCCATCAGTCGGATTTTTTTGCGTTCACGTAGTATTCGTCTTTTCGCTACTCCAGGGCATATACGACACAGACACAATTTCGAGTATATCCATTTGAAGGACTTCGCAAGTACATCGCCAATATTGGAAAGGTAGAGTAGAAAGAGTGGCATTCCGATGATGGCATAAAGTATGGTCACCATTTTGCCCCAATCAGACTTAGGCGCTATATTGCCGTAACCTAATGAAAAGATAAGAGATACAATTTTTTTAAAAAAAGAAATTTGACCAAGAATTTTGACCAAGCTGACTGAATACACTAGTCTACAAGTTTTTCTATCCAGAGACCTAAAATACTTTTCTAGAAGGGATTTTTATGCTGATTCTACGTCTATCCTCAGTTCTCCCCTAATAGGTCGAATTTTTCAGATACAGTTCGATTTGCATTTTTTAGACTTTGACCCAGTTTTTTCATTCTAGAAACTTAATTGTTTCATATAAAGCAAGCCGTTGTATGTCATCTGACAGATAATTAAATAAGCTATCCAATACTGTATTAACAATTTGTATGTCATGTTTTTTCTCTGAGATATTTAAGTCTAAACTCAAAATTTTAAGTTTTTGGTTTAAAATTTTGAACTTTGACCGTCTTTTCCATAATGTTTTAAGCCATTTTTCAAAGATGTTTTAATATGATAATTTTTTTATTTAATTTCCTTCATTAATATGCCAATAACAATATGGCAGAGTTAAGAAAAAATGAAATAAAATTAAAACAAGTTTTAAAGCCAAGTTTCTCAATCAATTTATATCGAACACCAAAGAACATTTTGTTTGAAAAATAAACGAATTTTTTAAGTACATACAAAATGTTCTTATATATTGATTGAGCAAAATTTGTTTATGGAAATTTTGACCACATGGGGAAAGAATGGAAACATATATTTTTTGAAAATTTATGAACTGAAACAATTTTTTTTATTACGCGTGCTAAGAAGTAAAATAGAATAAGTAGGCTGCTAAATTCCATTCATAGGCTAAATGCATGAATGGAATTTCTGTAAGTATCGTGTAAAAACCGCATCGATTATCGTTTTATATTTAGCAATACTGAGTTTTCGATCACTGGACAAAGTCAAACCTAACGCTTCATTCAAAAATTCAATTAGTGGTAGATTTCTATTATCGAAAAAAAAATGAAATGGCCATTTCAGCCCTTAAAAGGACTTTGACTGAGATTTTTATGATCAATTGTATTGTGTGTGTTATGAAATGTTTGAACACAAATGATCGAGAACTGGATTTGGAACATGTTTTATGACGACTCTGAACGGCTTAAGGGCTGATTATAATAAACGGAACGGAATGTTGTACAACGTTGAGAAATGTCACTGCGATCTATTGCATGAATTTCTTATGTGAGTGTTTATACTTAGTTGGAACGGAGCGGCATGCGACGTTGTGATCTACAGAAGTTTGATTTCTCCGCTACGTTTCGTTTATTGACATTTGCTGAAATTTGATTTATTCTGTATTTGTTTTGTTTATTGGATTTTTTTATAAAATTTGATTGAATTGATGATTAAAAAACTAAAATAAGAATATTTAATGTAATTTGTTGTAAAATAAGAAAATTTTATACAAGGAAAACAAATTCTTCTGCCGTTGCTATTATAATCGCTACACCGTTTGTCAGCGTTTCGCCACGCTACGATGACATTAGACTCCGTTCCGATCCGTCTATTTTCATTGCAGTTTTTACTCTCTGAGGCTTTCCATTGTCTGCAGAGAGGTGACGGCCGAACAAAAAAATTAATTCAATTGAAAAAACTTTCTGTGCCTGGTGGGATTCGAACCAGGGTTCTCTGGTGCATGGGCCACACACTAAACCCACTGCACCACGGCCGCTACATCAGATTTTTATCTTCTGCAAGCTTAATATTGAAGTCTCCACTTAGTATCATAGGTACATCCTAAATCTTCCAGTAAATCTTTTTTCGGGTATTTTAGAACCTCCTATTAATTAAATCATAAAATATTTTAATAAAACAAATCTCGCCCGAATTGACTGCAAGATAGGCCCAATATTTGAGCTGGTAGTATTATTTTTATCCTTCAATATTTCTAAACACATCTAACCCCTATCTGTCGTTCTTCTGGGGGTCCCCAGACAAAAATCACAAAAACAGTCGATTATAGTTTATAGCTCTCCCGAATCGACCCCTAGAGGGATCAAATATATGAGCTAGTCCTATTATTTTTTGCCCTTCAATGTTTCTTCCAAACACACCTACCCCCTATCTGTCACGATTCTGTGGTTCCCTAAAGAAAAAACAAAAACGTTGCCATACTTCTGCTTGCCTGGTAGCTGAATCAGAAATGCAGTCATTAACAGTGCAATCCTTAACAGTGCTAACGTTAACAGTGATGACTTTTACAATGGTGACGATATAACATTGCTAACGTAAGCAATGCTGAAGTTAACAATGCTGACGCGAATGCGTAACTTTTGCCTCTACCAAAAAGACGTTGAGCACTTTTTTTGAGCCCAAAGATGTTTTCACTTTAAAAACCACTGTTAGTACCACTTAGTATTTGCCTTTTAATGATGAATAAGAACCACCGTGCTAAATTTAGTGTATACAATCAGGGTATTCACAAGGTGTCCTAAAGTTGTAGGTTGCAGAGCTGTAAAAGAATGCAATCACTTTTTCAAATCATTGATTGTGATTTGAAATTTTGTGTCTCAACCAATGATTTCAAAAATGAATGAAATGAATGCAATAATTTATCAAATCATTGATTGGGACTCGAAATTTCAAATTTAGTATGCCAGTTTTTACTCTCTTAGGTTTGCCATTGTCTGCAGAGAGGTGAAGGTCGAACAGAAAAATTAATTCAATTGAAAAAACTTTATGTGTCAGGTGGGACTCGGTGGGACCTTACCACTCATTTTAGTAATGTGACTTGACTTATTTCAAAGTAGAACTCACCAATTGTCGTTATTACAGTTAATGAGTAAAGAAAAGAACCAGAGAACGTCCATTGCTTCTCAACATCCTGACCCTTTAACTCTTTGCGCACAACTGAACGTTGATATTTCAATAGTATTTGATCGACTCTGAAAAGAAATTAACGTTGAATTGTTAATTATTATTATCTGTTGCATATGATTTTATGAAACCTACATTTCAGTAAACTTACGATGGTCATAGAAACTCATGTCTCGTGACGTAACTTCCCATAAACTCTCCAGACAGTCAGCGGTAAAATTTCTTTCTTGAAATTTATGTGGTTTCGTTGTGCGAAGTCGCTCGTATTCGTATATTTCGATGGCTTGGAATATAAAGGCACCTGTAAATTTCGATAACATTATTTATTTAAATTAATCTTCCGCAATCCAGAACCAACTCACCACCAATTGTGTACATTATGACGAGTAGTATTATACCAACATTGCTGAACATAAAAGCGGTAAAATGCCGAAAATGTTCCTTGAACCGTTCGAAAGGTGGCTTTTGACGCCGTCTGGAAGCTCCACGACGTGTGGACATTTTCTTGAAACCTGTCTAGTTTGGTTGCTTAAATGTCCTATCCTATTAACAGCGCAGGTTGCGTTGAGGTCGAAATTTGTATCTTCTTCGATATTTGGTAAAATGTCTTATTTTAATGTCTATAATGGCGGAGTTGGTGCTAACTCCGTTAAATTTTTTGATGTTGTGTAGATGCGTTGCCCTTGACATTCTTTGGCTTCGATTTAGAGTTTAACATTAGAACAAATTCCAAAAACAGGGCAATTGTTCCTTCTATAAAAAGAAATAATATAAAAATATTAGTAGTTAATGATAAAAAAAAAAAAATTTAAATAAAATTTGTATTAAAACAGTTGTAAGTTTTAAGCAAGTCTAGGGATGGGGGAAGTTTTTTGGGGGAAAAAAATTTTAAATTCAGCTAAACCAGCTAAAACTACGTTTAAACCGATCAAAGGTACCATATAAAAGGCATTTGAAACACCTTCAACAAGTGTAGTAGCTTTAAAAAACAGTTTTTTTTTGCTGAACTGAAGTGTGAATTCTTACCCCCTAGCCTCACGTGCCAGTTCGAAGACAGTAACAGTTCGAAAAACTCAATACACTCTCACTTTTCACTAACGCTGCAGCCACACGTGATAGTACTGGCATGCCAATAAAGAATATGTATTTACTTCGAAAATATTCCGAAATAAAAAACATATTCCGCTGTGGCCACACGTGATAGTAAATGTTCATTCGCAAAATGTCGTCAAAGCCAAAGGTTTGACCACTTTATTATTCCGTTTGCTTTTATTCAGTGATGCTTTATATGCCAACACAGCACCAAACTTAAATGGGATAAAAATGGGGAACTAATTATATTGTAAAATGTGTTTATCAATATTTTTCAAAGTGAAATGCAACTTATTCATATGATATATTATGTGCCAAAATAAGGGAAATTAAAATAATTGCATATATTTCATTACAGGACATGAAAGAAAAGTGCATATTTTAATTTCGAATATTCAAGGTGTGGAAAAACATGTTTTCCTCGTTTTCTAACTTCTTCATTTCAAGCAATACTGCAATTGCAGGGAGAACCTTCGCATTCGACGACATTTTTAAATGAACTTGCACTTGCACATGTAGACGCTGAAGCTACTTGCAGCAAATTTCGAACTTTTTCGAAGACAATATATATTGTCTACATGCAAGTGGTTACTTGCACGTGTGGACGCAGGGTTACTTCTGTCATCGAAAATAGCTGTTATAAATTTAAGTTCAAAGCGAACATGAAAGTGTTATAAAAAACTAAAACAAACAACAATTTTTACAATTGTCGAACATCCAAGGCAAGGTTGATTTATAAGGTTGTCGCAGGGCTGATCGCACTCTCTTCGAAGTACCCATAATTGTCAAAACCAGTCAATTTTGCGAATGACTACGAAAGAAAAACGGATGATAATAGAGAGCACTTGCAGATTTTCTATGAGCTGTCAACTTCGATTTGACAATTATGGGTACTCGCTCTCTCCCTTGCGACAACCTTATCCAAGGATATCCTTATCCTTAACCTTGATCCAAGGATTGTGTTCTTCTTAACATCAGAAATCTTTCATTTGTGTTAACCTCTGTTCAAATGGTCAAATTTTTTATAAACTTTTTGTTCAAACACAATAAGACAACGTGAAATTTCCATGCTATTTTCATAATAATAAAACTTATAATAAATATAACGTGTTTCAGACTTTTTGCATAACAAACTGCTAAATATTAAAAAAATAACCCAAAAAGTTTGAAAAAGTAAATGTGTGACATTACATCGGGGGGAGGATGGAGCTCAAAGACATTGAGACAAAGTGTGACACTTGTTACGTAATTTATGAACAGTTCCTTAAATTAGAAAATAAATCAAATTTTAATCTACTATCTACATACGTTCATTTAAATTAAGGTATTCGTGATTTATTGATTTTGATCAAAAACATAAAGCTAGAAAAATTTCCGTATATAGCCGAGCATAACGGAATATTGACGGCATGATATAATAAACAAGGTAACTACAGGGCTGCTTGTGCTCTTTTTTTGTCAACCATAACTGTCAAAACCGTTTAAAGATTTCTCGATTTGCTTACATTCTGTTTTCTTATTTTCTACGAACTTTGACAGTTTTAAGTCTAAGCTTTCTTTCTTGCATCTACCTGGTTCATTGCATTATGATTGATGGTCAATGAAAGCACTGATGCCAGATCAGCGGATTTCGGAATGACATCAAAATCCACACATTTGGCGGGATAAATTTTCAAAAATCCTCTGGCGGAATTATTATTTGACTTATTGTTTATTAAATAAAGCTTAATTAAGCTAAAGTTAAAGTTTTAATGCAATGTTTTTAATAATAAGTGCTAAAAATATTTTATTTCAAAAATGTCATCTTGTGTATGGGGCAAAATAATCATCTCAAAAATGTAACGTGTATGGGGCTTATGGCTTAATTAGCCAAACATAGATCAACGCAACACAGCCGTTGCTATTGTCTCATACAAATCTACCAAACGCCGTAACGCGACGTAGAAGTCTGTTGAATTTTGATTTCTATGTTAAGTCGACTGACATTTCAGTATACAATGTGCTTTTTGTAAGGTTAGCATTACACTTTGATTTTTGAGTAATATTTCTATGTTTGCATTAATTTATTGAAGAGAAATCTTAGTATTATAATATACATAAATTGATTTTTTATTAATAATAGAAATGTGGTTCAGAATGGTAGACGATGAAAAATTAATTGATCTAGTGATTTATATCACACTTGCTGTGGTTGCTACGTTGTAGCATAATCAACAAAAAGTCATAATCAACAAAAGCATAATCAGACCATTAATTGTCATCTCTATGTTTGAATTTGAAGATCATTTCTATTTCGTAATTAACTGCCATCATTAACAATTTTTTTTAGTGCGAAAATAACAAATGTTGTTGTTATAAATGTTGTTGTAAGTAATAGTGTAAATTGTTAACAATAAAAAATTTTTATTTACAGTATAACATTTAATTGGTTAAGCTTCTTTTTTTTTTTGTACATTGAAGACAACTTGTGGCGGTTGGTGACATGCTGGTTAAGGTGTGTGGCTGGATGCGAAAGAACCCAGGTTTGAGTTCCACCTGGCAGAATGTTTTTTCAATTGAATTAACTTTTCTGTTCGGCCGTGACCTCTCTGTAGATAATGGCAAACCTCAGAGAGTAAAAACTGCCATAAAAAGCTTCTTGAGAACATGAGACGTTCGGAGTCGGCATAAAGCTTGTGTAGTTCCAGTTCTCGATCATTTGTGTTCAAACATTTCACAACACGCACAACAGAATTGATCATAAGAAGCTTGGACAAAGTCCTTTCAAGGCCTGAAATGGCCAAACGGTGTTTTTCTTCGAAGACAACTTATTTTTTGTTCTTTTTTGTGTGCTTACTCTTTTCTGACGCTGACAGTACGTCTCTTTTGGGTTTTTCTTTAATTATTGTTTACGAAAAACAGCCTTGAGTGCTTCAAAAAACAGTTTTAAAAAAATCATAAGTACCGACCTAAGGGGTAAGCATTAAAAAAAAATGGATGGTGAGTTTTGTCCAGAATCAGATTCTTCACTGAATTTTGCATCAAAATAGATGGTTTTGGGTTTTTTCTGGCAAATTCCAAACGCATAATTTGTATTTTTTTTAAATATCATAAAAAACCCCCAAAAAAACCGGTTTTTCGAACAGAACCGGGCCGATTTCGCCAAATTTTGAACTCTTTTTAGCTCTGATTGCTTTATTTATAATCATCCAGCCTTACCAAAAAAGTAATTTAGTGCTGGCTCTAATTAGTGCCAGCTCTAAAAAGATTTTTTAGCATAAGCTAAGCAGAGGCTACAGCTGCTACTAAATTTAAAAGCTGACGCTAAAATTTAATATCATTTTTTTAGTAAGGCTGATAGTTTATAATTCTGGGGGCACGCAGGATCCGAAATACTTTAGCATTTTCCATACAAATTTGACCCAGTCTAGTGGGCAAGGGAAACATCTTTGGTCCTACAGTAGGAAAGTACAGCCTCCACGACAACATAACTGATAACGGAATGAGAAAGATAGACGTCGACAAACTGCAATCAAAACGGACAACCGAAATCTTCGCCCCTCGACTCTCACTCCTGCTTCATGAAATCACTCCCCGATCGAAAATATATACGCGCAGTTTGCACACATATCCCACTCTATGCGTGCGGCTGCTGAAGAGGTTATTGGCTATCACCGCCCGTGCCGAAACCAGTGGCACGACCAAAAGTGTCGCGACGCCACTGTAGAGTAAGATGCCACCTACAAAACCACCCTGCAGGTGGTTATAACGCTGCTAAGGAACGATACAGAGAGAAGAGGAGGGACGAGAGACGTCTTTTCAGGCAGAAAAAAGCACAGTGCGAGAAGATTGAGATGTATGGCGACAGAAATGAGGTTCAAAAATTCTTCGAAAATATAAGCCGCCTGGCCGATGGTTTTAGAACAGGGGCCTCTTCCTGCAAGGATGAAAACGGAAATCTATTGACAGATACCCAGAGTACATTGACGTTATGGAGGTAACACTTCTCTAGTCTTCTGAATGGCGTTGATGACAACAATCCCGCCAATAGAGATGATATCCCGGAAACCACAATTATGGATGACAGCGTTGAAGTTTCGCTGCCCGACTATAATGAAGTCATGACAGCAATAACATGGCTTACACGACAACAAAGCCGCGGGAGCCAATGGCTTACCCGCTAAGTTGTTTAAGAACGGAGGCGAAGCTCTGCTTAAATGCATTCACGTGCTTTAATGCAGAATATGATCGGAAGAATGCATTCCAAACGGTTGGAACCTCAGTGTACTCTGCCCAATTCACAAAAACCGTGAGATAAACCGCCAAAATATCGCATATAAGGTCCTGTCGATCGTATTATGTGAAAGACTAAAGCCCATCGTAAGCCAACTGATTGAGTCTTATCAGTGCGGCTTCAGACCTGCAAAATCTACCACCGACCATGCTACGATAAATCTTGAAAAATACCCTAGAGAAACAAATCGACACCCACCCTCTTTTTGCCGATTACAATGCCGCCTTCGACAGTCCAATAAGGAATCACCTATACTCCACCATGTCTGAATTTGATATACCTGCAAAATTAATCGCTCTATGCAGAATGATACTGAGTTACACCAGCAGCGCAGTTAAAATCGCGAATGACCACTCCCCCCCCCCCATTTGATATCAAATAAAGTTTCAGACAAGGTTATTCCTTATCGTGTGCCTTTTTTAATCTAATTATGAATAAGATCATTCGAGCTGCTGATCAGATGCAAAGCGGCACCATATTCTATAAGAGTGTTATGTTGCTAGCGTATGCTGATGATATTGATATCATTGGCAATAATACACGCGATGTCAGTGCAGCATTCTCCTCAGATAAGCAGATAAGATGAAATATCTGGTGTCAACAAACAAACAGTCCCAGCGTCTTAGCACCCACGTCACTGTTGACAACATCTCCTTCGAGGTTGTGAAGGACTTCGTATACCTGGGATCCAGCATTAACTCCACCAACGATATCACTAGACAGATAAAACGAAGGATAACTCTTGCCAACAGGTGTTACTTGGGGCTCAGTAGGCAATTGAGAAGCAGAGCCCTCACTCGACGAACAAAAGTCACGCTCTTATAGTCACTAATCATGCCCGTCCTGTTATACTTATGCAGCACAAACCTTTGAGTTGAACAGCTCTAATGAAAAGACTTTGGGAGCTTTCCAAAGAAAGATCCTTCGTAAAATCTACGGACCAATCTGCGTCAATGGCGAGTACCGAATACGATGGAACGATGAGCTATACGCTGACGTCAACATAGTAAAGCGCATAAAAATCGAGCGGCTTCGCTGGCTAGGTCATGTTGAGCGGATGGAAGATGACGCTTCAGCGAAGAAAATATTCGATTTAGCACCCAGCGGCGGTCAACGCAAAAGAGGATGACCGCATCTTCGTTGGAAGGACCAAGTAGAGGACAACCTGACAAAACTTGGAGCTTCCAACTGGCGCCACCAAGCGCAAAATAGAAGTGGCTGCAGCAAATTCTTACAACAGGCCAAAACCGACTTACGGTTGTAAGCGCCACCTAAGTAAGTAAGTAAGTACATGCGTATTTTTGCAAAAAAAAACTACTTTTAGGCCTGTTGCAAGAATGTTACAAACACTTTTAACTATTGATAGCTAGGCGTGGCACTTAACTTAAAAGAAGCATCTTACTAAAAGTCGATGAAGAAATAAAAAAATATTGTACAGAGAGATAGTGTCTGTAAGACTCATATTTTTGATAAAATACAGACTAGATTGAACGAACGGGTAGAGAGAGAGTTGGAAAGATTAAAATGGGCAATAATATAACTTTTCAAATATTAATTACATATATGTAAAAATGCATTATCTTAAAATTTTTTTTTTTTTACTTTATTTTTCTATTTCTTTTTTTTCTAGCTCATTAAAACATACCTACCACCTTGTTCAAAAAGAAAGGATCATTCACACTGTGAACTGGACTTAGCTGTCCGATTCGAAAAATTTGTTAGAATGTTGTTAGTAGGTTGCCACATGTGTTTATGGCAAGGCTGCCAAATATCAGCGTCTCTCGTTGACATTTGGTAAAGTGACAGTGTTTTGCTTACAACAACTTTTTTCGTGTCTTCAATTTTTACGATGGAAGAAAAAATTCAGCCTGATTCACTCGCCTGATGCCTGGTTTGCGTGTCAAACTCGTATGCCCATGTCTCATCACTAGTAATGATGTATTCGATGAATGATTCGTCGTTTTAGACCATTTCCAGCATGTCTTTCGCGATAGCAACTCGGTCTCTTTTTTTGCATGAAATTGAGTTCTTTCGGTACCAACTTCGCAGCGACACGTCTCAAGCCCAATTCATTCTTTAAAATGTTCTGAACGGATCCAATTGAAATGCCGACGTCCTCTGCTATCTCTCTAATCGTCAATTTGCGATTTTTGAGCAACACTTCTTTGATTTTTTCAACGTTTTCTTCGGTAGTCTAACACGATAGTCGCCCGGTACGAGGGTCGTCTTCCACTTCGTCTTGGCCACTTACGAATCGGTTAAACCACTTGTTTGCCTTCTGATACGATAGAGCAGAGTCACCGTAACATTTCATTAACATTTTACGCGTAACTAGTTGCTGAATTTTTTCTTCCATCGAACAAATCGAAGACACGAAAAAAGTTTTTCTAAATTTTCGAATCGTACTCTTAAGTCCAGTTCACAGTGTGAATGAACCTTTCTTTTTGAACAAGGTGGTATATAATTGTGTAACATGAATAAGTTTTTTTTATTAAATAGTTTTTGGGAAAAACTAAGTTTCAAATCAAAATTGATTCCTTTAATTAATTTTGATTATATCTCAACCTCAAAATGCTGAAAATAAGAAATAAATAATTTTTTCACACTTCAAAAAGACACGCTTATGTACAGAATACACATATCGTTTAATATTTTTATTTATTTTAATAATTTTATTAAATTTAATTTCAGACAAATTACCAGGTCGATTGGTCTTAACATCCCATACAAAACGAAAAACATAAATATTTCCAATAACAAATACACATGTGAGTAGCACGGCTGTGCTTTATTATTTTAATTAATTTCCATGGCGGAACAACAACAAACCAACTAACCACCCGCCGACGCAATGGTTGGTTGGTTGACAAGCTGCGGTTACCATGAAAATTGGCGTTGGCAGTGGCGGACATAAATTTTGGCCAACTTTTGGATTCATTTCAGAATCAATGTTAGTATGTATATATATGTATGTATGCATCTTAAGCTGAAAGGCAATGACAAGGATAGCTAGAAATGTGTTCTAATAATTCATTTTTTACCCATTCATATTAAATCTTAAAAATAATATCATAAATAACAAACTCAGCAACATAAAAAAAAATATATTTATGGCTTTTCCAAAACAAAAAAAATTAAAAAAAAAATAATTGAAATGCGAATATATGCATAAAAAAATTTGCTTAACGACTATAGAAAATGTCGTCATTAAAATTTGACTCAAATTTAATATTTGTATGTTTATATTTTATTTGTGTGTCTTCTAAACAACAAACAATTTCAATAATTCTCAGCAGACATAACGTTCTCCACACACTTAAGCAGTCTAATGAAGAGGCTTTGCAGTCATTAACTGAATTCTATTTTAACCAAATGGGTTTCGACATGTGGGAAAAATTCTACAAAATGTGTTAATATCTGTGAATGCGTGAAAAGCGTCAATTATTTGCATATTTCGAATGTGAAGTGAAAATTATAGAATACGTTTTTAATTGTAGAAATAAAATTTTTAAGTGCGTCTAAATGGGTCAATTGGGATATATTCATAAAAAATAATTACTGTCGAAATTGTTCAAAGGAGCTTGCTACATTTGATCTTGTAGATGATCGTTTATGTTAATGCATTTTCGGGGCATAGTTTCTTCAAAGCTGATCCGAAATTTTTCGCAAAAATATGACAACATATTTTTAAGTTGTACACAAAATGAAATAAATAGAAAATTATTTGTTAGTAAAACGATTTTATATTGAAGTATCACGTATGACGAAAGCGTTACTTTATGTTTATTGTATTTTCTTCAAGTTTAATTTCAACTTCATAGTTAATTTGACAGATTATCGAACTGTTTTTTTTATAAAAAGCTTACAACTGCGTGAAACGTATAATCTGTAACGCCGTATAGTGAACTATATTTAAGAGCTCTCGATTTTCGAGCTTTTGGGGACTCGGGCTATCTGGGTAAATCCAACTGCCCGGGCCATATCCGGGTATTTTCGGATATTTTGAACTACCCTGACTTTATTTTAAAAACATGCAACAACAATAGAGTTAAGTTACTACAGCTTTTTCGCACTTCCTCAGCATTAACCCATCTAAAGCCACGACCTAGTGATCATTGAAAAATATCAATGTTATGGATGCCAGTGACCACATACAAGTTAATGTGGAAAAAATTTACCCGCCAAAGAATGGGTTAGGCTCAGGGACAACACAAAACGTAACAACTTATCATGCATATACATAGATCTAATTAGTAAACTGTTTTTAATCTACTATTGAGTTGACCTTTTGACAAATAAACATGGAAAACGCTATAGTTGTTAACAGATGCATGACCCATGCGGTTTAAAAGAGCAGTAGCAATTTAATTTGTTCTACTGAATGGTAAATAAATTAAATTGCTAGGGTTTCTACTGCTTCTACGGTTAGTGTTAAAATTTATGTGAGAAAGAAGCTCTGGAGAATCGAATACACCTGCTATGAGTTGGTGTAAATATACGATATCTGCAGATTTTCTATGCTCACTTAAAGACTGCATTTTTAACTGTTTCAAACGATTCTTATAAGGAGGAAGGTCTAATATGTGCATTCCACTTAAGCCCCCTTAGAGCAAACCTAAAAAAACGTTTTTGGATTCTTTCAACATTCACATTAGACTGTATCTCTGCTCCATACATTTTGGAAAAGTATCTCAAATCCTCCCACCGCAGGCAGATTCTGAATACAGCAGGACGAAAAAAATTTCAAATTTATAAAAACTGAGTGGGTGCCACCTAAAAGAGTGTTTTTTGAGGCACATTTTTTAAAATTTCACTTATTGATTTTTACTCACTATTTAATAGCAAAAATAAAAAAAAATTTAATCGTTATAGAACCAAAATTGCACGCTTAATTCAACTGTATTCTTATTTATTTATATTAAAATTTATTTATATTATCGTCTTTGACGATATCTACACGACTTAAGGCAGTCTTTTATCTTATAATCAAAAATAAAATTATTCCTTTTTCGCGAAAAGGTCATAGGTTGGCATTAATCTGGATTTAGAAACATATTATTTTTAGAACACCAAACTTCAAAGGATTTCGGATCAGACTGGATCTAAATTGTATTTAGAATCAACCATTCTGTATATTTTTATATCATCCGCATAGATAAGCAGATGGAGAGTATTCTATGATGTGAGTTACATCATTGATTGCTAAAATAAACAGAAGTGGACCAAGGTGGCTACCCTGATGAAAACCTGATTCAGCAATAATTTCAGAAGACTTGTGAGCTTTATGCCAAGTAATTTCATGAAGCAACAGGTTGCCACAACAACATTCTGTTAAGGCGGTCTTCTCATTCAAAACCCGTTTTTTGGACCCTTTTTAAAAAAATTCTTATTTGAAAACGCAAAGAATAATTGAAAACTTTTTTATTTATTGTATTACAAAAGGTTCAAAGTAAATAAAAAAATTTTTTTTGCCTCGATACGTGGGCTGTTCAAAAAGTAATGAGACTTCAAAGTTGGTGGTGAAAAAAAAAGGTGTCGTCACGGCGGCCACGATTCCGGGTCTCCGGAGCGTCTGAAATGAAAAAAAAGGGGTAATAATCAGTATAGATGTAATTCTCGGGTGAACCTCAAGCTTAATTTTGTGATTTTTTTTGACAAAATGGCGGCCATTCAAAAAAAAAATTTCAATTTCGGGTTTTTTTTTTTGTAGTTTAGTGTAAAAAAAAATAGTAAAAAATTTTTTAAAATTATGGTCGAGGTTCACCCGAGAATGGTGACAATTCTGCGTCGATTCCATTTTGTTTCATGAAAATCGGTTCAGTTGAACTGGAGATATCATGGCCGCCAGTTCGAAAAACGTGGGTTCGAGATAAACGCGTTTAAAGTTTGAAGTAATTTTTTTGGGAAAAAAAAAAAAAAATCAAAAATGTTTAAATGCAGTTTTAAAGAGCTGACAATTTTTACTTACAAATATTAGTCGGCGATGCCAGCTCCATACAGGCCACCTTCCTCTTTTTCGTAGAAACTGCTTTCTGCTGCCCTCTCTGCTCTGCGAGCCGTTCTGCCAGCTTTTGATGATGCCGCAGCTCGAGTCTCTGATCGGTTCAATCTGTCTTCATTGCGAGATAGTGCGTATTCGTATGCGTTTTTGCCAATCGCAATACCCATCAAACCCATAATTTTAAGTATGGGTATAAAACCGTCGTTGAAGAGGCACGTTGCAATGAAATTGGCCACTTCGATGGTGCGTGCGCCTGAGTTGATGTGTTTGGGCGAAAGTGACCAAAGAACAGAATTGTAGGACTCATTGGAATTCTGAGTTTCAGATCCAAGGCATCTTTCAAGCAAATTATCTGCCGACAGCGCTTCGTAAGCTGGTTTTATTACCTCCATCACCTTCTTGTCCATCAGACCTTGCTTCACAAAAGAGGCTGTATCTTCTAAAGTATTTCGAATTTCTAAAAATCCTTTTAGGGGCATATTCACAACTACCCAAGCTATAAATAAATGCAAAAAAAAAGTTGAAAAAAAAAAGTTGCTCAATGAGAAGACCCCCTTAATGTAGTACATTTTTTGAACCTTTGCTTTGTGCTAAGAAGTAGAAAAACACGTTTTAAATTGGAAAGCACACAACTGCAATTCCGCTTTGGTTTTAGCAGGTGTGCTTATAAGATTTTCAAAGTTAATGGAATGCATGAGCCACTGAAGATTACTGATGAGTTGGTGTAGCGACCAACGAAACAGCTGTCTAGTCTGCTGGTGATTGTTCCGTAAAGAATATTGTTGTTGTGGCAACCGGTTGCTTCATGAAATTACTTGGCATAAAGCTCACAAGTGTAATTCTTAAAAATTAATATTTTTAAGAATTGCTAAAAACTAAATACCAACAAGTTTTATTTCATTGAAATTAGTTAAAAATTCGTCGAGTTATTTAAATTTTCAACATTAATCTTTTAAAAACAGCACAAAATCGTTGTTTTTCATGCTGCTTTGCCTAAACTGAGTTTTTCGCAAATAAAATCAAGCAAAACATTGTTATTTTAGTGATTTTGTAGTGAAGTGGAATACTTCAAATTCAATAAGTCGACGAATTTTCAACCGATTTCAATTAAATAAAACTTGCTGGATTCAGAATTAACTACAATTTTTATTGCTATGCATAACGGGACATTTAATACAGAATATGTCCACAAATTGATCTTAAATATAAAAAATATGAAATATTTAAGGAAATTTTTAACTGTATCATCCTACAGATGAAGAATTGCGCTTTATACAATTTTCTTAAGAAGAAGTTAATTAAGATTTAGTTTCATGAAGAACAATGGGAACGACTAGATATGGTACAACCATTGATGCTATGCTTTCACGCTTACCACAAACGTAATATTACAGTATTTAATAATGACGTTACTATAAATGAAATTCAGTAATTTACCTCATAATGAATTTATGTAATAAATATATTTTAAAACTTAAAAAGTATACAATCCTTTTACTAATATAACAGATTCACCCCCTTTATTCACCCCCTCTACCTTTAATATACATCTCAAACTCCTTGGTAATCGATCTAGAAGAGTAAATTCCAGTCGCGCGTCGGAGCTGACAAGCACACTTTTTGAAGCGAAGCTTTTTACGCCCCGTTCTGTGATTTGCTTGGAGTGAAATCAGAAAAATTTTCGACAGATTTTTTCTTAGAATTTTATATGGTTTCTTTGTTTCTGTGTTTTTTACAACAAGTCAATTTAATATATATATAACAAATATAAAAAAACATTTCTTCGCCTGCCGTGGGGATTCGAACTCGTAAACCTTTGTTTGGAAGTTCTATACTCCATCCATTGAGCCCAACACCTTCTTTATATTCAAGCATTGATTTAGTATTAACTGCAACTGAAGCTTTGTTGCAGTACATACAATAATCTATTAATGTATTTGTGTGGTTTGGGTAGCTGCTTAGCCACTTGCTACAAGACTTGATTAATATATTTTTATGGTTTGGGTAGCCGCTAAACCACTTGCTACAAGATTCATCAGTATTGCCACTTTTCCACAATTGTGGTAAATCTAGCACTTTTTTAGTTTCTACCACTTTTATCACCCTATATTTATATAAAAATTATTGCATTTTAATTAGAATTTTAGAAATTGGATTGCATATATTTTATTTGTTATTACATTTAATATTTTATTTTAGAACTGTTTTAAGAACATTATATGAGAAATATTTGCAATAAAACTAATTCAGCGTGAAAAAAACTTACTTTATGGTATACTTCTTATGATTTGTTTTGCTGTAGGACTTCAGTCTTAAGATTTTTCCTTATATTAATATATTCCAAAGTTTTTTAAAATTCACCACTCGTATCCGATTGGAGAAGGCGCGCGCAAAGCAGAGGCGCCTGGCGAGAGCTGATGAGGTCGGTTGAAACCCGGACACGGGTTGTTACGACCACCTAAGTAAGTAAGTAAGTAACACTGGTCATCATCCTCAATTTGCTAGTGCCATCTGTTAGCGCCATCAACTGTTAACATAGCTGCAGTTTTATATTTGATATTAAATCAACATCAAAATGTAACAGAGCTGTTTGGATCGGTGGAAACAGTGTCGACTTATTAATCAGTGGTTCATGGGATCGATCCCCATGGTGGGCAAAGTATACTTTTTTTTATGTGAATGCGTTTAAGCTGTTGTTGGTACATGCTTTTGTTTTCTTTTTGCATAGTGCGAAAAAAATTAACAAATGCCCACAAGTGCGTTGAAATAACAATGACAGTAACATAAAAAGCTTCGCTTCTCTCGTCTGTCCAACGACGCACCTGTGTTTTTTATTTTTGCTACATTTGGCAATTCCACAGCATCCACCTGTAGAGACGAAAATGGAGATCTGAATACGGATACGCAGTGTGTGCTGAGATTGTGGATACGGCACTTTTCCAATTTACTTACTGGCGACGATTCCACCAATGTCGCCCATGGAGAGCGCAGTTCAGAGCTACCAATCAACAATGACGGAGTGGAAGTACCACCACCTAGCCATGAAGAGGTTCGAGTTGCTATCCAACGACTCAAAAACAATAAAGCAGCGGGTGCTGACGGCCTGTCAGCTGAATTGTTTAAAACCGGCGGCGATGAATTGATAAGGCGCATGCATCAGCTCATCAGCAAAATATGGCTAGAAGAAAGCATGCCCGACGATTGGAACCTCAGCGTACTGTGCCCTATACTTAAGAAAGGAGACCCAACAATCTGCGCAAGTTATAGAGGTATCAGTCTTATTTCCATCGCATATAAAGTTCTCTCAAGCGTACTGTGTGAAAGATTAAAGCCGATTACAAAAACACTGATTGGACCTTATCAGTGTGGCTTTCGACCTGGTAAATCCACCATAGACCAGATTTTCACGCTACGACAAATCCTGGAGAAAACCCACGAAAATCAAATTGAC
This sequence comes from Coremacera marginata, assembly GCA_914767935.1. NCBI lineage: Eukaryota > Metazoa > Arthropoda > Insecta > Diptera > Sciomyzidae > Coremacera > Coremacera marginata. Next base: position 151,731,908 of record OU612044.1, read on the forward strand.
ACACACCATCTCTTTGTCGATTTTAAAGCTGCGTTCGATAGCCCGAGAAGGGATTGCCTATACGCAACAATGTCTGAGTTCGGTATACCTGCAAAGTTGATTAGACTTTGCAGAATGACGTTGAGCAACACACGCAGCTCCGTCAAGGTAGGAAATGACCTCTCCGAAACCTTCAATACCGAAAGAGGTTTCAGGCAAGGCGATCCACTGTCTTGCGATCTCTTCAACATCATCATGGAGGGGATCGTACGAAAGGCCGGTGTGCATCGTAATGGCACCATTTTCTATAAAGGTGTCCAGCTCCTTGCGTACGCTGATGATATTGATATTGTTGGCAGAACCAAGAGAGATGTTACCGCTGCTTTCGCCGCTATCGAAAAGGAATCAGCCAAAGTGGGTTTGACGATAAATGAGGGTAAAACAAAGTATATGCTGTCTACAAACAAGGGAGTGCGGCGTTTAGACTCCCACGTTTCATCCGGCAGCTATAACTTTGAAGTAGTCAAGGAGTTCGTTTACCTTGGCACCGCCATTAACACTAACAACGAAATCAGCCTGGAGATAAAGCGAAGAACAATAATTGCTAATAGGTGCTACTACGGGCTCAGTAAGCAACTAAGTTCCAGAGCCCTCTCTCGATCGACAAAACTAACACTCTACAAGACGCTTGTTCTACCTGTGCTGCTTTATGGCGCTGAGGCATGGGTAGTTTCGCAAACTGACGCAGCCGCTCGGGGGGTGTTCGAGAGAAAAGTTCTTCGCAAAATCTTCGGTCCTGTTCGAGTCGGCGATGACTATCGCATCCGAATGAACCACGAGCTGTATGAGCTCTACGATGACATTGACGTAGTTCGGCGTATAACTGTGCAGCGACTACGCTGGCTGGGTCATGTCCATCGTATGAACGACGAAGCTCCAGCGAAAAAGGTGCTCGAGGCGAGGGTCGCTGGTCAACGACGACGAGGGAGACCATGCCTCCGATGGATGGACCAGGCTGAGGAAGCCCTAACCGCACTTGGTGTATCCGATTGGAGAAGGCGCGCGCAAAGCAGAGGCGCCTGGCGAGAGCTGATGAGGTCGGCTGAAACCCGGACACGGGTTGTTACGACCACCTAAGTAAGTAAGTAAGTACATTTGGCAATTGATAACGTTCACCTTGTTAATTTCACCATTACCATGACCTTGTTAGTTTCACCACGATTTGACAATTTTTCACAGTTTGCCTCTCTCTGTCAAAATTTTTTGACAAGCGTAGCAAAATTTGTAAACGTCATGTTCAACTTATATAAATTTACCATGAACAAAACGGCTTTTCTTGACATAAACGGCTTAGTTCATCTTCTTGTCAAAATAATTTTGACAAAACGACTTGTGTGGTACAAGCTATTTTTTGTTAGGAATACATTTAACAAATTGTCTTATCCTTTTTATTATTAATTTCAAAGAAAACTTTTGCTCTTCTAAGTGGAAAAAACATCGCAAAATGTTTACTTCATATTTGTGTGTAAGTGTCTAGTATAAGATTTCTTTCAATTCATATAGACACAATTTTGCTAGGCATTTTAACACTATTTTCGTTCTCCTGAAAAGTTGAGGATTTAAAAAGAAGTCGTTTTGTCAAATGTCCACAGATAAAATATAGAGTTTATGGAGGAATTATTGACAATTCATGAATGATCGATGAATGAATTATCCACAATCGCTTGAAGTTTGAACATGGTTACTTCTTGTTAAATATAAGAATTTCTATTGAGGCTCAGGGCCAATTACCCCTTTTTTACCTACTCATTCTTCCCCTCTCTGAATCTTAGACTTAGACTAGGAGGTAATAAATAAGAAGATTTCATCCGATTTTAATCAAAAGATGGCTTGTGTATTTAAAAAAAATAAGCCCATCTTAAATAATATTGTTTGAATTTAATAGTTCTAATAAATTCACTCAGTAGCTGCTCCAGTTTTTTACACTTTAAATGAACAGCCAAGCGTACGATTTCATCAGGAATTATTTTACTAAATACACCCTTGACCGATCAACCGATTGACCGACTTCAACATAAACTAGACATTATTAATTACACGGTATAAGAACATCAACACACGTCATTAGATAAATTTGGAGTAACGTACGAGCAGGCACACACCAAGAGACAATGCCAACCACCTGCTGGGATCACTCTTAATTTTGTGACCTCAAATGATCGCTGTCTCGTTCATTGTGGGTGTGAAAAATGCTAATGCGTTCGATGGACCACAAAATTATTATGCTTTACTTGCCGCTACAAAATCTTTAAATTTTTATTGTGACTACAAAAAAAAAATTTTAATTAAATAAGTTAATCTTTTCATTCTTTTATTCAATTTTAGTTTATCTGCAATGAAATTTATGATAATATTAATTGATGAAGAGAAAACTCTAACATATTTTCTCAATTAATGTCTTATTTTTCAACACGAAATAAAAAAAAATATTTAAAAACTCAAGTTAATTAAGTAAAAAATGTATTTTTGGTTTTTCCAAAAATTTCCCATATTTTTCTTCTAAGATTATTCAGGTAAATTTTTTCGATTTAATTCAAGTTAACGCACCGTTTAAACTTTAAGACATACAGAACTTACACCTCTATCTGATCTTTTTATTGTGCGCGTGTAAATATTTTCGTAGACAAAATTTTCATCAAGTATTCAAAAACATAATTAAAATATTTGCCAAATGTGTTTTCTATTTTGAAAACTGATGATCATTGATGATCGGTATCGTATCATTGTTGAATGCTTGAAAATCGTATTTTTCTTCTATAGAAAATTAAAAAAAAAATATTTTGTTTTATTTTTTCTAGTAGCGGTGGTTGTTATTTTTAGTACAGTATATGTTGCTGTGAATTGTTTAATGAAACGTTAGCAAAATAAACATTATTTTCGGCATTCATAAATTGATATAAATTTATAGATTTTGAATGATTTTAACGCAGTTTTTTATTGTATTTCATTTGATGTGGCTAAAAAGCACGTGCTGTCTTAAGAGTTTATTTAAAAATATGAGTTTTTCCCAAATCTACGCCGTTAAAAGGTTGAAAAAAAAGTAGGATGAATAACCGTATATATTGAAGCGCATTTACACATTTTATTCAATTAAAAGAAATTGAATCCCGGAATTAGTTTCCGTTCTGTGAAGGGATGCAATTTCGGCGAGCATAAAATATTTGTGGGTCTTAATAATTTAAGGGAACTATCCAAGGTTGATTAATATAGGTTAAGTTACTTGAGAGAAAATCACTTTGTTTCGCTCTTTTTTCCTGTTAGGTAAAAATTGTATAGATTCAGATTTTTTTTCCTGATTTCCATTCATCCATTCTGATAGATCTCAAGTGACTCAACCTATATTAAACAACCTTAGGACTATCCATTTTTGTATTAAATTTACGTATGTTTTATGAGAGGATAACGAAATACCGTTTACATTATACATATTTACAACTGCATATTGATTCAATGCAATATTCGAGTGTAGAATTTTGAAAAAATCTAAATTTTTACATATTTTTTAAAACTTAGACATTTAAGAATTTACCCTTGAAAGGTATTTTGAAATTTGCTCCATTTTAGTGGTGCGGCATCTAATCTAGTACGACCAGAACTCAAATCTTTAAACTACTTTTTCTAACACGTTTGACATGATATCTCATGTTCTACTGGACCGGTTAACTTAAAACTTAACCGAAATATAACCCGAACTAGAAATATACAAAAATTTTGTTTTTTAATATTTTTAAAAAATTCGAAACTTTGAAAAAATGTAGACCGTAGACCAGAAATTCCTTAACAAAAAATCGTTTGTAAATCAAAGACGAATTTTTAACCGACTTAAAAAAGGAGGAGGTTCTCAAGTTCGTCGGTTTCTGTTTTTTTTTTTTTTTAATGTATGTACATCGATAACTCCTAAACCATATGCCTGATTGCCATAATTTTTGGGGAACAGATAGATATCATAAGCATGGAGGTGTCCGTAAAAAAGTGTGCGGTATTTGAGAACTGGGAGTGGCAATAATAGATCTCGCAATACAAGATACTACTGTATCTCGAATAATATTGACACTAGGGTACTGCAATTTAGTGTAGGGGTAGGCACAATTATTGCAAATTACGGGCAAGAAAATGGGCGTAATTCGACAAATGGGCGTGGCAATATTAGAAAAACAGTGTATCTTGAATAATTTTGAGACTAGAGTACTGCAATTTAGTATAAGGGTTCTTTCTTATTACAAATTATGGTCAATTAAGTGGGCGTTATTCGACAAATGGGCGTGGCAATGTTATAAAAACACTGTATCTCGAATAATATGGAAACTAGGGTAGTACTGAAATTTAGTGTAGGGGTAGACACAGTGTATACAAATTACGGTCAAGAAAATGGGCGTTATTTGACAAATGGGCGTGGCAAAATTAGAAAAAGAGTATATCTCGAATAATATTGATACTATGGTACTGCAATTTAGTTTAAGGGTAGGCATTACTATTACAAATTATGGCCAATAAAGTGGGCGATATTTGACAAATGGGCGTGGCAATATTATAAAAACACTGTATCTCGAATAATATGGATACTAGGGTACTGAAATTAAGTGTAGTGGTAGGCACAATCATTACAAATTGCCGTAAAAAAAAATGGGCGTTAATGGACAAATGGGCGTCGTAATATTAGAAAAGAGTATATCTCGAATAATATTGACACTAGGGCACTGAAATTTATTGTAGTACAGGGGTAGGCAGAATTATTAAAAATTATGGTCAGTAAAGTAGGCGTTATTCGATAAATGGGCGTGGCAATACTAGAAAACACTATCGCAGTTAATATTGACGCTGGGGTACTGAAATGAAGTACAGGGGTAGGTAGAATTATTGGAAATTACGCTCAAGAAAGTGGGCGCTTATTTAACAGAGGGGCGTGGCAATATTAAAAAAACACTTTATCTCGGATAATATTGACACTAGGGTAATAAAACTTGTTACAAGAATGGGTATAATAATTTCAAAACATGTGACATCTAATTTAAATTTAAGAGGCAGATATTTGAAATAACCAACAAACTTTCAGAATTTAATAGAACAAATTTTTTCGGAGCATTGTATTTATGTTGTTTATACATTTTTTTCGAAAATTTATCATATTCTCTAAAAAGGAAGAAATAAAAATTTAAAAAAAAAAAACAACCGACTACAAAATCACTACAAAGTAAAAAATAATTTTAAAAATAGTTTTCCTTTTAATTTCTTGGTCATATTTGATAATTTATTTAAACATATTATTATATATGAAATCTTAATATTTTAGTTTTTTTCTTATTAGTTTTATTATCATAAATATATTAATTTCTTGATGAATACAAATGCTTTGAATTTGGCGCTTCTGATTAAAAGTCTGATTATATTAGCGCCAACCTTAAAAGCTTTTGTATTCATCAAGTAATTAATATATTTATGATAATAAAACTAATAAGAAAAAAATTAAGATATTAAGATTTCATATATAATAATATGTTTAAATAAATTATCAAATATGACCAAGAAATTAAAAGGAAAACTATTTTTAAAATTATTTTTTACTTTGTAGTGATTTTTTAGTCGGTTGTTTTTTTTTTTAAATTTTGCACACCTTTTAATGATTTACTAACGAATTTTCTTACAGTTTTCTTTTACTGACACATGGTCGCATGGCTTGCAATGCTTATTGGCCAATGTGATAGAAAAGGCATGTAGCTGGCAATTCTAAATCCATTGTCAAGCAAATGTTCAATTGTTAGTTTTTGTGTAAAGTTGTGTAAAAATATATTAAAAAGTGAATATTTTAAATAAAAAATGGCAAGTTTAGTGCCATAAATAAATCGAGAAATTTTAAAGAAAAAACGTGATATTTAAGAAGAAGAATATTTAAGGAACGTCTGTGAAGAAAAAAAAGGAACAAAAACTTCGATGTACTGGAGCTAGAAATTAACATTGGGTAGGCAATAGAAGAACAAATTTAAGATCTACTTTATATTAATATTTATTTTTAAAGTTATACGAATTTTTTATAAATTAATTTTTTTAAAACGTAGATGCAGTATATTATATTTTTACCACCACATATGTTTTATTGATATTTTAAAAAAATATAAAAATAAATTGAATTATTGAATTATATATTTATATCAACAAAATTTCTTTCCTCATTCTATTCAGCATTGCAATAAGAAATTTCTCAAAAAAATTCATCCTGCTTTCGTTACGAAATTTTTTTCATCTCTTCGTTGCAGAAATTTATTGCATCTTTCCAATTTTATTTCGTTCACGAAGTTTCCTTTGAATTTTCGTGTTGTTTCTTTGGCGAAATTTACTACATATTTCCATCTTGCTTTCGCTGACGAAATTTCCAACATTTTTCTCTGAAAGTTTCGTGGGCGAAAATTTGGACACTTGTTTGAAATTTTTAATTGCATGATTTGTATGGGCGACTCCACAAGTTTCTTCGACGATACAGAATTTTCGTGCATGAATCTTCAATGAATCCTTTAAAAAGAAGCCAACTGGGTAGTGCGGAATATTCTTACATTCTTACTAATTAATAATTTTTTTCAGTGAAATCGTGTCAAAATCGATGCATCCTCTTTTTTAGCACCCCCCACTCTACCAGCCTATAATTTTTTTAATTTTTTTTTTCATTTTTTTAGGCGGCGATGTGACGATTTTTATTGAAGGAAAAATTTCAAGAAACACGTATACATGTTTATAAACCATTGTTGCTCAAAGGCGCACAAATGTGCACAACAGCTTTTGTGCTTTCACACGTCAAAAATCGTAACACGTAAAAAATCACCTCAGTTCGCTTTGGCACTTCAAGCAGTGAAGACTGCGTTGCTTAGTTTTATTAATGCATGCAAAAATAATTAATATTTTTTTCGTGTATTTAATATTGTTCAAAATGATTACTGGTAGTGATCAGATAAAATATTTATTTATTATGAATGCTTTTAAGGATGCGCAATGTTTACTTTGCTGCACTTTACTAGTAAAAACAAAAAGAAGCTTAAAGCTCCCTAACACAGACGCAAAAATGTCTATGTAGTAGAATGAGCACCACTCCCTGTAGGAAAATCAACTAATTTAAAAGTAGTTGATAAAGTAGTTTTTTGTCAACCACAACTAGTTGAAATTCTGACTTTTTCCCATAGAACGAACTAACTTATTTTGTATGGTGATGTCCGCTAAATAAGTCAATTGACTTTCGTCTGCATATATTTTCAACTACTTGTTAAATTAGTTATATTTAAATTATTTTTTAATGACTTTAAAACAACCAATTGAAAACTATTACTGATGGCCTAAAGTTAATAATATTTGATGAAATAACATGGTTAAATATATATAAACTTGTAATCTAATAAAAATTTGCAATTAAAACATGTCAAAATCATAGTAGTTGCCGCCTTAATATAATTCAAATTAGTTCATATACTGGTTTATTTTAAACTAGTTTTTTGATTAGTTGTTTTTAAAAACAAGCTAGTTCGTTCCTATAGGGCTGTTATAAACATATAACAAAAAAGTGAAACATTTTTGTTTATAAACATGTAACAATAAAGTTTAACGTTTTTGTTTATAAACATGTGATAAAAAAGTGAAACGTTTTGTATATAAGCGCTGTCTAAAAGAGACACCGTGGTTGGCAGTTTTAGGGGATCGCTGGTTTCCAATCTTATGTCAGGATTTTAAAATTTAAGATGGCGGATAGGGCTGCCACCTAAATATTTTACAAATTCTTGCTATTTTAAAATTCTAACAACGTATTCGGACTAAGCAACCTATTTTTACCTTTCGTTCGCCCCAGCACTAAACTCGCAAAAATACAAAAAATTCAGGTTGATAGGGTATCCGCCATCTTTAATTTTTTATTTAATACATCGTTTCCAATTGATTTATAGCCAAACAGGTGTTGTTGCTCTTGGTAGAAGCAAAGATAAAAACTTTATGATTCTCGGGGGGATTTTAACGTAAATTTTGCATCAAATGATTCTTTGCACATAAATAACAATCCCAACGAACTAACAACAAAATCCGGATCTACAATAGATGCAAATTTTTCACCTTATCTCGAAAATTCTCGAAATCACGTATATATATCTCAAATTTTAGTTATCACAAATCATTAATATCAGTATTTTTAATTGAAGCACAAATCAATTATAGTGTAAATATTGAATAAACGGAATATTTAATATGGAATTTTGTATTGTATTACTTTTGAGATTCTCTTTCTCTCTCTCTCTCTATCTCCATTTTTTTTTTTGTCTCTTACAAGATTTCGAATATACTTAAATACGGTCGTGAGGGGTATTTTCGACCTTGTGCGAGATCGATTTCTTACTAGTTTAATTTGTTCGTAGCAGGGGTGGTATCGGCTGGGTTGATAATTGACAATCAAAATCGTCGCTTTTGCTCCGTATAAGGTGATTATCACATTGACAATCACTTTTTTCCCTATTGATTTCATGCGATAGGTATTTAGGTGTCGTTTGCAAAAACGACAATCAAAACAGCGACTGTCAACTATCACCTTAGGCGATTTCACCCCAGTTCTTGTTGTTCGTAGCAAAAATTCAAACTATAACCTAAATTAAGTTCTGAACTTTCAAGTACTTCAAGCCAGGCTTGATTTTTCAAACTGCTATAAAATATAAGGTTTTGGCTTTTCAAGCACAAGAAACTGCATTAAAATCAACTTTTTTTTTAAAAGCTCTTGAGATTAGCTATCTGAATAACCGAACACAATATAAAGTCAATCACATAGTCAAGCAGTTTAAAAGGCTTAAAGCCTTATTCTGGTGATTGACAATTGTAAATTTATTGACAACTGTAAAAATTTTAAAATGTAATAAAAAGCTCATAACATAACAAAACTGTCAATACCGTTATAAAAATATTCAGATCAAATCATTTTACTAAGCATTTTGAAAAATTTTTACTACTGGGACACAAAAAATAGCACATAAGATACTGATTATTGACATAAACATTGACATAAGTCAATGATTTTAAAGTTGTTACTGACCCCCTTAAATTGAAAAAGAGCGAAAGTTTTTGTGAATCTCACATGGGAAATTTTCATATAGGAAATTTTTTCTGTGTAATATTAAATAATCGTCGCGATATAAACATCGGAAAAGTCTGAGTATCGAAGCTGCAAGATACTATTTTTTATTTTTCTCTACTGGTGTCCAATACTAAATGCGTTAAATCATTTATTTCTACAATTTCGGTGGTCCCAGTTCCCGAAACTTGAAATGAAATATTAACAATTTAATGGGTCCAAAAATAGCAGAATTTTCAGGTAATAATAATTCTTTTCTTTTTTTTTTTTTTGACAGCAGCACATTCGAGGATTATTTATTCATAAGTTAATAAATAAACATTTGAAATTTTTATGAAAAATATTCTTAAATACCGTAGCACATAATATTTGTTTGTTAATCCAAATGAGAATTTAGAGAATGTCAAAACTTTGCGAATTAGAAAAATTCAAAGCATAAATAAATGATCTGCACAGACTTCATTATTAATGGCCCATTCGTTATTTATGTTTTCGAAATATAATCCTCCTAAATAATGCTGATCAAAAAAAAATTCATTATTAAAAAATAAATAAAAAGGAGATTTATAAGAAAAATTTAGAATGCAGCTGCAAGATAACGGCAAGTCTTAAAAAGTATTTTTAGAAAAATTTCGTTCTTGGAAAAAGATTTCATATGAAAACAGTGCATATTTTCGAAATATAGAAAATACTGTGTTAACAATGAATTCTATTAGAAAGAGTCGCAATTTACAGTGTTCTTAAATTCAGTCAGTAAAGCTGAGGGAAATAAATATCCTGTCATCCAGTTTATGCAGAAGGAATTTATTGAAAATTTTCTTTTTTCACTTTACATATTAAGGTGAAAAAATGCTTTTTATTTATGGTTCAAAAATATAATGAATGAAATTCTCTTTACTTTTGCGTGATTTCGAGCATCTTTTTGATCTAGCTTATTTCGTTATTAAAATAAAATTTTCTGTGCGTAACTTAATTGAACTGAGCATCTGCGTCTGCCTTAATCGAATTAATCGGTCTAAGTTCAGACCTATCTTGTTTTTTTTTTTGTTTTAAAATTTTTTTTTTTTTGTTCATTTTAAATTTAGAAATTTTCGCTACTGTAGAATTAAATAAAAGAATATAATTTCCTTAAGAACTTGTTTTGATATGTTTTGTTCCAATGAATGAACTTCGGTAAAGCATGAGATTAACTTTTACTAAGGAATGAATTTATTAGTTATTTGTTTTTTTTTTTTTGTATAATTTATTCGTGTAGGAAATTTAAAGATTGGTTGCCAAAAATTGATTCAGAGAATATTTAAAAATTAATATCTGTGCTCTTATCTTGTATTGTGTATTATTTCCGACAACGGTTGCTGTTATTTGTGTTGATTATTGAAATTATTTTAAAAAAATTATTATTTTGAAAACTCCGATAGAATGGAAAATATAGTATAATTGAGAAGGGCGTATCGGAAATGGACCCAACGGGGCCACATGCCTTGGGCAACAAGCGATAGAAGACAAAGCGGCACAATATTCTATAAGAGTGTTATGCTGCTAGCGTATGCTGATGATATTGATATCATTGGCCATAACACACGCGAAATGAGTGCAGCATTCTGCAAACTAGAAAAAGATTCGTATCGCATGGGTCTTGCAGTGAACGCAGATAAGACGAAATAACTGGTGTCAACAAACAAACAATCCCATCGTCTTGGCACCCACGTCACTGTAAACAACAGCTCCTTCGAGGTTATGAAGGACTTCGTCTACCTGGGATCCAGCATTAACTTCACCAACGATATCAGTAGAGAGATACAACGAAGGATAACTCTTGCGAACAGCTGTTGCTTTGGGCTCTGTAGGCAATTGAGAAGCAGAGCCCTCTCTCGACGAACAAAAGTCACGCTCTATGAGTCACTAATGGCTGGCTGCTTGAACATAATTTCGGCCATAAGGCCACCGCAACTGTGTCTTATGAATATCATCCAGCTGTTATATGCAGCACAAACCTGGGCGTTGAACCGCTATGATGAAAAGGTCAACGCAGAAGAGGGCGACCGCATTTCCGTTGGAAGCACCAAGTAGAGGACAACCTGACGACACCTGGAGCTTCCAGCTGGCACCAGCAAGCGCAAAACAAAAATGGCTGGCGCAATTTCTTACACCAGGCGAAAACCGACTTACGGTTTAAAGCGCCATATAATTTTGCGCACCAAAAAAATGTACGCTAAAAACTCCGCCGAGAATCATACGTATAGAGTTTATCTTCGCTTCTACCAAGAGCATCAACACCTGTTTGACTGTAAATCAGTTGGAAACGATGTATGAAATAAAAAATTAAAGCTGGCGGATAGGGCTGCCACTTTCACTTTTTTATATTTTTACGAATTCAGTGCTGGGGCGCACGCTTGGTAAAAATGCGTTGCTGAATCCAAACCCTCTGTCAGAATTTAAAAATTACAAAAATTCCTAATAATACAAAAAAATTAGGTGGCAAGCCTATCCGCCATATTCAATTTTAAAACTGTGATATCAGATTTCAAATCAAATCCGCTGTTAGAATTTCAAAAATACAAAAATTCTCAAAAATATCGAAAAAATCTAGATGGCAATCCTATCCGCCATATTGAGTTTTAGAATTCTGACATCAGTTTCGAAATCAGCCTTCCATTTCAGCAATTGGAAGGACTGACCGAGATTCTTATAATCAATTGTTTTGCGAGTCTTATAATGTTTGTACTCAAAGGATCGAGAACTAGACCTACAAGTTTTATTCCGACTCCGCACGGATCATGTTCTCAAGAGGCTTTTTATGCAGTCTTTTTATTCTCTGAGGTTTGTCATTGTCTGCAGAGAGGTGACGGCCGAAAGAAATCTTTTTATCAATTGAAAAACTCATTTTGTGTCAGATGGGATTGAAGCTGGGTTCTTGCGGCTTACAGACCACGCACACGCAACCAGTATACCACTGCCGCTTGTACGGTGATGATGCTGATCAATTATAGGGTATGTAAGGTGTGTTTTTTTAGAAGTACAGAACATTTATTTTTTCAAATAAAACAGAAAAATTTAACAATATTTTGGCTTTATTAGTTCACAAATTTTATGGCATTTAGTGCCACCGCAACTGTGTCTTATGAAGATCATCCAGTCTGTCCAATTTTGCAACACTTTTTCCAGCTTAACCGGCCTTATCTTACCAATAACGAGCCGAATGTTTGGTCTTAGTCTTGAAGTCAAATAACATGACCTAGGTAACCAACTAACAGGCCCATTTCTTGATATGATTTCATCACCAAAAGTTTTTCCCAATAAACTGATGGTTTCATGCGCTGTATCGCTTGTTGCACCTTCCTGCTGAAACCGTTTACCACTCAGACGATTGATATTGACGTGGGGAACCAAAAAGTCGCAAATCATTTGCCTGAAGCGCTCACCATTGACGGTCACGTTGGATCCATCTTCAGTTTTGAAAGAGTGTGATAATGACTTCTGCATGCAAACCACACCAGACAGTAACTTTTTCTGGATGTAAGGTGGCCTGAAGAGTCTCTTCAGGATTGTTTTCACTCCAAATCTATCGTTCTAACTATAACCCGCCTTCCGAATCAACACAATGCTTTCGCATTTATAGAGGGTATTCCCTGAGAGTTGATTATATCTTAAAAAAAAAAACATGGCAATTTTGCTTATTTATGCACCCATTAAGGGCCAACCAAAATAGACGAAACGAGACGATTGCAACTTGCCGAACGTCTGACGAGTTGAGACGCTAGCAGTTCGGTTCTTACGGAACAAAACGTATGGACAAGCTGTTTCGTTCAGCTTCGTTAAATTACGTTTGTTCATTTTGGGTAGCAACATTGAATTGCATTAAAGCGAACATTTTCGTCCCTACTCGTTACGGAGCAACACGTCTATTTTGGTTGGGCCTTTAAGCTAGAAATATGCCACATCGCTGAAGATGATTTTACGGTAAAAATTCGGTTCAATTTCCAATTGATTTTCAGCCCATTCACCGAACGTACGACGCAAACGATGGTCTGATGGCTTCAATTCCTGCACCAGGTTTATTTTATACGAATGTAGGTCAAGGCCTTTACCCAAAATCTTCCTCGTAGTAGACGGGCAAAGGCCGAGTGGTTGAGAATGGAGTCAAATCGATAAATTTGGGTCCGCGGTCACACTCACATCTACAGCGGCGATGGCTTCTTCGGTATGCACAGTATAAGCTCCTATTGGATGAAAATTGTCCATTAGATTCAACGTCAAAATTGATAATAATAATCGATTCTTCGTGTTGCGTATAACCTTCTCAGATGGACGATTATGCGCATCATAATGCATGCGAAGTGCTCTGTAAGTTTCTCGCACTAAACGAAAATTTTGGAAATAAATATCCACGAATTGTAAAAGTTATTCCAGTGTAACGACCTAACTAAACCTGATTGATTGCAGCTGCAACGACAACCTGTCAAATTACGACCTAGACACATTGATTGCGGCTGCAACGACAAGCTGTCAAATTAGGAACGATTCTATATCGACGACAAATCTGCAGCGGCAAGGGCGGCATTACACCAGTTTCTCTCCATATGAAATAGATGTAAACATTTTTGACAGATGCCGCAGCCGCAGTCAATAGGTCTGTTTCCGTACTCGATTGTAGTAAGTTGCAATGTGCTAGAACGTGTTTCCGTACTTTTTCTAGCTAGAAGAACAAGCAAGGTTGATTTATAAGGTTGTCGCAGGGCTAATCGCACTCTCTTCTCAGTACCCATAATTGCCAAAACCAGCCAATTTTGCGAATGACTACGAAAGAAAAACGGATGATAATAGAGAGCACTTGCAGATTTTCTATGAGATGTCAACTTCGATTTGACAATTATGGGCACTCGCTCTCTCCCTTGCGACAACCTTATAAATGAACCTTGAGAACAAGCATAAAACCGCTCTCTCGAGCTCGAATGTGCTAGAAGAAATTTGTTCTAGCTACATAAGAACAAGCATCAAGAAGAATAAGCATCAAGAAGAACAAGCAAATTTCAAATTGTCGTTCGTTGTTTAGTTATGTTGTGCGATAATAAACAAATTTACAAATTGTTAAATATCATTAGATATCAATACATATAAATAAATATAAAATATCAAGTTAAAATTGGCGTCGTTTGGCGTTTGTAAAAAGTTGAAATTGGCGCTGTTTACATTTGATAGGCAATCAGCTGTTTTCGTGCTTGAAAGTAGCTAGAAGTCGTTTCCGAACTTTTGACACTATTCTCAAATTTCATTTCACTCTCTCAAATTGAAATTTACTCGACTTTTACTCGAAAATGTGTACGGAAACACACCAAATTTGTCTAGGCTATTAGGAATAATTCTATATCGACGACAAAGCCGCTGCGGCAAGGGCGGCATTATACCAGTTTCTATCCATAAGAAATACATGTTAAAATACATACACATTTTGACAGATGCTGCACGGCTGCAGCCGTGAATTGGCGCATTCAGCTGAGTCAACTGTTGCGAATTATTATGCTAGCGATACTTTAGTGAGCGATGTTTTTCTCTGAATGTGTTGTTACTCTCAGCGTCAGAAAAGTTTTCAAAGTTTAGAATTTAGAGTAAAGTTAGAAAGCGTAACACTAACTTTTCTTAATAAAGAAAAGATTATATTCCTCTCATTTTTTCACCATTCATTCTCTAACGCTCAGTACATTTCAAACTTTCAGGTGTGTGCATGCTTTCACATTGATTAGTTGTGTTGTTATTTAAGGCATTCTTTGAAAAAAAACATAAACTTGTAACTACATTTTTTAAGGTGTACCAGTTAAGGGTTAAAGCACTCAACAGTTGAGTTGAGGTAGCATAGAATTTTTGACTCAATCAAATGGCATCCACTACCTGTAGCAGGATCCCCAAACAGTTAACGATAAACATAGTTGTCGTTATCGGTCATTGTGCATGCACAGTTTCATAGTAAATGACAGTTTTCGCTGGTTAACTACAGCGACAATCATCGTTAAGGCGTTTGGGAGTCCCGCAACTGATCAGTTTTAGTGAGCGCTCCCATAATTGTACCATTCAGCGAATTTTTACACAACTGTTGCCAACTTTTGACTCCGCTAAATGCGGCCAATGTGTTTAGGCTATAAGTCTTTACATGGTTAGCTGCCACAGTATACTGATCATGTGTTTACGTTGACAACTGGTTTGACTGCTATCCTTCTAGGAAATTCTATACCTCTAAAAAAACATCCTTTAATTTTCAAAGCTGCGATTACAGAGTTTTCAGGATTGGTAGCTCCCAGTCTATATTTTTTGCTCCCGGAATGAAAATTATTTTGTGCAAAATTTTTTTGTTTCTACCTCATGGGCTAAAATTCGGACTTTTGATTTTGTTTTGAAGATTCTTTCAATGAACAAGATTTTTTTTTGTTTTGTTCCCGGAAGGAAAATTATATTATGAAATTTTTTTCACTTCTATTTTATTTTTGATCTGGTTTTGAATTCAACTACTGAGACCAATATAAAATATAGACCTTGTCTAGACACACGTTTTCAAACTGCTATCCTTCTTTTAACCTGTACTTAGCAGCTTCAAGCCGATTAGAATTTCTATTTTATTTTTTTTTTTTCAAAACAAAAATAATGTCGAATTTTTAAAAAAATATTTAATTTTAAATTCACGCGCTTAGAAACACAAAACAAATAATTTCAAAATTTCAAAAATGTCAACTGCAAAAAGTTGAATGTCAGCCCAATAAGCTATACAGTCGGAAAAATAAATAAATGTACAAACATACATAGAAACATGTATTTGCTTACATTTTGTTTTCTTGTCTTTTCTTTTCTTTCCTTTTTTTTTTTTTTTTTTTTTTGATGAACACGGAAAGTCTTGTATAATTCGTTCAATGACTCGTAGCGGTGGATACTATCGATAATTGTTTGGTTTGATTAACATTGACTTGATGATGCAATCGTTTGATGATATCGTATTTATATTGACGTTTAATACAAACATGAGCAAATTATATTTTTATTTTATTAGTTTTTCGAAGATATTTTTTTAGTTTTTGAGGTGATCCATAGAAACCAAAATTAACATTTTAAATAATTATTTATTAATAACTGCCTAATCCAGACCACATACAAATAACTTCATTTATTTCATTTACAATGGCTGTTACATTAAATTCTATAACTTTTGTGTGGATTTAAGCAATTAATTTGCTCACATTCAGCTTGCCAAAAGAAGGGAAACATGTGTTTTCTGGCAGCTCTACAGCCAGTGCCCAGTATGGCGTCACATGGAAAATTTAATTAGTTTTGTTTTTCTCGAACAAAATACAATACTTGAAGATAATTTCAACGATTTTAGCAAAGAAAATTTATCATTAGCTTGTTTAATTTTTTTTTTTTTTTATTACTATTTTAGAATATTCACTTATTATTTTAATATTTTTTTTTTTTAATATTTTTTTTTTTAATATTGCTCACTTTAAAAAAGCACTGGTTGTTCTATTTTATTTTATTTCATTTTATTTATTTTTATTCGTTAAATGTGTCCCTAAACTTATTTTTAAATTCCATTATCGCGTTGATCACTTGAGTCGTTGGTAGATATTTTTTTAATATTTCGCACTTTTGTGTGTTTCACACCGATCGAAAGAGTAGCAGCTACTGTTGGTCACTTATTTGAACAGAGTCTTGAAAGCCGCGTTATGATTTTCCCCCAAAACATTCTCGCACACAGCATGCGTATTTTCCTAGCATTTTCTTTAATGAACGAATAAATATATACAAACGCATGATGCATATACATATGGATAGTGTATATCTGACGAATTTTTAATGACGAATATAGTTTCTCTCTAAAACGCAACATTTTGTGTACTCTTAGCTAAAATGGAAAAGTTTTCCTTTTGATCTTTGATAAAATCTAATTTAATTCATGGAAATATGTTATAGTTCAGTTTATAGAGAGAGATATTGAGTTCTCTTAAATTGGAAAATGTTTTTGCTTCAAAAAAGTTTTTTGTTATATTTTAAGAAAGAGATAATTTAATGGAGAAATAAAATTCGACTGCAGCTTGTTTATAGTGGGCACAAATAAAGCGAATAGTAAAAATAATTTACGCCTATGGAAATAGAATAATGTAAATAATATGTATTGGCTAAAAATTCAAAGAGTTTAATGAATACCCAAATCGAGTTATTAAACTTCAACCACACAAAATCTCTATGAAAAAACAAATTTTTCTAAGGAAAATTTTGTCGTTGTGCATTTCACCAATATTTAAAATAGTTTTGGGAAGTTTTTATTATTTTCCAAAAATTCAATTCAAAGTCACAAAAATGTATGAATTTTGCGTAAATTTTTCAAAGTTTGACAATATTTTAGGTAAGAATATGAATTATACACCATTGTAAATACCTATTTTTTTTTTTGTAGATAATATATTCTTGTAGATAATATATATTTTAAGACTGTCAAAGTTCAATTATAAACTTTCAAAAATCCACTGGCGGAATTTTTATCGGATTTTTTGAGTTATTGCTTATGAAATTTAGCTTAATTATTATTTTTTTTTTGTTTTTTTGTAAGCAAGTGTTAATTAAAAATATTTTATTTTAAAAATGCTATCTTGGGTTAAGTGCAAAATAATCATCTCAAGAGCGTTACATTGTGTATGGGGCTTAGTTGTCATCTCTATTCGAATTCGATATATCGAATTCGAAGATCGTTTCTATTTCATAATTAACTGTCATCATTGTTAATAATTTTGATTTTTCAACACAAGTTCGGGGTTGTGTTGATTTGGTGTAATTAACTTTTTCTAACGTCTGAATAGAAAAAGTTTTTTTAAAAACATTTCCGGTTTAGATCAATTGATAGCGTTTGGGTTTTGTTTTGAAGAAAAAAATTAAATGTACCTACTTTTTTAATTTTACTCTTTTTGAATTCGTAGGTTTTAAAAAATTGTTCGCTTAAATAAACCTGCATTCAGGCTTGTTTTAAGCATTTCGGCAGATGAGCTTCTTGTCAGTCGTAGCTGTTCAGCATTAACACCTATATCCCAGTTAATGCCATAACTGAGATTTTTAGCAGTAACTACGAACATGGAGTTGGGAAAGAATATGACGTGGATCAAAAGTTTTAAAGATTTGAGAAGAAAAACTATGCCCTGAATGAATTAAATTGGAAATGACAGAAGACGAAAAACGTAAAGCCAAAATGGAATTTTATTCCAAATGCAGATTGCCAGGCGTAATACTGTGTGTTGATGGAACACATGTAAGGCTAATTGCACCAGCAAAGGAAAAGTTGTTGTGCTACAACTGAAAAGGATTTTATAGTATTAACGTTATGCTGTTAAATTTTAAGATATTTTTGATAATAGTTCCTAAGCTACTCTAATTTTGACAAATGGGAAAGATTTTTTTATTCCCTTCATATGAGAGTCAAAAACCTTTATTGTATATTTATATCATTGTATAACTATAACGATATATCACCACAAAATCTCCTTGACGTCCAAATTTTCTTGCTGACAGGCTCTTTCTTACAGATTGTTGCTAACTAACATGAATCGGTTATGATTACCTCAAAAATATTCCATCTCTAACAAGACCAAACAGTTTTTTTTAATAGAAAGCAATTTTGGTGAAGAACCATCCTGTAAAGACATTAGACTAGTTCTGGCTTATGCTCTCAAATACGCATAATAACCCAGCTAATATGTAATCTACAACTTGCATCGGCCTTTATTCTTATTAAGAGTTTGGAAACATAGGTTCTGACACGTATTTTAGTTGCTGTCCTTGGCGATGTAACCAAAACGGGACTAGCAAATATCCCCCATGGAAGCTACTTCCCTTTTCTTTGGTTCAGGAAATGAGTAGTTGCGAAGAATAACTCTTCTGCGACGCCACTTATATAGTTTTGGCCCACACTCTCAGAAAAAAATTGTTAATTTTAAAATAATAATAGCAATAATCGTGGTTAAAACAGCATTAACAATGAGCAATTGTTAATTTTTTGTTAGAAATAACAATCGAATTTGTTAATTCTTCGAAAGTAAGTTTAGTTGGTTTAAACAACAGGTTGTCGGAAATGGATATATGTCTAAACGTTAATCTAAACGTTAAAAAATGTTAATTTTACCATTTGAAATCGGAATTATCTTCTCTTTATTATTTTATTTGCAGCATTAAAAGAAAACGTTTTTAGAGTTTATTAAACAAAACAAAATTTTGCAATCAAAAATAAAATCTTGCAGACTACAGACTGTACGGATTCTGGTCCTTCTATTGGAATGCTGTGGAACACACTTCCTTATTTCAGCCTGAGGCATAACAACGCTTGCCACCATATTTTAAAGATGTTGCACCACGTTACTAGCCAGTAAGTACAGCTTTTGCGAACAGGCGTTCGTGACAAATTTGGGTATTTGTGTTCAATCTTAAGAGTAATCCTTTGGGACAACCTTAAGGGCCTCCGGGAGTTTTTCGAAGAAAAAAAAGACACCGTTTTAATTTTTTTTTTTTTAAGCTGTATTTTATATTAGACCAAAATTTTTTTTACATTATTAAAGTATGACTATTGAAGATGTATACCTAAAATTTTGTTATAAAAATAATAGTCGATAAGGAATAAAAGAGCAATTCCGCAAAAGACCTCAAAAATTTGCGGTGAGCAGGATATCTGCAGACTGAAATAAAAAAACAAAAATTTTTGTGGTTTGGTAAAGATCTCTTGGGCGTTTAATCATTCGATTTTTCTTTGGAAACATACTTTTTGACTTATAACCTAAAACGACCTCATCATCAGAACATAGGTTCTGACACGTATTTTAGTTGCTGTCCTTGGCGATGTAACCAAAACGGGACTAGCAAATATCCCCCATGGAAGCTACTTCCCTTTTCTTTGGTTCAGGAAATGAGTAGTTGCGAAGAATAACTCTTCTGCGACGCCACTTATATAGTTTTGGCCCACACTCTCAGAAAAAAATTGTTAATTTTAAAATAATAATAGCAATAATCGTGGTTAAAACAGCATTAACAATGAGCAATTGTTAATTTTTTGTTAGAAATAACAATCGAATTTGTTAATTCTTCGAAAGTAAGTTTAGTTGGTTTAAACAACAGGTTGTCGGAAATGGATATATGTCTAAACGTTAATCTAAACGTTAAAAAATGTTAATTTTACCATTTGAAATCGGAATTATCTTCTCTTTATTATTTTATTTGCAGCATTAAAAGAAAACGTTTTTAGAGTTTATTAAACAAAACAAAATTTTGCAATCAAAAATAAAATCTTGCAGACTACAGACTGTACGGATTCTGGTCCTTCTATTGGAATGCTGTGGAACACACTTCCTTATTTCAGCCTGAGGCATAACAACGCTTGCCACCATATTTTAAAGATGTTGCACCACGTTACTAGCCAGTAAGTACAGCTTTTGCGAACAGGCGTTCGTGACAAATTTGGGTATTTGTGTTCAATCTTAAGAGTAATCCTTTGGGACAACCTTAAGGGCCTCCGGGAGTTTTTCGAAGAAAAAAAAGACACCGTTTTAATTTTTTTTTTTTTAAGCTGTATTTTATATTAGACCAAAATTTTTTTTACATTATTAAAGTATGACTATTGAAGATGTATACCTAAAATTTTGTTATAAAAATAATAGTCGATAAGGAATAAAAGAGCAATTCCGCAAAAGACCTCAAAAATTTGCGGTGAGCAGGATATCTGCAGACTGAAATAAAAAAACAAAAATTTTTGTGGTTTGGTAAAGATCTCTTGGGCGTTTAATCATTCGATTTTTCTTTGGAAACATACTTTTTGACTTATAACCTAAAACGACCTCATTTTTGTGCAGAAAAAAAATGAAAATTTTCGTTTTAAGCCCGCCATTTTGTCAAAAATTAATATTTTTAAACGCCCCAGAACTCTTTAACAAATCGAAAAAATTTTTTTTAGGTCAACCGGTCTCTAGATATCTTGCTCACCGCAAATTTAAGGTCTTTCGCGTCATTGCACTTTTCTACCTTATCGACTAATTTTTTTCAACCAAAATGTCATGGATAAATTGTCAATAGTTATACTTTAATAAAGTAAAAAAATTTTTGGTCTAAAATAAAATAGAGCTTCAAAAAAATGTTTTAAAAAGTTGTCATTGTTTCTTCGAAAAACTCCCGGAGGCCCTTAAAAGCGGCGGCCTTTTCAGTATTTTGCACCTTAGCGCCCTTGGGAGCCTTAGGAGCTTTAGGTGCCTTGGCAGCTGACGCTACGAAAAGGTGCATTTCTTCGGTATCTAAAGAAAAATTATAAGAAATTATTAAACAAAAACCACAAATCTCATGTTTCTACTATCAAACCTGGATACGAGATTCTATGATTACGCTCTATTCCTTTACCGTGAAAAAACATGCCGCTATATAGAGAAAAACTTCTTGTTTAAAAACTAAAAAACTGGTGTTGTTTGTTCAACATTTATTTGCAATTTGGATTCAGCAATTAAATTCCTTAAATAAAGCGATAAAAATTATTACCAAAAAATTAACACTAATGATTAATAGCACTTATATGTATTATATTTATCTTTATTTTATAGAATTCTTTTCTTGTCATTGCAAGTTTATAGTACTGAACAATAAACAAATTTTCATTTGAAGTTCTCGATTGAATTTTCGAATTCCGAAAATGAACAATCAAATTGTCGAATTCAACAATACTAAAAAACAACAATAAATTTAACAATCATACAATACAAATAATTTTTTTAGAGAAAAAATTAATACCCAAAATCAGTAGAAAATTTTAACAAGGCAATTGTTAAATTTATTTACAATCGTAATTGTTGAATTTCAACAATAATTTTGGGATGGGTGTATGCTCTCAAGTGCGTGAAAAACCTTGGTTGTGCGTCAGGCCCTTAGCCAGGATTTACCCTAGAGGGGGTTTTCATAAAAAATATATCGATATTTTTTGAGGAATTTAGTATAAAATTTAATGAATTTTTAATAAAACTTACTTTTATTTATTTTTATATGTTTGTATTAAGTCTTCTCTTTTTTTTTTGCGAGTTCTGACGATACGTCATCCTCTGTGACTTTGCTATCCCTATGTTTTCTTGAGGATGCACAATAATTTAAGCGGTACTCGCCCATAGAACTTCTAGAAATATATTTCAAATATCAATTGCACTCCTTCACCTATCACCACACTCTCCTAATATTTGCACCAGCATCCGCTGCTGAGTTCTGATTTAATTTATTCCTATGGTTGTGTTACCAGAGCAAGGTAAAATTCTTGCATATTGTTTAATTAAAATTTTGATCGTTCCTCGTTTTCGGATGTCATCAAAATCAAGTTGAACGATGACAAAAGCCAGTTGTGTTTTGTAAATAGTACTTCCATGTTGTAAATTCTTGCACCAAGGAAAGTTATATAAACAGTAATTTTTGTAAAAATTTTTCACACCATTAGAAATGCGACCTACAATGCAAATTCCTTTCAAACGATATTTTCGTAAGCGTCTTCGTAAGCGGCTATCGGGTTAATATTTTGTAACTACTAGAAAAATTATCACGATAAGAAAATGTTAGTTTTCTTAAGATAAGAAAACTGTTAAGAGAGACTGTGTTTTTTAAGAAAATGTTAGATTTCTTATCTTAAGAAAACTTTCTTTCTTATAAGTAAATCCGTAACCAACTCCTAAACTTTAACAGATCACTTAGCAAAATTTTTAAATTTAATTGACTTTTTCGACAACATTCAAAAGGTTTAAAAATTTTCTTTTTAAAAATTTGTGTTGTCCCAAGAGGTTGAGATCCGGCGTCAGTGCTGAAAAAAACGCAAAACTTACAATAAGCTCCGCTTCTCAATTTGGAGTAAGCTAACTAGTGCCAACGGTTCAACCAAGACTGCTTAAATCGTAAATAACGCGAACCACTAACAGGAAAATCAAAAGTTGGGGGGGTATTTTAAATGTTTTAAGAACTTGAAATGAAATTAAATTACAAATATCGTTGCTTGCACCTTTATGTACTGCCGAAGCCAAAGGCAGTTCCGATGTATCAAATGAAAGTTCTGTTTCTGGAACAGCTTCTACAATCATACACACAAAACCCACAAATTTACAATTATTAACATAAAAAGTGAAATATTCTTAATAACATTACGTATACGACCGCTTTAAACATTACTGTCAATACTACCACATCCTGCAACAAAGCAGTTCTGGACACTTTTCAGGTTTTAAAGATTCTTGAACGTTGAGACTAAAAATGTCAAATTTGGGATGTAAAACTACCAAAAGTGTGAGAGTAAGAAAAAAAATCTCTCAAAAATATAGCAAAATACAAAAAAGTGCGGGAACGCTTTTCGGGCTAAAATTGTGTAAACTGTCAAATAAAGTCATTTTTGGCTTGAAGTGAACCATCGGCAGCGCTGACGGTATTTGTTCGATACCAAATATGTGTGTTTCCATGAAAAATAGTGAAGTTATGGGGAAAAAACGAATTTAGAATTTTGAAAAACCATTTTGAAACCCTAATCCATCGATTGAGCATGTATACAAAAATAAAATACGTATAAGATAGAGGAAAAAAACCTTATTTTTTGTCCTCTATCACATATTCGAAAATCGTTCAAATCAGCGAGTGACACCTGTAACAGGATTTCCAAACAGTTAACGATAATCATAGTTGTCGTTATCGGTCATTGCGCATGCACAGTTTCATAGTAAATGACAGTTTTCGCTAGTTAACTACAGCTACAATCGTCGTTAAGGCGTTTGGGAATCCCGCAACTGGGGACCTTTCCTTTTGAGTACGGTCTGGAACTGAGACTTGAAGCAAAACCGCATATGAAAATATAGGTTCTTGATTATTATTTCCTAATTTATCTAGCGCATTTGATATCTTCTGGAGATATTTTCACGAGCACATTTTATTATTTCGAGTTTTATTTCTTGATTTATAATGTTCAAAGCATAAAGCTTAAAATATTTATCTTTACAATATAAAACTGTATGTTCATTTTCAGATTTTCCGTTTTATATAATACTCTACCATAACATTACACTATTTCGGTAAACTAAGCCCTGTTTCGTAGACATTTTGATGTATCCAATTTTCCATATATGTAGCACCAAATTTGAGGTTTCTTTATATTTCGCTTAACTTTATATTGTTACTTATTGAATAAATAACTCAAAATAAAATGTACCTAAGTATAACCGTGTCATTACAGTTGTATGTATATATACATACAAACATATACGTGGCCTATAAAAACAGCTTGCTCAACTTAATAAACAATTTTCAAAACAAATACAAGAAACAACGTCATTGCCAATCGCAAAAATAAATAAAATTTAAACTTAAACTGAAAATAATGGCGTCGTTTAAAGGAGCCGTATAACAAAATAAGATGAAAAAAAAAATAACAATAAGTTATGATGTCGTTTCTGCAAAGCGAAAATTTCAATTATATTATTATATTTATAGAAATGTTGATGTTCGTTCATACAAGCAAAGCCATTAAAAACGTTTGTATGAATATTAAAAGAAAAAAATATCTTTGGAACAAGCTCTCTTCGTTGAATGTTCCCTTAAATTTTGTATTTTGCTCGTAAACTCGTAAGCTATGTTTTAAGAACTCTTTGAAAAATCTTAAAAATTATCAAATTTTATTTTACTCTTTCCAATCGACCTTCTACGAGAGCAACAAAAAGCTATTAACTCATGCATTTAGATGATCTTTCAACAACATATCAAAGGCTTGTGGAACAGACAGCAAAATGTACTAAGAACACTATTCAGATAGCCGGTGATTTATGTTGGTTTTCTCAGTAATATTTACTGAGCTAATATTTAGTAATATATACAGTTTTTATGAAAATTGTTGCTAAACCTTTTAGTAAAAAAAATAAACATTAAATCACTTTGTATTTAAAAATTTTTTTATTTGTAAGGCCTGCATTGTGAACTTTTTTATAATATGTGTTTTGAACTCTGGATAATAATAACAATATGCGTTAAAACTTTATCATATTTATTTACTTTAACATACAAAACTTTTTTTTTAAAATATGCTTAAATATAATTATTAGTTTTATATTGTCATTCGTTGTAATTGTCCTTAAGGCTATAAGTAGAAGGAAACAAGCAAAGTTGTATTAACAATAAAAAAAAAATACAATAACTAGAAGAGGAAGTTTTCAAAAATGTATGCTTACAACCAGTATTCAAAATTGCTATTCTTAAAATGATGTATTGTGTAAAGAGCAAGGGAAAAAACTGCTACTTGATGTTATAAATTATTTTAAATATTTAAATTTTACTACTGTTGTGTATAAAAATATTGTTCATATAAATTTAACTAATTTTTTACTTAGCCTAATTTCATTTAACTGTTTGTATAAAATAAGTATAAAAATCGCTTTAAATATTTATGTTAGTTATCAAAAATTATTTCTGTATTATTTAGTTGGCTGGTATTTGATTAACTTTAGAATGAAATCCTTTGGATACAAGTGGAGCCACTTCAGATGGATCGCGATTACGTGTTTCAGGCAAGTAAAACTTCGTCAGGAGGAAGAGTAAGGCACACGTAATAGAAAATGGCAAGAAAACGAAGGCACCCCAAGCATTTTGAAGACTCGGAAAAGCCATACCTATGATGAAATTGCAAGACCAAGACGAGAGGCTGCCCATAGACATGGCGACTGGTCGCGGCGAGACTTCAAACAGCTCTGCAAAGAAAATGTAAAGTGTTTAAAGGCGATGATCTAATTTAAAAATGAAAGTTGATTAATTACAAGGTTAAAAAAGTTTTGAAAAAATATAAAAACCCTCACAAACTAGTCAAAAAGAATATAAATAAATAGCTTTACGAACATTAGCCGTGTTTTTTTCAAGGCTCTGATCTGGAACAGAACATCAGTTTGAAAATAACGCTGTTTTTATTTTTTTTCCACTGGGTGGCGCGGAAGGCAATGTCAAAAATGTCAGCCAATGAGATCAGGTTTTTTTCTTGGTTTGGCAGCTTTTTAAATTTTTATGTTAATATTTTTGAAGTTTATTTTTGAATTTTCCATTTTTGCAATTATTTAAATTAGCGCTTTTTTCATGGCACACTCAGAACTTTTGTTGTTTGAAGTTTTATTTTCTACCCACTTTTGACAGTACATTAAAAAATTTTAAGCAGTGCCTCTCAAATTGTGTTAGTAGTGCCACCTAAAACCGAGTTGAGCATCTGATGTGAAAGTCTGGAATCAACAGTACATGGAGTAAAAAAGCTGCACCTAACCCAAGACTGGAGTAGGTGTGGCATTTGTTTTTCGTATAATATTTGCTCTGCTACAGAACAGAGCAATGAAAAAAACACGGCCATTGTTGCTCTAAATGTGATTTTTAAGGTGTCCTAACAGAAAAGTGAACCAAATTTGAAATAGTTCTGAACTAGTACCAAACAGGACCAGTACTAGTTCCACTACAATACCCTTTAACATTGAACGAACTGACGCTTTTTGCGGGTTGATGTCATAGCCTATGACTCATAGGAAAAGACAATTGTCCCCATTTCTGCCAACACTCCTTTTTCCCCATATTTGAACTAGTTGCATTAGGAACATTTTTAAACTGGTTGCTTTCTGTTTTCAGTAGTGGTTCTTTTTTAACTAGTATTAAAGTGAACATTTTAAAACAGTAAAAATTTAGCATACTCGAGCAATGATCTGGTTTGTACGATATTTTCCATCCACAAGATTTATTAAAGAAGAAATTTATTAATTATTTCTTTTGATTATTTATACTTTGATAATTTCACAGAGCAACCACCGATTCAAACTTGTGCGCAGCAAATTTTAATAAATAGCCAGAACGCATTTT
Organism: Coremacera marginata; assembly: GCA_914767935.1. Classification (NCBI taxonomy): domain Eukaryota; kingdom Metazoa; phylum Arthropoda; class Insecta; order Diptera; family Sciomyzidae; genus Coremacera; species Coremacera marginata. The sequence goes on from OU612044.1 coordinate 151,758,912, forward strand.
CAACTCCAACGCGTTTTCTACCAGAGATAAAAAAATAGGAAACTTCGATTTTGGACTGTGGGAAAGGGATAGCCTTACGTCCTGATTGTGTCAAATACTAACACAAAATGTTCAATACAAACACAAAAACTACCGAAACTCCCCTCAAACATGGGACATCAAAATTAACCATAAATGTGTAAAAGGTATCAACCACGAAAAATTAACAAATATCATAGGACATCCAATCTCATATACACAATTCGTGAGTTTTGCATAAAAAAGGGAGTTGAAAAAGGTGAAACCTGAAATAACCTTGAAAAACATGAAGTTTCCTATCTCTTCATCTCTGTTTTCTACCACAACGCGTTTTCTTCCACAACGTGTGATCAGATTCCATTAAATTTTTTCCAGCAATACTTTTGAAAACAAAAGCAAAGTGAACTGTTCACTGAACGCCTTTTGTACTTTATCAGAGCTACTTCGAACTGCGCTAGAAATTAACTAATTCACTTTTTCAATTGACTCCAAAATACCTGCTGGGGTGGAAAACTATTTTTCAGAGCATAACATAACGTAACGTAATTTTGATAAATATACAGTAGTTAGTTTTTCTCCTAGAAACAATAATGTCAATCAAAGTCGTGGAATATTAATTAATTCTGTAGCTCCTAAAATTTTGAAAATAGACCTATCTCCGCCCCCCTCCCCCCCTCTCATACAATTTTTTGCTCAACTCGATATCACTTTTCAGCTCCGTATATAGTTGCACTCAGTCGTGGGACACCCTGTATATATGCGTAAAATATCGAGCTATGTGTATTGGGACCTATGGGGGTTGTTGAATTAAGCGGGATTTCTCTAATGGCAAAAGGCTGAATAAAGCGGGCATCGGTTAATTTGTTCCTCGCATAGTTCAACCAAAAATCGCGAATTTTATGAAAAGGAATCAACCGGGGATTACTGTAGATGCATTTCAGAGAGGCAGACTGCCGTAACTGTCAAAACTAATATGACAGCTCATAGAAAATCTGAAAGCGATGAGAAACCTTTAATTCGAAAAATGCAAACGAAAAAGTGATTTGTATTGATTTTGGCAATTTTTGTTATAAAAAAGGGAGCGCATTCCGAAATGCATCTATCTTCTCTTATTCTATCATGGATTTTATTATATTTTATTTTAATTATGTTTATTATTTTATTTGAAACAAAGTTGCCTTATAATTTCGAAAGGCAGTGTATATAGCTGGTCTAGTCGTCCGTCAATATATTCAAAGTCAAAGAGTTAATTCAATCACCATTGAAAATCAATGCCTTTGCCTTACAGTGACCATGATTTAATTGAGGTATTTGAAATACACTCAAATAGAAATGACAATATTAATACATATCATATAAATCAATTTTTTTTTTTGTATTATTTTTGATACCTTCTGCTTTGGAAACATTTTATAGCGTTATCGAAAAATGTTGTTATAGCAAAACTCACCCTAATCACTTCAGAAAAGTATGTTAAAATAAACTAACTTATGTTGTTAATATGAAATGCAAAAACAAAAAGTTAAGGAAGAACTCCAAAATGCTACCTTAACCGAATTTCGAGAGCGAAGGTGACGAGGCAACGGGAAGGGAAACATGTGTAACGTAACAAGAAACTAAACATGCTTCACTACTCCTTGGCTCGTCACATTTGCACTCGAAATCTGTTAACATTTTTGAATTCTTCTTATTTTACTTCTTTGAAAATTGATAAATTATATTAATTAAAATTAATATAATTTTTTTTCCTATCAACTATTTTTTAACACATGTTTACTCATGAATTTTATGGGGTGTAAAGCAATTGTGAGTAAATTGGCATGAATGAATTTACAAAGCTACAATTTACTGCTATTTAAAAAATATACAATACCATGCTTACAGTGACGATACGTTCGGTGGTCAATCAATTTAATTGCTTAATTAAGTTGTGGCATTTAACTTTTGTGTACAGAGGCAAACTGCTACATTCAGACAGAACAATTTAATTGAAGTGGCGTTATAAGTGATTGTTTACAACACTGATTTTAACATAAATCAATTAATTAAACGCATAAGAAAGAAAACATACCTGATCCAATGAAGTATGGAATTGGACCCAGACCGAATTGATAGAAGAAAATATAGCCCATGATGCAGACAATGCAAGCAATGGGAAACCAGCTTGCAGTTTCCTTAAAAATAAAATAAAATATAGTTTCATAAAATTTTTAAAACCATTTTATATAATAAATAACGTACAATATAGTGCAAAATAAAGGCAATTGTAAACAGAAAGCATGCACACACAAAACTCGAAAACATCATCAATGGACGGCGATTGACTTTTTTCATGAGTATAGGACCCAGAAAAGAGGTGGCCAAATTTAAACAACCAGCGCCCAAATTTGCCCATTCCGCATCGGCAGTAGAAAGGCCAGCTATCTCGAATATAGACACGGAATAATAGAAAATCTACGATAGTGCAATAGAACAACAAATATATTTAAATTGTCTATAGAAATGTTAGGTTTTTGAATAACAAATTTCAAACTCTAATGTATACTAACCGCATTGATGCCAGACAACTGTTGACCGCCTTGAAAGCAACAGGTAATCACCAACGGCAGCAGCATGGCGGGATCGCGCAATACCGAACAGAAGCTGCTCGTTTGTACTTTATTATTAACCTCTATTTCCATTTCTTCTAATTCATGTTGCACTAATTCCATACAATCGTTGCCACGTAAACGTTGCAACTCACGTTTTGCACTTTCATGATCTCCCTTAACAATATACAACCATTTAGGACTCTCAGGAAAAATATATGCAGGTAAATAGCAGAGCACAACAAGCACTACATAAAAGCAAAAGGCATAATGCCAAAGTTCTTCGGTGCCAAAGATATTGCGCAGACTAAAAACCTGACCAACAACTACGCCGCCAGTAACGCCAACTGCACAAAAAACACCAAGTGTACCGCGCAACGCCAGTGGCGCCATTTCAGCCAAATACATGGGTAAAGCCGCGGTTGTTAAACCAGAAGCCAAGCCAACTAGCAGACGTCCAATAAACAGCATTTCCACAGATCTCGCAAGACGACAAAAGAAGAACAGCACACCACCGAGCACAAAAAGAAGCCCGCTGATGAGAAAACATCCTTTTCTGTAAATGATAATAATAGAGAAACACACATTAAGCTAACATAAAGAAAAATAAAAGAAAAATACTTATAAATGCTTTGTACAAAAAAAAATTACTTTATTGCACTTAATAGTCGACACATTTATCCGTCCGTTCTGCATGCAAAACAATTCTATAACGTAATTAAAATTTATTATGTGACATTTTCAGAAAGAAATAACGAAGAATTTGCATTTTTTTATAATATATTGTAAAAATTTTTTATTGTAAAAAGCATTGTAATAACCAAATAAGTAAATTTTATTGCTTCTATTTGTGCCTCTTAGATATAAATTAAGGTGACCACATTTATTAAGTAAGTTTTCGGTACACAAAGAAATGCACTACCACAAGAGGAATATATTTTAATATATTATGCATGCTTTGTCCATATCTAAAGATACTATTCTCTTAAAATCTTTGTGAGGTTATAAGCAAGATTTCACTGATTTGATTTGAACGGAATCGGTAGTAAATGTTTTATAATTTTGCTAAAATTTTAATATGCTATATAAGATAAGAGATACTCGTAGCTACAAAACGATTCGATATTTTATTAGTTAAAACATAGAAGCCCATTAAATTGCGAAAAACATAGCAAAGACGAGAAAGACTGAACTGATTTGTACAGCAAAATAGATACTAAATGATTTGTTGATAACATGAATATTAAGAATTCGCGGTATGGCACTCCCACCTTGCACGCCCAATAAATGTGGAAAATACTTTAAGCACGCTGAATGAAATATGTTCGCAATATGCCACGCCTACTTTTATGTTCAATAAAATAAAAAATAATAACATTTCGATAATTACTCAGCTGATTTGGACAAAATAGATACCAATTATTTTTTTGTACGAGCGATAATATTACACCATAAATATTTTTAAAACATGGAATTTATAGGTACGATGAATTTTTGCATACAAAATCTTTTCCAATAACAAAAAAGATCTAGTAAGCTAACTAGGTAAAACTGACGTTCTTTCAAATTCAAGAAATTTCTTTACTTGTTCTGTCTCTTGTTCTGGTCAATCAATATCAAAGATTAATTTTAAAACATGTTCAGGCATTATTCAGCTGAACTTCGCTGACTATTTTATTCGAGATAAAATAATTAATAAACATTAATTATACTTTATCATATTGTATCATTATGGGTGATTCCAATACTTTTTTAATAAATCGTTCGCGGCCGGTTTTTAAAAAATTCTGAAAAAATATACACACTCGTATGTTAATGTACTCAATAAAAATATGATTTTATTAAAGTTTTAGCCCTTGAAAAATCTCTTTGATCTTTTGGTGATCGTTTTAACTTCAGAAAACGGCTTATTTATTGACAATTTTTGCTTTATTTTAAAAATTAAGCCAAAAGTTGGATATTTAATATTTCTTAAAATTTAAGACTAGTGCAAAAGCCCGTCCTACAACGGGTTGAAAGCATAAACGCTCAAACTGTAATTATTTTTTGCCATTATTACAGTGCTTTTACAGCATACTTTACTGAAAAATGTTCAGCCTTAAAGTATCAAATGTGCATACTTTCAGGCTGAACATTTTTCAGGACAGTACATGTTGAAAATAAACTAATAATCCCAAAAATAAATACAATTTAAGCGATATTGGTTGCAGAGCTTTGTGCTTGCCTTTTATATATTAAGATTTCATAGTGTAGGTTTTTTGAAATGTTTTTAAATTATTTTCGAAGAGTATAGAAATGTTTAAAATCCGTTGTTTCGAAGCACATTGTAAGCTACGAGACAGCCAACAGGTCTTAACGGCAGCCCAATCTAATGAAGTTCATTCAATGCCTTATTCCTTTTGGGACTTATAATCCTTTTTTGTGAACAATTTAGATGTGTTTTATGAGAGGATTACGCAATATCGGTTAAAGATATTGATTTAAGAATGTTCGTATATTTAAAAAATTTTTTTAAATTTTAAAAAGAGAACACTTTTTTTTTGTTTTGTGACATCATTTTTTCGTAATAATAAAATCCCTGATTGACTTGAAATTTTTTGTGGTCCTTGAACTCTTCTAGTATACTCTTTTAGTATATTTTTTAGTATATCACGGAAGAGAAATGCATTTTTTTTTCTTGTTAACTTTTCAGTAGGTTTAAATATTTTTTGGTTATTTTCTTTTGCAGGTGCGAATTTATTCAGAGTTTCAAACGGTAGTTGCAAAATATCACCCTTAATTTTTAAACGTACCGTCTCACTTTTATATAAAATACATTTTTTATAAATTTCTAATCTTAAAATTAGCCGTTTTTTTATAATCACGTATTTTCGAAATAACCAAACAAGTTTTAAATTTAATTAAATATTTTTAAATTTTTCTTTAAATTTTTCATCTAACTACAATTTTAAGTCACCGCACCGGGCAGATGGCCATGATGACCTAATGGGAAAATCCCTACGATAATCTTTTAACATTCATCAACTAAACGTATTATTTCCTTAGTCAGTTTGTCATAGAGTTATTTAAAAAATAGAAAATTATTCTGTTAAGCTAAGTTATTCGTTTTTGTGCAAGTAACTCAAGAGTTTATATTTAGTTAAATTGCTTAACTCAGTTTTTGGTACTGGTAACTAACACTGTCTGTACTTATTTTTGAGTTTGTTTAAGTATATTATTTTAAATTCAAGATATTTTAAGTTTAGACATTGCAAATATGGTGTATTATTTTAAGCAAAGTGTTGAAAAATGATCATTCAACATTTGTCGGTAGAAATGTTTTTTTCTTTTAATGAATGAACTTCTATCAGTAAGATGATTTCTCTATAAAGGTAAATTGGTCTAATAGTTCAGTAACGTACGAATATTAGAACAATTTTTCGATGATGTGTACTTCAAGAACATCTCTTCATATTTTCATTTCAGCGTTTGACCGTCTTAAGTGCATGTCAAGCTAATATCAAAATCTGCTAAAACTGAATATTTATTTCATGTATATATAATCGAAGCCAATCAAGGCCAATATTATAGAAAGCGAATATTCGCTTTTAGATGTAGTATTGTATAAAATCAATAGAAAGAAAAACTATAAAAGGAACCATATTTCGGTGCGTTAAGTGTACTTTTCAGAATTTCCGTACATTTGGATGTACCTGAAATTTTTTTGGTACACGGTACAAAGTACAAAATCAATATTGTACTAGTAATTCCGGTACACATGGTCACCTTATCACTCACTCGTATGTCTATTAATCTTTTTAAGGAAAATAATTTTTTTTTATAGAACATTTTTTAAAGTTTATTTTTCTTTCCCAGCTTAATTGAGTGTTTATACTCAATGGATTTGTTTAAATAATTAATTTTTTAAAGTAGAATAACTTGAGAGGCACTACTGATTAAGCTGTTAGAATGAATATTTTCCTGATAAGCATAAAATAATTGCAATACAACAGAAACTTAAATAAAAGCTAGTTATCACTACTTCAAATCGCAACTAGCTGATAGTAAAAAAAAACGAATTGTTTTTTTTTTGCAGTGCAAAATTCTTACTTTTTAATCTTAGAAATTACAAACCTTCCAAACTTATTTGCAGCACCAGCACCACCCAACGAACCAATGGCGCCACCAACCAAAAATATGGAAACAATTGATGCCCACAATATGTCGATACTTGCAGGACTTAAATGAGCATCATAACGATAGATTAAAGTAGCATTACACCAAGCCTTGACAATCTGATTTAAACGGAATATATAATTAATTTAGTTTTTGTATATTTTAATTATCTAATTACTTACTGTTGCGGGTGAATTAATAACGCCTATGCAATATCCGACTGGCACCGCAGAGCCCAGAGTTGTTGCATAACCGACCAGCGTCAAAAGTGTACCCCATTTTGGTGACTATAAGAATAATTATGTTAGCTAGACTTAATAATATTGAATTTATAAAGAACTTAAAAAGGAATAAAAGCTGAGTATATAGCAATAGTTAAGCACACAAAAGTGATAAGCGCACTTCTACGGTGTGCAAATTTGTTTCAAATGAACAACCGTTGGATGCTGGCCAGTATAAAGTTGAAATTTTTTTTTTTGTACTGAAATGTATTGAAATTTGAAAACAAAATCGACATTTCGGAACAATTCACTTATCACTTTTGTGAACTTAACCATCGATACTAAAATATACTTCCGGCATATGAGACCCATTATTCAAAAATTCACCCATAATTACATTAAATTTATTAAAAATGTCATTATTTATTTTTGCTTAAGTCAGCGTATAGATGGCAAATGTTCATGCTAATAAATCAAACAGATTTATTGCTGCAGATTAAAATTGCGTGCTATCGGCAATTATTTTGGTTAAGTAGAAATATTTTAATCATTAATTTATCAAACTATTTGAAAGTGAACTAAAATTGGGAACTTATACACATATCTGTAGTCACAATCATTAACGACATAACTCAAAATAGCGTTAAAAAACGATATTTTTATTGCTCTAACTACGACCTTCTTTTCTGAAAAATATAAACCGTTACAAACGAAATATGTAAGTGCAGGCATAAGTGGTAGTCCATTCTGTGCAAAAAAATGGATTTCTGCATCCTTTCAAAGATTGACAATAAAGAAAATGTCATATCGCTTTTTTTACGATATTTTGGCTTAAGTCGTTATTGCTTGTGATTCAAAACCAATTATTTATTTAAGTCTTACGCATTATGTAAAGAAAATATTAAACTTTATATTGCTCTCAAGTGGAAAGCGAGTATTTTTTACTTAAGATTAAAATTGTGGATAGGTGAATAAGAAAAACTATTGAAATTGAGTCGAAAAAGTTTACGTACATCTTGATCTCTGCCAAAACTATGCTAACAAATACACAGTAGTCCATCAGTTGATTGATATGTTAATTTTTTATCTTTAATAAGATTAATATTTAAGTTTAATGTTTAAAATTTGTTTCTAAATTATATTTACGAAAAAAACTCTAACAAAAAGCAAAAAGAAACAGTCGGTGCAGGAATTGTGTTTCCAGCAGCACATAGGCCATAAAGGCCAGTTTCTTCATGGGAAAATGTTCAGTTCAGCAACAAATCAAAATAAAACTTATTTGCCTAGGATTATGTACAACGGACAATGGGAAGATGTGATGAACACCAACAGTTAAGTATTAGTAAGGAAAAAAATTTAATTATGTAACTTTTTTAATTCAAAACTCATTCATTTTATTTTACAAGTGGACTCAAAACGGTTTTTGCAGATATTACTTTAATTAAGTTTAATTATTTTAGTTTGAAAGCTGAATTCAGTGCGAATTTATATTAAAATTTTCAAAATATTGTTTTTTTTTTATAATCTTCAGACGAACTTAAGCCCCAAATGAATTCATTGTTGGCCTTAAATGGAATACAGTTTCAAGATGCTTCTTAAACTCGTCTGCAGAGCAAAAACATAAGGAGAGACCTGCAAAATATTAATTTAACAGAATTTCACGAGTGAAGTTGACTAAAGGCGAATTTACACATTTCACTCAAAACGATGACAGTGAACGTTGAATGATGACAGCGAATCAATATTTAATTTACATTATTCAATGTGTGAATTTGAAATTTGATGATGTTGAATGATGTTGAATGTCAAAATTTATTCGCTGGTTAATTTATTTTATTGACGTTTAACAAAATAATAGCAACGCCGTCTAAAATAATAAAAAACAAAATTAAAATAATACTTCTAGGATTGTTGCAAGAACTACAAAAAGGAAGCAAGAAAAAACATAAGTACGATTTGCTTTTCACTTTTATCAAGAGTAGGAATATTTCTACTTCATTCAATGTTCAATGTGGATGACAATCGTCTTAATTTTAATGATGAGGCTTAAGTCTACTTTAATGAACCTGCTGAATTTTAAGGGGTAGCTTAGGCCACAGGGGGGATAGAGGCCTTTTTTCAATACCATTATAAACTACGAAAAAATGCTACCTTGAACTCATGATACAATTATAATTTTGCCATGCCTTGTACTAAACAACTTTTTGCATTTTAAGCAGATTCATTAACCTAGACATGTGCCAAAGATGAAACTCAATTCACACTTTTCAAATCGGATGATTCATCAAAAGTGAACAATGATAGTGGAAAGAAGTAGAAGTAGAAGTATTTCCTATTTATGATGAGAGTGAAAGAAAACCGTACTTATGTGTCATTCATAGTTAAAGACGACCATCCGAGAACTATTATTTTAATTCGATTTTTTATTATTTTAGACGGCATTGCTATTATTTTTTTTTTAAAAGTCAATAAAATAAATCAGCCAACGAATAAATTTTTACATTCAACATCGACATCATTCAACTTTCACTGTCATCGTTTTGAGTGAAATGTGTAAATTTGCCTTAAGCAACGAGGAGTGAAACAAACTAGCAGGAAAGTTCGAAATGTATGACTTTTAGGATGCATGAATTCTTCGTCGAAAAAAGGGAAAGATTAAATAGGTCATTCATCTTCCCCTCCCTCTTTTTTCGACGAAGAATTCATGCATCCTAAAAGTCATGCAACCCAAACTTTCCTGCTGGGTTGTTTCACTATTAGTTGCCTAGCAGTGTTGTTACGTATCATTTCTGTCGTTCTGTTTTATTTCTTTGCTAAAAAAATATTGTTTTAAGAATAAATTAAGTAGAAATTAATTAAGTAGAAGTTAAAGCTCCCACATCCGCGTGAACACGGGCAGCACGTGAATTTAAGAACTTATAAAAAAAAAACATGAACTCGAATTACACGTGAATGTTAAGCACGAACTACACGTGAAGTTGCAAAAGTACACGGATTCACGCGCTCACATTTTAGAGTATTAACGTTTTCACGATTTTCATTCTTTAGGGAAGCATTCATTCTTTAGGACTCCTAAATTGATGCCTGGTTTTGATGACATCGCAGTATAAAAAATCGTGCATTCTGAAAAGCATAGTCTATAGAGGCTATGATCAATCAACTTTAAGCTTGTACGGCTAATTATTTTTGTTTCTGGCGTCTTAATTTTGTGAGAATTACCATATAATTCGAAGTAATATTTTCGAGAAAACATGATGTATAACGCGCTTTAATTGCGTTCAATAAGATGAACAAAATTCCGATAATTTTCTGATATAGAATTCTGATGAAGTAAGTATAAATTAACTAACTGAAAAAAGGGTACTTTCACAATCAGCCCAATTTCTCCCGGGAGTTTTAAAAAGGAATTTGCGTTTTTAAGAAGCAGGTAAAAAAAACATCTCATTTATTTGTTTACAAATCATTAATGTTGGCGGTTGATGAACAAATTTGCATTAAAAAGACTTTATCTTGAAAACGGAAACTCCCTTTTACAACTCCAGGGAGAAAATATTTCATAATTGGGCTTGCTTGCTGATTGTCTATTTTTTTTTCGTTTCTGTATCTTTCAGACTAGCGGAAAAGTTTGCCCTATAGCTCTAGAGAATTGGCTAGGGAATGGTAATGCGAAAAGTAGCAATTGATCCCTACCTATGATATGTTCACGTAAAATTGAATGCAAAGAAAGTAGATTGAAGTGAAACTAGTACGTGTTAACTAAGGGCTAGTGAAATTGGTAGTTCTGTACTAGTGCTATTTACTGCAGGGTTATATTGGTTCAAGTAAATACAAGAATGCAACAAGTGCAACAGCTGCTGCATCATTACGTCTTAATCTTGAAATACAAAATGGGTCATGTTGCTTGCAATATGAAACAAATGAATCAAAAAAATTACTTACACAAGGTTTTAATTATATTTTAAATCAGATAACGAAATGTACTGGTCTTTAAATAGCGCTGTTAGTTAAATGAACTAAATTCAAAATATACATACATATGAACTGCAGAACTTCAAATTGACTTATTTGATAAAATTAATTTAATTGCTCTATGCACCTGGCCATCGCTTGTGTGCCTTTGATTTTCGACCCCGCCGTCTGCGCTGGTAACATCAACCTTTTTCAATTGTGGATAAAGTTGTCGCGTTTCGCTTCGTCTTTGTTCTTCCATAGTACACCGACTGAAATTGTTTTATTGCGTTTATTTCTTGACTACAAAAGAATCAGTTCTTTTGTTTGGTATTGATGTGATTAATTCTTAAGTTATTTCTATTTATACTGCACTATTTTTAAAAGTTCTTTTAGCTTTTATTATATGATTTTGAATTTTTGATTGTATAACACTTATTTCACTTTTTTTTTATGTGAAAATTAATAATTTTGCAAAATAATTTGAGCTTGTTACTTTTTTATTGTTAACTTTGTGTCTTTTCGGAGCACCACATTATTTCTTGGGCCCGAAAATTCTACTGTTAACCACTGTTAACGTGCAACGCACTTCCATACGTTTTGATTTTCAGAATTTTGATAAGAGAATCTTGACATTTCCTTATTTCGTGTACGTAAACAAAGGACCAGGGATGACGCTTTAAAAAAATCAATAATTACAGTTCTTTCAGTCAAACCTAACAGTACAAATTAAATAGGAGCGCGTTGCGTTGCGCCTCCATTCGCCACGCAAATGTTGTATGAGCGCAACCCAAGCCAAACGCTGCGTGAAATTCAACAATCATTGCCTTTATTCTTGTTTTTCTTTTGTGTTCTATTTGTCGCAGACACCTTCACTACCGAACGCATTGTCAAAATTGGAAATTCGAATCGAGTTGCGTTAGTGCGTTGCGTATTTGGGTAGGCTTCATAGAAAATGTATGTGCATACAAATTCTATAATTGTTTGCACCAAATGCATGAACCAATTTTGACAGTTCACGGGCGCAAGCGCACGTATTTAGGTTGCACTGTAAATTGCAGCGTTAGCGTTGTTTAACTGACAAAACTTTCTCATGATCATACGTTTAGTGTTCTCATCCCATGTCATTTAACAATATGTTTTTTGACATGCTACCTTATTTTGGCAAGTTTCATACAAGGTTTGATTATATGAAAATGTCAAAATAAGGCAGCCTATTTTTTTTTTAATTTTCCGGATAAAAATACTTTATATTTATTCCACTATGACGTTTACTATAAAGTATCCAGAATAAACAACCCGCTTACCTATCAGAATTTTCAATTTTAACAAATCATTAAAAGCAAATTTGCAAGAACTGACTCTTAAAATTTAAATCAAACTTATTTTTTAAAAGTTTTGGTTTCTGATTCCTGATATCAACACAACACCGCTCGAATAAAAATAGAATAACTATTTATTTTTTGATATTTAGATGCAGCGCTTCAAATTAGGAATGGCGCTCAGCTGAATTGCGAAGCGTATAATAAATGCTTCAATCAGGTTTCACTGCTTTTTAGATAATTAAAATGTGGTAGATAACTTCCATTACGTAAATTTATTTAACTTTTTTTACTTTCATACATACGAATATGATAAAGATCACGCATGGGTTTGTAGTGGAAATTATGATTTCCAAAGCGCCACGATGGATGGAATGGACTTATAAAGAATATTGACATTTCGAATATGTTTTGACAAAAGGTAGGTTCCGAAGAGTTTATGTTTCCAATATATTAGCTATAAACATGCAACAAGAAATAGAACTCGTTTTCAACAGCATCTAAAAAAAATGCAGAAATCTGCGAAACGCAACATAAAATTTGAAAGCAATTAAATTAAATTAAACTTAAACGGATTAATGTAGAAATGGTTATCATCGTTTTTTCTTTTTTAAGCTTAAGTATGATCTAGCACGCGACATATTTTACATCCCGTTTGTGATAAAAATTAGTTCAAGTAATTTCAACTCAAGATTGTATTAACTACAAAAAGCATTGTATATAATATGTGTCAGGTTTATATAAGTAATATTAATAAAAAAATAAATCAAAACGCATATGTGGCAAGTAACAAAAATATGAAATATTATGTTTTAAGGTGACCTTTACTTTTTAAATCGTAAAATTAATGTTTTTAAATTTAATATTTTGAAAAAAGTATTTATTCAAAAGTAAACATTTATTCAAAAAAGCTTTTCTGTATATTCTTAAGTAAAAAAAAACAAAAAAACGAAATGGCCTTTTCAGCCCTTGAAAGGACTTTGACCGAGCTTCTTATGATCAATTGTGTTGAGTGTGATGTGAAATGTTTGCACACAAATGATCGAGAACTGGACCTACATGTTTTACGCCGACTCCGAACGACTTATGTTCTCAAGAAACTTTTCATGGCAGTTTTTACTCTCTGAGGCTTGCCATTGTCTGCAGAGAGGTGACGGCCGAACAGAAAAATTAATTCAATGAAAAAACTTTCTGTGTCGGATGAAGGATTCGAACCTGGGTTCTCTGGCGTAGCAGTCACACACTCTACCCAATACGATCATTTTCAGCTTTATCATTTTCAGTTTTTCTGGAAAATCATGGATGACCTTAAAATCAATTATTAGAAGACGTCCTCTTGTGACGTCAGGAGGAACCAAAAGTGGCCGAACTTTTTTTTAATAATTGATACTTACTTAAAAATGTACAGAAAAGCTTTTTTGAATATAAATATAAATTTATTCACAGTATTAAATTTAAAAACCTTAATTTTTACCATTTAGAAAGTATAGGTCGTCTTAATGAATATGCCGTTTGAGCTACCATTAATTTAAAATGTTCGTCACAGGAGATCGAATGCAGTTTTTGGATGCCTGGAGTGTTTGCTATATCCTTCCATTTTGCAATTAAATGTTTCGAAATTCCTTTGATTGTGCCAACACCAATATACACTATTAGCCCAATTCTAAATGAAATCTCCACGGGAATTGAAAAAGGGAATCTCCCCTACAAATTTTCGTATTTTTAACAATATTAACATAGTTTCTTTAAAAATTTTACCACAAATATTTTCATTCAGAGCCAATTTTTAAGATTATAAGAAAAAAATCTTTAAGAACATTATCCCAATTCCAATTCCCATTATTCCAATTCCCAGGGAAATTTCGTTCAGAATTGGGTTATGATGCCAGTTATGTGCTCTTGTGCACATTTGAAAAAAGAAAATGCATTTAAAACACTGAAAAGAATATTTTTTGTTTTTGAAATCTGCCAAATTTTTCTTTTAATAACCGCCCCAACACCATCGACTGCACATTTTCCACGGCAGGCTTAAAAATTTAAATAAATATTCATGTTAAAATAATAAAAAACAAAATTTTTAAAAGTTACACTTACGGTCACGAACGCGACACACTTTATAAGCCAAATTAAAATTTTTGGTATGGTAATAATGCGCGGGGTAACGTTTCTTTTTTTAAAGTGGACACCAAATTTGGGTTGAATTAAAATTTCAGCACACGTATTCTTAGAACGATCGCGAAGTACTGATAACAATTGATGAAAGCAATTTTTTTTAAAGCAAAATAAAAATTTACCGTTTATCGAGCTTTGCTTGTCCTCTTCTCAGTTTTTTTTTATTATTCATTTTTTGTTGATAAAAAAATTCCATATGATGGGTGCAATGATAACATAATTATATAAACAAAAAAATACTTAACCGAAAAAGCCGTTAAAAGTAGCTAACAGCGAAAAATATATATTTCCAGTTGTCAGGCGAATTTTCTCATAATAGTAACTGAGATAAGCTATAAATGCATCATATTATAAAAATTTGTGCATTTTTAATAATAATTTGTTAATTTACATTTTAAAAAATCATTTGTTTTTTGCATTTAAAATTTCGGTTTCGGTAGTCCATTCTGTGGAAATGATCATATTCAATAAAACTAGAAATTGCCAAAGGAAAAAACTACCTAAAAATATTTTTAGGTAATGAATCTGGTAAAAAATTGACTCTATTTCTTTTATGATGCAACCGATCAAGACAAATTATATATCATTTTTAGGAATACAAACATATTTTTCAAAAGTATTTAATTAAATATTATATATATAAAATACGTATGTGCTTGCAGAAAACTATTATTTATTTTTTAAAATACTGTAATTAATACGGCGAACTTATAGCAAAATCGTAAATCTTAATATTTTACTTTTAATTTGGTGCAAAATATGTTTTGTTTATTTTTTTTTTTAATCATAATTCTAAGGAATATTTGGCTTAAGTCTACTTTAATGAACCTCCTGAATTTCAATTGATTGCTTGGACCACAGGGAAGATAGTGGCCTTTTTTTCCAATACCATTATAATCTACGAAAAAAATGCAACCTTGTACGCCTGATACAATTATAATCCTGCCATGCCTTGTACTAAGCAACTTTTAGAAATTCAAGTGGATTCATTGTTGTTCCGAATATTTTTATTTAACTCATATAAATATGAGGCAAAAAAATTCATTATTTCCCTTTACAAAATGTTTATTTTTAAATATTTGATTTGTTTTGCATATAAAAGATAACTTTAAAAATATTTTGATTTTTCTTATTCACTCATAATAATTATTTTTCCACTGCAAATTGCAATACTAGTCCGGATGTATTTAAAATTTATGTATATTAAAAATATTTATTATTTCAAATTCATCATTTTCTTTCAACGCTCATATATCAGGTAAATAATCTAAATACCACCACATTTTTATTGATGCATGTATAAAAAGCACATGCATATTATTACTTTGCTTATATAATAAAATTGTGTAGTCTCTGTCTCGACATAGAATTTTCCACTTACTTTTATCTCCCTAGATAAAAATAAACAGATTTTAAGTGGCCTACTTTGGTTAATGCCGAGTGAAGCCTGGGGGTCAATTCCTGTTTTGCGTTAAAGTGAAGTGAAAAAAAACTTTTCACAATCGTTTTCATTTGATGTCTTCACTTTTTCACTTCACTACGCACAAAAACGCGATTCTTGTTCGTCTAATAGAAAGTAGTTGCTGAATAGCATATAAGAGTTGCTGAATGCCTATTAAACAAAACTTTTATGAAAAAAGGTAAACAACGTATAAGAAAGAAGGAAACTTTTGCAAAAATGACTTCATCATTAATTTCATTTCATTTGCGCAGAAGATATTGGAAATAAATAAATATGAACAAGATAAGTTTTGCGACAGCATAAAACAGCCAAAAGTAGTAAAGCAAATAGTATTTACTTGTTATTGGCGATATCAACATTTTCCTCTAAATAGTTGATAAGATACTGTTTCTGCGTACCGCTTGTCCTTTTTCCCTAAGCTGCTTTTCTTTTTACATTATTTATTTTTAGTTTAAAGTCATTTTCTGTCCATAACGTGCGTTTGCTACCGGCGTTAACTTTCTTTCCATTTCAGTGAAAAATGAACAGCTGTTGCCCTTTTAGCACACAACGGGAATCGCATTTTCCGTGTAAAGGTGAAAACATATTACACATGACGATAACGCAGAACAGGAATTGACCCCCTGCCTTGCATCTGTATTTACTCGGAAATGTAGTTTTAATCATTCATTTATTGTTATCACCCTGTTATAAACCACAGCGACATCTCAATGTCAGCTTGAAGCTAATAAAATTCATATGAAGAATATGAGCCAGAAAGCAAAATGTCAAAAGTAATAAACAATCATTAATTAGTTGACGTCGCCGAGTTTTGTGATTAAGTCGGTGAACAATTCAAATAAAAACCATTAATAATTGGTTTATTTTAATGTTATTTTGACAAAAATTTACTGAGAAGTGTCTACAATGAATTAATGCACGCAGACTTTATATTTCAAAGAGGCTAATGATCAAGTTACTAGACTCAACTTGAAAGAAATTAACGTATTAAATCAAGTACTTAAAATGCCAATGCCAGCATATAGCTCGGTGCTGGAGACTTCCGCAGTGGTGACCACGATACTGCAGTATTTATCGGGCGCGTAAGTGAATTGTGGTGACACCATATTTATTACTAGAGTTGTGTTTTTTATTTCAATTTCAGCGTTATTTGCAACAAATATAGACAGAAGAAAAGTACTGGCGACTCATCAGGATTTCCATTCGTCTGCGGCTTTTTGTCGTAAGTTGAAATTGTAAAGATTCAATTCAATATGGTATCGTACGTGTTTTTTCCATTTCAGCTGCAGCTTTTGGCTACGTTATGGCATATACAGCGGAGAAAGGAGCGTGGTTCTGGTGAACATTATCGGCGCAACGCTCTTTTTCATATATGCTCTAATATATTATGTTTTTACGGTTAATAAAAAGATATTTGCTAAACAATTCGCCACGATAGCCGTGGTGCTAGTAGGTGTCATCGTCTACACACATAATATCGAAGATTCGTCACAAGCCATCAGAGTTATGGGTAAACACAAATGAATTTACTATGATACTATAACATTTATTTAATCGTTATATTCTAGGCATAGTTTGTTGCATTGTAACGGTTTGTTTTTTTGCTGCACCTTTAACAATGTTGCTGCACGTAATGCGCATTAAAAACTCAGAAAGTTTACCATTTCCACTTATCGTGATGTCCTTTTTAGTGTCGTTGCAGTGGCTTATTTTCGGCGTTATTATATCGGATACATTTATACAGGTTAATTCTTTGTTTGCTTCTAGTTCGGCAATTTGTTTTCTCAAAACCTAAACTTTTTCTTCTAGATACCCAACTTTCTTGGTTGCATTTTATCGCTTCTGCAGCTTTGTCTATTCGTTATATATCCGCCGAAAAGTTTCTCTGGTCAAGCCTACAAATTAGTCGACCAATCTGTAGTATATTAGCTTGGCTATATGTTAAAAGAGATACAAACATTGACCCTGATGAATAAAAATTAAGCAATAGCTTTTCCTTAAGATCTCTAAGGAATAGCTTAAATCTTTTCATGCTTATGTGTCTATTTCTTGTAGGACAAGCAACTGCTTGCGTTTTTATTCATAAATATTTAGATAAAGCAGTGGCTTATTTTTTATTCATCTGGCTCATTAAATGAAACGTAATAAAACTAACGGCTGTAAATTCGTTTTTAATATTTTGTAAATTAAAATAAAAATGCTTTTGCAGAATTTAGATTTTGAAAATAATGGTTTATTGAAATGGGAAGTTCTTTTAAAAAAACAAATAAAAAAAAATTGGGCTCAACCGGGATTTGAACCCGGGACCTCTCGCACCCAAAGCGAGAATCATACCCCTAGACCATTGAGCCGACTAAAACATTTGTGTTCTATGCAGTATATAAGCTCAAATAACTTTTTACAGCAACACAAGTATTTTCTGTGTCAGACTTAAAACTTACGACTATAAAACCCACTTCAGAGAGTTCGCAAAATAATATAAAATTTTCTATATACGAGAACAGGAAATCGTAGAAAATAGTATTCATGCTAATTCGTGCGAATGTTCAAGTACGGGAACAGACCTAATTTAAAATAGGTATAAAAAAATTAAAAATATATTGGAAATTCTCTCATAACTAAATGGAAAAACGATTTAATAAAATGTTATGCAAATTCCAATCGAATTAATTTGAAGTATCACAAAAATAAACAACTGGGCAGGCAATACAACATCATTGATAACAAATTTTGCAACAGGTCAACATTTTTGAGTTCAGGTCAAAATGTTAAAAATTCGCACTCTCAGAGGGCAGAATTTTTTGCGAGAAAACAAAACGCCATAAAAAGGTTTAAATTAAGTGCTTTACTGGAATTTTTATTCGCTTTAATTTTTTTGTTAGTGAATAAAAAAATACTAGTGATAACGCCCCGAAAATCGGGTGTACTTCACTACTCCGCTTGTGTGAATCACACTTTCTTATTCACATTGCAACGAGTTCGTGTCTTAAATCTTTTTACCATTTTCTCAACTTTAAACGCTCATATCTGCTAAACGCTATCACTTTTCAAAACTCTAATAATTTTCTGCTTACCTACACCTCAAGACCTTTCTAATGATATATCAAGTGTTGCTGAAGCATTTATAGATTTGCTGGAATAAGCGGACCCTTACAGGAATATATATATAGAAGATACTTTCTTTTTAAAAATTATCAAATTATTTAAAATTTTGCACTCATACTTTCATTTCTAATATGGGCTCTCATTTTTTACTTGGCAAAATCAAATTAAAACTTTCCTACCGTTATCAAAATAGAAAAAATTTCATAAATATCACAAAAATGTATGTATTGAGTTGATACTTAATACATAAGTTGTGATTAATCGTTGGCTGCCAGACCTCGCTCTAGTAACATAGAGCCACACTGTTGTAACGCGTTATCTCAACGACAAAACATCGCTCTCAAAGTTAGAGATTGAGTTTATTTTTGACTTCCCAAAATATATGAACCTTAATTAATATATGCTTGAAACTTCTGATGGTCCATTTATCCTAACCTCAAATTTTATAAAAAAAAAAAATAAAGCCTAAAAACTTAAAACAGTTGAATTGACAAAAAACCTTGTGCCTGTCTACTCTGGCACACAAGAGATCAGAAATGAGGAAGATGGAAGGTGAAATGTTCGTGAGGCAAAAGTTTTAAAATTTTTTAAAATTCTGCGATTCACTTTGATTTGACATTTGTTATTTAAGATTTTTTTCTGTTAGTTGCGCAATATTCCTTTGTGAATGTTTGTTATGATCAAGTGAGAAAAAATGTAAGTTAAATAGTTTTCCGCACGATTTGCTGGATTAAGAATTAGATAAGTTTTTTTTTATTGCTGCAACAAAACGGGAGATTTAATTCAAAATATGTTCACAAATTGATCTCGAAGTGAAAAAATATGAAAAATTTGTGGACATTTTTAATTAAAAATAAAAAGAAAAAGTTGATTTATATTTAGTTTCTGGTAGAACACTGAACCTTGATGCGATGTTTTCATGATTCGTAAGCCATTTATATGATATGATGATACTATTAATAAAATCCATTAATTTACATCATAATGAATTTATGTAATATGTGTAAGTTATATATTTTAAAAATTAAAAAAGTATACAATCGTTTCAGTAATATAAGAGTTGCCATTATTCACCTGCTTTGCCTTTCATATACAACTCAAATTCCAAGGTAATCGTTTTAGAAGAGTTAATTCGAACGTTTTTTTCGAATTTTCTTTATTTTGAACAACTTTTATTTCGAATTACATTCGGAGTTGAAAAAAGCCTCGCCCCTATTGGGGTCCCTCGACCACAATGCTTTTTTTCCAAATTGTGTATTTGAAGCTAAAAAATCCAATGGTGAAAAAATGTAGGCCGGTCTCAAGTAGCTTAGAAGTTATAGCCGTCAGAAGCTAGGGAAATGGGTCTAAGAACTTGTGATTTTTCCTACAAAACAAAGCATTATGGGTATCAAAAGAAAGGTCATGCTATTATTTATTCAACGAGGTATTAGCCAATCCATGCATTATTTTTGAAGATATAACTGTTTTTGTACTCAAAATGCGCGGTTTTTTATTATAATTTTTCATGTGCTTGTATTTGTAGCTGAAAGTCGAAATTTAATGAAAAAAAAAACGAAATTTATTTGTTAAAATAAGGTTTTTATCTAGTTCATTGTCATCACTGCGCTCTGTGAAATTTTTTGTTTTGGTTATTTCGTAAAAGGGTGAACCGTCAAGTGTGCATAATATGTAAAATGTTATATCTTCAAAAGTAATTCAAAATCTTCACAGATTTTAATGGTTAATAGCTCGTTGAATAGGTAACATTATAACCTCTTTTTGATACCCATAACGCTTAATTTTATTTAAATTAAATTTAAAAAACAAATCGCAAGTTTTTCAGGCCAACTTTTGTAACTTTGGACACTCTAACTTCTAAAAGACTTGAGACCAGCCTGAAATTTTTTCTCAGAAGGTTTTAATACACATAGTCCAAAAAAAAAAAGTAAGATTTGAGTTTCCATTTATCTTTAATTATGTCCAAATTTTTTATTTATTTATCAGTCACATGAAAAAATAATTTTTCCTTCACTGAACAAAATCCTGGCTACGCCCATGCACCCTTTATACGTGTTATTTCTTTGCAATTTTTTTGCTTATAAAGAGAGGTGGCAAATTGAGCAGGTGCCCTGGGTGACAACGTTTCTAGCTACGCCGCTGCCACTTACCTTAGTTGATGCGTTGTCTTTCATTATATGTTGATTAAATTACAACTTCTTATAAATTTTTAAATTCTTCAGAATTTTCAAACTTTAAACTGAACGATATATATTTATGTTAGAGTCTTATTGGCGGCCTGTGGCTTTTGCTTGCATTATTTATTGAAATAAAGTTTTTCTTCTTATCGATCAGTTATTATATTAGACACATCTAAATTAAACACTTGTAAATAAAAAATACGTTTTCAATGACTACTCTTTACGGTTTCAACGGAACAAATGTTTTCATCGCAGCACTACTTAAGTTATTGTCGATATATTTATTGTTTATTGCTAGTTACTTACGAGTATATACAGCTGTTTACTTTAATAAGCACGTTTTATTTTCTCTTTGTACCGGTATAACGTGTTGCAGAATACATTCCATATAATATTTTCTTAAACTTTTCTATACTTTTTTTTTATACATAAAGAATTTGTCAAATATTTTCATCACAAGAGACAAAACCAATTCTTTCTCATTTTAAATCGTTTTATTATTAAAAATTCCTCAACGCATTGCAATTGTCTTAAAATAATACATACTATCAGTTTGTTATAAACAGTTAACTACCTTACACACAAACAAGTAATATTCAAAAGCTGTGAGTAGGTATTATTAAAAATTAAAAAGTCTTATCAAAAGTCTTAAAGTTTTAAACTTTTATGACCATTTTACCAGAACATATTATCGTATTTCCTTTATCTTGATAATGTATTTATTGATTTCTTATACTGGTCATTCAAAAACAATGAAATAAATACACTTATCCCCCGATTTACACGGTACTTTATTACATGGTTTAACTTGAACACGGCTTAGGATAAAAATAAAACAAAAAAAAATCTGCAGTAATTTTTTAATTCCGTTCGCTTTTAATTGACTCTTATATTTCTAGTAATTTTTTAAGCATTCTACATACTAGCTGAGTGTTTCCATGAAAGTTAAATCTTGTCGGATCACGAACCGAAAAATCACAGCTAATAAACGATCACATGCTAAAAATAAAACCCATTTTATCAATAAAAGAGTGATGAAAGTGGCATCTTACCAATCAGGAAGAATTGATTAATGCAGTGGCGTAGCTAGGATTGCTGGTACCCCGAGACTAATAGATTTTGCATCCCCAAAGGGAGATTATCCTTATCCATATCTAAAATCTCTAAACAAAAAATAAAAACTTGTAAATATGTATACTGTTTTTGCTTAAAATATTTTATTATTATAATAATTTTGTTAAGGTGCATCGAGGATATTTAACACCGATTCGGTACCTGAAAAATATAAAAAAATTATTTAGTGATATTCGTTTTTAAATCAAACTTTAAGTTACCATCAAAATTTAAAATTTTTTTTGCTTGCTTTCAGAGATGCAAACTTTTCGAAACTTCATAGAAATCAATGTTGTTTTCCTGCTTCTGTTTTCCCAATTTAAATGTGCCCTATGTATATTCTGAGTACATAAAAAACTTCCTACAGTTAAGGTTACAACATAGTGAACGCCGGTTCAGACAGACAGTTAGATCAGATCAGATTTTCACATTGAAGCCAACTAAGGTCTTTTCCACACGGAGCAAGCATCAACAAATGTTGCATGTAAGTATACCGGAACCTTCAGATGAAGCAACTTTTTTACAACTAGTTGGCAGCACGTTTGCAATAAGTTTTATGCAACACAGCTTGCTGCAATTTATAACAGCGACGTGTGTATTACTTGATAATTTAATACAATTGTGTGGTACTTCAAGTTGAGAAGAGTATCAATTAAATTCAAAAAATATTTTGTTTTGTTTTTTATTTTGAATACAGGAAGCAGCAATGAGCGAGCAGTTAACAAATTTATATTTGGTTTAGAAGAAGTAGATAAATATCGCTGCTTATTTAATTATAAGCTGCTATGAGAGATCAATGTTGCGTTGTGCGTGACTTGCTCATCTGAAGCATAGGTTGTAATAATGTTTGGAATTGCAGTGGGTTGCAACTTTCTAAGCAATTGTGTTGCAGTTGGGTTACTTTTCCGTTTCTCCGTGTGGAAAAGGCCTAAGTCATGCATCGCTTTTGCCCTAATGTGTTTTCTGATCTGTTGCGGAGTTCCCAAACGCCTTAACGACGATTGTCGCTGTAGTTGACTAGCGGAAACTGTTATTTATAGCATGTTCACACACAGGTTGAAAAGCCGCTTTTCAGCTGAAAACTCTCTATTCAGAAAAAGGTGTTCACACTTGAAAAGCAGCTTTTCATTTGACAGACAGTATCCATAAGTTTGTTATTATAGCGATTTGTTTCATTGTGCTTGGCTTAGCAAACAAATATCGCCTCATGAAGGTCACTCTACTTCACGCGCTCCTTGTATTATTTATTTTCAATCTCCAGGTTGTTTTATAATTGGGAAGAAAGTTTGTCTATAAATCACAACAAATGAAAACAGACAGACAAAATGTCAAATATCAGTGACAACTTGGATTTTTGTAATAGATTTTGACTTTACTTCAACGAACAGACTTCCGAACCAAGGTTGTTTTCTAACTTTTCAGAGTTTTTCGCTGAAAAGCAAACAAATATCAGCTTTTCATTTGACAGTTCTTCTATGGCGAAAAACTTAATAGCATGTAGCTTTTCAGCTGAAAAGCCATTATTGTTCGAAAAGCGGCTTTTCAGCCTTAGTGTGAACATACTATTAATATGAAACTGTGCATGCACAATGACCGATAACGACAACTTTTATTATCATTAACTTTTTGGGAATCCTGCTACTATCCTGGGGGTCAATTCCTGTTTTGCGTTAAAGTGAAGTGAAAAAAAACTTTTCACAATCGTTTTCATTTGACGTCTTCACTTTTTCACTTCACTACGCACAAAAACGCGATTCTTGTTCGTCTAATGGAAAGTAGTTGCTGAATAGCATATAAGAGTTGCTGAATGCCTATTAATCAAAGCTTTTATGAAAAAATGTATACAATGTATAAGAAAGAAGGAAAGTTTTGAAAAAATTGGAAGAAGCAGAAGATATTGGAAATAAATAAATATGAACAAGATAAGTTTTGCGACAGCATAAAACAGTCAAAAGTAGTAAAGCAAATAGTATTTACTTGTTATTGGCAATATCAACATTTTCCTCTAAATAGTTGATAAGATACTGTTTCTGCGTACCGCTTGTCCTTTTTCCCTTAGCTGCTTTTCTTTTTACATTATTTATTTTTAATTTAAAGTCATTTTCTGTCCATAACGTGCGTTTCCTACCGGCGTTAACTTTCTTTCTATTTCAGCGAAAAATGAACAGCTGTTGCCCTTTTAGCACACAACGGGAATCGCATTTTCCGTGTAAAGGTGAAAACATATTTCACATGACAATAACGCAGAACAGGAATTGACCCCCTGGACCGAGGTTCTTTAATAGTAGACCCTAAATGAATGCGCATTGCGTTTGCTAGCGCACAATATTTAGCTAAATTAATTTCAACTTCAATCGTATTTTGAAAAAATACACATATTTCACATTTGATTTTGTTTAAAATTGCACTAAGAGCCATAAATATGCATAGTTTACAAGTCTTTTTAAAAGTAGTTCACATAGCTAAAATTAATTTTAGTTTAGTTTCATTTCAGATTGACCCTTCATTTTAGATATACATATTCAGCCTTATTTATAAACTCATTGCTGCGTGCATTTTAAACCGGCTTTAAACAACACATCGTTATTTATAAAGGTTTTGCCGGCTTCCTTAAGATCTGCGTAACTCAAACGCCGAAAATTGCGTTTAAAGGCTGCGTAAACTTAACCTATAATTTTTTATCATCTTCTCGATTAAGGTTGATGTTTATAATATTTATATCATAGATATACTCCTTATGCGACCTTTGTACTACTTTTTTCAGTAAAGTGGATAAAAACTTTGAATATCATGGACAATGTTTGTATAATTTTTTTAAAAGTATCTGTGACGGTTGTTACGAGTACTCATTGGAAAATCTGACTTCTCTTTGAATGTTTGTGAAATTCAGTCAAACTATATTAAAAAACTAGTAGGACCCAGTGGTCCGCAGCTTCGCCACGGACGTTCCAACAAGCATAGTTTTTTTATTTGTGTGCGGTGAAAGAGGGTGCGGCAAACATTTTCTCCCGTAAACCATCTCGTGCTCGAAAGCAATCTACTGCCAAAATTTCAGCTCAATCGGCCCAGAAGTTTTGCAGTTTTAATGATTTCTTAAAAGCAGGTGTTATTATAGTGCCACTGAAATCTTTAGTACAGTTGCCTAAGGTAAGCATACAAACTTAATCACCAAATTTCAGTCTTATACGACAAATACCGCCTCAAATATAGCATTTTTATTTGAAAATGGATTTCAAATTTGGTTAATAGCAAGCAAAATTGTATATAATTGAAATAGGTGCTTCAATACATACGAATTTCGGATTTAAATAAATATTCATTTAATTTAAATGACAAAATAGTTTTTTGTATAAATGTTCATGTGGCGATTTTATTTGTTCATTACAATTTATAATTTTTATCAAACTTGGCAGCACAGTTGTATGAAATTTTTTCCAGTGATGACAAGCAGCTGACATTAAAAGCAATAAAGTTGGCAATCTATGGTATCGTTTTTGTGACAGCTCATATTGTCAACAAAAAAAAAAAATAAATTCGTCATTTGCAGAAAAATTTTCATTTCTTTGGTGAAAATAAAAGTTAAATATATTTTACACAAAGTAATTTCACATTACAAATATGCAAGAGAATTGCCCAGAGCTGTACGAGGAAGTAAAGATATTCCGCAATGCCCGCGAACGTGAGAAATACGACAACATGGCCGATTTGTATGCAATTATCAACACCTTGCAAAACTTGGAAAAGGCGTATATTCGTGACTGTATAACACCACAGGAGTACACAGCAGCTTGTTCCAAGTATTTGGTGCAGTACAAGGTAGCTTTTAAGCAAGTGCAGTCCGATGAATTCCCTACTGTGGACATGTTCGTCAAAAAATTCCGTCTGGATTGTCCCGCTGCACTCGAACGCATTAAGGAGGATCGTCCTATTACCATCAAAGATGACAAGGGAAACACTAGCAAATGCATTGCTGAAATTGTGTCACTCTTTATTACAATAATGGATAAATTGCGATTAAAAATGAACACAATGGATGCTCTGCATTTCGATGTTAAAGACTTGGCTGATAATATGAATCGTCTTTCATTAATACCTAAGGATTTCGAAGCAAAGATGAAAGTTGAAACTTGGCTGGGAACACTTAATGAAATGCAGGCATCCGATGAATTGTCAGAGTCTCAGGTGCGGCAATTCCTCTTTGATTTGGAGTCAGCCTATGCAGACTTTACGAAATTGCTGCACAGCCAATAAGATAAACAAAACAAGGACCGTGTTGGGTTGAGACTCTTTAATAATAAGACAAACATATATTTGAAGGCTAGCCAAAAAACGTGGCATCTTACTTAAGTAGCCGAGCCTAGTTTTCATAGTTTTCGTTGGTAAAATATTCTTACAAGAGTTTGCATGTTATGTGCACCCTAACACACAAAATTCTTCACTGGGCCTAGAAGTAACTGTGTCAGTCACTCTCATTAGAAATATACACTTCTTATAATTTTAAGTTATTTTGAGCATAAACATACAGTTTTGAAGTTTATTCTAAAATTTTTTTTTATATATATTAAATAAATATTAAAAATAAACTATTATTTTAAACACATAACTTTTTATATATTTCCCCAAAAATTAAATTAAACTCATTCAACTAAGAATACATAAAAACAAAATATATTTGCATTAAAAATGAGTAATTTAATGTAAGAAATCATGAGTAATTTTTTCGCTCGGAATCGGAAACTTCCGTTTTTTTTAAATAAAGCTCATGATATTGCGATGCGCCAATCAATGCGATGCGTACGCAAATCTATACAATCAAATCAATTTTGCGATTTTTTTTTGTCGCATCGCAATAGTGAGTTGCAGGGATGATATTTAGGGGCTTTTAGGGCTTTTTTAGCCCTTTTTAATTGTAAAAGCCCCGAGGCCCTTTTTAGTCGTTTTAGGCCCTTTTGAAAAAGTTTAAGCCAAAAAAATAATCGCAATTTTTAACAAGAAAAGTTTTATGGTTGATGTCTGTTGACAACATAGTGTACTATGCCATCGTTCTACAAAATTTTAAATTTGGAGGTAGGAAATATTGTCCACAGAAAATTCACACAAAATATAAAATTAAAAACCACTAAAACGTAAAATTACCCAAAAAAAATTAAAGAAAAATGTAAAAAAATCACATAATAAAAACGAAAATATGCCCAAAATTATGCCTAAAACAAATTGCCTAAAATTTATGAAAATCGCATCTACAGTATAGATTTGATAGTCATCACAAAAAATTAGCTTGCGTTACAATAATATAGATAACCATTTCACTAGTAGTCAATGTGAACTATCACACGAAAAAAAGTGAAATTTAGTCCTAAAAAATTAGGTGATTTTTGTATGGCAAATAGCTAAACCGAAAAACGAAATTTCGTCCAAAAACATGCATATCCGCATAATTTTTTTGGAGGTTTATAAACGAAAATTTAGCGAATTTTGTATGGAGAAATTTTGAGTGATTTTTATTTAGTCTTTATTCCTATCGCCTTTTTAAATGTTCTCATTAAAATAAGTTCCGTTATATACAGCCATGATCACATAAAAAGCATACTTTTTAGTAATCTCAACTACAAAATTAATTTGTTTTCTACGTTATATGAAAAGATCGAGCCTTAAAGGCTCCATCGTAGTCCTGACAATGCCTTAATATACATACAAATTAATCAATTTTGTTATCAATTCAATATCAACGCCAAGAAAATCAGGCCAGTACCATCTCTCTACACCCCGATGAAGTTTTGGTAGCAAATTTCAAATTTATTTCTTGGCGATTGTTTTGTCATCTTATCAGATGTAATTTGACTTAATTTTCTTCTTGCAAAATTCTTTATTCTAAGATTGTGGTCATTTATGAAACTATTTTTTGTTAAATTCAGCCATGGCTCAATATATTTTTTGGCAGCAGTGAATTTTTTCTAATCAACGTCTTCTTACAAGTCTTAACGGAGAAGAGTCTACATTAAATTGCTTATTCACCTCAAAATAAAGCTTGAAATAATCACCTTAAACACTATAAAGATGGAGAGTGATTTAATTTAATCATTTAAATTAGAGTGTGCTGTTTTTGAGATCAACCAAGAACTTCCTTCCAAGTTCGGCTTAAACGGCACAAACGAAATAAAACTCGAAAGTTTTTTGATTTCCCAAAACTGTTTATTTAAAATGTTGACTATTTTCAGCAAAAATAAACTAGACTTGTTGAGATTACTAAAAAGTGTGCTATTTGTGAGACCATGGCATGACCGTGTGACCAAATAGAAAGTCTTCAATATTGAATTGCCACTTTTTAAAACTAAAAGCCCTATTAACGTCAAATTGGCCCAATTTTTGTTTGAATTCTGGCCCTTTTCCAACTAAGTCAATATCATCCCTGGTGAGTAGGTTAGTCATCGCCGACTTGAACAGGACCGAAGATTTTGTGAAGAACTTTTCTCTCGAACACCCCCAGAGCAGCTGCGTCAGTTTGCGAAACTACCGATGCCTCAGCATCATAAAGCAGCACAGGTAGAACGGGCGTCTTGTAGTTCGCTTTATCTCCAGGCTGATTTCGTTGTCGTTATTAATGGCGGTGCCAAGGTATACGAACTCCTCGACTACTGCAAAGTTATAGCTGCCGGATGAAACGTGGGAGTCTAGACGCCGCGCTCCCTTGTTTGTAGACAGCATACACTTCGTTTTAACCTCATTTATCGTCAAACCCACTTTGGCTGATTCCTTTTCGATAGCGGTGAAAGCAGCGGTAACATCTCTCTTGGTTCTGCTGACAATATCAATATCATCAGCGTACGCAAGGAGCTGGACACCTTTGTAGAAATGGTATGGTACCATGCACACCGGCCTTTCGTACGATCCCTCCATAATGATGTTGAAGAGATCGCAAGACAGTGGATCGCCTTGTCTGAATCCTTTTTCGGTATTGAAGGTTGCGAAGAGGTCATTTCCTATATTGACGGAGCTGAGTATGTTGCTCAACGTCATTCTGCAAAGTCTAATCTGGTAGGCAATCCCTTCTCGGGCTATCGAACGCAGCTCTAAAATCGACAAAGAGATGGCGTGTGTCAATTTGATTTTCGTGGGTTTTCTCCAGGATTTGTCGTAGCGTGAAAATCTGGTCTATGGTGGACGTTCCAGTTCGAAAGCCACACTGATAAGGTCCAATCTGTTTTTTTGTAATCGGCTTTAATCTTTCACACAGTACGCTTCAGAGAACCTTGTATGCGATGGAAATAAGACTGATACCACTATACCTGGCGCAGATTGTAGGGTCTCCTTTCTTAAGTATAGGGCACGGTACACTGAGGTTCCAATCGTCGGGCATGCTTTCTGCTAGCCATATTTTGCTGATGAGCTGATGCATGCGCCTTATCAATTCATCGCCGCCGGTTTTAAACAATTCAGCTGACAGGCCGTCAGCACCCGCTGCTTTATTGTTTTTGAGACGTTGGATAGCAACTCGAACCTCTTCATGGCTAGGTGGTGGTACTTCCACTCCGTCATCGTTGATTAGTGGTGCTGAACTGCGCTCTCCATGGGCGGCATTGGTGGAATCGTCACCTGTAAGTAAATTGGAGAAGTGCTGACTCCACAATTTTAGCACACACTGTATCTGTATTCAGATCTTCATTTTCGTCTCTACAATTGGATGCTCCGGGCTTGAAACCTTGGGTTAGACGCTTAACATGTTGATAGAATTTTCGTGCATCCTTCTTGCCCTGGTATACCTCTAGTTCCTCACGCTCACGCTCTTCCTGCTCTCTTTTCTTGCGTCTGAAAAGGCGCCTCTCTTCTTTCCTCTTTTCACGGTACTTTTCTCGTTTTTTCTCCTTGCCACATAACAAAAAATCGTCCCTTTAAGTCATAAGCCTTACAAAAAAAATTAATTGAAATTTTTATGTTGTGGTTTTATAGCTGTTATGATATTTCAATTATTAATAAAGAGTTATATTTTCGAGCTCAAGGCCTATGTTGCTACCACATAATTTCTTAAATAAGCGGCGAGGAAACAATGACTAATATTTTCTATTGTAATTGTCTCAAAACAACCAAAAGTTAGCATTTAATGCATTCTTTCCATATACATTCTTAAATAAGCGGTTTGGAAAATGGAAGCCTTCCAATTTTTCTTTGAGGGCATAGTTCAATATCAGCAAACTACTGAAACTAAGACCGACTGAGAAAATAGCAGAACAACAACTAACCGCAACATGCCCTTGAGTAGTAAAAAGCTTTGATCTATCTTCGAAAAAGATTTAAAATTAGAAGAACTTTAAGCTGCTTCATATTATTTGTATACGTACAATGCAATTCAAAGTAATTTACTCGTAATATTGACCAAACAAATAAATAGAAACAGCTTAGTCGATCAATGCAATTATACAATGCTACTGATGAGTTGGTGTAACGGCCAACGAAACAGTCTGTGTAGTCTGCTGTGTGATTACTACTCTATATAAAGGTATTGTTGTTGTCGTTGGTTGTTTTCTTCAGAAAGCAACATAGACATTGAGCTGGAAAATATAACTCTTAATTAATAATTAAAAAATAATTACAGTTATAAGACCACATAACATAAACTTATGAAAACAGGTCGAAATTCATTTAGAAATTTAAATTGATTAATTAATTTCGGTGATTTCGGTACTTTGCTGTATCATTTTCAGTTTTTCCGTAAAATCATGGATGACCTAAAAATCAGCTTTTAGAAAAACGACCTCTTGAGATGCCAGGAGTTACCAAAAGTGACCAAACTTTTTTTTATATTTGATACCTAAAAATGTGTGTGGCGGCCGTGACGTAGTGGGTAGAGTGTGTGACTCTTACGCCAGAGAACCCAGGTTCGAATCCTCCATCCGACACATGATACAATTATAAGGTAAGCTCACATTTAAATGGCTGCTCAAACATCAAGTTTTGCAACAACAAAACTGTGAGAACGCTAAACGTCAAATGATAAAGGCAACAACAACAAGAAAACTGAAATTTGACCAGCCGATTTTGACATACGGCTTCCTTTTTACTCCAACTTGAGCCTACCTTATAATTCTGCCATGCATCCGACACAGAAAGTTTTTTCAATTGAATTAATTTTTCTGTTCGGCCGTCACCTCTCTGCATACAATGGCAAACCTCAGAGAGTAAAAACTCTCATGAAAAGCTTTTTGAGAACATAAGCCGTTCGGAGTCGGCGTAAAACATGTAGGTCCAGTTCTCGATCATTTGTGTGCAAACATTTCACATCACACACAACACAATTGATCATATGAAGCTCGGTCAAAGTCCTTTCAAGGGCTGAAATGGCCATTTCGTTTTTTTTTACCTAAAAATGTACAGAAAAGCTTTTTTGAATAAATTTAATACTTTTTTCACAATACTAAATTTAAAAATTTTAATTTTTTACGATTTAGAAACTCTAGTTGAATTTGTTTTTATGAGAAACATTTAATAACAATTCTATTAAAGTGAAAATCACAAGTGTTTTGACCGCTACACCACCTTCAAAAATGGTTGAAATACAAGCCGCATTAGTTTTAATTGGGTGTTATATACAGACAGATTGAGTTTTAGAAACACACTTATCTTACCAAAAATAATACAAGAATTAATTTCACAATATCTTTTTGTTTTATTTTCAAAAGTTTTATTATCTTATATATTGTTATTAATTTATAATTTAAGATTAGCTTGTAATAATTCTTTAAAGAAATAAAAAAATTGAGTTTATATGTATAAATGTAAGGTAATTTATTTAAATTTGTAAACAACGTTTAATATGTAAGTGTGTGTTTGTGTGTGTTAAATATGTATGATAAACAAAAACAAGTGATTACCAAAAAAATCATGCACAATTTTCAAGTGAATAATCGCAAACGAACTCTTTTGTGAACCCGTGAGTATGTGCGCCAAATGCAAACAACATTGGGGAGACCAACGATTAAGCTAAGCTTTCCAAATACAATGTGAGAGTGAAAGATTTTACCATTTAAAAAAAAAGTATTTAGAAAACTTCGCTCGTGTTTTAAAAGTTGGAAACTTTCAATGTGTGTGTGCATAGTATAAATGGAAGTGTACAAATTGCAAAACACAGCTTCAAATTAAAATTGTTTTCAATATGATTTTATTTACTGCTAAATATTTATGTTTGTTTATTTAATGTTTACAAGCTACGCATGCGCCGCACGTACCACTATTATGCTATACTTTGCAAATGTAATTCTTTATGTATTTTTATATTTTTCTTTAGAAATTATTTCGCCAAACTCGTATGTTTTTGTTTTCTTTGTTATTTTATATATATATTTATATATACGAATTATTTATTTATTAAATTTTTTTTTGTATTTTCGTGTTTGTATTTTATTTAAATATTAATGTTATTATTATAATTATACATATATAGATAGTTTGAACCGAATATAATATTTATTTCGTATTTCGCTTCCTTTCTTCTTTTTCATCTGCACTTCTGTTCGTTCTTATCTGTGTTTGTATGTTTCAGAGTACGTAAATATTTTCTTGTGGTTTTAAATGTATGTATATTTATATTTTTTTCCAATGTGATTTAATATTTAAAATATGACGGATGGGTGGTGGCGGGGGATTTGATTAGGGGCTTTTTTTTGGGAGGTTGAGGATACTTGTATGTGTATGTATATCTATGTAGATGTATGTATATTTTTTTTTATTAATGTGGACAAGCATTAAATAATTTGTTTGGTATTTTTTGAGCGTCGCGCCACCTATGTTGAACTGTATAAGAGTAACGTGAGGCAACAACTTCGCTGCTCATTTCCTGCAGTGCTGCATTTAATTTTGTCCAGTCCAATATGAGGGTGAATAACCCTGTTTGGTTGCCGATTTAGACTGACTGCTTGTCTGTTGACGTTGACCAGTGCTGTTTGAGTCCTGTAATGTACAAATTTATTTATACATTAATTACTGAATATATATATAAACTGAAGGACTTATAACAAGATGCCTTATAAGCAAATTATTATATAATGTAATAATAAACTATGGTGTAAACTATTATGCAGCAAGACAAACTGGCAAATATAAGTGAAGTTTTTTTTAAATAATATATTCACTTTCATAAATCGTGTTCTTTTTAGGAAAAAAAAAATATTTATAAAAGAAAGTTAAATGTCCTAATAATCTTCTGTCTTTCCCTCCCCTTTTCGGATGCTCAAGAGCAATTTAAGCTGAAATATTAATAATTTTCATGGCCATTTTTTGACAAAACAATGTTTCTACTGAGATTTTCATATGTTGTTCAGATATCACAACTAGATGAAATTTAGAAATTCTAATTAACATATCGCACGCTAACTACAAAAAGGGCACAACTCAAAATTTTTAAATTTCCAAAAGCAAAAACCAATTTTGTTTTTCACGGCATTTTATACAAAACGAAGAGATAAACGATTTTTTTTTTAATAAAAAGAAAAGAAAATGAGTGCAAAATTTTAATAGTGAGTACAAATAATTTACATTAAGAAGTAAAAGTTTTTACATTTTGAGTTGTGTGCCTTTCTTTTGAGTTATACCTAACTACAGCCTTAAGTTAAAGTTAGCTCCGTCATTCATAAAAATATATATCGATGGTCATAGGTTGAAATCTCGTAACTGAGAATTTATGAATTTCAGAGAAGCAAAAAACTTAGCCCATATGATGAAAATCTTAAAATTAATTTTTAATATAATGAAAACAGCTTTAATGCATTGCTTAAAAAAAAACAAATTGTATATTATATTTGAATAGGAGGGAAAAATCATTAAGATATACAGCGAATCAAAAAAGTTTACATACACCAAAATTCTTTGGTATTATTATCTTGTTAATCGTATAAAAATGAATAAAAATATTAAAAATTAGTTTTACATTTATTTGAATTAAAAAAAATAAATGCTTTTTAAAGACGAAAGGAAACAATTCAATAAAACATAAAATATTTGCATAAAAAAGTTTACATACACTTAAAGAGATCTGTAGTGATTTTTATAGAATGAAATTAGTCTTTTAATAACTTAATATTTTGTTGGCCCTCCTTTGGTTGCAATTATTGCTTCTAGACGCCTGCGCATACTTTGGACTAAAACATTTGTGTCATTTTCTGTAATTTTGGCCCCACTCAGTTAAAAAAACAGTTTTCAGAGTTTCCTTAGACGATATCTAAAGTTTTCGCATTCGTTTCTCCAATATCTCCCATATGTGCTTTATCGGGTTAATGTCTGGTGATTGTGGAGGTGTATGCAGCTGCTTACAATTATATATGTTTACAATTATATACGTATGTTTGGGATCGTTGTCTTGCTAAAAGTAAAAGTTGTTACTATTGAGACCCAGTTTATGAACATTTGGACGCAGCAAATGGTTTTTCAGGATGTTCAAATAAACATGCTTGTCCATTTTCTCTCTTATAAACACAAATTCTCCAGCTCCGGATGCAGCCATACACCCCCAAATCATTACATTCTCGCCAACATTCTTTACTATTGGTATTAAGTTATTTTATTTCATCT
The DNA here is from genome assembly GCA_914767935.1 of Coremacera marginata. Classification (NCBI taxonomy): domain Eukaryota; kingdom Metazoa; phylum Arthropoda; class Insecta; order Diptera; family Sciomyzidae; genus Coremacera; species Coremacera marginata. The sequence continues at coordinate 151,793,754 of OU612044.1, forward strand.
CTGTATTGGCCTTTCTCCATACTTTTCCAGCTCCATCTGAACTAAATATATTGTACTTTGATTCATCGCTAAGCACATTTTTCCAAAACGAATCTAGGTTTTTCTAGGTGCTGCTTAGCAAAATCTAACCTCTTTCTCTTATTGACTTTTCATATAAAAAGCTTACGACGTGGCACGCTACCATGATACCCAGTAGACATCTGATATATCATGAAATATATTCATCATATATTTGTTTTGCCTGCAGCAAAGTGTACACTTTCGTACTGTAACATATTTTAAAGTATCTTCCAAAATTGTGTACAGTACTTTCAAATCAAATACAGGCTGAAGCGAGTACTGTACAACATCCGGTTGGAGCTTAACAGAGTCTATTGGATTAGTTGCATAGCTATTTTATTGTCTTTTCAAAACATAGCAAGTACACCAAGTAGATTTTGCTGTACTGCTCGAAATAGATATGAAGATCATGTTAAAAAATCATGTCCAAAAAAGCCTACTTTATTTTTAGTTTATTTTATTCACTATCTTTTAAGGTATTAAAGTTTAAAAAATTAATTTTATTTTTTTTATTGTTTATATGAATTATTTTCGCATTCTTTCATTTTATCTAACTTATATACATGAACTTGGTATACGAGCATAAGTACGCGAGGAAATTTCATATCGAAAACACTTCGGTTTTGAGTACAGTACTTGAATGTTTTACTTTTGTTTTGTGGTGTACTCACTCGTAGTTGGTTGTTGACAATGATAGAGTGTAAGTATACGTGTTTCAAGCAAATGTTTTGAAGAGGATGTGTTCGTGCAGATGTCTAATACAAAGCACTGTGCAGTGTGTTTCTTATTGTTTGGGGATTCATGTTTTTTTTTGTACACTCAGATATGTTCTGTGCTAACTTCACTGTAGAAATTTTTGGATTTTTTCGAACAGCTGCGACGACGTCGCGTTTTTCATGTGGCGTTAAAATCTTTGGTCTTCCCGATCGTTGCTTTGTTTGCAAATTGCTGTTGTTTGTGAACGATGTTATCAGAGTTTGCACACTAGCATGATATTTTCCAATTATTTCGCCAATTTCTCGCAATGATTTATTTTCCAAATACAATTTGGGTATCAATTTACGCATTCCTAATTGAATTTTCTTATCGCGACCCATTATAGCTATGTTCTTCGCACTTTGAACTGAAGATTGCAACTGAACTCCAAAATATCCTAATAACTGCAATGGTTCTATTCTTGATCAACAAAAAGTGTGAATGAGAAACAACAGTTACCGTTATATTAGCAACAACAATGGTAACTGAAAAATCTCTATGTTAAATTTCTTGAGAGTTTATTTTAGTTTTTTTGCTTTCGTCACACATATACAGCGACTCTAAAAAATAACGGCACTTGGATTCTGCTTACCAATAGGGCACCCCAAAGAGTACAAAAATAATTGTTAAAAACAATGCAATCGTCATTTTTACGCAACAAAATATCTAATGCGCTCGATGTGCACTCTTTGAAAACTATAAAATAATGAAGTCCATCCGACATGTGCGACCATTTGGGTGCCGTTATTTTGTCGAAGCACATGTCGGATGGACGTGTAGTATCTTTTGGGGTGCCCTAATAAAGTGAATATTTGTTAAGCTATTTAGCAAAACAGAGTTAAAGAAATTTAAAATATAATCACATTTAAGAATGGCTTAAGAAGAGAATTACATGTGTGTGTAAACTTTTTTGATTCACTGTAAATGTAAATCGGGATTATTGTTTGGTGAAGTCTTTGCAACTTTGGAATAAAATGTTTAGACGAAATTTAAAAAAAAAACATGAAAATTATATTTTTAGATGCGGCGGGAAATGCCATTTTCGAAAAAATTTCTGTTAGGAGGAGTCAGCGTATAACCATCGATATGAGCTGCAATGTGCTAGAGTGTGCTTTTATGTGCCGTATTGGAAAAGTTATACTAATTACATTGGCGAGCATAATTATTGGCATAGAAAATATTTTCAACTTTACAGCTGTTTTAGAACCATATCAAGCAGTCCATTGGTAAAAAATGTCTCCTTAGTACTCCTTGAATTAATTAACTAAAACTGAAATTTTTGTCTAATAATATACTATATTTTTGATAGTTTATTATAACTCATTTAGTAAAAAAAAACATAATTTTAACGCACAAATTACTGACACACCTTAGTCAAAATCTTAAAAAACTAGAAACTGCTGTGATTAAGATTTTAAGATTTTTTTATTTGTTTCCCTATTTTTTGCCATTCATCCATAAATGCCTGCTTTAGCTTGGATTTGATTAAACTTGGCCATCAATAAGTGGTTAATGTGGTTTACGTCTAGCAACTCTGACATTATAGTTGGCCTCATGCAGCACTTTTCTTATCGTAATGGAATGTATACCCCTTCCAAGATCTTGTCTTACTACTTCAGCGGCAATCGTGTCGATGTTTTTTTTTTTTTAACCTAATTTTCTTTTTCTAACTGATTGCACTCACGATCATTTAAAATTCGAGAACCGCCATAAACCGATTTATAATACTTCGAATTGTGAAACAACTTCTACCCATTATTTCACCTAGGTTAGGTTATGTTAGTATGGTTAAGGCGGCTACCCGTCTCGTGCACTTAGGCCAATCTAGGCATCATGTAATCTTATTTAACCTGGTGTTAAAGGAGTTCTGTCTCCGTTCAACCAATCCATGGATTTTATGAATCTGTCGATTTTCTTTGGATCTGTCTTAAAGGTTGAAGCGAGAAAATGAAGGAGGGGTCGACTGATGGTATTTAGTCTCCTTCTACTTAGAGCGGGGCAATGGTAGAGAAAGTGTTGTACGGTTTCTTCCTCATCAGCATTTTTGCAACTTCTGCAAAAGTCATTGACTTCAAAGCCTAGGCGAAGAGCATGTGCTCTTATCAAGCAGTATACGGTGAGCACTCCTACCAGAACAGAGAGATTTGATATATGATTTGATTGTTGTCATAGAAAGGCCAGGTTGATCTGGCTGTGGCACCCCACATTGGCCTGGGGTAGTGTGTTTCGCCTGTATTGGAGCATAAAGGTGGTTAAGGGTATATCTACCCTATCCTTTCCTGGAAGGACTGCAGTGGTCGTACCCCTCCTAGCCAGTTCATCAGCTTTGCAATTGCCTTGCATGTCACGATAACCGTGCACCCATACAAGGTGGTTCTAAATTGCTCAGCCATCTTGTTAAGAGATTTGCGGCATGCAGCAAAAGATTATGGTTTTAGCGTCGCTTGACTCTCAGTGGCTTAAGGTGCTTGCTGCTTCCTTGATGGCCAAGGCCTCCACTTGATAAAGGCTGCAATGATCGGGTAGTCGGAAGGAGGTCTCAATCCCTAGGTCCGGGGAAAAAGACTCCAACACCCACTCACCATTGGAGCTAAGAGCAGTTAGTAGATATGTCTACGGTCCATTCCTGTCGTGTAGAAATGAACACGTTGTATTTTTTGACAAAGATTACCTCTGATGTACAGTAGTAGTAGTAGTAGTGTTGAGGCTAAGGGAGGGATCCAGACTCCATTAGCCTCAAAGCTGTGATAGTAGCACCTTCCATAGCAATTAGGTCTAAGGGAGGTTAGTGCAGGATGTCGTTTAAGCGCATCCGTAGAAGTAGACTGCAAGGCTCCGATTAAAAAGCTTGTTTAGTACGGAAGACTTACGAGTGGCTGGCCACCAGACAATTACTCCATGGAGTAGAATTGGGCGGGCGATAGCAGTGTATATCCAGCGGACTATAATGGGAGAGAATCCCTATTTCTTGCCTATCGGGTTTTTACATGCTAGAACGCTATGTTTGCCTTCTTGATGCGTTCCTCAGTGTTCTCATTTGAGAGAAGTTTCCTGTCTAGGATTACTCCTAAAAACTGGGCGATGTTGCTGAAGTTAGCCCTGACGTGCACGTGACTTGATTTTGCAAGTGCATTATTCACTCTAATCGTGAAAAATTTTCTCCCGGGAGTTGTAAATGGGAGTTTCCGTTTTTAAGATAAAGTTCAAAAACATTTTGGAAATTTTTTAATGCAAATTTATCAACCGTCAATATTCATGGGAGTCAAAAAAAAAATAGACGTCTTTATCTGCTAACTTAAAAACGTAAACTCCCTTTTACAACTCCCGGGAAAAATGTTTTACGGATGGGGTGATTATTTTGCGCTGAGATTCATTAATTTCCTTTTGATTCGAACTTATTTTAAGCTTTTTATGAATTTATTTTTAATTTTTGGAATTTCTGCATTAGTTTAATTATCAGAGGAGTTATGTGGGAGCAAAAGTTTGTTAACCAATAGATTGTTTGATATGGCTCTCAAACAGCTTTAAAGTTGAAAATGCTTGCCATGTCACTGTATATGATTTTTATTGCGAGATATTTACAGCAACATTTTCGAATATCCAAAAAAATAATAACGTGTAAAATTCACATTCAAAACCCAACACTTTATAAAAATAAAATTATTTTTCATATCATGTGCATATGAATGCAGGTGCTAGTTGACAATTGCTGTTTTAATTGTTATTTTTGAAAACGATTTATGTGTCGTCGCATGGAATCAATAGCAAAAAAAGTGATTGTCAATTTGATAATCACCTTACATGATCCAAGAGCAACGATTTTGCTTAACTTTAGCTGATCAATTATCACTTTAGCCGATTCCAGCCCAGGGCGCATCGAACTTTTTAAACAAAAATTACAGAGCTTACTTTATACACATTAGGAAAATTTAAAAAAAAATTTTAAAAATTTTAAAACTTTGCCATAAAATTCAATCGCGATCATTTTCACTGAAAAAAAGAAAACTAAACACAAACATTCCTAGGATGGAGGACTATTATATAGAATGAACTGACTTAATTGTTAAGGAAGTTTAGATTCGAACAAACTTACCCGGCGGGATGAGTTATGAATCCTGCCGTCCATCTAAGGATGTCCCATAAAAAACCAAAAGAAATAATAAAAAAAATCAACAAGATCAAAATCATGCATTTCATTTTGTTCGAATGTATATTGAAGAAATTTCATTCGATTAGAGGAAAAATGTTATTTGAATGAAGATAAAATGACATGAATGAGTGAGTTTAAGTTTTAGTTCTGTTTTTTTTTTTTATTAATTGCAAAAAGGTTATAAAAAGTTATTTAATATATGTATATATAGACAAATAGCGTTAATTTTGCTTAATAAGTGTATTAATGAGAAAAAGTCAGCATTTGATTATATAACAAAAATATTACTTTATTTTTTAAAAAAGAATGTCCGAATCTCGATAAGGCAAAGTTTTAACAATTATATATTAATAAGTTTAAACAGAAAAAGGCATAACCGATTAAAGATGTTGAAAAATGAAAGTATGTACATATTCTAACAACAAAATATTAAATAATTATACATAAATAAAATTATTAACAAAAACAAACCGATTTTAGCAGAGCAGTGTTATAAGGCTATTAAAAAAAATAAATAACGAATTGAAATTTTTGGTATATTAATACATTAATTGCAGAAGACAATTGACACACAAAAACAAAAAAAAAGTTTTTAAGCTCATCTAGCAGATTCTTAAGGATTTAAAATTATACTTTTTGTATTTAATGCCACAAACTTAAACTTCACGTCTTCACAATAAAGATCGGTAATTGTTTGAAAAATTCAAACCAAAGCCTCTGCCTGTGCCAATTTACAAACAGCGAGATTGCGTCGATTTTTCCTACCGTTTTTTTCGTATATATTTTCTAAATGCTTTATTCCATCGCCGTAAACATGCTATTTCCATTTTTTCTATGGTATTTTGCAATTCTCATTAAAAAAAAAAATTGGAAATTAAACAAATTGTTTGAATTTATGTTCATTTGAAAAATATCCTTTGTTTTGTTGCAAAGAATAAGATGCAAATTAAAGCAAGTATGGCCAAATTGTGGATTCTTTCGTTTTCGTGTCTTCTCTCTCGTCTATGAAAAAAAAAAACGTTTGTAAATCTGCACTTTCTATATAATATGAAAATGGAACGTAAACCATAATAAAGAAACTTTGATTCAAAGCATTCACTAACTATGATTTTGCGTAAATATTAATTTGGAGCAACAGCCTTAAAAAATTTATTTTAAATGCAATGTAAATTCATAAATTATTTAAAGCATTAAGTATTACTATATTTTTGCATAAGACGCATTATGATTAAACTTATTTTATTTACAGTTGCGAGCATAAAAATATTAAGGGAAAAAGAACATTTCTTACAAACCTACTTTAAGGCATTCATCAATTATAAAAATTTTCTACTTTCTAATGGCGTTTTCTTTTCTTTCTCGACGAAAAATTTACATTTTGACCTAAACTCTAAAAATGTTTAACCCTAATGAATCAAGAAAAGGTCAGAAAAAATGCAGCATAATGTTGTGTTGGCTACACTGTTGTTTAGTTTTGAGAAAATTCAAAGAAATCAAATTGCGAAACAATAAGAGCGAATAACTTCAAAAATGTTTTACAAAGAAATGTTCATCAATGGTAAAAAATTAATTAATATTATCTTTCTCTAAAATTAATAAAATTACATTAATTGCAGACACAAAGATTGCCAGTTATGTGGTAAAAATCCCATTCATGGTAATTTTTCACCCTACGTCGGTCAATGTTCCGATCACCTTTGGACGGTCGGATGTGGTTTGGCCAGAACCCTATACAGTAACGTGTATTTATATGGGCAAATAGCGTTTTTGGTGTCAAATTAAAACGTGATTACAAATTATGTATGTTTATAGTTTCGGTTCTTTCTTATCTTCAATTGGAAGCATATTTCAAATACCATTAAAATCGATAAAGGTCTGGCCAGAACCACCGACCGACGGAGGGTTAAATGCCCTTGGGAATTACTTTTTTTTGGAAATTCCCCTGGTATTTTTTAATTCAGCGTGGTATTTTTTAAATAGCGTGCGAATTCAGTGTGGTATTTTATATAATTAAGTGTGGGAATTTGGGAATTTTTTTCTTCAAATGATTTTTTCACATTAATTAAGGAAAAACTGTTTGCACCACAATTATTATGTCGTAAGTTACGTATGAAGGTACTCTTCAAATTCCCTAAATTTTTGTTATTGCAGAATACCCTTCTGTAAATATATCGCTCTTACGCTATTAACATGTACACCCTGCGTCACTCGAAGTGTTACCAATTCAAAACATCGTGCATCGTATTTACATTTTTAAATTTTTTTATTTCAATTTCACACAAAATGTTAATAATATACTATGTTTTACGAATATAATATCATTTTTCGATATGTCCACCTTTAGCCCGGATTATGCCATTGAGACGATCCATGAACGAGTTGCACGCTGCAAGCAAGTGAGATTGTGGCAATTTGGTCCATTCCCGTTGAAGTGATGCTTCCAGAGCGTCCAAACTTTCGTATTTTCTCGTGCTGACCTTTGCCTCCAAGACAGTCCAAATGCAGAAATCCATCAGATTTGCATCTGGTGAATTCGAGAGCCATTGTGTGTGAAAAATGAAGTCCGGAACATTTTTTTTAGCCATTCTTGATTCACACGAGCCTTATGTGATGGTGCAGAGTCCTGCATGAATGTGCATGGTGCGGACTTGAATTGTTTTTGTGCCCAGGGCTTCAATGCACCTTCTAGCACTTTTACTCGATACTCAGTTGCATTGACCTTGACCCCTGGACCAAGAAACACCAACGGAGAGCGACTTTCGGCTGACTCTGCAGCCCAAACTATCACAGACGCAGGATTCGTTGATCGAGTCGCCATTCTTGGGCTCAAATTCTCATGAGAGCTCTCCGTCAGCCAAACGCGATGGTTTTGTTTGTTGACAACTTGTTGAACCCTGAACAATTTATCGTCAGAGGATACGATATTTGGAAACTCGCCACTTGCGTGGAAGCGTTTCAACTCTTTCGCTTTTTCCAAACACGCCATCTTCTGCTTATCGGTGAGATTGTGCACTTTTTGAATCTTGTATGGCTTCAATTGAAGCTCATTTCTCAGTATGCGTCGAGTGCTGGAATCCGAAACATTCTGCTCTTTTGCCACTTTTTCGTTCACTTGTGTCCGTATTTTGCATCGAATTCTCTCTTTCAGGCGTTTCGCAATGCTGCCTGTATCGATATAACGAGACATGGTACGGTAGACAAACATTTTGTTCACTTTCAAGTGCCCAAGCTCACGAACAAAAGCCGGTCACACTATTACGTTTAAATTCCATTCTAAATAAAATGCCTTGTATTTCACTTAGAAAAAATTACTGCTGCGGCCTGTTAGCAATATATTAAACTGCCGTCTATCAATTTTTGAGCGCGCTGTCATTGATAGTTCTACATAAGCCTTATTTGCGCGCACGCCCCGACGGAGGAAAAGGACGAAGCCGTCAAGGACGCTTTCTACGCTAGTCTTGAGGACGTATATGACCACCTTCCGGTCCATGACGTGAAAATAGTCCTCGGCGATTTTAATGCGAAAGTCGGAAGGGAAGGCATCTTTGGCCCCACTGTCGGTCAGTTCAGTCTTCACGAGACCTCCACAAACAACGGTCTAAGACTGATCGACTTCGCCGCGGCACGAAACATGGTAGTTAGTAGCACCAGATTTAAGCACCTCGACATCCACAAGGCCACCTGGCTGTCCCCGGATCAAAAAACGCGAAACCAAATTGATCATGTTGTAATCGACGGAAGGCATGCCTCTAGTGTTCTAGATGTGCGTACATTTCGGGGGGTCAACATTGACTCCGACCATTATCTTGTTGCAGCCAAGATCCGCATGCGATTATGCAATGCCAAGAACATACGCACAGGAATGCAACGAAAGCTAGATGTCGCTAAGCTGCAATTACAACGGACTGCCGAAGCCTACTCCGCTCAACTCTCGGTTAAGCTCAACCAACCAACCTCTGGACTCGACGACGCCGGCGGACTTTGGGCGCATATATCCCACTCCATGCGCGCTGCCGCTGAAGAAGTCATTGGTTTCCGGCGCCCGCAACCTCGGAACCAATGGTACGATCAGGAGTGTCGCATCGCGACTGCAGTAAAAAACGCCGCATACAGAAAAACGCTGCAGTCAGCTGCAACGCGAGCCGTGCGAGAAAACTACCGCGAAAAGAGGAAGGAAGAGAGGCGCCTTTTCAGACGCAAGAAAAGAGAGCAGGAAAAGCGTGAGCGTGAGGAACTAGAGGTATACCAGGGCAAGAAGGATGCACGAAAATTCTATCAACAGGTTAAGCGTCTAACCCAAGGTTTCAAGCCCGGAGCATCCACTTGTAGAGACGAAAATGGAGATCTGAATACGGATACACAGTGTGTGCTTAGATTGTGGAGACAGCACTTCTCCAATTTACTTAATGGCGACGATTCCACCAATGCCGCCCATCGAGAGCACAGTGCAGTGCCACCAATCGACGATGACGGAGTGGAAGTATCACCACCTAGCCATGAAGAGGTTCGAGTTGCTATCCAACGACTCAAAAACAATAAAGCAGCGGGTGCTGACGGCCTGTCAGCTGAATTGTTTAAAACCGGCGGCGATGAATTGATAAGGCGCATGCATCAGCTCATCAGCAAAATATGGCTAGCAGAAAGCATGCCCGACGATTGGAACCTCAGTGTACTGTGCCCTATACTTAAGAAAGGAGACCCTACAATCTGCGCAAGTTATAGAGGTATCAGTCTTATTTCCATCGCATATAAGGTTCTCTCAAGCGTACTGTGTGAAAGATTAAAGCCAATTACAAAAACACTGATTGGACCTTATCAGTGTGGCTTTCGACCTGGTAAGTCCACCATAGACCAGATTTTCACGCTACGACAAATCCTGGAGAAAACCCACGAAAATCAAATTGACACACACCATCTCTTTGTCGACTTTAAAGCTGCGTTCGATAGCCCGAGAAGGGATTGCCTATACGCAACAATGTCTGAGTTCGGTATACCTGCAAAGTTGATTAGACTTTGCAGAATGACGTTGAGCAACACACGCAGCTCCGTCAAGGTAGGAAATGACCTCTCCGAAACCTTCAATACCGAAAGAGGTTTCAGGCAAGGCGATCCACTGTCTTGCGATCTCTTCAACATCATCATGGAGGGGATCGTACGAAAGGCCGGTGTGCATCGTAATGGCACCATTTTCTATAAAGGTGTCCAGCTCCTTGCTTACGCTGATGATATTGATATTGTTGGCAGAACCAAGAGAGATGTTACCGCTGCTTTCGCCGCTATCGAAAAGGGATCAGCCAAAGTGGGTTTGACGATAAATGAGGGTAAAACAAAGTATATGCTGTCTACAAACAAGGGAGCTCGGCGTTTAGACTCCCACGTTTCATCCGGCAGCTATAACTTTGAAGTAGTCAAGGAGTTTGTATACCTTGGCACCGCCATTAATACTAACAACGAAATCAGCCTGGAGATAAAGCGAAGAACAATAATTGCTAATAGGTGCTACTACGGGCTCAGTAAGCAACTAAGTTCCAGAGCCCTCTCTCGATCGACAAAACTAACACTCTACAAGACGCTCGTTCTACCTGTGCTGCTTTATGGCGCTGAGGCATGGGTAGTTTCGCAAACTGACGCAGCCGCTCTGGGGGTGTTCGAGAGAAAAGTTCTTCGCAAAATCTTCGGTCCTGTTCGAGTCGGCGATGACTATCGCATCCGAATGAACCACGAGCTGTATGAGCTCTACGGAGACATTGACGTAGTTCGGCGTATAACTGTGCAGCGACTACGCTGGCTGGGTCATGTCCATCGTATGGACGACGAAGCTCCAGCGAAAAAGGTGCTCGAAGCGAGGGTCGCTGGTCAACGACGACGAGGGAGACCATGCCTCCGATGGATGGACCAGGCTGAGGAAGCCCTAACCGCGCTTGGTGTATCCGATTGGAGAAGGCGCGCGCAAAGCAGAGGCGCCTGGCGAGAGCTGATGAGGTCGGTCGAAATCCGGACACGGGTTGTCACGGCCACCTAAGTAAGTAAGTAAGTCATTGATAGTTTGATTGATAAATCGATTTAAATCAGGTAACACTTCGAGTGACGCAGGGTGTATATAAAAGTGGTGTTCCTTTTATTTGAACATGCATGAGAACATTTTTCTTCTTTTACCGTTAGACAAATATGTTTAGACCATGGCAGAATTATAAAGTAGGCTCAAGTTGGAGTAAAAAGGAAGCCGTATGTCAAAATCAGCTGATCGAATTTCAGTTTTCTTTTTGTTGTTGTTGCCTGTCATTTGACGTTTATAGCTCGCACAACTTTGTGGTTGCAAATCTTGTTGTTTGAGCAGCCATTTAAATGTGAGCTTTCCCAGGGCAGAATTATAAGGTAGGGCCGATTCGCTTAGGGCGATGTTATGCTGGCGGTCAAATGATCCCTGGTCGCGTCACTTTTTGCGCTCTTTTTTTCGTTTGATGTGCTCAGTGCCCAAAGTATGTTATGCTGACAGTCATATAATCCCCAAACATCAGTACACTTATTGCTACTTTTAGTAATTTATCTAAAAAAAGTAACATCGTTGATCATGACTGAGTGTTGCTTAATAGCAAGGCAAGTTTCATTACTGCTTTCACACATTTCGTACTGAATTTGTACTATTTTAATGCTAAAACACAAATGTTGTGAATAATTCCACAACGCAACAGTTTTGATCCCATGATTTCATATTTTTACCGAATCATTTGGTGACCGTGGTGGGTAAAATTTATTCTCTCGCTCTCAATTTTTCAATTTACATTGAAACAACAACAATGCGTACCCATGACCGCCAGCATAACATAGCCCTTAGTGTCCGCACGCGCCAACGAAGATTGGATAATGAAAATGTTGGTTAGTTGTCAAAACGACGAATTTCGTAGAAATTGCAAATGAAGAAAATATTTTGTTTCCAAGTTGCAAACAGTGTGGTCGCGTGTGTTAAATTTGTGATAATTTGAGTAAAAATATTATAAAAACAGTGTAATAAAAACTATAAAATAACAAAGGGTATTGCTGTTGTTGTTGGTTGTTTTCTTCAGAAAGCAACATAGACCTTGAGCTCAAAAATATAACTCTTAATTAATAATTGAAAAATTATTAGAGTTATAAAAATAACACAAAAACTTATGAAAAGAGGTCGAATAAATTTACAAATTAATTCTCTGGCAGAGCACGGCCGTTGAAAAAATTATGATTAATTTGTGTGTTTACACACACAATAAAATAAAAATCTTCGTTTTCAAACAAAAAAAATATTTCATGACGGCATAGTTTAATAGCAGCAGGTTGCTGCAACTAAGACGGACAGTAAATAATAGAAGAACAACAACTAAAACTTCAACATGCCTGTGAGTGGTAAAAAGCTTTGATATATCTTCGAAGAAAGAGCTTACACCGAATAAGTGTGAATCTGAAAATTCGAAGAACTTTAGCTGCTTTTCGTATCAATTGTGTATACAATGTAATTCAGAGTAATTTTCTCTAACATTGACGAAAACAAATAGACATGAACGGCTAAGTTTATCATCGCTATCATATAAAGGCTACTGATGAGTTGGTGTAGCGGCCAACGAAACAGCTGTCTAGTCTGCTGTAGGATTGCCACTCTATACAAAGGGCATTGTTGTTGTTGTTGGTTGTTTTCTTCAGAAAGCAACGTAGACCTTGAGCTCAAAAATATAACTCTCAATTAAAATTGAAAAATTATTAGAGTTATAAAAATAATACAAAAACTTATGAAAAGAGGTCGAATAAATTTACAAATTAAAAAACTATAAAATTTAAAAAATCTAAAAATTGCAAAAAAAAAAACTGTAACAATTTTAACATAAAAACAACTGCGAAACGTGAGCATAAAGAAACTCGAGATGAACAGCTGATTTTGACATCTAGCCCGCTTTATTCTGTTTTCTACCTCATTCCTCTCCGAGTCGGCCCCACCTTATAATTCTGCCATGAGCCTACCTTATAATTGTATCATTTGTTTAGACCAGGACTGGGCGCTCCATAGCTCACTGAGCGTAACTTTTCAACATGTACACAAAGCTTACAACACAAGATAATATATTTCAGTCGTTCGCTGAAGGTGATACTGATGATCTAAGTCGCTTTGCGCTGCAAATTTTATAAGCTCAGTGTGCGTGATTTGAGAGCGCACCAATACTAACAAGACAAAATAAAATGTGACTGTGTTCGAATGACCAGGTCTGGTTTAGATCATGGCAGAATTATAAGGTAGGGCCGCTTTGCTTAGTGCCATCAAGCGTCAACGAAGAGTGGATATTGAAAAGGTTGGTTAGTTGTCAAAACGACGAATTTCGTAGAAATTGCAAATGAAAAAATATTTTGTTTTCGAGATGCAATCAATGCGGTCGCGGGTGTTAAATTTGTGATAATTTGAGTGAAAATATTATAAAAAATAAAGTGTAATAAAAACTATAAAATGTGAAAGATGTCTTAAAATTGCAAAAAAAAATCTGTAACAGTTTTAACCTAAAAACAACTGCGAAACGTGAGCATAAAGAAATTAGCGATGAACAGCTGATTTTGACATCTAGCCCGCTTTATTCTGCTTTCTGCTTCATTCCTCTCCGAGTCGGCCCTACCTTATAATTCTGCCATGGTTTGAACCAATTGTTGTATATAACAGACAACATAAAAAGAGAAAATATATACATACGAAAAATATTGCTGTTGCAAAATTATAAACACTCCAACTCCATAAAAATAATGTTTCTACCAAGTCACATGGGAATAAAAGGTAACGAAGAAGCTGATGCAGGGGGGCAAAAGCAACAAATGAGGAGCCTCTTATTGTGATAGATCTGATCGACAAGAAAAACATCCTTTGCCTCATCGACAACTATATCTGCACTGCAAAAAATTGTAACTGGAGGGAGTTTCGACACCAATACTCAAACATTAATGCAGAAGGCCAGAAAGCACCCTTCCTGTTGCTCACGCAGAGATGTAAAGACATTTACTCGCTTTCGTATCGGACGTACCAGCATCACTCATAGTCACCTATAACTGGGCACAGGTACTCAACCGTGCCCCTCTGTTGACGCTGAGGGAATAACTGAATAACTAACAACGCACAATCGCTGTCAGTTATTCATCTCCTATATTTGTGTACAGTTCTAGCACCAATAAGGAACACAACACAATATTTCATAATATTATTGCCTGAAATGTATTAAAATCCATTAATGTCAAAAATGTTAAAAAAAAAAATCAATGAATTTTTGTCAATACCCAAATTAAGAAACCGAATCTGATTCATAGCACGTGAAGTGCATTTACTTTTATTATGTAAAAGGAATTATTTATTTCATTATTGTTATACTTCTTATGAATTGTAAATAATTATTGTTTCTTTTTAAAACTGGATATAACAAAACTATTTTCTTTATTTTATTTCATTACCTAAATAATTTGTTAATTAAGGATAGCTATCATCTATACTTTGTAACCTTAGCATTTATTATAAGAGAGCCGAAGGCCCTTGCAGCTAGTGCTCCTTTTTTTTCTTTTTAAATTTGTGATTTATCACATTTTTCTTGCTCTAAATAAATAAATAAACTTAAAAAAAAAAATTATAATCTTAAAAATGTGTGCATGTTTATCTTTCAAATAATACTGCATTTAATTTTACATCTAATGCTAAGAAGCTAACGCTTCCACCGACGGTCCTAATCCGGTTTTCCTGACCCCGGTTTTTTGTTTTACTTCTTTCGTTCTCTACATTATACTATTTTAGACAAGCTATGTTTGGCAAAAGAATTGTCACTACTACTATCATGAGCTAACGCTTCAATGAAAACGCAAACAGCATTCATTGCGTACGAATTTCTAGTCCACCAACAAAATGCACATGCAAAAACAATTCTTAGGGCGCGTTTATAGTGAACGTTTATTGCTGAGTCGTACCGAAAAGCATATGATTATAAGCATATTTAGTAAAACGAAATGGAAGTAAAAATGAAATGCATAAAGCACTGGTTGATCACTCGATATTTTTGCTACCTCCAGTTTGTATAAAATAAGTCTTTATGAAGCACAATATGTGAAGGCAAGACAGCCCTGTTTCAAAAACTTATGTGATGAGCATATATCAATGCAAAGATAAAAGAAGAACTTTTTGCTGACCCTGACATAAAGGAAATAAATGCAAATTGCTGACTTTGAAAAAACTATGAATAAAAGTGAAAAGTTCAGTGGGGTTTCATTTACGGAGGTCGTAGATTTTTTTTTTTTTTTTAGGAAACAGAAAAACTCCTGAATATGAACTCCCCTGATTATGAACTCCTCAGTTGTAACATGAGTAAAGCCGCTGAGTAGGGGGAGCGATTTCATCAAGATAATATGATAATATGACTGACTACTGCTGGATGTTAAAAAGGGATGAACCAAATCGTAGGTACAAGATTAAAATATTGAATAAGAGTTTTGATGAAAGTAGACATTGAGTTCAATATAAATTTATTTTATGTTTTTAAAATTGTTCAAATTTATATAATTATGCATATCTTGCATAAAAATCAATCTCGATGTGATATAAAAATCTAGCGCTATATTTTAACTAAACATACCTAAATACCTTAAAAACTCACTATTATTTAAAGAAGAAATTCAAAGTTACATCTCGCAGACCTATGTTATTAATTCAAAAGATATATTCAAAATAGGTTTTATAAAACTATCTAAGATATTGTCCGAATATTTTCCTAATTTTACTTTTTATCAATCCAAAATAATTTTTTGCCAATGATATTTAATTATGACAAATTTTGACACTTAACGGGAAACGAAATGGAACCGGTTTGACAAATAGGGAAGCGTTTAAAGATAACTTGGTACTGCTTTGCATTTTTTATGCTTACAACTGTATTTTGTTAACCTTTCATAATATTTACAAATATAAATTATTCAATACTCAAATTGTTATTGTTAATTATGACAACATGCAGCTACTAACACCAATATTATTTATTGATAAGTAATATAATGGCGGTAATAAATGATAATATATATTAATAAACGAAGTGATTTTACCTGATGAATTGGTTGATGAATCATATTATGATGCCCTGCTGCAGGCATAGGCAAATACATGCCATACGGTTGAGCAGAAGTACCACCAGCTGTTTGGGTATTCGGCATGTTAAATGGAGGCGGAGTTCCTGAATGAAAGTTTTGCTTCTCATACGACTGTCGCATGTTGAAAAAAATGCCATGAAATCAACGAATTTAAATAAAAATTTTAAGAGATTTTAATTAAATTTATGCACTTACATTGACTTTATTTAACGTAACGTGACCCTTGCCGTACATAGACGTTGTAATATCTGAACCAGTACCAGCCTGTGGTGGATTCGTAACATTTTGTGACTTCGTCTGTTGACTAACACTTGACGGATATGCACCCTTGGTATAGTCTTGAGAAGCTTGTGAAAGAGTATCATAACTGTTAGAGCTGTAGCCAGTGTTGTAGGACGGCTTTGGGAATTGGCCACCGGAAGCTGTATTAGCAGCAGGAATTTGCTGCTGCAAATTAAGTGTATAAAATAAATTTTTTATGTTACATTAATAAGTTTTAATGAAATATCATTAAGTTATACCGGATATATAGCCGGTGTGCCATATTGAAAACCGCTGGGCATCATGTTACCACCATAGAAATACGCATAAGGAACATTAAGCATAGGACCACCAGATCCAGCTTGCTGTGACATTGTACTGGATACCTAAAAATAAATTTTTCAAATTAATTTTGATTACATTTTCGTTATGAAATAAGCTTTTGTGCCGTAACTTACATTACTAACAGGGCTGGAATTATTGTCAGTTCTTGCAAAGCGACCATCAGTCATTGTGGAATAAGCAACAGAGCCCAAGTTATCTCGTCCAGCACCCAAACTAGTTGGCGTGTAGTTCAAATCATAATAACCTTGCTGAAAGTTTTAATATAATTAACTTGAGATAATGATGAAAAAGTGAGATAATAATGAATTCCTTTTAACAAAGGAAAAATGAAAAATTTCAATATCAAAAATATCTCTAACATCCTTTATTTAAAATATTTAAAAGCCAAATTAATTGAAATTTTCCATTATGATGTCATATTTCCATATACAAATCTTATTTTTTATGAATGCATTATTAGATGATCGTCGTTATAGAGTTAAAGTGATTCACAAATTTTCTTGAAATCATGTCAGAAATCATGGCGCAAAAGACTTTTTTTTCTAAGAAATTGTTTTGAACTGCAATTCGTTTTAAATAATTTAAATTTTGATTTTAATCGGACTTCAATAACCAATTTACACCGGTTTTGAAGTCACATTTACAATTTAAGAAAAAAAAAGTTTAGTATTTACAAGTTGAGCTTTGAGCATAATATTGAGCTTCAGTCAGTGAAAGAAAATAGTAGTTTGAGTTTGAGAGATATTCGAGCACAGAAAAAGTTAAAAAAAACTGGACATTATTTCAAAGCTTCCAAGAAATTAAGATAAACAAAATTAGAGAAAGATTATATGGTATCCTTTATCCTTAGGACCAAAACATAATTCTGAAAATTGTTTACTATTTTTACTTATTTAACATTTCTAGCAGTGTATTGAAATAAATGGAATACTCCAAAAATCTTTTATATCTTTGGAAATCAAGTAAATAAAAAGCATATACGAAGGGCAATTTGAGAAGTCAGTGACTTTTTGAATAAAAGATATTTTCTTTGGGAAAAAAGCGTTTTATTTCTCAACATAGTCTCCTTTTAGATCGATATATTTAGTCAAACGTGTTTCCAATTATTTGTATTCCCTCCAAATAATAGGTTTTATGAAGGTCCTCAAAATAGGCGTTTGTTTCAGCGATGACCTCTTCATTCGTCCCAAATCTCCTACCGCCAAGTCATTTCTTCTGTTTAGGAAAAGTCGCAGCGGGCTAAAATCTATAGAATATGGTGGATGGGGTAGCAGTTCATAGCCCAATTTCTGGATTTTTGCCATGGCGACTATAGACTAGACTAGAGCTGAAGCACTTAAATGCGTTACTGCGTTGATACACTTGTTTTAATAAAAGTGAAGCAATAGCGCAGTAATGCAAATGACGCGCTCAAAGCAAAAGTAAAAAATATTTATACAGCGAGCAAAAATTGCACAAGTTGTACGGCGCATCGATCATAGGAACAGAAAGTTGAAAGCGAACATTATTTCTCTGTATAAATATGGAGAAGAGGTTGCGGGGAAGATGCAGTTGAGCATCAATGCTTGGAGTGCGTTTGACTGTTATAATTATGTATGTTACTCACAGAATGGTTGCGTCAATTTAATAAAATGTTGGACGTGTTCTCTTTCGAAGCAGAAGTAAATTTGAATCCAACTTCGAACTTGTTTTGCATAACAGCAACGCGTATGTATGTATCAAATCTTAAACGAAGGAAATCTTCATTTTTGGTGGATGCTGTAATTTGCGCTTCGTTTAGTTATATTTCATTTTAATTGCTTATGGATTTAATATATCTATTAGCAGATTATAAGATTTATATAAGATTTATTATGTTATAGACTAATAGATCTATTATTTTTTTCGATTTCTTTAGATCAGATATATTGATTAAAGATTTTTATTTGATTTCAGTTATTTTTTCTAAGTGAACCCAAATTGCGCTTAAGTTGACCACATAATACAACGCGTTGGTTAATTCAAACCCTCACTGCGTGGTTAGCGCAATCCGCTGATACAGTAAACTGCGTTTGAGTTGGTGTATCAACAACGCAGCGATTTTTGCTGCGTTACCCAAGTCTATTATAGACGTGTGCACTGGTGCCTTGTTTTTGAAAAAAGCAACTATTTTCCAAATCAACCAATGTCAAATATGTCCAACAGGCGTGAATAATCTTCGCCGGTGATCGTTTGACCCTTTTCAAGGTAATGGATGTGAATGACTCCGTACGCATCCCTTTGGCCTTCTTTAGTGTACTCGGAAAAGTTCACTGCTTTGGCTGTTCCTTAGGCTCTCGTGTATTGTGATGTTTCGTCCAGGGTTACGAAACGGAGCTAAAACTCCTTCGGATTCGGCGGCAGAATATCGCAAAATACTCATTTGAAGTGGTCACACGGCTGCGCTTATAGTCGAGTGTGAGCAATCGCGGCACCCATCGCACCTATAGTTATTTTATGTCCAAATATTTATGTAAAATGCGTTGTTTCCGCTTAGTTGAGACGCCTATAGCCTCAGTCACCTCATGCACTTTCATTCTCCGGTCGGTTAATATCATTCCAAGAATTTTATCGATGAATTCTGTCGTTCTACCTAAACGTTCGGCGTCACTTGTGCTGATACGACCACAACGGAATTCAGTAAACCACTTCTTAACCATTGAAATTGATGATGCAGAGTCCCCATAGTTTTTATCAAGCCTTTCCTTGGTTTCGGTGGTGGTTTTCTTACTCAAAAAATAGTGCAAAAAATTAACTTTTTTCCATTTTCGTCGAAATTCACGAGTTTGACTGCTGTCGAATGGCTGTCAAACGCAAACTAAATGACGCAACTTGGTCAAAATTTGACAGTAGTCTAACAGATGGTAGTTGACAGGACCAGTTACCAAGTTACTTAATTTTTGGGTCACGGTGGACTTTTTTCCGGAAATCCCATATAGGAAATATACCATAAAAACAAATTACCACCATTTTAGAGTAATTTCACTCTCATTATTCCTGTGCCTTCCGATTGAATCTTGTTCTTAAATTAATATCAAAATTTGTTCTCATCTTCATCTTCAGGTCTTATGTTTGAAGTACGAGTAAGAAAGCGTTGAGATAGAAGACGTTCTCAGAATTTTGCAATTATCCTGAATTTTTACCATAATTTTTTTATTTTATTTTCAAATATAATCAAATAAAAAATGGTTTCGTCCCATTTTTTTAGCTTTTTCCATTGCGTTTTTCCAATGAATTCGGTTATCTTCAATTTGAAGTTTAATTTGCGGGCTTCAGTTGTTTTCTGGCTAGCATATTTTTAAGATTTATTTATTTGGATACAATATTTTACTAATAAATTTGTAGAATATCCAGAAGCTCTGAGCTATATATACCATCATCTAGACAATTTTTCAAGATTTGTTTGTTAAAAAATGCAATCGTTGAAATAATTTTATCTCTATAACGACGAAATAATATTAAGTAAATAACTAAGGATGCAGAATTTCTTCAAAGTTAATTACAACACTTAATTTGGAAGAAATATTCCGCTACTGCTAAATTAACAAATTAAGCATGTACACGGAAAAAAATTAATCACACATTTTTTGTTATAACTTAAGAAGTTTTAATTCGTTAAGGAATGGTATTTTATTGTTTTTTAAAGATATTAAAACCCAATCCGAATATTCAGATTGTGTAGGAAAGCTCTACTGAGCTTAACCGCATGTTTATGTATTCTGAATTTGTACTTTCGTTCGTGAAACAAACGAGCAACAATACTTTTTGATATGAACAAATTTAATGCATATTGTGTCCCACACGAATGAGAGTGCTAATTTGGAATAAATAAACATTAAGGGGCCTCACGCTCCACAGAAAAAAAATGTTCGGATCGACAACTCAAATAATCCATGGATTATCTATATTAATATTACGCAAGCGCATTTTTTTGTGATGACTATCAAATCTATACCATAGGCGCGAGGGTAGTAATTGAAAGGTCTTGCACATCTACAAGATCTTGTAGATCGTGCCCGGCTTTTGGCCAATTCATTTTATTTGTCGGTGCGATTACGTGCTGCGTTTACCTTAAATGAGAGGTTAGGATTTTTTGGAAAGCAAGTTCACTACCCTTTTCTTTGCATGCCAATCTCATTTTAATTCCACACACTTTCAGGTCGCCTTTGTAACGACCCCATTTCGTTGAACTTTTCAAAGTATATGTGATCATATACTTTGGGATTTTTAATAATTTTGCCAAGTCCTTGTGCGACAATTTTTGCAACTTTTTATGCACAATCAACTTTTTAATGTCTTCTTTCTCATTTTCACAATTATAGTACAACAAACACAAATACGAGAATGGTAAGAAAGAGAAAACGATGAACTACATTTTTGCTTTTACAGAACTTGGTTATTGCAAGTTATATAGTTTTGGGGCGCGTTTAGGTGTGATTAATTTTTTTTCGTATACAGTGACTCCAAAAAGTGAGTGCTCATCAAAAAATTATTTTTTCAATTTGTTTTTTAATTAAATAAAACCTTTAAAAGTTTTGTTTTTTAATTTTTATTTATTGCCTTTAATATTCAAAGTCAAAATATAACAAAATTTTTTCTCTACTGTAACGGTAAAATATATAAAAAAAGGAAGAACAAAACCATATCGGTTTTCTATTTCCAAAAAGTGAGTGCTCATTAATGTTATTTTTTAAATTTTTATAGTTAGTTTAAAAGTTAATATTTGGTGTGGCCTCCTTTGCTCTTAATGATGCTCTCCAAACGTCGTGGAATAGAATTAACTAAATTTTGGGTGACCGTCTGAGGTATTTTATCCCATTCTTCTCGCAGAACTTGAACTAGCGCTTCTTTACTGTTAATTGGCCTCTCCCTAATTTTTGTGTCTAATAAGCTCCATATGTTTTCTATGGGGTTAATATCTGGGGACTGTGGAGGTGTCTCCATCCAGCTTGGAGTATTATATAGAAGCCAAGACCTTGTATTATATGCAGTGTGCTTAGGGTCGTTGTCTTGCGTAAAAATGTAGTTGGTTCCAAGTCCCATTTTTTCCACACTGGGTGCTAGATTTGCCTTCAATATATCAATATATTTCCTGTGGTCTAAAATGCCATCAATAAAATGTAAATTTCCAAGTCCAGCTGCACTCATACACCCCCATACAAGTACCGAGCCTCCACCGTGTTTAAAACTTGGAATCAAATTTTTTTCGTCAAGCTCAGTATTGGGTTTTCTCCAGACCATACACCTTCCATCGGAACCATAGATGTTGTATTTACTTTCATCCGTAAATATAACTCTGTTCCAGAACTCTTGGGTTTCTTTGCGATGTTGCTTAGCGTATGCAAGCCGCTTCTGCTTATTTATTTTGCTTATGTACGGTTTTCTTCTACTTACTCTGCCGTGATATCCGGCATTATAGAGAACGTTTCGCACAGTGTTAACACAAACTTCTTTTTGAAAGTCAGTAAAAAGACGCTCTTTTAATTTCGTGGCTGGGGTTTTAGGATTTTTTTTAATTTGTCGGACTATAGAACGCTTTTCTGCTTCAGTTAATTTCTGGGGTCGGCCTGACCTTGGTTCATTTTTAATGTTTTTTGTCTGCTGAAACTTATCAATTATCTTTTTTACAGTAGAATATGGCCTTTTCACTATTTTCCCAATCTCTCGAATTGATTTTTGTTCTTTTCGCAAATTTATAATAATTTTACGCTCACTTATAGTAGTTTCAGTTCGCTTTGGAGCCATTATAAAAAAAAAATGATTACAAACTATTTACTAGTCTCAACGAAGACAACTTCTATACTGGTTTTTATTAAAAATGCTTACCTCAAAATATGTGAAGCGTTTTTATTTAAAAAGTCCCGTTAGTTATACACAGCATAGCAGAGTAACATAAATGAGCACTCACTTTTTGGAGATCGAAAAGTAATATTGTTTTGTTTTTGCCTTTTTAGCTGTTTTTTTCGTTACAATAGAGAAACAGTGTTGCTATATTTTCGTTTAAATTATTAAAGGCAATAAATAAAAATTATAAAATAAGACTTCTTAAGGTTTTATTTAATTCAAAATCAAATTGAAAAAATAATTCTTTGATGAGCACTCACTTTTTGGAGTGACTGTATATGCTTTATTAAATGTTAGAAGTTACTTTGAGTTTTGGATATTTTAATAATTGAAGCCAATAAATTGAACAAAATAGTCCGATTCTAGTAACATCACCTTGTTAGTACTTAAAAAAACGTTAATATACACATTGAAAATATTAATAGCACAATTATGGGGTTAAAATGTCAGTGAATATATCAAGCATCTTTACAATATCTACTTTAATTCAACTTAACTTTAAATCGAAGTTTATTTTTTTAATTTTTGTAAAAGTATTGTTTTTTTTTCATTCATTTTTAATTTAATTAATTCGACATCTTCACTTCATAATAACTGGTACAAATGCTCGAGTCTGGAATATCATTTTCAAAACGAAAAACCACGATCATTTTAACATAACTTACAAAAATTACAAAATTTTAAAAAGGAATTTAAAAAGTCCAAAAAGACTTTCTTGTTCAAAATTATCTTGTTACGAAAATGTAATCTAGTGAGTGTTTTAGTATATTTGAACCACGTTATTATTATCCAGCCTCGATCATATAGTTGCTACTTAATTAAAAATATACAGTCAAGGAATAGAGGAGGAAAGCAAGTTGCCAAACTTGAGCCAAATATGAGTTGAGAGAATTTTAAATGCCAATTAGTTTCGGGGATGGAGATGTGAGAGAGGTTAGAGATTTATGATAGTGGTTGCGGATTGATGATGGTGGTATGTTTTGTTTCTGTTTTTATCTTATGAAATTATTTTCATTTAAAGTTATATAAGGTAAGGAGTGGATGATGTTATTTTAATTTATGTTTAATATCAGAGAACAGGTAAGTATGAATGTAAGAGTAGTACGTATGAGTTGTATGATGATTTTGGTATTTGTTGTTTTGGGTTTGCATTTCTCCATGAACTCACCACATGTGGCACTCTCTGTTGCATCATTTGAATTTCCTCGTAAGAATAAACTGGTTGCTGATAGTATGGCAATCCAGTCTGAATATATTGACTAACCATTTGGATGTTGGGTACCATTCCACCAGCGCCACCAGCACTACTGCTGCTTTTATTTGAGGCGGCTGCTGCAGCTGCGGCGGCAGATGTAGCCGCATTACTATTGCTGCTGCTACTACTGCTGCTGACACTGTTATTGAGGTTTGCGGAATTTGCCACTGCATTGTTATTAGCTAAGGAAGAATTGTTTGTTACTTTTGAATTTGTTAAATCACCTATAGAAGATGGACTCATACTATTTGTTGCTGTTACTTGCGAACTAGCCACACTTGATACTGAACTTGCTGCTGTTCCGCTACTGCTGACAGCACTGCTTGAAGTAACACTGCAAGATAATAGAAGAAAAAAAACAGGAAGAGACATTTTAGTAGGCATTTTCCTTGTGTACTTATAACAGGTTAAATTTATCGAGACTCTTTCATATACCTAATCCAAATATTGCTGTAATAAATGTATATAGATATTTTATTTGTTTAAATAAATGGGTCAAAACTGTCAATAATTGTTAATTTTAGCTGAGTGTATTAAAATGTAGCTCGTCACATATCTTACCTGTCGAAATGTGAAGTACTGGGTGTAGTAGAAGTATCCTTTAATTTAGCACTAGTACTAAAGTTACTGTACTGAGACGATGAAGTGCTTGTGCTACCAGTAAACCTAAAGGTGACACACGGTACATGGTGATTCATTCGTTTTTGGTTTGTTTTTGTTTTTAATTTATTATTTATTTTATCATATAATATGATATATTTATTGGAAAGAGTACCAAGAACAACAACAACAGACATATTGACAAATTTACAAATGTGTTTGAAAAATATATATGTACTTGATACTTGACGAAAATGTATAACTGACATTTAATATATATATATATTAAAGGGTGGTCGTTAAGTGAAGGATCATCTTGGATGGTCATTAATCGGCTCCAAAAGTATAAAAAGTGCTCCCTCATTTTTTCAGATTTTTAATCCCATCCCTGAATGTCCCTGATTACCACTAGAATCTCATACTATACCTCGCCTGCAGTGACAATCTCGAGAACGAGAGTGCGCTTCGAAGCTGCGGTTTCAAGCGCCACTGGAGAGAGCGAGCAAGAAAGCAAACATCAGAGTTATGAAGGAATTTATTCAATTTGATTTTCTTTACAAAAAGGTGGATCAGTGAAGAACGAAGTAAGAATCCATTCAATGAATGCAAAATTGATTCATACAAAATTTTTTAATTCACATTCACTTTTCATTCAATTTAGAATAATGAACCAATTTTTTATTCGTGTGAATGCTATTCACAAAGAATGCAATTCACAAAAAATTTCATTTTAATTAATTTATTAATTAATTATTATTAATTTTTTATTCATTATTTATTTGTTATTCATTATTAATTTTTTATTCATTACTTATTCGAAATCGAAGCCATGAATAAAAAATGAGTAATGAATAATAAATGAATAAAGAATGAATAAAAAATTAATAAAAATTAATAATAAATGAATAATGAATAAAAAATTAATAATGGATAAACAAAGAGTAATTGAAAATTCGGACATACTTTGTGATTTACATTCTATAGCATCATATAAATAAAAAAATGTATCCATTGTTCTGAATAACGAAACTGAATAATAATAATTATAATTATAAAATAATTTTTAAAATTGAATGTGAATTAAAAATTTATTTATGAATCAATTTTGAATTCATTGAATGGATTCTTATATAATTATTCAGTTGTACTTAAAGTTTTGAATATGAATGCAGATTTTTCAGTTCTGCCAAACATTAGGCGATTTCATTTATTTGTTGAGAGCAGATCAAGTGTTTCAAGCAAATTGTTTTTTTTTTTAAATTGTTTCGAGGGTTAAGAGTGGATAGATCAAGTTTTGTTTACACTCATAGGACAATGAGGGTTTTCTAGACGCTACTCTACGTGCTCTGTCTCAAGCGGCCAAGCATGTAGAGGATATGTCAGAGAACTATCTGTCAGACTTATTTGAAATGAATAAAAACAAATAATATTTAACAAAAAAAAAGGAAAAACAATTAAAATTACTTGAAAAATTTTAAAAAAATAGGGTGAGCTAGGTTAATGTGCACCATGGAGTGATGTGTAACATGACGATTTTGTGTACGAAATGTTAGCATATGAATGTATGAACAACTGTGAAATGTTTCTTTTGACAGCATCTAGTTTTTCATAAGTGTTGGAAGAAGGCAGACATACATTTCATTAGAGTTCTTAAAAAGCGTGAAAAATTTTTGATAAAATTTTTTTTAACTTTTTTTAAGATTTTTCATTTTTTCACGTTGTGGTAACATACCATAAATGACAAAAAAAGTGACTTTAATTGAGGTGATGTGTAACACTCACTGTGGAATGTTGTGTAACACATCTTACACTTTATAATTGCCATTGAAAAAGCAAAAATGGCAAACTCTGAAATGCAAACACAAAAACGACATTAAAGAGATCGGCCCAGTTCATAATATTCAGCTCAGGCCAAAATCCAATCGTGGTTGGAAGTCAATGAAAAGCTGTGTTCTAACAACGCCATAGGAGCGTTCACAGTTGCAGGAGGTAGCAAAAAAAAAATGAAAAAGAAAAAAAAGTCAAAATAAACATAAAAAATTAAAGTTCCTGGTCTTTAAACGAACATATTGTTGGTGTTTCACATCACCCCACCGATTTGAAAAAGAGCAAAAAAAGCCATATTTGAAATTTTTTTCTACTTCATCCATTTTTAAAAATATTCAACAGCCATGAAAACACTCAATTCGAATTGGTTCTTCTGCAAGGGATAGGCCTTCAAACCAATCAAAAATTCAATTCCTTAACCCTTTTTTTAAGCAGATAAAAATGCGTTACACATCTCCCCACTTCAGCCTACTCGCTCGATTTTTTATTAGTTCTGAGCTGCACTTCTCCAAACAAATAAGCGAAAACGCTTATTAACAACTAACAACAACAGCAAGGAGGCTACAGCTGTAGCCAATTAATGTCCACATTTCTTACTAATTGATTGTAGTCAAAGTTTTGTTGGCGAGTATTGAGCAACTTATGAAATTTGTTCAATAATAACTTCTCATGTACAAAGGAAATCATGTACCAGCAGGGAGACTCAGGGCTTGAAATAAAAATCTGCCAAAATTCGATTTTTTATTCTATTTCAAACTGAATTCTAACCATTCAACATTAAAATTCCAGAAAAAGTAATACCCTAATATACATTAATCAGAAACACCAATAGTTGTAAATTTAAAAAAAAATAGTCTAAATTTTACTATAATTAATTTAAACCGCCTTGTACCACAAAATCAACTAATCATAAATGGTTTGCATAGTTTTTCGACTAATTTCATAAGAATTATGGTCCTGATTTCAATATCACCACTTGCAGCTTTTTAGGGCTTATTAATGACAAAGTGATCTAAAGTTGGTATGTCAAATGTTGTTGATCTGCTTAGCAATTGTTTTGAAATTAGATTATATTTATTACAAACAAACAAATCTTCAATTCAAGTAATCAATAAAATCAGATGTTGCATTATTGTGAAAATATTTTCTGATAACTGTAGACTTACAAATGAGCTGGTTAGCCTCTGATTTAAAGATGAACAAATTATGATTAATGTTAAAATTAAAATTTAATTTAGAAAAACATTAAACATAAAGCAATAACGTTGTAACGATTGATTTTGTTATTATAAAAACTTAATGTGTTAGTAAAAACTATAATTTAAAAAACTTATAACTCAAAAAAAAAAATGCCCAAAACGAATAAATTGATAATATAACATTACATAAGCAACAACACTAGTTTTATTTGAACATACCCTGTATTATTTGAGAGACCAGCACTTCCGTACACACTCTGGCTCTGATATGCACTTTGCTGCGATTGATATCCCGATGATAAGTAACCAGAATTGGAATTTGCACTGTTAATTGATTAAGGTTACATAAATTTGTTAAGGTTTTGTTAAAAGGTTAACATTAACATAAGAACTATTATTTAAGGCATTTCAATATTAGTTAATTAAATAACTTTTAATGCAATGAAAACCAAAACAAAGCAAGAAATTTTAACTCAGTGCTTATAAATTAATTGTATGTTGCTAAACTTACGTTGCTGCAACGTTGCTGCTACCGCTGCCACCAACAGGAATATTTTGTGACGAGCTACCACTGTTTACACCACCACTGTTAACAGAATTATTACCAGTCACAGAATTGGATACATTTTGTACTGAAACACCACTGCTTGGCTGTTGTTGCTGATAAGAATTCACAGAATTCTGCTGATACGAGCCATACGTCTGTGGTTGATAACTGTTGGATACAGATGACTACATAGTGTGAAATAAATAAAGAAGAATAAAATTATTAATGACAAGGAGTTAAAAAATAAAAGCTTTTAATAAATGCATTTAAATTTGTAACTTTTAATTAAAAATGTTAACAATTTGATTTGATTGATATTTGAGAAAAAATGATTTTAGGAAATTAGGGGAGAGGTAAATCGGTAACACACGTACGGTGTCTTTTTTTAACACTTTTTTCAAGGTTATTGATTCCAACTTTCAGATAAAGTATCAACACCAATCATAAATTTTAGAACCTCTTTAGAATTTTAGAAACCATAAGAAGACATAACTTGTTGATCCAATTATTTTAAAAATTATCGAATATTCACCTAATACCTTCACTTGAGAGTTTGAAACTCTTGAAATTTTTAAACACTTTAAAATTGGCGACTATCGTTTTTTTATTAAACTAACGGTCAGGTCAGGGCATTCCCTCTAAAGTTGCGCAAGCATTGTGTGGATTCGGGAGAGATTGGTGATAGCTTAGTTGTAGTCGAAACTGCCAGGGAACACATTCGAAGGTAAGTTATTCCACAAGTTCACTACGATCGAAGAACGAATTATCTCTGTAACGCGATGATCTATTGATCATCAAGGCAATGGTATAGGAGTGAGCTTGGTAAGCTCCCGAGTGAGCCCAGGAAATATATAAGCTGGTGACATCAGGCCGTGTATTTTCTTTGAACACACGAACATGGTAGTAGGGGAGAGTGTCATCCTACTGTCACACTTCAGTTCTGACGTTCGTGGCGATGACAGTGGTAATGTGCTTAGTATCATCTCATTAAGCGCTCACTTTTCATAAATCATTGCGTGTTCTGCACGTGTTGCTGTAGTCGCACGGTCGTCGAAAAATAAAAAATACAAAAAAATCAAGGCTGATCTAATATCGTCCATCTTTGTTAAGTGAAGTTGCAAGCAGAGAGTGGAAAAAAACCGTACCTAATGCGTAGCGCTACATAAGCGATCAGAAACTTATTCTCTCTCCATTCCGTTTGAAGCTCTTTGATTCAAACACAAGCACTACCACCATCCTGCAAAAATGAGTGACCGGAACAGAATGGTAACGTTGTGTTGTACGAGCATAAAACCGTACCAAGTTCCAGTTCGTTTCTAAAATCATAGTTGTTCGTTTAGGAATGTTATTGATTTTGTTATTGCTATTGTTACTGGCGCCAGAGTTTTCGAAAGAAAAACTGTGGCATGCGTCAATGAATTATTTTTTAGCTGCCATTTTTGCAAATTATTTGATTTAAGTTATTTTCTTCAAAAAATCTATGTAGTAATGTATTTGTTGGCCCCGGCATGTTTCAACGTATTTAATCAAATCACTGAACAAGTAATTTGTTTTGCAAAAGAATCGCAATAACCTGCAAAACCAATGCAGAAACAAACGCTGAAACAAACGATATTTTTGATAGGGTTTGGTTTTGGTTTACGACGGTGAGCAAAAAGCACAACAAAGCAAATAATGTTTTGTGCTTTTATAGCATAACTCTTCCGGTCTGTTCCGCTCTTTTTTTTCTGTGTGTTAAAAGTAGCGTTTGTGATTGAGTCGAAGAGCGATACACAAATAAAGAAGAATAAAGGTAGCGCTCTTTAAAAAAAGCAGAACAGATCAAAAACGAACCGATCGTTAAGGTTTTTTCCATTCTCTGGTTGCAAGTATTTTTCAAGGGTAAATATGAGTGGAATTCTTAGTTCGTTCTCTATTCTTCACAATTCGACGATTAATCGAACATTATGGTGAAATGAAAAAAAAACAATATTTCGCGTCGTCAGAATAGAGTCAGTGCAAATTTTTTTTTTTTTTGTTATTTAACTGTGATTTTTGTGATTCTGAATATGAGGAAGAAGCTCAAGACAGCGAAACATAATTTTCACCCATTTTTACTTCATTTTTTCACTTATTTCCATTTATTTTGCTAATAAAATCTCACAAATATTTTTTTTTAATTCAAATGAGCAGTGTAAACCACTGAAAGATTAAGCAACACATAAAAATTAATGCACTAATGTTTATGCTTCATTTTCGATTTTTAACAGCTTTGTTAAGTGTAAATGGGTGCCAGTACTTTTATTACATCGACTGCCAAAATCGTATTTTTTTAAATTTTTAAGCTTCGTTTGAAGTTTTTGTTAGCTATTGAACTCAGCTTTCAAAGGAAACCAAGAGCAAAGCGAAATTTATGGCCTCAAGACCTCACGGTGCCAGTAAGTGGGCACTCTCCCCTACCTATGCAGATGGCTTGGCTTAGGCAACCAACATTGCCCAAGAGAGCTAAGAGAAAATTAAATATTTTTATCACCAATTAAACATAACGCACTACATTGAATTCTATCCAGAATCTCCAGAATTTTTTTAATTTTCGGCCTCATATATGATGTGTAGACCGTGCAAAGTTCAGCTAGAGCTGGACACATCGAATATCACAATGATTAAGCTCACAAAAGTGATCTTAACAACTACAAACAAATCCTATTAATAGTATTATTTGATAATAAAATTTTCTTAAAATCTGTGTTTTTAGGAATTTTGTTTAGTTTGTGTTTCTATAAAATTAAAATTATTTTATCAAAAACGTATGTTTCGATAAAAATAAACTTTGTGGACTATCTCCATAAAATTGTGCATCAGCTATTTATTTTCACAATAACAAGCTACATCACGTTCGTTCGGTTAAAACGAAAAATGAAAAAAAAATCGAATTTTTAACTTTGGCGCAGGGTAGGGGATTTTTGCAAAGATTGATAATTGCATTCGATTATGAAATCAATTTTATTTTGGAATCGATTATTTTCGGTTATTTTTTCGGAAATTTAATACCTTAAAAAAAAAAATTTTAAAAACTCTACAAGATACAGTAAAAATGGTTTTTTGCTTTGAGCGCACTCGGTTAAGAGATATTATACTCAAAATTTCACATTTCTGATCCTATTAATATCCTTCTATATATTTATCCCCTTGTACACGAATCAGAAACAAAATTGCAAAACAAACCCATCTAATACACATACGTCACATATAGTTTTTTACCCGGGAAAATGTACATTTTATTTCGGGAAATTTTGTCCAGAAAATCTGAGAAAAAACAGTGTATAAAGTTAAAATTTTATTCTAGCAATTACCTACAAGGTTATCAACACTACCAATAGTTTTCTAACAATAAGATCAAATCGAACAGAACTTTTGAAAATGCGTTGTCAACAATTAAACCAACATTAATAAAATGCGAAAGGGTTTTTTCTCTTGCGGGCAATTTTGTTTCAAAAACCAGAAATGGTTCATTAAAATATTATTTTTTTTTAAATAAAAATATTATTTTTTAAAAAAATAAAACTATTCTTTATTAATCACATTATCTCATATGTAAGACTTGAGGTCTTGTGCTTGAGGTGCTGAGGTTCTGTTGAGCAGATAGGTTTTCGTGAACAGTCCACACTTGTGATTGAAATATTTTTGATTTGTCAAAATCAGTTTTTTGCTATTGTTTTCGGCTAGCAATAAAAAAGGTTTCATAAACCAAACATAAAGATGTCAAATTTTTAAATGTACACAACTGAGTCCAGATTTTTGACGTACGTGTATTTTGTTTTTGGAAAGTGCACAAGTCCTCAACTGCACTGAATCCTGAATTTATTCTCATTCATTAATAAAAAATGTCTTATAAAAAATTAATTGTATATCTTTTGTTCAATATTAAAGTTAGCCTCTAAGATTTTTCATGGCAATACAGGATGCAAGAAAAATCATCCCGGTATCCCGGGAATTCCCGAGAAAATAAAAAAATTCCCGTTTGCCCAAGACAAGTTTACAAGACTTAACGAAAAAACACAAAATCATCGATGTGTCCTAAGTAAACACGTAATAAATCGAGCAAAGTTAGAACATTTCTCTTATCGAAAAAGTGGACACACAATAGTTTCACTACTCTGTGAGCAATTTCATAACTTTGAAGAGCGTGAAGCATATCGCAATGGGTTAGTAGTTTGCAGGGTTGGTGGCATAGCCTTTTTTAGATATCGGCTGGACATTTGAGACCTTCCGACAAGATGGAAATACTCATGTCCTGTAGGAGGTGTTGGAGAAGTTGCGCGAAGGCCGAGCCAGAGTAAATGCACATGTTTTAAGCACAATTGATAGTATGTCAAAAATACATGATGCTTTGTTAATATTCACCCTTATCAATAATGTTATCATGAAATAAGTTTTTGTATGCGTAGCGTTGATATAATTCCTTCGGAGGCTACGCCGTAGTGCGTGATAAGAATGATTAAGATTTGCTTTCTTATTTTTATTTTATAGCTTCGAGGTCTAACACAATAATTAAAGAAAAATAAATCTAAATATATACCTGTACATTAGCATAATTTGCACTCTGGTAACCTTGACCAGCAGACGATTGCTGATACGCATTTGCAGCTTTATTCGCAGATGCGCTAGTTTGGTATGAACTTTGGTAGCCAGTTGTATTTGAAGCATTTGGCTGATTATATGGATCGTTTTTGGTTAATTGATCCAAGGCATTGCTGCCGACTGAGGCGTTGTTGCTGCCGCCACTAACATTGGCAACAACTTGTTGTTGAACATTAGCCGATGAGCCGCGTTGAACAAAACCAGTTGAGAGAGAATCACCCTAAATTAATGATTAATAAATAATTTAATGGAGAGGTTTACTTAAATATTTAACTTGAGAAAAATTACAATTTGTGAGCTTTGTAGTCCAGCAGTAAGTGCTGCAGCAGCAGCTTGTTGTTGTTGCTGCTGTTGTTGTTGATGCTGCTGTTGTTGCTGCTGCACATTTGTTTTTGTGGAATAATCATTAGCAACATCTTGCTGTGACTGCACCAGTTGTTGCTGTTGTTGTTGTTGCTGCTGTTGTTGTTGATCAATTGTAACTGCACTATTAAACTTCTCAGGCAATGCATCGAATGTATCATCAGTGCCAAAATCCAATGCACCGAATTGCACATCCAAATAACCAATGTTATTTAATGTATCGCCAGGCATTTCAACAGCAGTTGCTGGTATCTTTAAAATGCAAACAAAAACAATTTACAATGTTCATACAAATACATTTATATGGAACACTTACCTTTGAAGGCGGTGGTAGCTTCGCTCGCGCTCGTCTCACTTGCGGCTGCTGCGATGCATTCATTTGGGACTGGTCTGTCGCAACGTTGACTACAGTCGAATTAGAGCCAGTACCAAATACGTTGGCATACGATGTTGGATATTGCACTCCAGCTGTCTGCGATGCATATGTATTGACACCAACACCGCCAAGTTGTTGTTGCTGCTGTTGTTGAGCATTGGCTGCGGCTGCAGCAGCTGCAGCAGCGGCAGCATTTTGCGATGTCAACGAATTGAAATACTGAGATTGTTCTGCGGAAAGTGTGGCCGAGGATTTTAGCTGTGCTTGTTGCTGCTGTTGTGCTTGTTGCACCAAATTCGCCGCAGCTGTTGCAGCACTGGAAAATGTGTCGGCAGCACTTACGCCATACTGCGATACAGTTGCCGTCGAAAGACCACCACTAGCAACAGGATGACTAACAGAAGCTGCCGTTTGCGGTTGCATTTGCGAGTTGCTTACAGCGCTGCTGTATTGCATAATCGTTGTCGCTCCTTGCAAAGGTGTGGTGTCCTCCGCAACGCCACCACCACCACCCACTAAAGTACTCAAATTAGTTCCTTGCTGTGACGGTGACGTTGATGAAACTGACGTGACCAAATGATGTTCAAGACCCGGAGGCGCTGACAATTCGTTGGTACTAACAGTAACAACACCCCCACTAACAACACTGGCCGTCGTTTGATTCTGCAGATTGCTTGGTGTAAAAACTTTGCTATCCTTCAGTGATCCAACATACTCTTCATTATCCCAATCACCCCAAGCATCATCACTGGTTGTCTGTTGCTGCTGCTGTTTTTCCGCATTTTGTGCTATAGTATTATCCCATAGTTCCACCTCTTGATGATCTTCATTTGCATTTTGCCGAGATGAGTAGCCACCACGGTCGCCACGTTCAGTGCGACGATCACTGCCACCGCCCATGCCACGACCACCCATGCGGCCACCGCCACCACGTCCGCCACGACCAACATAGCCACCACCGCGACCACCACCACCACCACGCCCACCTCGTGAGCCACTGCGATAATTATCGTTGGAACGATCGCCACCGCGTTCACCACCACGATCACCGCGTGGTTCCTGTAAATTGCGTTCATTTTCACGTGCCTCTCTTCCGCGCCCTAGAGTAAAAATATAAGTTCAAATGTTTCATACACGTTAGAAACTCTAAAATCTTTAATTTAATATTTTTCTGGTGCTTACAGCCGCGACTGTCGGTGCCACCGCGTCCACCGCGGTTACTGCTGCGATTGCGTGATTTTTCTCGCCTATCCGAATTGGCATTGGCATCAGTCCAGTCGCCACCATCGCCGCCAGCATTATCCTGTGCAGTATTTGCAGCTTTATTTTTTTTCTTCTTTGAAGATGTTTCAAATGCTCCCTAAAATAATAATTATTGAATAAAGCAAAATGTTGGTTTTGTAGATGTGCAAAATCTTATTGTTTTCATCTCACCACTGGAAGTGTTTCTAACAAAAAAACAACGGCTCGTTCCAAATTGTTATCGCATTCATTTAATGCACAACAAACTTCTTCTTCTGAACGCTGCGTCGTTTCAATCAAAGTGGCCACTTTCTCACGCATATGTGGATCTTCAGCTGCATTAGTATTGGTGATCTCAGCAATGCGCATCTGTTCAGCAGTAGGCTGTAAATATTAAAATATATATTATTAAATTTTTAACAATTTAATAATTATGAACTATTTAACAGACCAAATTTTTGTTACTGCTTTTTTTCACTTACCTTTGGGTGTACTTTTTCCTTTTCTGTTTTTGAGCCATCTGTCTTTTTAATAGATCCCTGTGAATTGGAATCACCTCCACCACCGCCGCCACCAGAATTTGATTTCTTCTGATTGCGACTACCGCTGTTTCGATTTTGTGTGCTCATTTCTATGTACACTGTATTTACAAATTAGCTAAAAGTTAAAAGAGAAATTTTAAAAATATTTAACAGAATATTATGGGGCTATTGATTTAATTGATTTTTACAATTTTTACAATAGTTATATAGTTTTACAATTAGTTTTTACAATCAATACAATAGTTCAAATTTTGCTTTCTTTTAAAATTACAAAAGGTCATCTTATAAACAATCAATTATAAAAGTTTAGTTATTAAAAGTTAACTTATTATTTATAAATGTTTATATTAATAAAAAATTGCATGTATGTGAAGTTCCCTTTTACTTGGATTAAGGTTTATATAGTGCCGTTAAGAAAATTGGGTACTATGGTAATCAAAACATTTTATCAAATTTCGCTGTTATATTTCATTAAACCCTGAAAGACAGGATTTATTAAAGTTATAATTTATAAAGGTAGTTTTTATAACAATGGATTGAATGAGAATTTAAAATCTCTAGAGAAATCACCAAACCTGTAGGGTGTGAGCTACTTAAGTGGCTCTTCATTGTTTTAGAAAATTAAAATAAAGAATTGATTTATATTTCTTTTTTATCAGGTGCGCAACTAAGTTCTCGCTGTTTTTTTGATGAAAATGCAACTTTATTGGAAAAAATGGATACAAATGGATCATTCAAAGTATTGCCTATCGCTAACTACAACTTTTTCCCATCTTTCTGGCAGAGCTCGAATACTGTTACGGTAAAAGTATGGGGCTATCCTCGAATCAATCAGACCATTTGCCATCGAACGGAACAATTAATAATCGGGCGGCTCGATATCTAGGGAATATGGCGCGGGTGGGGTAGAATTTCCCATTTGAGCGCTTACATTCACTCGCTTTTAACGGATTTGGCAACGTGAGGCCGAGCGTTATCATGATGTAGACGGCCGTGTATTGTGGCCGTTTTGCACTCATATCAATCGAAGTGACCTTTGGTGACTGATGGTTTCGTTCGGTTTCAACAGCTCATAATAAATATAATCGACCTTATCTTACCAAATATACAGCATAACAACCTTTGCAATGTGAATATTCAGCCGAAGCATGACCGAGCAGTTCCATGGCTTTCTTCTCTTTTGAATCATTCCCAACGCATACAATTGCTTGGAAATGATTTGGAGGGTAACTCATAATGCTGACACAAGCTCATTTTGCGTTAGGCACGGATCCTCATCGAGCAATTCAGCGTAAACTTTTTCGTGCTCTCAATGCGCTTCAGCCGCCGTTTTCTTCGAATGAAAGAATAAAAATCAGAACTTCCTGCAAATGGCGACTCTTTGGCACAAATTACACATTTTCATTTAACCAAAAGTATATAACGCCAAAACAAAATCACTAATGTGTCAAAACTGTTTGTTTACCATATGCTTAGACACATTGGTTCATAACTTTTTGGATATGTCAAAATCGACCAGCGACCTTTCTGCTGGAGCCATCTATCTATTGACAAAACAACGGGAAGTTACTTGCGCACCTTATGTATAAGAAATTAAAAAATAAATAAATCAAAACAACCCATTCCCATAGAAAAATGGCAATAGTCATTAAATAACTGTTCCAAAGATTCACTAATATCACATAAGACTTGAGTTCGCGCAAACAAATCAAAATGCTTTAAAATGCATTTTGGGCGCAAAAGTTTAGTTCAGTTACAACTCTACTTAATTTTTTATAAAATTTTTATAAAATAAAAAATTAAATGAATCATTGGCTACTCGAAGAAAATTATCCACAATGAAATAGAATTTTCACCAGTGGATTCAGGTGAAAAATATCGTGCAATGTCATTACTTGTTTAACTTTAAAGGGGCTTGCTTCTACACGATACCACTGTACCAATATCGGTTGTTATTTAATTCCTAAAAAGTATGGTTGTGTACGTTTATTGTATTGTTTAGATGCAAGCATGCGACGAGTTGGTTGCAATATTGCACGGTCGAATGGTTGAAACTGTCAACTGCTGTAAGATAAGCGATTGTACATTCGTTGTATCGTGTAGAGCACCTTTAAGGGGGAAATAGGTTTAAAGGTCTCAAAACACTAAAATTTTTCTTCATAAATCCATTTTACAACTATCCAATAATATACCCTGAAAATTCAAAGCAAAATTCAAAGCCATTTAAAAGTTAAAAGCAACCGTCCTTTCGGATAATCTACGCATATCCGACAAAATCGACGCAGCTCTGCGAATAGTAAGGAAGCTCTTAAAGCACGAAAAGAATAGCTGATTACTGTGTAAGTTGTTGAAATTGATTCATTACTGCCTTAAATTTACCTTCACTACCACTCTTTTACTTAAACGCGTTTTTCTCGAAACTACTTTTTTCTACTTTGTGTACACTCTAGCTCGCAGTTTTAATCAATCCTTATCAAATTTAGCACACATTTCCTTTATATATACTTCCTATTTGAAATTCAATCATAAGCAATCTTTATTTTTATTTTTTTTTATTGCAAAGGAAAAAAAAAACGATAAAAAATCATATTTAATTTTCACATTCCAATAAAAAAATAGAATTTTTTTATTGTGATAATTATAGTTCAAATAGAAGAGGCACTTATAAAGCGTAAATTTTTTAAAAAAATTGATTTTAGATAAAAATTTAGACTTTTTTTTTTTATAAAATGTTTGAAAATTTCAGTAAATGTTCTTCTATAGATCTGTAAGATAACCTCAAAATATCAACAAAATATACGCTTGTGCTCATATAATTATATAATATACATCCTGTAATTAGGTCACGTCACAAAAAAAATCAAACTATTTAAATGCAGTTCCAAACGAAAAACATATTTTAGGTCTAAATGTTGTTATAACAAAAATATTGCGTTCATTCGCTTCGTTCGATAAAATATTGTGCTCATATAATTAAGTCATCCGAAAATAACGATAGTTGCAGACTATGGTATTTTTTGCCAGATCTTCCTGTTGCGGGGCTAGTATTTTGTTGAAAGTCCGTTATTTCATAGCACATCTCTTTGGCATTGTTTGGACTAATCCACCACATTGAGCGGAACTTATTTTATACCATTCTGCCTGTATTATTTCCCATAAAAAGGCTTTGTTTGCAGATTTTCTTACAGCTACTGCTTTTTTTATAATCCCCTATAGATATTCTATGGGGTTTAAGTCGGGACTTTGTGCTGGCCAATCTAGGGTTTTGATATTGTTAGCACTTATTCAGTTTTTAACGAACCTCGGGCAGTTAACCTCTCGAGGGGTATTTTATCGTCTTGGAATTCAAGCTAAAGGTAAATTGTCCACAGAGTCACCATCTAAATGGTTCTACAATATACCCCTGTACATTACTCCTGCTATTTTTCCCGTTAATCTTAACTATCGAACCTGCTCCTGATGAAGTGAAGCAGCCCCAGACCATGCTTAACAGCTTTTTTTAATGTACTGTTTAATGTATGGTTTTTTCATCATGACCAAACACATTGAATTCCGATACGTCACTCCAAACCAACAATTTCCAGAACTGTGAGTCCTCTCACAGATGGTCTTTTGAAAACGCTCTCGTGTTCTAATAATTTTTTTTAAACATTGGGTTTTCGCCGTGCTAAACTTCCATTCAATGAAATTTCTTGTAGGCAGCGTCAGACAGTTTGCACGGATATTAGTACGCCGTAATACTTCCTTAAGCCCTGATTATAATAGACGGATCGCAACGGAGTCTGTCATCGGAGCGTGGCGAAACGCTGACAAACGGTATAGCGATTAACAATTTGATTTTTTTACAAATAAATTTCTTATTTCACAGTAAATTGCATTAACCCGAATCCGTCCCTTGTGTCAATTTGATACAATTTACAAATTCATTTTAAAACAGCGTTATCAATATATTATCGTTATCAATATAACAAAATATAAGTTCAGCAGCCTGTATTTCTTGAAATGCTTCAATTTTTAATAAATAGTATAAACGATACAAGTCAATATTCGGTCATAAAACTAATTTTCCAGTTTGTGGTGGTGATTGAAAATTGATTGTGTCAAATTGACACAAAAGGAACTGAAATTTAACTGTAATTTTTGCTCATGATGACGGTGCCTACAAATTGTTTTAAAAATAACTTTTATTCGTTAAAACACAATAGTTACATATACTAACGTAAAAAACATTTACCTTTTCAAACACATTGACTTAATTATGTGAGCACACTAATAATGGCACGAGCTGGAAAAAATTATTTAAATTCGTCAAAATGCAAACGTTTGAATGCGACATGAATCAGCACATCTGCCAAGATAACAGGGGTGTTAAGTAAAACATACAAATTTTATTTGAAGAATTGTAAAAAAACTTGTTGATGACCTAATTATATGAGCACAAGTGTACTTATTCTTTATATCGTCGTCTGGACAAATTTTCGTCGTATGTTACATTATATTGTATATAACATACGACATTAATTTATCCAGTCGACGATATGTAAAAAACTTCTTGAAAACTACTTTAAATACGCCGTCCTACACCTATTTCTCCACTTAAGAGCCATTCAAGCCTGCAATTGAGCTTAAAAAAGAACTGAATATGATCTGTAGGGGTGCCGTAGATCGGTTTCCAGATAAGGCCTTGTATGTCCAGTAAAATTGGTCTCTTTAACTTCTACACATGCAACTTAAGCGTGTGGTAATTCGGCAAAAAGCCTATTTGAGGTGACTAGTCTAAAGGGAGTTTCCCGTATGCCAAACAACCCCCCCGTGAGTTTCCCGTATGCGGTAGACCCCGTTTTAAATACTATCTGACTGAATGCTTTTCAATTGAAATAAATACTTATCGGCCGTCGCCACTGCAGGGAATGGCACACACACACACCTTCTTTAGCTATTTTTCTTATACTCAGTCATATAAGCAAAGCGTAATCAAAAACAACTTTTACAGCAACGCAAAGGAATGGATGGAAGTGAATTGAACTGGATTAAATCTGACGCTTTGTAACTGACACTTGTAAACTTTTTATTTTACTCCCGTACAATATAAATAATTTTTTTAAATGTTTTTTTTCGAAAAACATGTTTCAACCTATAAAAATATACAATACAAATTTTTTTTGTTTTGCCATAGATTTTCTTTTTATTTTCACTGGATCGTCTCCTTAACAAAGTTATCCGCTTCATTTAGATCGCTACTTATCCTAGTTGTATTTTTAACTATAGCTGTATATATAACTATTAAAATTTCAATGGATTTATAGAAATACCTAAGCAAAACCTTTAGAAAGTTGAATATTGTTTTCCTACCAGACTTACTTTTTGGTTCAATACTTAAAATAGCATTGTTTATGAATACCAATTCTCGTTCACGCTTAAATAAGTCAGTAAGATTTAAGTACTCCATTTAAAATTAAACGTTATAACAAAAACCCCAACCAAATTAATTAGACTTTAAGTTCTTGGTAAGATAAAAGTACAATATTGCTCAACCCATCAATCATAATCATCTTAATCAACATAAAATGCTAGCATGCTGCTCCGCACCTAATATTGCTTAAACTGTAATTATTTTTTGCCATTACTGTGCTTTTACAACATATACTGTCCTGGAAAATGTTCAGCCTGAAAGTATGCAAGGAAATTAATTTGATACTTATTAGTGAAAAGATAGTTTTTGATAGAATAGTACGTTTTTGATCTAACTACCAATCGCAAGGTCAAACATTGAAAAAGGTAGCTTTGCTAAGAGTCAGTGTTTAGTCATGGGCAACTTTATGTAGCCATATCTGAAGTCCAGCGGTCTGATGATGTAAAACTAACGTCGTAGGACGGACTTCTATACTAGTTAGCGAATAAATTTAAACATCGAAAAGCCTCTTGCCAGCTACATGATGCCCCTTTAAAAGATTCTCTGCAAAATGATGTTTGTGTTGCAATGGTTTCCGAGATAATATTGGCCAAAGTTAGAAAGTTGCCGTGAATTGCTTTATATATTTCTTAAAAAGGTTCTTTAAAAAATTCTTCAAGGATTTCTGAGGATGTACACCATAACATCAATTCATAGGTATTTTGGATTACTTTAAAATTCTCTTAACAGCTAAAACTGCACAAAACAAAAATGAATTTTATATAAAGAACAAGAATTAAAAAAAGTAATATAAATAATAAAAAAGGCGTAACATGAACAAAACAAAAACACCGAATTTCGTTTTCCAATACCGGTCGGCGCTGATAAACGATATTAGCGATACATCTGAATTCAAACCATTGATGCAGCCAGCTATGAAAGGTTCAATGTACATTTTATCGTAGATTTGATCAAATTAACCTAAAAGCCAAGATATTATATTAAAGCCAACAAAATATTTTTTTTTATGAAAACAAAGAAACGCAAACTGTGAAACGTAACCACCTTGGTAAACCAAGCATGATTATCGTGTCGTATGACGATTAGTTAGAATTTTTAGACGGCAATAATATACCCGGCACACCTGATTAAAGTGCAATTAATATAATAATCATTTCAAGTTTACTAAAGTGCTAATCGATCCATCCGTAAAATTTTTTAAACTTATTTTTCATGAAAATAATATTGAAACTTTAGCAGTCATCGTCGATGTCGTGTGAAATTTTCCACATATTTGCATACATTCCAAGTAAAAATTTATCAAGCTATTGTAGAGCTGGAGTTTCTTGATTATTTGTCCAATATTTATGGGAACTATTGTTATTTTTCACTGAACCACACAATTTAATTGTTTTGAAAAATCTATGCGAGAAAATACCTTATTTGCGAAGTTACACTCTAATTGCATACACAAAAAATTGATTTACAATTTTCATTCGCTTCGGTTGTTCATTTCTTTTTTGAGTTTGTTCTTAGCAAAGAATCAATGTTGTTGTCCTTTTTTCTTATGAGTGTCAACAAAGCACAGCTTAGAGCGCTCTCGCTCTAGAGATTATAATAGCGGAAAAATAGTTTTTATTTTGACTGGGTTGCATTTCAAATCTTACGCTTTCGTACTTCCAAGGTTGATTTATAAGGTTGTCGCAGGGCTGATCGCACTCTCTTCTGAATACCCATAATTGTCAAATCCAGCCAATTTTGCGAATGACTACGAAGGAAAAACGGATAATAATGGAGAGCACTTGCAGATTTTCTATGAGCAGTCAACTTCGTTTTGACAATTATGGGTACTAGCTCTCTCTCTTGTGACAACCTTATAAATCAACCTTGCGTACTTTTTATTGCGTAATTTTTTTTATTCGTTAAAAATGTATATTGAAGTTTTCAAAATTAAGAAAATTTATGCTAAAGCAGTGTTACGTTAAAAAAATAACTCTCAGATAGCCTTTGTAAATCTCACTGCCAAAATTAATTTTTTTGTTCTGATAACCGTTAAACTTTA
Organism: Coremacera marginata; assembly: GCA_914767935.1. Lineage (NCBI taxonomy): Eukaryota > Metazoa > Arthropoda > Insecta > Diptera > Sciomyzidae > Coremacera > Coremacera marginata. The sequence continues at coordinate 151,836,337 of OU612044.1, forward strand.
AAAAACAAAACCTTTCAAACATATTTTTCAAAATAAATCTGTTAAAAAAAAAACAACAATGAATCCACAAATATTAGGCAGTAACATTTTAAGTGTTGAGTGAAAATTCACATGAAAACTAATGGAGTACTTTGCTTTAGATATTTTATATTCAGGTTGCTATATATAGTTTTATTTCTGTAGAACTGAAAGATATTATAAAAAATTTTTAAAGCAATTGCAACAACCAAAATAAAACATCTATGATTAAGAGCACAAAAGTGGTGCTTAAATGTACTCAATTAAAAAGCATTTTCTGTCAGTTGGGATTCGAGCCTGCATTCTATCGCATACAAGCCACGCAACATAACCAGTATGACACGACCGCCACATTAAATTAGTGGTCAACCACGGTGTTAAACTAAAGGTCAGCCTAAATGTCAAATTTGTTTTGTAATGAATTGTACTGAAATTTAAAACAAGCATTCCTGAACATTTTTACTCATCCTTTGTGAGTTATTGAAATTGGTCCTTTCCATATGGGCAATTGAAAGCCAACGCAATTGCAACGCAAAATCAAATTAAGTTGCAAATAATGCAATAACCTGCAGAGGGTTCTGACAATACACCAAGATGTCAAACTTTGCGTGAGTAACATGTTAACTCAGTCAGTCTGCTAATTAGAGTTTAAATAGCAGGCTTATCCTACCATGCGTGAATACACGTAGCATATCTGAACCTCCTAATAGCAACATATTTTTTATATGAATAACTGATGCGCTGTGCAATAATTATGTCACGGTTAGAGAAATAAACATTTTGGAATAATTTTTATATATATGCATATATATTTTTGCTTTGTAAATTAAACCAAAATTATATTTTACTTAATTTTGCACTTATTTGCTTTATTTTTTAAAAAACTTTTTCATTATCACACCATTGGCGATCACACCAAACTTCCATGTTATATTGTTTTATACAAGCTCGCAAACATTTCCCATTAGTCCCTTTCTCATGCTCCTCTCTTATGTAAAAGCCTCCATATAAATGCACAGGCTCACAACTTTTGATGCAGTTGCATTATTTCAATTGTTCCATGTGGAATAGCCTTAATACAAACATTGAACTATTGGACCTGCAAACTACTCCGTTAGTACTAATTACCTCGCAACCTTGGAAACGTACTTGTTTCGTTTAAGACTAAAATTTTCTTACAACAGAGAATACAATAGACATAACCAAAAAACAAATGGCATTAAAATTAACATCAACGAAGTTGATCAAAGCAAAACAGAGAAAAGGCAAGAACCCCGAACTAATCAAAAGCGACACAAGAAAAGAGACCAAGGAAAACGCCGGACAAAATGGAGAATTCATGACGAACGAAAGAGCGTGGAATTCAAGGCAAACGACGAAAAAATATTTAAACTTTTTCAATTTTTTAGAACACGTTCACTGTATACAAATACTTGTACATAATCATAAATTTCATTGTGGTTAGCACTAAATGATTTCTTATCTGATCCAATGTGCTTTCATGACAAATTTAAAATCACGTTAACATGTGCACAAATTCATGCTGAAAAATTACGAATTCACATTTTCAGATTTCATGCAGCAGACGCCATTTCGGTCAAAGCCTCTGCCGTCTCGCGTATATTTTTTGCTTTGTCACTCTTATTTAATTCACATGGGACTCTTCTACAACTGTTTCATTTATATGAGATCAACTTCAGACACAACACACAGTTTTTCTTCACAAATTTCCGATGTTTAACACTTAAATAATCAATTAACTTTTATAAAGAAACCAATATACGGCCTTTAGATCTCCATTGGACACAAATTCAATTAATTGTTTCATCGATTTATATGTTAAATTGACGAAATTTACGCAGCCTCAAAACCGTACCTGCAAATGCGCGAGAATACGCACTTTAATATGGAGGTCACGTGTGAACAGGGTTGTTATAAGCATATTTCAGAGTCTGTCATTTAGAATCTGGTCTAAACTTACGCATAATTGCAAATATATTTGGGCTATTCACAGTGTAAACGTAAATTAACTAGCGTATTTATAGCATTTGTTATTTGAGGTGCAACTGTGAGCACCTCAGTACGTGTTTGCCGTATTCAATGATTTTGCAACCCTGTTCTATATGCTGTAGATGGAACATAAAAATACGAGACACAAAAAACACGTCCAAGATGAAAATTATAGCTAATTTATTAATAATGATTCATGTCACATCGTAAGCCGTGTATCGTAATGTTCGTAACTTTTTTGACATGAACGCACTTATAAGAATTTTCGTAACTGTACCCGTACACTATTTTGACGGCAATAAACACAAAACAAAACGGATATTATTAAAGTCTAGTGATTTGATCAAATAATTTAAAAAAAAAAAAAATACATAATGTCTCGAAAAAGTGAAAACACAAAAATTAAATGGGCTATTCACAGTTTAAGTACGCAGGCCTGTTTTATTTACGATTTGTTTTTTTTACGCCAACTTACGTAAGCGTTTGTTGTTATTTTGCATGCAAACGCAAATACGCAAACACGCGTAAATAAACGTAGGCCTTGGACGTGTTTTTTGTGTCTCGTATTTTTATGCCCTATCTACAGCATATATAACAGGGTTGCAAAATCATTGAATACGGCAAACACATACTGAGGTGCTCACAGTTGCAAAAATAACAAATGCTATAAATATGCTTTGTTAATTTACGTCTAAACTATGAATAGCCCAATTGTGTTAATAATTGAATCCAAACAAATATCTCATAATTAGCTCTTAATAACCTTCCAATCAAGAGAACATTCAATATTGGTTTCTTCTTCATTTCATCTCACTATCAAGGTTGATTAATATAGGTTAAGTCACTTGAGAGAAGCTTGGTTGAACTGTCAGAATGGATGAAAGGAAATCACAGCTACTTTGACAGTTCGAGCAAAAGCGAAAAAACAGTGCTTTTCTCTCATGTGATATAACCTTTATTAATCAACCTTGCTCGTTGTGATCTCATTACCACATCACAACTGATTGTATTTTGTATTTGCCTCAAGAATCTAATACTTACCTCATGGCGAGCTCAATGTGAGTCGCACGAAATATTTCTGTTTTGTGAGCTCTTTTTACCTGCTGGGATGTCACTGGCTGCATTCCGCCAAGGCGAGCGCTCAAGAAAATTCGGGTGAATGGCTACACTTTTGACAGCGCTGGCAGCTGTCTATGCTCGAGCGATGTGCATTTTACGTAGCGAAATAAATTACGTTACTTCTACTCAACAGTTGCAAGTTATGTCATTTAACAGCTGTTTGCGCTCCAATTTGCATGAATTTGCATACACTCAAATGAAACCCTTAAAATAAATGCACATTTTCGTGGCTTGTCCTATTTTTAATGATTTAAACTATCCTTTGCTCCTTGCAATGGTTGAATGGGGTCCGAAATGTGCTCCTTAATAGCCATATCAAGACCATCATCCATTAGTATCTCTAGCACTACGTTTTGCATAAAGTAAACCTCTTAGCAGAAAGAAATTAGGTTTTAAATTCAACAAAGCAAATCAATCGAACAAACTACGTCAAACGTCAGTTGTCAACAGATCTGACGTTCGACGTAGCAACGCATTCAGAGAAATCCAGCGTAAAATGATCCATCGCTACAATAGCGCTCGCCTTGGCGGAATGCAGCCACTGATAAGTATCAAATGAAAATTGTGTGCATACTTTCAGACTGATCGCAAAAAATAATGACAGTTTGAACAATAATGAGTGCAGAGCAATGTGTTTGCATTTTATATATTAGGCTGTGCATACTTTCAGGCTGATCGCTAAAATAATTACAGTTGAGTGATATTGGGTAGAGAGCAATGTGCTTGCCGTTTATATATAAGGATATACATGGTGTCCCGCAATTGAGTGCAACTATTTACGGAGCTGAAAGGTTATGTCTAGTTGAGCAAAAAACCCGTATGGGGGGGTCTATTTTCACATTCTTAGGAGCTACAGTGTTAATTAATATTTCACGACTTTGGTTTACGTTATTGTTTCTAGCAGAAAAACTAACTTACATAAAACTTATTTTGATAGCTCATTATAAAGGCAATAAAATCACCTTTCTAACGGCATATCAACAAACCCCACCAACTTAACCGTTACCGAGCTGTTATCGTGTGAAGATGAAATCAATCGATTGAAACTATCAAATTTCAATTTTGACTGCAAATTTCTCAGAATTTCGCTTAATAAATTAAATTTTTTTTTTAGGATCAATTTTGTAATATATTAAATTTTCTTTTCAATGACACCAAAAACATAAACATATCTTGAAAAATAAAAAAGTTGCTCTACTAAAACAATTATACTTATTAAAAATTTTAGAAAAAATTCTAAGAAATTTGCACTCAAAGTTAAAATTTGGTAGTTTCAACGGCTTGATTTCAACTTCACACGATCACATCTCTGTAACGGTTAAGTTGGTGGGGTTTGTTGATATACCGTTGGAAAGGTGATTTTAATAAGCTATCAAAATAAGTTTTATGTTAGTTACTTTTTCTACTAGAAACAATAACGTAAACCAAAGTCGTGAAATCGTAGTCGTAGCTCCTAAGAATGTGAAAATAGACCCTCCTCTCCCAAACGATTTTTTGCTCAGCTCAACATAACCTTTCAGGTCCGTAAATAGTTGCACTCAATTAGATGTTTAAAATAGAACATTGCAGAAACTTTCCCCATCTAAAACCTCTAATTTTATAACATTTATATTTTCAGTTCAATCTTATTTTTTCAAATATTATTGAAATCTTTGTAAGCTCTGAAAAAGTTATTGAATTCAAAATAGACAGTTTCAGCCCTAGTTTCACCAACTATACTTAATTTGATCTTAAGTATAAATATTGTGCATGCCCAGTTTCATAGTAAATGACAGTTAACGCTTGTTACTCCCAATTTAGACATGCCGATATCACGACGATTTCTCTCACCGATTTTCTTATTTTTTCTTTTTTTTTCGTTGTTTCGTCGTCCATTGCTTTTAGACACGACGATTTTGCCGAACGATGTTTGCTTGCTGTTTCACTCTTTTTTAATGTGAGTGGAAGAGTAAGAACGAAAAATCGTCGTAAAATCGCTAGTACGAACAATTTTTCGGACGATTTTATTTTCGCCTTCTCTTCGGCGACTGCGTCCACAAACTGAAAATCGGTGAGAGAAATCGTCGTCATATCGGCATGTCTAAATTGGGCCTTAACTATAGCGGCAATGGTCGTGAAGGCGTTTGGGAGTCCCGCAACTGAACATTTTGAAGCTTGCATAAAACATTCACAAGCAACTCCACTTCATTTGTACTAAAATGCAACCTTCTTTTTGATTCGTTCCCTTCATTTATATTATTATTACGCAAGCTCATTTTTTGTGATGGCTATCTAATCTATACTACAGACGCGATTTTCATAAATAGGGTAGCAACTGAAAGGTCTTGCTCTGTAGATGTGCAATACGGTCTTATTTTTTCTTAAATAGTGTGTATTTAAAAAAAAAACTAAAACAAATTTGCTATGAAAAACAACCAAATTTCTTTGAGGCCTTAAAGTATGCGCGATATATTTTTATTATAATACTATGATAAGTAATAGCAAGAAAGGAGACCCAACAATCTGTGCAAGTTATAGAGGCATCAGTCTTATTACCATCGCATATAAGGTTCTCTCAAGGGTACTGTGTGAAAGATTAAAGCCGATTACAAAAACACTGATTGGACCATATCAGTGTGGCTTTCGACCTGGTAAGTCCACCATAGACCAGATTTTCACGCTGCGACAAATCCTGGAGAAAACCTACGAAAATCAAATTGACACACACCATCTCTTTGTCGATTTTAAAGCTGCGTTCGATAGCCCGAGAAGGGATTGCCTATACGCAACAATAGCTGCATTCCCGTGGTCATTGATCTAGAGAGTGGCTCTATTTTATTCGCAGTGCATAAACAAATATTAAAACCAGCTCCTTTCCTGGCTCTACTTCTGATCTTAAAATGCTGCTAAGTTCAATGCCCTTTTTTCAAAACGAACATAGTTGGCAAATCTGAATTACACATATTCGAGATTTCGTTTCACTGCTCGCATTCGTATTATGGCACTTCATCGCCAGTAGTGCCAAATTGTAATAAAGTTGAACTAAAACTGTTCCACTGAGATTTGATCTGATCCAGTGCCACTGGAATGCAGCTAATGTCTGAGTTGAGTATACCTGCAAAGCTGATTAGACTTTGCAGAATGACGTTGAGCAACACACACAGCTCCGTCAAGGTAGGAAATGACCGCTCCGAAACCTTCAATACCGAAAGAGGTTTCAGGCAAGGCGATCCACTGTCTTGCGATCTCTTCATCATCATGGAGGGGATCGTACGAAAGGCCGGTGTGCATCGTAATGGCATTATTTTCTATAAAGGTGTCCGGCTCCTTGTGTAGGCTGATGATATTGATATTGTCCGCAGAACCAAGAGAGATGTTACTGCTGCTTTCGCCGCAATCGAAAAGGAATCAGCCAAAGTGGATTTGACGATAAATGGGGGTAAAACAAAGTATATGCTGTCTACAAACAAGGGAGCGCGCAGCTTAGACTCCCACGTTTCATCCGGCAGTTATAACTTTGAAGTAGTCAAGGAGTTCGTTTACCTTGTCACCGCCATTAATACCAACAACGAAATCAGTCTGGAGATAAAGCGAAGAACAATAATTGATAATAGGTGCTACTACGGGCTCAGTAAGCAACTAAGTTCCAGAGCCCTCTCTCAATCGACAAAACTAACACTCTACAAGACGCTCGTTCTACCTGTGCTGCTTTATGATGCTGAGGCATGGGTAGTTTCGCAAAATGACGCAGCCGCTCTGGGGGTGTTCGAGAGAAAAGTTCTTCGCAAAACCTTCGGTCCTGTTCGAGTCGGCGATGACTATCGCATCCGAATGAACCACGAGCTGTATGAGCTCTACGAAGACATTGACGTAGTTCGGCGTATAACTATGCAGCGACTACGCTGGCTGGGTCATGTCTATGATACAATGATAAGGTAGGGCCGCTTCGCTGAGTGCTCTCACGCGTCAGCGAAGAGAGGATAATCAGAAGGAAGATATATGTCAAAACGGCGAATTTTGTAGAAATTGCAAATGAAGAAAATATTTTATGTTTCCAGGTCGCGGGTGTTAAATTTGTGCTTATTTGAGTGAAAATATTATAAAAAAGTGTAATAAAAACTATAAAATGTGAAAGAAGTCTTTAAATTGCAAAAAAAACCTTGAACAGTTTTAACCTAAAAACAACTGCGAAACGTGAGCATAAAGAAATTTGCGATGAACAGCTGATTTTGACATCTATGTCGCTTTATTCTTTCCACTCCATTCCTCTCCGAGTCGGCCTTACCTTATAATTCTGCCATGGGTCATGTCCATCGTATGAACGACGAAGCTCCAGCGAAAAAGTGCTCGAGGCGAGGGTCGCTGGTCAACGACGACGAGGGAGACCATACCTCCGATGGATGGACCAGGATGAGAAAGCCCTAACCGCACTTGGTGTATCCGATTGGAGAATGCACGCGCAAAGCAGAGGCACCTGGCGTGAGCTGATGATGTCGGCCGAAGCCCGGACGGAAGTAAGTAATAGCTGGGCTACTTAATAATTCAACAGAAAAATAGAAAGTTTCTATGAAATCCTTGGTTAAAATGTAAAAATATTCCTTAATAAAAAAACAAAATTCCTTAATACCAGATATTTTTTATTTTGGCGTCTTAACGCCACACGGGATTACTAGTTTATTTTAATATAACCGCGTCTTACACTTTCCTAATCTTTTTTAGTTTTTGCCCAAGTGTCAAAAAACGTAAGCAAACTATTTTTGAAGGTAGTGCCATATTATTGTATTAAATTTCGGCAATAGTTCAGTACGGATTGTAAAACGCAAATGACTAAGAAAACTTAAGTTGAACTTAGCTAAGGTTAAACTTAAGTACAACTTAAGTATAGTTGGTGAAGCTGTGCCTTAGTATTAAATTGAGAAAAATATCGGAACTAGTCTCCTTGTAATACCCTCATTGGACTTTTAGCGTATATCGTTCTACCTATTTAGATTGGTCATTGGTATTTAGATTGGTCATTGAAATGACCTGCATTTCCATGCCCTTCCTATCTACACTTACACAGACAATTACTTTCAAAACTTATGGCTTGAACACATTGACGACGGCTGCAACGACAAGATGTCAAATTAGGAATGATACTACATCGAAGACAAAACGCTGCGGCATAAGACCTAATTCCTTCCATAAGAAATACGTGTTAAAAAAATTTGGCAGATGCAGTGCAATCATCATCACTTAAAAAAAGATTTCAACGCGAACACATCAATTCAAAATGCACGATGAAGAAGATTTTTGTAATGATTTTATTGAAATTTATAGACTACATCCATAACTGGCAGATTAAATCGGAAATTTACAAAAAAAAAGATTATTTAGAAATAAAGCATATGGAGTGCTGCTGATGTGTTCACTTCGGTGTGCAAGACAATAATGAAATTTGACGAAAAATTTGATAATATGAACACTTGCGTGGTCAAACTGTTTGACCAATATTTTGATGAAGAATTTGATAATGTGACCGCCCCTATTTGGTGACCGTGGTGGGCAAAATGTATTCTTTTTCTCTCGCTCTCAATTTTTCAATTTGCATTGAAACAACAACAATGTATGCCCATGACGTGCCCATGACCGCTAGCATAACATAGCCCGTACCGAGCTGACGGTCAACGTCAAACTATCAATGTCATTCACAATGTCAAATGTCTGTCAAAATCTAATGATATTCACAATTAAGCTTTCTAGTGATATGTTTATTAAAAGTATTTCACAGACAACAAATTCATCAAAAAATTTTATGATGGTGGAAATAAGTGGTAAATTTTAAGCTTTCGGTGTAGATATTAACATTTTTTAAAAATGTGGTAGATCTAGCACAGAAGTGGTAAAGTCTGTGCCCTGTTCCGCATGTGGGATTAGGTTTTTATATGAAGTTTTTGTGCTCTATCTCTCTCCTCACACAATATGAGAGTAACATGAATGTGTTGCACACTGTTTGACTTGATTAAATTCATTTTATTTTTGCGATATGTTCTTGAGTGTAGTTGCAAGAATTGAGTTTCTTAAGTTTTTGGAGCTTTTAGTGGCTTGTTTTACTGAATGTTTTACATATCAATGAATCAAAATCGCTATTCTCTTTTTGAGAGCGATAGAGTGGTCGCAAAAAAACTTTTCGAAGGTGGTCAGCTTATTGGGGCTTCGCATGGTCCAACATATTGGATGACATGTTGTACGATAAGCTGGATAGAAAAATTTGATTGTGTATTCGAACGATCCATCTTTTGAAGCAACAGGTATGTTTGCGTACTCGATTGTAGTAACTTGCAATGTGCTAGAACGTGTTTCCTTACTTTTTCTAGCTAGAAGAACAATAAAATCGCTCTCTCGAGCTCGAAAGTTGCTCGAAGTGTGCTAGAAGAAATTTGTTCCAGCTACATAAGAACAAGCATCAAAAAGAATAAGCATCAAGAAGAACAAGCAAATGTCAAATTGTTTTTTTTTTTAGACTTAACCAGCACTCAGGGGATGCCCCCTATAAATGCGAAGCATTGTGTTGATTCGGAAGACGGGTGATAGTACTTTGGGGGGTGGAAAGATGGAGTAGTGTCGATGAAGATTTGATTTAAATTTACACAGATTGAAACTGCCGGGAAACACGCTCGCAGGGAGATTGTTCCACAATTTTACTGAGCGACCGAAGAACGAACTATCTCTGTAATGCGATGTTCTATTGGGCAAAGTTGCAATGGTAAAGGGATGGGCTTGGAGAGTTTTTTTTTTTTAGTTGTTTGGTTATGTTGTGCGATAAAAAACAAATTTACAAATTGTTAAATATCAATAAATATCAATACATATATATAAATATAAAATAGCAAGTTAAAATTGGCATCGTTTGCGTTCGTAAAAAGTTAAAATTGGCGCTGTTTACATTTAATAGGCAACCAGCTGTTTTCGTGCTTGAAATTAGCTAGAAGTCATTTCCGTACTTTTGACACTATTCTCAAATTTCATTTTACTCTCTCACATTGAACTTTACTCGACTTTTACTTGAAAATGTGTACGGAAACACACCTGACATCATTACTTGCAAGCTTTCAAGTAGAGCACTTCGGCGGAATGAAAAAAGTATTTTGGCTGCTCTTAAAACTGACCAATGTTCTTACTTTATTTTCGTATGCTTCAATTTTATCTGTTCAGATAAAATAAATTTCATATTTCAGGAAAAATTTTACAAAATTTAATATTCTATCCAAAATTCAGTGTTTGGTATAACCGGTGCCGATGTTCACTGTGCGACGACCAAAACAGAATGAAAAAATGCTGCAAGTTGGAGCAACATGCTATTGCATGGTCAAACATGTTGGACGATTGTTTTCAAAAAATAAAAACGTAACAAAAATAATACAAAAGTGTGTTTCAAGCAACTCTGGTTATCGGTCTAAATACAGCTGTCATTTTTTCAGATTCTCGCATTTCCTGAATTGTTTTCGTAATATCTAGAAAATTATAAAACTTGGATAAGTGTGTAAAATAATTAACTAAAATGCCGATGTCACCTGCTAGTGGTACTGGGCAGTTTTGGAAGTATTCAGCCAAAATCATACGTTGTGTACGCATGGGTTGCACCAATCGTCCATTCTATCATATTGTGGTCATGGAGGTATGTGCTTTGCCATCACATATGATTCTCGACATTTTATATAACTTCTTTATCAATAGCGTCGCAAGAATCAACATCAACCGGCGATTGAGCAGGTTGGTTCCTATGATCCACTTCCAAATCAGAATAACGAACGTCTTGTGGCATTCAACTTCGAACGCATACGTTATTGGCTGGGAAATGGGGCACATTTGTCAACACCAGTGGCAGAGTTATTAGGAATCGCTGGTTTCCTGCCCATACATCCACGAACGTACATGACCGCGTGGCGTAATCGCAAGAAAGCTGCTTTAGCGGCAGCAGCAGAAGCCGCAAACAGTGAAATACCAAATGCTGAGCCGAAAACTGAAGAGAAACCAATGTCAACGGTTTAAGAATTGTGCATCTTTAAGAGTTTTTGTAACAATATTATATACTAGTAATAGTATGCTATTTAATTGTATTCAAATATTATTAAAATAAATGTTTAGAAGTAGAGGTGGGTTAGAAATGCAACCTAAAATGGCAAATACACAACCTATCGGCACTATTTTTTTCGTATTTTTAGGTTGGTATTTTGTGACTGCGGCAATGTAAAAAAAACGGATTGGTCTTCTCAGCTCTTGAAAGACCTTTGACCGAGCTTCTTATGATCAATTTCAAGAATCTACACGGCAGTTTTAACTAAGGCTTGTGTTTGTCGGCAGAGGGGGACTGTCGACAGAAAGATTAATTTTAACGGCTTAGGTTGCGAACATAGTGTGCGCCGGTTCAGACAGGCAGGCAGATCCGATCGGAAAACACATTAGTGCAAAATAGATGCATGACTTGGTTTCTTTATTGCTCCAATTTTAAATCTACCTGCCTGTCTGAACCGGAGTTAACTATGTTCGCAACCTTAGGGGCGACGACTTTACCAGCATGTGTTGTGTTATTGCTCCATATCTAAGACCTTCCTTCTTAAAAACAACTCCTAAACATTAATATTTTATGGACAAATAATAAAAAGATTGTTTGTGTGAAAAGTACATTTAATTCAAGTTTAAACATTTGCCTTTTGTAAAGCTTCTGTAAATTTCGTTTTTTTTTCACGTGTAATAAAAGAAGATTTAACAAGAATATTGAATAAAATCCTTAAATATTGAAGCAGTAAATGTCCTTAAAAACACCAAAAATAACGTTGAAATCATCTCATTGTTTACTAATTTCCATGGTATTTTTTATGGCTCAATCTTTCTTTAACACAGAGTCCACAGAAATCTTGGCCTTGCCTATTACATCGTCGATGAATTTATCGGCAGCTAAAGGGACGAAATAGAAATCAGGATGATATAATGATTATTTGTAAAATTAAATTGAAATTTGAATTAATGTTGAAATTTCTCAAGAATTTGAAACATAAAAATTTTTCGTTTTCAGTGTTTTTCTTTTGTTTTTTTGTTTTGATGGAAAACCAATTTTTTTCATTTGCTTTTCTTTTTTGCATATTTTAAATTACTTCACTTTCACTCGACTAGCATATTGTTAACTTTTTCGTTTTGGAATTAATTAGTCAAATATTAATAATTTTATTAATGTGTGTTTTTAGAACCATTAATTTCTTGTTAGGTAATAATTTTTTGTTACAAATTAATATTATACAAAATTTAAGAGCCTTTTATAAATATAGAAAGTTGTGATTAAGCCCGCCCAGCTTTGCAATTTGATTCATTTCTTTTTCTTGTTCCATTTTCATTTCAATTTTCTTTATTCTCTATTCACCTTTATGATGTTTTAGGAAATATGGACGCACAACACGATAATAGATAATATAGGAGCCATTCTTTTCCATAGGCAGCATGCACCAGACCAAAAAAGCGCACTGTAGGGAATAATAAAAAAAAATTAATAATTTATTTAAATACGACAAGAATATAAATACCTTTAATAGCCAGTAGAAGGGAATAACTGAAGTTAATACACCAGAAAAGTATTCAATGATGGACATAATGCCGAAGGTCACCCAATAGATCAACCATTTGGTGTCATCCAATTTGGTGCTCGACTCGATGGCATGAATGGAAATATAGGCCGGATATGCAACACCAATAATATTGCAGAGCAGCTGAGCACCATAACCGAAGACTAAATACAAGGCGCAAAATAGTGCGGCACCTGAAAATAAATCAATAATAGCATTGAAAAAAATATATACGAATGAAGTGTAAAAATTATGATACATTTCTTCCTGAATGCAGCAAGTGAAAATTAAAAATATTTACCGATTTGCACTAAGGAATTGTCTTTAAAGATTTCTAACAGTTTTGATTCTAATGACTCAAACATAGTTTATACAGAAATTTATATATTCAGATATGAACCAGAGATAAGCGCTCGAGTGCTTTAACTGCCGGTTCATCTGTTCAGAAATTTTATGTTTGCAGCCAAAATATGCTGTTTTTAAGACAAAAAGAAAGGGTAAGAGGATTGCTTAACATTCGACTATAGAAAAAATAAATTGTTAAATAAAAATTACTCTCAATATATAAAAAATAGAGTGAAGAGTCAAAATAAGATTATATAGATGAGTTTATAACAAAGAATTAACACCATATATAACAAAGAATTAACAATAAAATATTTTGCTGAGCATATTAACCACACCCTACAGCTTTTCTCTCACAAATTTAACAATATTCGCCTCAACCCTTTGCAATACTTCTTTCAGGTCTCTATAATACTTTCCCCAAGCCTAAACAATCATTACCTATGTTATAAAGGTTTATAGTAGAAAAAATTATTTTCAAACATTTGTATAAATGGACCCTTAAACACAAAAAGACTACAAAAAATAAAACATGAATAAAACGATGCAATACTAAAGACAACAAATCTAATGTTGAAACAATCTATATACGACATACATAAAAGTATTATCCCATAAGCAAGATCATGATCTATTATTGTAACATAGCTCTTGTCAGAAATTATAACGTTATGCATCCGAAAAGCATTAATAAGTGACAAAACAAAAGAGACGCAAAGAAATAAACAGAATTTTTTTTATGAGACAAATCGAGCGATGTAAATTTTTTAAGGATTAGCGGAAGCAAAAAGATACAAAGAGAATCTATAAAAAATCATTCACAGTTTGTTTGTTGCAGTTGCAGAAAACAGTCAGAAATTTTAAAATTATGATAGAAATTTAAAACAAGAAGAGAAGTAATCAAACATAACGAATTGATTCTATTGGTTGAATCTAAATATAAACATTAAGCAATTCTTTATTATTTTAAGTTAATACAAACAGGTGAGTTTCGCGCAGTGTCGAAATTATCGCCAAAAAGTATTTTCATTATGACAAAAACATACAGTCACTCACGAAAGTATTAGGAATTTGATATTATTTTTTTAAAGTCCAAAAATTTAGAAAAAAAAAAATAGAAAACTAAAATGAGTTTGGTATCAATTAATTCCTTAATTTGTTTTAAACGAAATAATAACAACAAAACATTTTCTTTATAATACCAACAACAAAATATAATATAAATGGGAATTGAGCAAATTTCATATCACATAAGCATTCGGAATTTGCTAGTTTAATGATCATAATGGTAAATATGGTATCGCGTTATCGAAATTTTCGTATATTGTTCAGAAAAACGTTTGGTAATGGTTTTCAAAGTTAATGGACCGCATGAGCCACAGAAGATTACTGATGAGTTGGTGTAGCGACCGACGAAAGAGCTGTCTAGTCTGCTGGTGGTTGTTCCTTAAAGAACATTGTTGTTGTGGCAGCCTGTTGCTTCATGAAATTAATTACTTGGCATAAAGCTCTCGAGTGTAATTCTTAAAAATAAATTTTGTTAAGAATTGCTAAAAACTAAATATAAATTAAAAAATGCCACAATTTCATAAAATCAGTTTCATTTTTATTTGATTTTTGTGCTTATAATTTTAATATGAAAACAAAATATAAATAACATTTATAAAAAAAAAAACATTTTATGTCCACACCCTCTAAGAAAAACGGCACGTAAGCGTAGCGCAGGCGAAGTAATTTTCTCATATAAGACTACGAAAACGAACCGATTTTGCGATACAAAAACGTGCCGTATATGTAAAGTTCGGAATAAGAGAATCAGACAAAAAAAAGTAGTCATTTGAATGTATTGGTACAACAACGCCAAGACGTTGCAAAAGCGTTACGTTTACGAAGAGTTTTACTTCGTTTACGGTACGGTTTCGTTTCGCAAAATGCGTTACGTTTATTTTTCTTAGAGGGCAACTATAAAATTCATCATTCGTATATTAAAACGCCAACAATTTAATTTATTTACCATTTAGTAGAATAAACTATATAGCTGCTGCTCCTTTAAACCGCATGAGTACCTTTGTTAATAATTGTAGCGCTATCGATGTTGATTTGTCAAAAGGTCAATTCAAAAGTATATTAAAACCCATTGTGTAATTAGATCTATGTATATGCATGGTTAGTTGTTATGTCTTGTGTTGTCCCTGAGCCCAACTCATTCATTGGTGGGTAAATTTGTCCCACATTAACTTTTTTGGGGTCACTGGTATCCAGAACATTGATATTGTTCAATGATTTTGGGGTCATGGCCTTGATTTGGTTAATGCTGAGGAAGTGCAAAAAAGCTGTAGTAGCTGAACTCTATTGTTATTGCATGTTTATGATATTTATGTCCGGTGATTGGGCGGGCGTTTAAATGACTTTTTGACAGTTATAGAGTATCCACGTTCTTGCATTCAGTGAGTTATTGTTAAGGATCCATGTCGGCTCCTTATAAATATCTTCGGATTCCCATTTTTTCATCACTTGGAATCAAATTTTCTGTGAGCATGTCAAAAGCTATATTGGATTATAATGCCTTCAATGAAAATCAAATTACCGACTCCGTGAGTTTGCATGCAGCCTCACACCATCACGGACCCACCTCCACGCTTCATAGTCGGGCGAAAATTAGATGCATTCATGTCTCTATTAGTTTTCTCCACACTGTTGTTTGCCATCTAATACAAAAATATTATATTTTGTTTCATTCGTGAAAAATAACATTATTCCAGAAATCCTGCAGCTTAGATTGGTACTCTCATGCGAACTCCAGTCGTTTAAGTCTATTGCGCTTACTGATATAAGGCTTGTTGCGTGCAATGCTGCCATGGAAATAATTTTACCGAACTACTTTTCTGCTCGTTGAATCACTTACGTTTTGCTGCAAATATATTTTTAAGTCGTTGTAGATTTTTGATGCCGATATCGAGGGTTTTCTTTCACTTTCCGTATTATTCATCTTTCGTCGCTGGCTTTGACTTTATTTGAAATTTTTATGATATACTGAATGGTGCTGCAACTCATATCAAGTATTTTTTAAATTTCTGCGTAACTTTTTCCTATTTTATGGTGGCAAATCGCCAATTTACGTTCTTCAATAGGTGTTTGCTTAACGTTTTAAGTTGTCGCAGAAAAATTTCGAAAAAAAACTTTGGAAATCTTAGAAAATAATGTACATAACGGCATCTATCTCGCGTAATGACGAAAATCAAGTTTTTCGCCGAAATTGAAGCAAACTGATTAGCAGTACGATTTTAAGTGACACTCACCATAATGATATTTAAGTATCGTTTTTTATATAATTTTTTAATAAACTAATACAACAACTGCTAAAATAAAAATGTTTCTGTTCAATAGTACATTTAGCACAGGTTAAAACAATTAGAAGCACACAATAGAGTGTTGACGAGTTTATGGCATGACTTGTCGATTTCAGTTTTACTAAATAAGTGGCATTTTAAAAGGTTGACTTAAATTTAATCAGCAGATTGTGGTTAGTATAGATTAATATGTCAAGAGTGTTGTCTATGATTTTGCGGTTTTAAGTATTTAAAAAAAAGTGTTTGTATTTGATTGCTTCGTTTTTTTACTGTTCTTATGTTTCAAACAAAACTACTAAAAAATCGTTAAAAGTCCTGAGTGTTGTTCAACACCAATGTCTATGCCGCCGAATTACTAAACTTTTTATTTTTTTTTTTTTTTAATTTTGAGCTTAAGACAAATAAACTATCAAATGCTAAAATTCGGACACTTTTTGGAGGTATTCCACTTCTGCAAATACTTAAAAAAAAAATAAATTTAAGGGAAGCTTTTAAAGAGCGTTATAGTGACTGTAGATTTTAGATTAATTTTCACAACAACGGCCATGCTTAAAGTTGAACGATATTAAAGGAGATAAAATTAAAAAATGTCTTCACTTCGCAGCATACCTAAACACTTGAAAATAGTTCGCATGATTTTTTTTTTTTGGTAATATTGAATGCTATTCTTCGAAATAAAACCGCGAAAATGCGTACCGGTTATCTAATTAACATATACCTACATACACAATTTCTGACCTCAACGGCATCATTAAGTACTTTTCAATACCCTTAAAACAGCTTGCATTTGAAAACTTACTACTTGGGGCACTACTCTGTATTGCGATGCGCTAATCAATGCGATGCGAAAATGAAACTCGATGCGTACGCAAATCCGTACAATCCAATCAATTTTGGGATTTTTTTTTTTGTCGCATCGCCATAGAGAGTAAGGCACCTGCTATATGTTTGATGTCGTTCTAAATTACCCTAAAACGAATTAATTTTGAATTTAAAGGAACTCAGAAGCTTGCAACCGCCTGCGGGGAGACTGAAGTTTGATTGTATTTCCATATGCATGTTGCTGTAATGTGGGCTTAGTGCATGCTCGACTTACAGACACCGACAAAATTTGTTGTTGTTTTTGTAAAAAAGTGACTTACATTGGGGTGATGTGTAACACTCACGGTGGGGGTACCAAATCTTTATTTATTATTAAAGAGGTAACAACATCAAACTCTGAAATGCTATCACATCAACGGCATTCAAAGAGATCGACCCAGTTCATACTATACAGCCCAGACCAAAATCCAATCGTGTTAGAAAGTCAATGAAAAGCTGTGTTCTTACAACGCCACAGAAACGTTTTCAATTGCAGATTTAGGAGATTTCATTTAGTTCTTATCATAATATGTAGTTTCACTAAACATTAAAAGTCAGAATAAACATAAAAAATTAAAGTTCCTGGTCTTTAAATCAACATTTTGTTGGTATTACACATCATCTCACCGATTTGAAAAAGAACAAAAAAACCGTATTTGAAATTTTTGTGCCATTTCGTCCATTTCTCAAAATATCTCACTTCGAATTGGTTCTTCTGCAAGGAATAGGCCTTAAAACCAATGAAAAAATAAAATTTAAAAAAAACTTCTATTGGAACAAATAAAAACGTGTTACACATAACCCCACAGGTCCCAGGTAAAAATTTTTTATTGGGACTTTGTAGGAAATACTTCAGAGGTATCGGTAAAAATAAAAAAAAAAACATGGTAAATTTTCCAACCGACTTTTATTAAAAAATTTCTAAAAAATTAAAAAAAATGTTGGAGTTTTTTGCGGCCTCCAAAATGTACAGTTTCATTGAGCCGCCTTCTTAAAAGTTTATTTAGAACTTGTGTACCGGTCTCTACATATATTTCTGTCATTGTTATATGTGCGAACTTTCTAACGATTATATTTTGCGTGTTAGCTTTTATTTTATCACTACTGTTATCTTTGCTTCCATTACAATGAAATTTACTTTAAAACAAATAACTTTTTTATTACACTATTACACCTGTAAAAAGTTACTTCGATGATGTCATAGTAGGAAAGAGCTTTAGTCATAATTTGATTCATTAGATTTACAAACAAAATTAATTTATACGCACCAGTACCAAATTTTACTATATGAACAGATAAACGTTTACGCTGTTGTTGGCGTTCTCTCAGGCGAACAAAATAGTCCCAGAGCCACATTGAAAAAGAACACACAAAGTAAATGAAGTTAGCAACAGCACGCAACTAAATATAAATATACCACACTGTTGATTAAGGCTTGTGATAAATTATGCTAAATAAATAATTAGCGCAACCACGGATGCCACGATAGCAATAACAAAAAACAATATATTTAATTAAACAATAGATTCAAATTGGACTTGAATATACGAAGTTGTTTGAACTCTTATTAACAACAGATACAAAATACGAAACAAAAATCAACTTGTACAAAAACAATGTTAAATAGTTTACGTGGAAGTTTTAAAAATTAATCAACAATTGAACTTTAACTTGCATGTTAAAGGTAGGAAAAAATATTTTCCTAGTTAAACTAAAATGATTTGCAATCACATGAAAGACAAAGAAAATACGAATAATGCGATAAGAAAGTACGAGCAGAAAACAGAAATAAAAATCAGTGTGAAGTAGCCAACCATGTGTTTCACTGCAGTTGGACTCAGTGGAAAAATAGAAGATAGTATGACGACTTAACTAGTACATTGAACATTGTTTATAAAAAACTACACGTAACTTAACCAACATTACAGCATAGGTTGTCATCATAGATATATGAGAAGAGAATTTGAGCTATCACAGCTTGGTGGTTTACCTCAAACGCTATGTTGAAGATGTAAACGTATGTTTGTAAGCAACCTTCAATAGACAAATAAGGAATGAGGGTACAATAAACTATTGTCAGCGGCGCAGAATATCACCAATGGATAATCTTATAAAAATATCTGATTGTATTATGATAAAATTAATTAATTTAATTGCAAAAATGACTATCAAACTCCAAACATTTACTGTCGAAACATTCCATATATTTTATTTAGAGAACATAAGCTCAGCTATGTATTATCTAAAGGAAAACTATTAAAATGACTCAGTAAATTATTATTTCTACAATAGCATGGAACAAAGTGCGTTTAAATGAACTTTAAACTGAAAATAAGCAAACCACCCACCCGCCAGTATCCTCTCAAACTCACCATTTTATTTTTAAGCTAAATGAGTTGCATTATTATGAACATTTTATCACCAACACAATCCCTTCCCACCATTAATTTACAAAGTATGATGATATCAACTGATACCATCATATAATCTCTAGCAGTAGACACCTTACCTAAAAATAAATACATTCGGGGAATCGTGGTTTTGGCCTCCAGAAATTCGAACGCCTGCGTCCAGGGTTTTGATTTGTCATGGAGTTCATTCTCCAAATTTTCCTTATATTTTTCATAGCACTGCGTCACCTGTGCTGCCATTTTTGTAACTTTGTTGCTTTGTTCACTTCTATTCAAACTGGAAATCTAAAAACTTGCCAGAGATTAAAATATATTAGTTTTTTTTGTCTTGAGTGACAATTAAAATTGATTTTATTTTGTACGGAAAATTCTACGTATGTGTCGCCGCTTTATCGCTGGTATTGTGGCCGTAACAATCTTACATACCTATGTCTATATAAATCCAACAATACTTGCTCCGCTTCTAGTAGATGATGGATGAAGACGGTGGTGGCGGTGGAATCACTAGAAAAGCACCGTGAATTTTTCTGGCTGCTCATATAAATAAAATGTAAAACGTAGTGTGATGAAAACAGTTAAACGTCAACAAGAAGAAGTTATGAAGTTGGCTATAATTGAAGCTGTCAATCGAAAGCAATGCCAGATAAAAAAATTATTTTTAGAAGCTAAACACATCTTACAGAAGCCATTGATATTTTTAACAGGCCGGTTACACAGGATAGTGACAGTGAAAGTGCGAAAGAATATGTGTACTGTTCAAATGATTCAAAAAATTTCGTACTTTCATACTAGTATCAAGGGGTGCTACACATGCAAGTGAAAGCTCATTAAAAAATGTCATCATATGCGAAGGTTCTCGCTGCCATTGCAGCTTGCGTGTGCTTTATTTCAAATTTGTGCATGTCTTCAACAGAGTATGCACAAAATATCGTCGTATACAAAGGTGATAGCCGCTTTCCATATTTCATTTTCTTTCCATTACTTTAATTGCACATTTGACACTTTCATTTGCAACTTTTCACATTTGTTTTATTTGCTTTTAATTGTAAACAAGCTATCAGTGTTGCTTCCTGTACGAAATCGAGGAAAACCCGAAATAAATCCACCGAAAGTAATTAAAAACCACACTGATATCCCTTTTTTGACATACCCTAGCCGCTGCTGTCAAAATTCACTGGCTCTGAAATGTCGTTGCTAGTAGCGATGGAAGTGGCGTTAAAGTGAATCCAGTGTGAGTGTATTTGTAAAAAAGTCTGGATGTATTGCGTTTTTCGAACTACAGAGCCTATATTCTGACCTGGGTAGCATGCCTGTAAGGCACAGTTTGCTCTGTTTGCAAAGTGTTCATCCGATCTTAGTGCCTGTCTACACTGACCTCACTTTACCCACTCATTTTGATGTGAGGCAGCTGCCAAATGTTCACACATCACTTGCCTCACTTCAACCTTGAACAATTTAATCAAACAACTCTTCGCTGTTGCAGTTCTATCGAAGCCTAAGGGCCACTTTCTCAATGTCCGGTTAGTGTAGCTCTTAACCAGGAGATAGCTAACCATAGGATAGCTAACAACACAATTTTACTTTCACCAAGTGCTGGTTAAGCAACCGTCGACAAT
Source organism: Coremacera marginata (assembly GCA_914767935.1). NCBI lineage: Eukaryota > Metazoa > Arthropoda > Insecta > Diptera > Sciomyzidae > Coremacera > Coremacera marginata. Next base: position 151,857,642 of record OU612044.1, read on the forward strand.
GGTTAGGCAATTGTGAATTTCAATTGTGAATATGCAAAACCTGCATATAAGTTGCAATTTGTTTACTTTTTTGTGAAATTGTTTGTTGTTTCGATTGATAGTTATTATTTAAAAAGAAAAAACGCATCAGACAACCTAATTTTAGTTGAAATGAGGAAAGTATTTGTTTTTCTTTGACAGAAGAGCACGCAGAGTAGTTCTTCTGATTAGCAGGTAACCGGAACCACAATGGTAACAGGCCGGTTACACAGGTCTGTGACAGTGAAAGCGCGAAAGAATACGTGTACTGTTTGAGTCAGTCACAAAAACGGTCGAGAGTAAACAAACGCGGCATTCATCTTGCGGATATTTTCTTCATATCCAAATGATTCGCAAAATGTTCCACACCCGTTCGTCTAAGATGCCTACGGCATTAAACATAAAACAGTGCTTCCTAAATTTTCGTAATCCATGTAAAGAAATCAAAGAATTTTCAGATTAAGACATGCCATTACCTATTGTTTTCTCTTAGAAAATGTCATAATTTTTTTTTGACATTTCATTTATGATGTTGAATCTTTGATATTTTGACATTTATACATGACAAATATTTATTTAACCACCCAAACTTTAAAAAAAAATTAACAAAACCGATTTTTTTATAATAAAAATTAACAATTTCAGTACATTACGATATAATTCATAAATTTATTAACGAATTACTCCAAAATCCTGCACTGTCATTACTATTCCTTCCAGCTTGCGTTTCTTTGTATTTGCTAAAATAAAATTGAATTAGTTATTTTTGTTGAAATGAATAAAATTATAAAACCTTTTGATTTAAGTATCAAGCATTTCAGCATTGCAGCGATTGGAAACTCCATAGATATAGCAAAGAAGAAGGCTACAATGTGTGTCAATACGAAACCCAGAATAATATTACAAGTCTATAAAAGATTTTGTGGTTAATATTTTGTATTTCAATATCCATAAAAATAACCCACTAATGAGAAGCGATTTATATATATGGGTTGTCGATAAAAACCACCAAGTAAGCGTAAAGTAGCAACATGCCAGATGAAAGCTTGATAAGAAATCTTAGCCAGTGGATTAAATATTGACATTTTACATATATCACACGCAATCCCTACAAATGTTTAGATTTTTCTTTAAAAATATAGATAATTGTTAATAAATCTAACTTACAACCCAATTTAAAACACATTCCCAATATTGCTATGCAACAAATGATGACCCAGGAAGTTTTATAAAAACCTGAGAATAACGCTATCCAAATTGATGGTTTAACTAGATCGAGGGACATAAAAATATCACCCAGGAATAAAAGTGCAAATCCTGCTGGAAAAATGAGCCACCACAGAGTTTCATATATAAACAAGCCTTTGAATTTATGCAAGATATTTTTCTGTTTAGCTTTGATATAAATATCCGCTGATATAATGCCAAAAAGATAGCCACCAATATTTGTATAAAATGGCGGATAAGTTTGATAGTAGATTTCTGCATCCTTAAAATACAGATAACGATAGTTTCTAAAAGGCGTAAAAGAGCGATATAATAAAATTAATACAAGCGTGAGTATTATATTATATTGACTTACTCCGGAGCCATATGATACATTGCGTCAAATTTTAGGAAATATGTTATCAGAGCTGGTACACCAATGGAACATATTAACAATATAGAAAAAACAATTTTTTTCAATTTAGGATAACTAAAAAGAAAGCGAAATTATATGAAGAATGAAGAAATATATTTATTAAATTGCTATAATATAAACCAAGAAAAATTTGAATTTTTAAATATTTTGCAGCTACTTACATCGTTACTATTATTAAAACCAAAGCAAATAGTTCGAATAATTGCATGTCAGCTGCTATATACCAAGTTTGGTGAGAACACTAAATAAAATAGATAATAAATTGTGAGGACTTGACTTTTTATAGCTATTTAAGATAATTTAAAAACACTTTAGGGGCAATCTGCTATAAATCAAACTTAATTTTTTTTTTATAGATATATGTCTTGAAAATATTGTTATGAAAGGCTATTTTCAAACTATTTTTGGAATCAGGAGCGCACACACAAGGGGAAATTTAGGGACTAAAACCTCTCATAAGCACGAATAAAATAAAATAAAACGTACAAAGTAAAATGATTATAAATTTTAAAGCATTATTTATATAAGTTGCAATATTTTAAGCTATTTTTTATTGTTTTTTTTTTTGTGAATTTAGTGTTTTGCGTGCTCATCTCTAAGTAGTTGCACAAAGCAACCCAGATAACAAGTTCACTTAAATATTTAAAGTTATTCATGCACAACTTGAAAAGGCTTTGTATAAAAGTAATTATTCATGCTTTCATTTAAAAAGCCCTTTAAAAGTCTTGAAAATTTAATTTTCTTGTATAATTTTTTATATAAAGCTTTTTTCAATGATACATTTTAGGAAGTATTCAAGCAGACTTTTTACTCAATCTTATATTTTTTTTTTAAGATAAGCTAAGATTCAGTTTGTGAAAACAATAACATTAGAAATTGCTGAATTAAAAAAAAACATTGTCTATCATAAAATAAATGAAAAAAACTTTTTCAATAATAAAAACAATTTTTTTGTCTGAGCCCGGGATTGAACCGTGGATCTATCTGGAGACAAACTGTCTCCTTAAGCCGCTGGGCTACCTAGCCAATTTAATGCTTCTAAATTAAGTGCATATATGAAATTATTACAATCGAGACATTTAAAAAATGTTACTAAAAGGAATTCAAAGTATATAGTAATTAAGTTTCAACATCGCGAGAGCAGACTCTTGAATAGACGAATGGGTAGAGCGTGCAGCTGTCGATTCAAACGCTGGGCCATAGTAAATGTGGCCATAGTAAATATACAAAGATTTTTAAAATGTGCAAGATTTCTGTTCCAAATAAAATGAAATGATGAAAAAAACATAAAAGCAGATTACTAAAAAGAATTAATTTTTTTCAGTTTTCAAGTTCCTAAATAAGCCTTGAATAAAAACCTTATACCAAATTTTATATAAATTCTTGTATAAAGAAAATAATTTCAACCTTTTATAAAACTTGTTTCAAGGATTGTTTAAGGAAGTTTAAATTCTTCTTCCTACATAAATTCCTTATACAAAGCTTTACTTAAGTTTTATTTAGATGAAATTGTTACTTGGGAAGTACTACTACTACATCAAAAAGCGCTAAATCTAGTGAAAAAGTACTGACCTGCAACACTGGTGCTCAGATCGACGCTGCATGAAACGCAAATACATGGTTGAATTATGAGGCTAGTTTTCTTATTATTGTTGTTGCCTTTTTTCATTTGACGTTAAGCGTTCTCACAGCTTTGAGCCTACCTTATAGTTCTGCCCATGGCAGAATTATAAGGTAGGGTCGACTCGGAGAGGAATGGAGTAGAAAGCAGAATAAAGCTACATTGATGTCAAAATCAGCTGTTCATAGCGAATTTCTTTATACTCACGTTCGCAGTTGTTTTTAGGTTAAAACTGTTACAGGTTTTTTTTTTTAAATTTTAAGACTTCTTTCACATTTTATAGTTTTTATTACACTTTTTTTATAATATTTTCACTCAAATTAGCACAAATTTAACACCCGCGACCGCACTGTTTGCAAATTGGAAACATAAAATATTTTTTCTTCATTTGCAATTTCTACGAAATTCGTCGTTTTGACATATATGTTGCTTCTCATTATCCACTCTTCATTGACGCGTGAGAGCACTCAGCGAAACGGCCCTACCTTATCATTGTATCATGGTTCTGCCATGGACGAGTGTAAAGCAGGGATGATATTTGGGGGCCTTTAGGGCTTTTTTGGGCCCTTTTTCTTTTCAAAAGACCCAAGGCCCTTCATATTAATTTTAGGCCCTTTTGGAAAATTCTACCGAAAAAAAATTGGAATTTTTTTAAATAAAAGTTTAACAGGTTAATGTATATGATTTCAATATGCCAAAGAAAAATCGCCGAAAAAATAAAACGAAAAATTTTTTTGGAAAAATATTCCAAAATGCAATTCAGCGGCGTTGTAGTGCTTGACAAAAATAAAATGACACAACCAATATCCGCCGTCACAAAGGGTTTTGCTTCTAAATTGAAAATATTGTTGCTGGTATAGACGACGACGAACAAGTATTATTAGGCTTCTAGAACTTACGCCCGAAAAAAATGGTAAAAAAGCCCGAAACTTTGGAAGCATTAAATTTCGGAAAAAACTCCCGAATTTGAAATGGTAATTGAGCCCGAAAGAAAGAAATAATACTTGAATGGTTTGGAAATAAGACTCGAAAGAAAATGGAAATTACGACCGAAGTTTTCAGCAGTTTTTCGTTTTTGATGTAATTCATGAATAAGGGGTCCATGACATTATGTAGGGATAAGGTTCATATGGTGTTTTTTTTATGATAAAATGATTTGCTCTTTTACGGAACAATATTCTTTTACCTTCCGTAAAAGGGCGAACCATTTTATCGTAATGAATTTGAAATTTCTTAACTTTTCGGTAAACAAAAACTCGGTCGTTTTTTTATTTTTAATTTGGCGAAAATGCCCGATTTTTTTTCGGCCCTAAATTACAAGCTTATTTTTGGGCCTTTCTTCCTTTTCAAGTATTTGCAAAAAAGATCCTAATTTTATTGGTACAAACACCCGAAAAAATTACATAATCGGTAGAAATTTCGATAATTGTTTTTCGACGAATTAAGCCCGATTTTGTGTGGAAAATTTCGGTTTTTTTGTAATTTTTTCGATCGTAATTTCTGGAAGCCAATTGTAAGCTATCTTTGATTTATTTCGTAAATAGAAATAGCTGGAGAAAGAAAAAAAGTTATCTTTTTGTGATCATGTAAAGGTAAGACAACCGCGGAGGGGGGGGGGGGGGGGGAAGAGTGGACGGATAGCCCTCGATCGATTTAAGTTAATTATTTAAAATTTTTTAAAAAACATAAGGATCAAGTATAACTACCATTTCACTAGTAGTCAATGTGAGCTATCAGTTAAAAACAGAAAGCGAAACTGCATCCAAAAGAGTAGGTGATTTTTGTATAAAAGAAACCCTATCGTTATGAATTTCGATATATAAGCTTATCTTTAATATTTAAAGATCAAGTCCGAAAATGAACCAAAATCGACATAATGAAATTCAAAAGTGACATTATGAATCAGTGGATTTTTTTAAATTTCATTAAAATTAAATGCTTTTATTAATTTAAATTTTATACATGAGCTTCTTAATATCTTAATGATACTTGATATTTGTCATAAAAGTAATTTTCCCATAACTGCAAAACCTTCATAAATTCCAGTGTTTGTCGTTTCGAATACTCAAAACGTACCTAGGAAGCAAGACTGGAGGAGAAAAGCTCAATGGATTAGTTCTGGTAAATGTTCACAGGGATATAGAAGTGAATATTGAGGACATTTTAAATTCAATGGCCCAAAATGAAAGAAAACTAGTAAGAAATGGAGCTTCGACAGGGTACCGAAGCTAAAACACCCCCCGCGGCCATATTGAAGTATATTCGAAGTCTTTAGTCACGACATACACGATGATATTCAGGTGTATATATTAACGAAAGTTTTCCTATTTTGATGACGTCACTTTGTATGGGAGGTGGGCGCAGTTTTGATCCAATTTTGCTATATATCATAGGGATGGTTGATATTATATATCAAAGCTAATGTGCAAAATTTCAAGACATTTCATTAATTTTTGTGAATTTTGAAGAGATTTTAGGTTTAAAATAAAGCCACTTTGTATGGGAAGTGGGCGTGGTTTTAATTCGATTTTGCCATATATCATGCAGATGATTTATATTATATATCAAAGCATATGTGCAAAATTTTAAAACATTTCTTTAATTTTTGCAGATTTGAAGAGATTTTACGTTTAAAATAAAGCCAATTTGTATTGGAGGTAGGCGTGGTTTCCATCCGATTTTTCCAAATTTAATAGTCAGGATTAAGACTGAAGAGAAAACATGCCAAATTTCAAGGCATTTCTTTAATTTTTGTGGATTTTAAAGACAATTTACAGTTAATATAAAGTCACTTTGTATGGGAGGTAGGCGTGGTTTTCATCCGATTTGGCCCATTCTCGAACTTGATCTTCCTTTTTTAAAAATAAACTTATATTTTGAATTTCATGCCGATAGCTTTAAAATTGTGGCTGTAATCGTGTCGACAGACGGCCACACGGAAATCGACTCCGGAGGTGATGCTGATCAAAAATATATATATACTTTTCTATACCTGCCACGCCTCCTTCTTGGCCTTACGCAGTACGGTTTGGGCTATAAATATACATTGCACTCTTAAGATTATTTAATGAATATAAAAAATTGTAAGAAATTTACAAATAAAAAATTAAAAAAAAAAAAAACAACCGACTACAAAATCACTACAAAGTAAAAAATAATTTTAAAAATACTTTTCCTTTTCCTAATTTCTTGGTCATATTTGATAATTTATTTAAACATATTATTATATATGAAATCTTATTATCTTAATTTTTTTCTTATTTGTTTTATTATCATAAATATATTAATTTCTTGATGAATACAAAAGCTTTTAAGGTTGGCGCTAATATAATCAGACTTTTAATCAGAAGCGCCAACTTCAAAGCATTTGTATTCATCAAGAAATTAATATATTTACATATATATTTTAACTTATTTTATTTATATTTATATAAATTTTAAACCGATTTTCATGATCGATATTTAATTTTAAAGCTTTTAAAATTAGCTTCTCTGTGAACTTAAAAGTTTTTAAAGACTTTCAAAAAAAGTCATATTTTGCAGTCGTATATATTTTATATTGTACCAATTTAACAATTTCCTACAATTTCATTTTTCAAAAAAATAAAAAAAATATGTGTAAAATATATTAAAATGTAGCTTTTTTATGCAGATTACATAGCTTATAATACAAGTTCTGAAATTAATCAAATAACAGTGTCCATTTACAAATAGGTCAAAATTAAACAAAAATAATTTGACTTTTTTTGTGTGAGTGTGATTTTAATTGTTCCTAGAAAAATAATTAAAGATCGTTAATTTTTGCATTCACTACAGTAGATTATCCCCTTAAAAAAATTGACATTAAATTGTTAGAATTGCCAGTTATGGAGAATTTTTATACTTGCGTAATTATAAAAAATTTCATAAATTTCAGTATATTTCAACAGTATGTGCAAATATTTTCTCAAAAAATAATAAATAACTTACACTCTTCTTCATGATAAAGTTATTAATTAAAAAAATATTCTTCCACCAGTAATCACGACAGAAAACTCGATCAGCCTCTGTATAATGACGCCAAAAAGGACCATCTTGCAAACGCGTTAATAAAGTTGCATTAAATAAAATTAACATTGTCAATGATGGCACCAGCCTAAAAATAACGTTATTATTAACAAATCTTATATCAATTGTTCATTATAATCTATCTTACCTCAAATATCGATAGACTAAAAGTTTGAAATAGACTGTAAAGCACTCACTCAATTTAGATTTTTTACTTATAAGTTGCTTTTCTTGGAAGTTAACATTCAAAAGAAATCCGCTTATAACAAAAAATATTTGAATAATCAATGAACCATTTTGAATAATAGCTGTTTCCAAACGATAGAAAAACTGTTCAAAAAATTCAGGGTTTTGGATTTGTACTGCAAAAAATAGCATTAGAACGTGAGCAAAAATAACTAAAAAAATGCCAAAAACTCGAAAAGCGTTGAGAAAACTTAAATCCTTGGCTGTTGCAAAGGTTGAAGGCTGCGTTATGCGATAATAGTTTCGGCAAATGGAAAACGATGTTAGAAAGAAATCAGCTATAGAAAAAAGTAATTGTGTAAAAAAAGTAATAACATTGCGTGAAAGTTTTTAAAAAATTTATACATAAAGATACGTTAGTTTTTACCAACCTCTGTTAATGAAATCTGTTTTATAAAATTCATTTTGCTGCATATCTAAAGGCGTTTTTCTCTTCAAGTAATAGTCATAAATAGATGAGAGTGTATTGCATAAAGCTAAAAAAGCAACAACAACACAGAACACGTAGTCTAGTAAATCTAAAAAAAAAAAAACGAAAGTGACGAGATTAATCATACACAATGTATTTTTTATTAAATTATTACCATATTTCAGTGATTTGTTTGCAACCTCACAGTATTCAATACTGGTGCGAAGTGACAGATTATATCTGTGCCGGAAATCATAGTTCAGACAACTACCAACAATGTGATCAAAACGTGCTCGCTCATCCGTTTCACGTTTATGCACATCAGCAAAATATGTAATCAACTAAATTGTATTCTGGATAGTCACAGCAATTTTTTTTTATTGTAAAAAAAAAGCAATACTCACATCCGTATCCTCAACTTTTCCAACGTAAAATTTATCCTTTTGAACGTGACTGAATGAGCTTAATAATTTACGACATCTCTCCAAACAAACTCCAAAGAAAAGATGGTCATGTCTAAAGTGGCGTTTATGATCTGCTGAAAATTCTGCAATGGTCTGCCAAAGTACAGATGTTTCATTTACTGCAATTTCAGCAAAAACAATGCAGTAAGTTGAAGCATGGGATTGATTTGAATGGACCTCTAAGCAGTCATCATAATCTTCGAAGTTATGTAATGGCGGCATTTCTTTATACAACGTCACTGAGTTCAAAAACAGAAATTTTAAATTTATAACAATTTTTCAATAGATATTTTTCAAAACTTATGAAATAAATTGATTTTCTTAATAATTAATAAGTAAAAAGAATATTTGATTTTTTAATTACTGTTAAATTGAGCTTTTATGTTATGTGTTATAAATATAAAACAACATAATATTGCGAGAACTGAACGCAACATGTCCATTTAAAAATAAAAATATTTTTTATAATATATACAAAGTTTGTAAGCCTCAATTTCCTTTGATTTTCACTATTTAAAATGTACTTGTATCTGCTAGATTATCTGGGATCATACTATTTCATATCTGCTCTTAGAATCGATTACAACTTATAAAAAAAATTCGCATGTCTTAAAGTAACGCATGACTTGATTTAAAGTTCAGTAACTTCAAGTTACGATTTCAGCATTAATTCGTAATGTATGAACTTACTCACTTTTATTTTCTAGGTTAATAGAGATGACGGCCAAGGTAAATGAAATGACCGCAATAATATCTGTGCATGAATAAGGTTTGTGACAAAAGTAATTATTAAGGTGCGCCGTTGGACAACAGAGAAAGAAGCGAAGTTTTTTGTAGTTTCATAGATTTGATAGTTTAATGTTTTTTTTAATAAAATAACTATTAAATTAAAAAATTTAAAATAAAATAAAATAAAATAAACTAAAAAACGAACATCAATATGCACACCAGTAAATTTTATTACATTTCATTATTATTTTATTTATTTTATTACATGTTACATTCATTGTTATTTCAACGCACTTGAGTGCAATTGTTAATTTTTCCTGCGCGCTATGCAAAAACAAAAAAAAAACTTACCAGTAATACAAATGCATTCACATCAAAAAAAATTTAATCAACAATTTTGCTTAACAAAAGTTTTTGGATTGGTGGGAAGTGTATAGAACTATCAATCAATGGAGTACGAGTTCGATACCCACGGCGAACCAAAGAAATATTTTTAATTAATTCACATTAATTTCTAAGAAAAAGGTGTCGGAAAAAAGTATGGTTTTTGAGATTTCACTCAAGCAAATCACAAAACGAGGCGTGAAAAGCTTCGCTTCAAAAAATATGCAGTGTAAGAGGGAACGTTCGACTGAAGTAAAAACTTAAAGCTTTTTAATTTTCAAAACATTTGTAGTATCAAATCATTCATATTTCAATCATTTGATTATATTCCAAAAAGGATACAATAGGCTTATGGTAACTATTGTAAGAAACAAAAAATTTTAAGAAAGAAACAAAAATGTTTGACTGGAATTTCTGTAAGTATCGTGTAAAATAGATTATAATTTCTATAAGAGTTTTCGATCATTAGACATAGTCATACCTGATGCTTCATTAAAAATTCAATTAGTTGCAAAATTCTATCATCTGCAATGATTATATTCCAGTAAGTCTCCACTTACTATTATAGGAACAGCGTCAAATTTTCAGTGAATCTTTTTTCAAGTATTTTAGAATCTTCTTTTGAATACATTCTTGTCTTCGAATAAAAAAATCTATCCCTAATGGACCCCTACAGATAGTCAAATATATAAACTAGTATACATATACAAAAACTGTCGATTATAGTTCATATCTCTACCGAATTGATGCCTAGAGGGGTCAAATATATAAGCTGGTCCTATTATTTTTACCCTACAATATTTCTTCTGAACATACCTGCCCCCTATCAGTCACCCTTCTGAGAGTCACCATACGAAAAACACAAAAACGTTGCTATGTTTTCTGCTTGCCTAGTAGCTGAATCAGATTTGTAGGCATTAAAAGTGCAAGCATTAACAGTGGTAAAGTTAACAGTTATGACATTAACAGTGGTGGCAATATAACATTTCTGACGTTAACATTGCTGACGTTAACATAGCTAACGCGAGTTCTTAACTTACCCCTACCAAAAAAATGGTTTTTAATCGATATATAATATTATTAGTGGTGGCAGTGGCACAGTGGGTAGAGTGCGTAGCCGATGCGCCAGAGAACCTTGGTTCAATTCCTACCTGACACAGAAAGTTTTTTCAATTGAATTATTTTTTCTTTTCGGCCGTCACCTCCCTGCAGACAATGGCGAACCTCAGAGAGTAAAAACTGCCATAAAAAGCTTCTTGAAAACATAAGCCGTTCGGAGTCAGCATAAAACATTCTCGATCATTTGTGTTCAAACATTTCACAACACGCCCAGCACAATTGATCATAAGAAGTTCGATCATAGCCCTTTCAAGGGCTGAAATGGCCAATTTGTTTTTTATTATAATATTGCTTATATATAAATAACGCAAAGCTAAAATTTTGTCCAGACTAAAAATTTTAAAGTTACCATTTCGTTTTTTTTTTTAATTTTAAAATATAAGCCTGATTTTGATAAATTTGGCATGGATTGAAATTTTTGAACCTGTAGATGTGTAAATCAAACTTATTTTTTGAAAAGATTCATATATAAATACAGTATGTCCCGCAACTGAGTGCAACTATTTATAGATGTGAAAAGTTATGTTGAGTTGAGCAAAAAATCGTATCGAGCAGAAAAAACTAACTTACAGAAAACTTATTTTCAAAGCTCAACATTGCAAAGGCTTTCTAACTGTTTATCAACAAACCTCACCGACTTAACCGTTACCGAGCTGTGCTCTTGTGAAGATGAAATCAGTCAAACTACTGAATTTCAACTTTGAGTGAAAATTTCTTAGAATTGCGCGTAGTAAATGAAATTTTTTTAATTTAATTCAATTCAGTTTTTTTATTTTATTAAATTTTTTTAACATCAAAAACATAAACATATCTCAAAAATATAAAAGTTGGCTGTACTAACAAAAATATACTTATTACAGAATAATGATATAAAATGATATTACGATTAGTTATGCAGTAGATGTGTTCCCATTCACTGAAGTGATAACAAATGTTCTGATGTAATTTATAATTAGGGTTCATTGAATGCATTTCGGTATAACTAAAATTAAATATTAAAATTTATTAATTTGAAATTATCGAAGTGAACTGTTATCTATCAGCTTTCAGTGCCTGTAATGGAAAAATAGGAAGGATTAGGTTATACAGAATGTTGTCAAATCTTGCGAGATGGCCTTGAAATAAAAAAATGTTGATTGCAAGTTCGCAAAAATTACATGAATGGGAAAAGTAACATGTCCTAAGACAAAAACATGCTATAGAAAAGTTATTGCAGCGATATCTTAAATCTGCTTAAACCAAAGCGGGGTACAAATTAGCGATCTTGAGTGACACTCATGCTCAAATTCTCTCTCTTTACGCAGGCTCGAGTGTGTACCCACACTGTTTCGTAAGTCAACCACTAAATTATATGTGGTTGAGAGACAGTCAACTGCCATATTTAATAAATTCTTGATTGCCACTACTGATCGTTAATGTGTACTCCGCTTAAGAAAACCACATGAATAACCTTGTGATAAAAGCTTTGTTTCTCAAGTCAAAATATGTTTTAAGAAAGCAGAATGTTTGTATATGCCTATTTAAAAAACATTTGTGCTATTCACAGTTTAACTACGCAGGCCTGTTTAATTTACGATTTGTTATTTTTACGCCAACTTAGCGTATTTTTCTTTGTTATTGTTTTACATGCAAACGCAAATACGCAAACACGCGTAAATAAAAGTAGCCCTTGGACCATGATACAATAATTTACAAGGTAGCCTTGACAACTACCTTTTTCCTCACGAGCGGCGATCGGGAGTTGTCAAATCAATACAAAGTTTAAATTTTCATCTGTTTTGCTTCTTCTTCGTTTTCTCTTTTTCAATGTGTTTTTGACAACTCCAAATCGCCAACAGAACTGTTACTCCTACCTTGTAAATCATTAATTATACCATGCCTTGGACGTGTTTTTTGTGTCTCGTATTTTTATGCCCTATCTACAGCATATATAACAGGGTTGCAAAATTATTGAATACGGCAAACACATATTGAGGTGCTCACAGTTGCAAAAATTACAAATGCTACAAATACGCTTTGTTAATTTACGTTTTAACTGTGAATAGCCAGAATCAATTCAAATCAGAATATCTACATTTCGCAATGTACCCATAAAAATCTAAAGTAATTAATCATTTATCTATTTACAGCGCCATCTAGCAAACAGTAGACACATATTGATAAATTTGTATAACCACTGCCAGCTTCATGTGCCTACGTCGACTACGTTTTGTGCCAGAGAAAGTGCGAGAGAACGAGTGGGACAGAGAGAGCAAGATATGAAACCGTCGACGTCGACGACATCATTTAACACTTGGAAGTCGGTACGTTCGGTAGTGCTGCAAGTAATTTGCATAGTTTTACACATTATTTCTTATCATATTTAACAAGAGTTAAGAGTAAAATATTGAAATAAGTGATAGATAAGTTATTGCAAGTAAAATGCGTCGAAAAATCTTACTTGCGATGCATTGAATTCTAGTTTAAAGTGTAATTAAATGAGGCCGCCGCATTTTGTGCGGGGTGCTGCGCTGCAGCAGCAACAGCAAATGGAACACGAATACGAATTGGTTGTGGAGACAGAAGCAACGTGAAGAAAATGAAGAAGAAATGATAGAACAATTTAAAATACGGCAGCGTGTCAAATATATTTTTACTAGAAAATCATAGAAAAAAATAGTCATTGATAGTAATAATTGAAATAAGTAAAAATATGATGGAATTTGTATGGAAGAGGAAGGAAGGCACAGTTCGTGGCTCGTGTGTGAATGTGTGTGTGAAAAAAAGATGCGAGCAAACGTGTTTGCCCCGTGCAATGTGCATGTGTGTAGCTTGTAGCTTTTTTTTTTCTTTTGGTTGAATGTGCTCGCTCAGCAGCGCTGTGTGTTGAAAGAGGGAGTGAAAGGCGTGAATGCTGTGCTGGCTAGCCAGCCAACTAGCTAGCCGTGAATCGAGGCTCCACAGCAAAATTTCTTCATTATTTCGTCTTGGATGGCCAGAAATTGTAACAATTGATAACGCGTGCTGGAGCATTAAAGAAAATGTTGAATGTCAAAGTGACTGACGACGGTAGTCAAAAGCAGCGGCGGCACCAGCAGCAGACAGTGTCATGGCAGAGCAGCGCTTGTGCCCAGATATAGTTGCCAACTTTATTAGAAAACTCCTAGATATATTTCGGTGATTTAGGCATTTCTTCAGTAAATAAAACATTATCCTTGGCCGGTTCTGACTTTGTATGGCTTATAGTTAACTTTCTGGGTTAATAATTTTATAAAAGGAGTATTCGAAGGCAAAATCCATACATAAATATTTAGTTGTGTTTACCAGCAATCTCATTTTAAGTTTTAATCAATGAAAGATTAATCTAATACTGAAAGAGTCTTCTTCTATTCTCATCCTATTATAACATGATTGGAAACGTGACGGCTTTCCATATACACACACTGGTTGTTAGCTATAAAAAAGATAGCTTTTATGACATCTTATAATTTTGTAAAGAAAAACACGTCTTTTGTAAAGAAAAGAAAGTCGTTGCCGAATATATATTGCTAGTTCCCGATTATAGCTTTTTCTTGTGGGAACCACATATATAAACAACTCTAGTGCAAAGACTGAACCTAGTCATCCGAACTTTGAAACAAAATCTACGATTATATCCTAGTAACTTATTTGTTTGATAAGATCAGCATAAAAGCAGCTCTTAAGCAACAACCAGTCTCCAAATAAACTTCATGGTCATTATTTCCCTTAAACTACTGCTTTTTTCAAAAATAAACTGCAGGGGTTTCAGAACTAAGATTTACAAGTGATTGGAACCAAGATTGCCAGTTCAAATTCGGAACAATTCCCACGAAAATTACCTTTTTCCGAAATTACCTTAAAGAAAATACCACCGAAATTTAAATGGTAAATTTAAACAAAAAAACTTCCCACCGTAATTGAAAAATCCCACGATCATTAAAATTTACCGCAAAAATTAAATTAAATGTGAAAAAATTATTTGATGAAACAAATTCCCATAATCCCATGACAATTAAAAACACTACACTGTATTCCCATGGTAACTAATAAATACCATGCTGAATTAAAAAATATCCCGGGAACTCCAAAAAAAAATCCCAAGGGCAATTTAAAACTACCACGAATTTTCCCACATAACTGGCAATCTTGGTTGCAACATCTCACACTGCAAAAATACTAAAACTATTGCAACACAAAGTATTTTGCAAAATTTATAATAATAAATGTTTGCAACTAATATTCGAATTGTGTCCACACATGCGAGAATGGACTGTAATTTTTTCGTGGCGTAAATCCTCAATAAGCTTTTTTAATATGGATTTGATCTTAGGTTGCGAACATAGTGAACGCCGAGCAAAAAAGATGCATGAATTGGTTTCTCTATTGCTCTACTGTGAGCACACATTTAGCATTAAATGGTACATTTTTAGAGTTCAGCTACTGCAGCTTTTTCTTACCAAAAATTGTTGCAAATTTCATCACTCCATAATAACTTCAACAGTTAAATTTTAAAAAAGAATCATTATTAAAAACTTCTAAAATAAATAATTGGAAACCTGCCTGATTTCTTCCCCCTTTGTACAACACCTATTTTGTGTTGGAGTCGCAATCAGTGCAACTCTATCTTTAGCTGATTGTTTTTTAATTTACCTACAAATAAACAATAAATTTTTTATATACCCAAGAAAAAAGTATTCCTATCGTATTATGATTAATCTTCGAGTTAAAGCTGCGAGTTAACTACGGTAGAGAGAAAGTACAAGTTTTAGTTTTCTTAGTAACAGAAAAACCGGTTAGGTTTATATATTTGGGTTTTTCTTTCGCTGCCACAAAGAGGACAACATTCCACACACTAGCAGCTCAGAATCTTGAAAAAATAAATTACCAACTTTATAATGGGCAAATATTTTTTAAAATGCTAAATTCCAGATTTAATTTGAATAAAATAGAAAAGAAATATTGTTGCTGCGGTCGTCGCTCTTTGTTTCTGCCACCTACGAATCAAACTATAGTTATTTTTTATTTTTGCTTCTGGTGATCTTATTCGTATTTGTTATGAGCACTCGAACATTTCACAGAATATTTAATTTATTTCAACATTATTTAACTTGTATTTTTATTTGTTTTATTTTAATTTTGTTCAAAGCATTATATCTGTGAACTTTTAACAAAATAACTTATGTCTAAATTTAACATTTTTCAGCAGAGTAAAAAACTTTTTTTGCTGAACAGAACTTTTTGTGTATATACCCTGCAGGAAAATTAATCAAATTTTATAACAGTTCTGAACTAGTTCCAAAAAGGGCCAACAGAAAAAAAAAATGGGTTTCAGCCTCCTCGAAAAGGAAAGACTATTAATTAATTTGTGCTGTGTGTGTTATTAAGTGTTTGCACAGAAATGATCGAGAATTGGACGTTGTATGCCTGCTCCTAACGGGTTATGTTCTCGAGAAGCTTTACATGGCATTTGTACTCTCAGTTTTCCCATTATCTGTAGAGAGATGATGGTCGATCAGAAAAATTATTTCTATTGAAAAAATTATAAAGTTGTCCTAATTTATTATTATGAATTTTATAACCAAGAAATTATAAAATTTCTCGACTTTCGATTTTTTTGGACTCACCTTCAGTTCTTAAGAATGCAAACATTACAGATCGGTTGTTTCAACGTCTTCATAGACCAATAAAATGTAAGAATACCATCCTGATTTATATACCATTTTATAGAGAAAGGAATAGACATTATTTTGCTGGCAAAATAATATTAATTGTTTTCAATGGAAAGAATTAAATGTAAGTTTTGAAAAAACAAAAAATTATTAGTCTGATAATGAAACGAAAATAGTCGTGGCAAAAAAAAAAGGCAAAACTTTTTGCTCCTGCTCGTATATCTAGGCAACCCGGTTATATTTATTTCCCCTTTTTACACACTTAATGTAGACCAATAATATAACACTTTCCAAGTTTTATCAAAATCTGGGCGATCGAATTTTTAGGTGGACACACTTGACATGTTTTGCCCCCATATATAACATTATGCCTCATATATAACAATCAGTCAACTTGATCATAAGCAGCTTGGTCAAAGTCCTTTCAAGGGCCGAAATGGCCGTTTTTTTTTTGTTTTCTTCAGCGCGTGCTATACCCCTATGTATGACGGCAAGAAACTGACACTTGTTTTAGGGAGATTACGATATCCGGGGCGCCGAGATTTGACGATGGATTCAAAGAGTACTCTCAAAGAAAATTTTTTTTAACAGATTTTTTAACAAACAAACAAATTGGAAAATTTTAATTTTATGTAATATAGTGTGAAATTAAAAAAAAGATACATATTTTTATATATCAAACATAAGGTCTAGCTGTAAATTACTTTATAACGTAAATTTTTTAGAAAATAATGGTTCTTTTTATTAAAAAATTCTACTTTGGAATAAATTCGCTAATAAAACTAAAAATATTGTAGCAATGATGTAATAAATATTTTTGAAAGGTCATTTAAAGATTAAGTAGCGTGAAAAATCATCAAGTTTCTTTAAAAACATTTAAGAGAAAAATGTTTGATTAACTTCAATGCTAAATAGGTAGAAGAGGTAAAAATAATGGAGGATGTAGTTTTTTATATTAACTATTGCGTTTTCTTTGTTTTAATTCAGCCAAACCTCATCACGAACAAGTACACCAACGACCAGCAAGACACGAAAAGCACTACTTTATTCCTAAAGCCTATAAAATCTATTTTTTCTCTTCTGCATCATTTGGAGCTGCATTCTTTGAAGTCGCAATAAATGAGTAAAGTTTTTGATTGCAGTATTTTTTCAATTTCGTGAATACTTGAAAAAAATTAAGTCACCATAATTTTGAATGATTTTGATTTATTAATCATTTTGTGCAATCACAACTTGATTTCAGTGTCACCATTCCTAATTAATTGTGATTTGACTTACGAATGCATTCAAGTAACGCAAATTTAGAGTTTTTACGCAATATACTTAAGCAAAATTTTGTGCTGATTCTGAATCTGGTCTCCGTTTCGTTCCACTATTCCCAGTTTTTCAGATATTAACTTAAATATGGGAGTAAAATAGCTTTGCTTCTCTCGTGTGTCCGACGACGCAAAAGTGTTTTTATCTTTCTCGCTTTTTGGATAGTAATTAGCAATAACAATAATTTCGATATCCACTCTGTGTTTCACAAGGCCTGGCAAACACATGGCTGTAATTTTTCGCATTTTTATCAATAACTGAAATAATGAATTAAAAAAAAAAGATTTCAATCAAGGGATTTAAAGTCGCAGCTGACTTGAAGTGACTTGAATGCAATCAATTGCCACATAAATGGATGCGAGACTGCAATCAAATTATGACAAATGATATCGAATTTCAAATGTTCAAGTCAGCAGTGCTGATAAAGAATTATGTATTATTATATAGTAATAGTAATAGTAATAGTAATAGTAATAGTAATAGTAATAGTAATAGTAATAGTAATAGTAATAGTAATAGTAATAGTAATAGTAATAGTAATAGTAATAGTAATAGTAATAGTAATAGTAATAGTAATAGTAATAGTAATAGTAATAGTAATAGTAATAGTAATAGTAATAGTAATAGTAATAGTAATAGTAATAGTAATAGTAATAGTAATAGTAATAGTAATAGTAATAGTAATAGTAATAGTAATAGTAATAGTAATAGTAATAGTAATAGTAATAGTAATAGTAATAGTAATAGTAATAGTAATAGTAATAGTAATAGTAATAGTAATAGTAATAGTAATAGTAATAGTAGTAGTAATAGTAATAGTAATTGTAAATGCAATTGTAATTGTAATTATAATAGTTTTCGGTATTCAGAAGTTACCTAACTTTTTATTATAGTAAATTGCTAAATTTTTGTGTTTAAATCTATATTAAACTAGCTTATACCCGGCGCGCTTCGCTGCGCTCAGCGCTTATTCCCTAAAAGAGGGCGTAGCTTCAGTGAAGCCATGCTTTTATAGTAACTTCGTACCGAGTTTCATTGATGTGTGACTTATTTCGAAAGCTATACCAAAAATTTTGGGTGCGGAATAAGACCGCGCCCCTCGCCCAACACCCATAATATGTTACCTGTGGAACGGCATGTGTAAATTGAGGTCGAATACTAAATTCCTAGGCTGTGCGACCTATAATTCCAAAACTGTTTGATATCGAACATTTTAGGTGTATGTAAGGTGCCTTTTACGATCGGCACCAGACTTCACAGGAACCCTCTCAAGGCTTTAGTATAAAAATTGGCTTAGCGGTTTCGAACTCTTTACGTGATATACATATATACCCACACACGTATATACATTCAGTCGCCTCACGCTCTTTAGGAAAAAAATTGTTCAGTCCGGTTCTTCAAAATAAACCATGGCGTATGTTATGATGATCCCCAAAATATTTCGACGAAAAATATTGGCTGGTATGGTAGTTAAAAAAAAACGGTCAGAAATAAGAGTTATGATAAAGTTCTTTTGCATCAAAAAATCTTACATTTTTCCCGTTGGACCAAAGATAATGCGAATTTTTATGGATTGTTTTAACTTTTTCCATATTATTTTCACTAAAATTCAAACGAATATTTTCCTATACTACTTTAAGTCAAATAAATTGTAAAATGTAAAAAATGTGTAAATTTTTTTGTAATTTCATTCAATTTAGTTCTTCACTTTACACTATATTTTATCATCAATAGATAATTTATTTGACTAAAAGTAACATGGCAAAACAAAAAAATAAAATTAATTTGAATTTTAGTGAAAGTAATTAAAAAAAAGTTAAAAAAGTAATGAAAATCTGCATTATCTCTCGTCCAACTGTAAAAATTTAAAATTGGTGCAGATTGGAAGAACTTTTTCATTAATATTATTTCTGACCGTTTGTTATTTTTAACTAACACACCATTAAATATTTTTATAAAAAACTCGATTTTTAGAGCATATTTCAAACCATTGCGTGGCATACTGGTTGAGGTGCGTGGCTTGAATGCCATAGAACCCAGGTTCGAATACCACCTGACATAGGAAGTTTTTTCAATTAAATTAATTTTTCTGTTCGGCCGTCATCTCTATGCAGACAATGGCAAACCTCAGAGAGTAAAAACTGGCATGAAAAGCTTCTTGAGAACATAAGCCGTTCGGAGTCGGCATAAAACTTGTAGATTCAGTTCTCGATCATTTGTATTCAAACGGTCGAAGTATTTTCAAGGGCTGAAATGGCCATTTCGTTTTTGTTTTTTTTTTCTTTTTTATTTCAAACTATTCCAGCTCACGGATGGCTATTCCTACAGTCGAAATATTTGGGGAATCATCATAACATTAAGCATTATTTTGAGGAACCGACTTGTTCACCTTTTTTTTGTGAGGAGCCTTATTATACATACATACATTTTTTACAGATAGATAGATGAGCAGAAAAAGTAGTCATGGCAACATTTATATATATATAGTGACCGCCACTTGGTCCCATTGCACCTACGTACCAAGTTTCACTATCAAAACACGTACAGCTCAGAAATTAGAATGATTTTTGAAAAGTCGTCGTAGATAACGTGCGAAACGCCCATTTTTTAAGGGTTCTGGCAGTAACCATATGAATTAATCTACCAAATTTTAGTCTTTTACTCTAAAAAAAGTCTGATATACATCCTTTTTATAGATTTGTGGGCGTTTAAAGTAGGCGTGTCAACATTTATATGTAAAGTGAACGCCAATTTGACCCATAACACCTACATACCAAGTTTGTCTATCAAAACGTTCACATCTCAGGAATTAAAATTATTTCTAACCGATAGCCCTGGCAGCTAGTGCTGACTTAGTTATAATTTTTAAATTGTAATTAACTATAGTACATTAAAAAAATAAGTAAATAAATAAATTAAATAAAATTATTTCTGAAGAGTGGGCACAGATATAGTGCTACCATGCACAGTTTTTGCAAAGCTGTCGAGAGTAAGCGTATGAACTTAATTACCAAATTTTAGTATTTAACGATGATAGTCGTCTGATTTAAAGAAGTTCTATTAATTTGTGGATCAAAAAAAAAAAACCAAGTGGCGGCCGTGGCGTAGTGGGTAGAGTGTGTGGCCCATACGCGAGAACACCCTGGTCCGAATCCCACCTGACACGGAAAGTTTTTCGATTGAATTAATTTTTCTGTTCGGCCGTCACCTCTCTGCAGACAATGACAAACCTCAGAGAATAAAAACTGCCATGAAAAGCTTCTTGAGAACATAAGCCGTTCGGAGTCGACATAAAACATGTAGGTCCAGTTCTCGATCATTTGTGTTCAAACATTCCACAACACTCACAACACAATTGATCATAAGAAGCTCGGTCAAAGTGCTTTCAAGGGCTGAAATTGGCCATTTCGTTTTGTTTTTTTTAGTGGGTGGTACAATTGGGCGTGGCAAATTTTATATATATATATTGACTGCCACTTAGAGCACCTGCATATCAAGTGTTACTTTCAAACTTGTGCAACTCAGGAATAAGCATGATTTCGAAAAAGTGGGCGTAGATATGGTGTGACCACGGCCCTTTTTTAGCAGTTGCTGACAGTGACCATATGAACTAAATTACCAAATCTTAGTCTTCTACGGAAAAATCCGTCTGATATAAGGCATTTTTACTGATTTGTGGGCGGTAAAAGTGGGCGTGACAACATTTATATTTACATAGTGACTGCCACTTGGACCTATAGAACCGGCATACCAAGATTCACTATCAAAACGTGTACAACTCAGGAATAAGCATGCTTTTGATAAAGTGGGCGTAGATATAGTGCGGCCATGCCCATTTTTTGTATATTGGCCGACTGTAACCATACGAACTAAATTACCAAATCTTAGTCTTCTACGGCGAAAACCGTCTGATATAAAGCATTTTTACTAATTTGGGGGCGGTAAAAGTGGGCGTGAAAACATTTCTATTTACATAGTGCCTGCCACTTGGACCTTTAGAACCTGCATACCAAGATTCACTATCAAAATGTGTACAACTCAGAAATAAGCATGATTTCGATAAAGTGGGCGTAGATGTAGTGTGGCCATGCCCATTTTTTGTACATTGGCCGACAGTAACCATACGAACTAAATTACCAAATCTTAGTCTTCTACGGCAAAATCCGTCTGATATAAAGCATTTTTACTAATTTGGGGGCGGTAAAAGTGGGTGTGAAAACCTTTCTATTTACATAAAGCCTTCCACTGGTACCTTTAGAACCTGCATACCAAGATTCACTATCAAAACGTGTACAGCTCAGGAATAAGCATGATTCCGATAAAGTGGGCGTAGATATAGTGCGGGCACGCCCATTTTTTGTATATTGGCCGAGAGTAACCATACGAACTTAATTACCAAATCTTAGTCTTCTACGGCAAAAGCCGTCTGATATAAAGCATTTTTACTTATTTGTGGGCGGTAAAAGTGGGCGTGAAAACATTTCTATTTACATAGTGCCTGCCACTTGGACCTTTAGAACCTGCATACCAAGATTCACTATCAAAATGTGTACAACTCAGGAATATGCATGATTCCGATAAAGTGGGCGTATATATAGTGCGTGCACGCCCATTTTTTGTATATTGGCCGACAGTAACCATACGAACTAAATTACCAAATCTTAGTCTTCTACGGCAAAATCCGTCTGAAATAAAGCATTTTTACTAATTTGGGGCGGTAAAAGTGGGTGTGAAAACCTTTCTATTTACATAGTGCCTGCCACTGGTACCTTTAGAAACTGCATACCAAGATTCACTATCAAAACGTGTACAACTCAGGAATAAGCATGATTCCGATGAAGTGGGCGTAGATATAGTGCGGGCACGCCCATTTTTTGTATATTGGCCGAGAGTAACCACACGAACTTAATTACCAAATCTTAGTCTTCTACGGCAAAAGCCGTCTGATATAAAGCATTTTTACTTATTTGTGGGCGGTAAAAGTGGGCGTGAAAACATTTCTATTTACATAGTGCCTGCCACTTGGACCTTTAGAACCTGCATACCAAGATTCACTATCAAAATGTGTACAACTCAGGAATATGCATGATTCCGATAAAGTGGGCGTATATATAGTGCGTGCACACCCATTTTTTGTATATTGGCCGAAAGTAACCATACGAACTAAATTACCAAATCTTAGTCTTCTACGGCAAAATCCGTCTGAAATAAAGCATTTTTACTAATTTGGGGGCGGTAAAAGTGGGTGTGAAAACCTTTCTATTTACATAGTGCCTGCCACTGGTACCTTTAGAACCTGCATACCAAGATTCACTATCAAAACGTGTACAACTCAGGAATAAGCATCATTCCGATAAAGTGGGCGTATATATAGTGCGTGCACGCCCATTTTTTGTATATTGGCCGACAGTAACCATACGAGCTAAATTACCAAATCTTAGTCTTCTACGGCAAAAGCCGTCTGATATAAAGCATTTTTACTTATTTGTGGGCGGTAAAAGTGGGCGTGACAACGTTTATATTTACATAGTGATTGCCACGTGTATGCATAGCACCTGCATATCAAGATTCACTGTCAAAACTTGAAAATATCATGAATTCAAATTAGTGCTGAAAAGTGGGCGTATATATAGTGTGACCACGCCCATTTCTTGTACAGTCACCGAAAGTAACCATCTGAACAAAATTACCAAATTTAAGTTTTATATGATTAAAACCGTCTGATATATAGCAATTTTTTTGGTTTGTGGGCGATAGAGCCAATTTGGGTTGTATGGGAGGTACCACGCCCCCTTGCCCAATCAACACCAAACTTCACAGGAACACTTCCCGAATGTTGCTTTAGTATCCCTAAAAATTTCATAAAGTTTGGTTCGGTGGTTTTGGAGTCTATTCGTGATATACACACATATCCACATACCCACATACCCACATACCCACATACATACATTAATTTTTATATATATAGATTTATTCAGACGTTAACTTTTAAAAACCGATGCAACATTTATTTTTGTTAGTCTTCTACCAGAATCCGTTGGCTACATTTTTTTTATGTGTTGGAAATATGATATAAGTATATTATGAATTTACCACTTTTGGGCAAACTTTTTAAACTCTCTTAGTGAATTGTTTTTAATGTGAAATAATTACACTCAAATACATTTACTAATATAATAATAATGTTATCTTAAGATATGCATATAATTGTCACATGTATTATATTCCGTGTTTGTGTATTTAAAAATACATAAGGAAATAATAGTTATCTTATATATTGGCAATTTCTTATTTTTCTTTTTTTCTTTTTTTCTTCTAGAAAGCACGCCAAGTTTTCAAACTGGATTTTATTACCGTAGCAATAAAATAGGCCGGATTTTTTGGATTTACAGTACAGTAAGTAGCTAAAACACCTCTGATCATCTTTATTCTTGAAAAGAAAAACTTTAAATAATTGACATCAAATTAGTTGTCAATATATTTATATTTTATATAAATAGTTATTATTAGTAATAATAAGCTTAAATTGTTGCGTGTCCGTAATTTGTTTTTTTCTCTCTCTTTTTATCAAAGAAAGAGGAGATATTTTTATTTTCTTTTAAGGAGTTAGCATGTCATTCATTCAACAAAACGTGTTCCCCATGTTTTTTGTGCTCAGTTTTATTTCATGTATACATAGATGTATTTTCAATTTCTGTAGTTGGTCCAATAATTATCGCTGTCGTCGTTGTTGTCGTCACCACTTGTTATGGGTTAAAAATTATGAATTCTTGGTTATGGCTGAGCTTCTGTTCTCTACTCCAAAAACGAGAACGAACGTTCGCTTTTTCGGTTATTTCTCTTGTGCAGTTCTTCGAGTACGTTCTAGTTATTATATTTTATTTGTGTGTGCATGGAAGAGTGTTGCTCTCTTAATATGCCCTACATACATACCTGTTATCGCTTTTTCTTTCACTCTAAGAATTGGTTTTGAATTGAAAAGAAAATAAAAATACCCGAACTTACCTGTGTCATGATAATGATATTGATAATATGCGGCCACATATACTACATACTTTTACTTCGTCTTCATAGTTGTATGAAATTGCTATCCAATTTAGATTTTAATATAACTGCGTGTTGTGTTCGTGTCATTAAGTTTAAAAAATGCTTCTACTTAGCGTTTTAATACAAACTTTACTGTAAGCTTATATCTTAATGATTTATTCCTGATCACTACATGGGCGAAATTTTACAAATATTGCATAGTGTTAATTTTTCTAATCAAAAATTGTAAATTCTTTCCTTCGTAAAGATTAATTTTTGAGTTAAAAAACTTTTTACTCAACCTTACAGGAAGCTCATTGTATACTGAAATGTGAGTCGACTTAACACAGAAATGAAAATTCAACAGACTTCTACGTCGCGTTACGTTTCGGCTAATTAGATATACGAAAAACGCGTTAGGTAGATTTGTATGTGACAAAGCAACGGCTGTGTTGCGTAGATCTATGTTTGGCTAATTAGGCCATTATGCTCCTTCGACTTACGAAAGTTGAACAACTGCTGCTGCTTGTGGACTTTCGATTTTGCCGTTTCACAGTTTCAGTTAATCAAAACGACGACTGCCGAAGTTGTCGATTTCCGAAGCACATTGCAAACTATTCAAACTAGTTTTCTGCTTCTGCTTATGCTGCGACTGTTTGATTTTTCGCAAGCACAAGTTAAAGCAAAAGCAGGAGCTTTAAAAATAACTGAAAGTTTTTAAACGCTGAAAATGAATGTAACGTTATACGACGCGACACTCAAACAAAAGAGAAATTCACCCCATTGTGGTTTGTGTAATTTGTCGCGTGGTAAAAAAAATGCTCACGAAACAATTGAGAGTATGGAGAGCCTATTCTTTTCCTTAATTCTTTGTGGTATGGAAAGGGCATACCTGTAATGGCTTGAGAAATAGCATGTACAAAGGGATACGCTGCCACCAGCCGAACTGCAGGGTCATTATAGTAAGGAAAATATTTCCTAAACATCCTTTTTTACTAACAAATGAATAATAAATAATACTTTTTGTTCATAAATGAATTCGCAACTGAATCTTACATTTATGATGATTATTTTCTCTGTGCAAAAATGAGCCCACAAATGAATCAAAAATTATACTTTTTGTTAGCTATGTATAATATAATTATATGTTTATGCATGGGCGTAGCGAGGGTAGGGACGGGAGGGCAGTTTCCCCCCTGAACATTAGAAAAATAGAAATTGTAGTATTTAATTAAAATTCAAAATATTTTTATTAATATTTATTGAAGCTTAATCAATTTTTTATTACCAACTTACGGCTGTGGTTGACAAAATTCTCACCACACTCACAACTGGAGGAACAAAAGTGGTAGCCTATGCCGATGACGTTGTCATCCTAATATGCGGGAAAAACCTGCAAACAATTAGCGAACTAATGTCTGCGGCATTGAATAAGCTATCGCGGTGGGCAGAATCGAATGGACTTGGTGTTAACCCAGTAAAGACCGAACTCGTTCTGTTCACAAGAAGAAGAAAAATAGAAAGTTTCACATTACCGAAACTTAACGGAGTAACTCTGAAGCTTTCTACGGAAGCCAAATACCTTGGAATTATCCTTGATAACAAGCTGAGCTGGAAACGCAACACAGAGGAAAGAAGGAAAAAAGCACTGTGCGCTTTGTACGCTTGTCAGTGGACATTTGGCAGGAAATGGGGACTGCGACCGCACATAATCCACTGGATGTATACAGCGATCGTGAGACCCATTCTTGCCTACGGTGCTCTCGTATGGTGGACGATAACGCATAAAAAAAGCTACCTTAGCTTCCTAACAGGAGTTCAAAGGTTAGCGTGCATAGGAATAACAGGAGCCATGAGATCTACGCCACAGGCGGGTCTAGATATGATGCTAAATCTTCTTTCCGTAGAAGAATTCCTTAAATGTTCGGCGACCAAGAGCGCGATTCGCCTCAACGAATCACGAGCCTGGAAAAGCAGCACATTCGGACACGCATCTATTCTAAATCTCTTTGGAACCGAGGAATCGAAAAGAGCAACCGACTATATCATACCCAGTGTAAGATTCGGTACAGAATACACCACATCCATTCCCAGCAGACAAGAATGGGAAGAAACGGCTGTAGAATCCTACGGCAATCTCCATTTATATACTGATGGTTCCAAAATGGAAAACGGAACTGGATCGGGTGTATACTGTGAAACGCTACAAATCAAAGAGTGTTACAAACTCCCGGATTACTGTAGCGTTTTTCAGGCAGAAATATATGCTATTGAAAAAGCTGCACGGGCCATTTACAGGAAAAATCTTACCCCTACAAGGGCAGTAATTTTTGTGGATAGCCAAGCGGCCATCAAAGCACTGAGCAGTAAAACGACGAAGGCTCGAACGGTGCAAAACTGTAAACTTGCACTGAACAGTATCTGCAATACCCACAACGTCACTCTCTGCTGGGTTCCCGGACATAGCAATATTGAAGGGAACGACGCAGCAGATGAACTGGCAAGGCGTGGAGTAACCGCAAGTACAAACAGAGCTGACACAGATGTGCACATTCCAATAGGCGTCGTCAAAAGGATTATAGAACTAAAAGCCAGAGATATTGCCAACACAAACTGGGCTTCCAGAGGTGACTGCAACATATCTCGAAGGCTTTGGCCTGAGCTAAATGAGAAAAGAACTAGAAGCCTTCTGCTTTTGGTCAAACGGGAAATCCGGATCCTTGTTGGAGTTCTAACGGGTCATTGCCCCATTGGGGTAATGGCCAATAGAATAGGTATAACAGCGCCAGACTTTTGTCGGAGCTGCAAAGACCCGGAGGAAATAGAAACAATAACTCACCTACTATGCGAATGTCCAAGTCTACAGAATCGTCGACTCCGACACATGGGGAACAGATTTTTCAAAGACTTGGAAGAGTTGGTGAACACACCACTGCTAGACATCTGGAGGTTCATAAAAAGCACAGGATGGTTTGAGGAACAAATCGGAACAATGGTTTAACTTGGTACCACAACTATAAAAAGGGATTCGTAATGGACCTATAGGCCCCCGCGGAAGCGCCGGTAACGGTGCACGACCCTTCATACCTAACCTAACCTACGGCTGAAACATTTTTTATTTATTTATCAGTCATATGAAAAAAATAATTTTGCGCAAAATTAAAAAATTAATACTAATTGTTTTATTTGATCCAAAATAGAAGACGATCATGACAACTTTCCGACATTAAGTTTTCTTTATAAAAATAACACAAATTAATTCATTCCAATTCTTACCACGATCAAGTCAAACGGTTTATTTCAAGTTATTTAATATATTTATTTCCCTTGTACACTAGTGCTCAGTGGTAACTTAAATGGCCAGCTAAATTTTCGAACACTCTTAAGAGCGGTAAAAAAGAATTAAAAAGCTATGCACTCTAATGAGTTAAGTACACGTTCTATGTTTTTGTTTTGACTTGCCTCAAGAGTGTAAGTCAGTCTGTCAAAAGTTCACCGTCAGTCAGCATACATTATTTATGCATGTTAACCAGCATTGAACACGTCCACAAAATATGCTGTTTTTTTTTTAAATGTACTCCATTTCACTTAAATCGTTTTCAAGAGTAATAACATCGAAATTGTACTAAACACATATACAAAGTTGACCGGCTCTTATCCGGTTCTAGATTTTTTTATTTATTTTTTTACTTCTGTTCTAAATACTAACATATTTGGTGCTCTAGTATAAAAGTCATAACCATACATTTAAACGAAGTAATACATCAATATACGTAGTGCGTATGTTGTGTTATTTATTTAAGAGTCACTAAAGAGAGTTTTTGCCTGCGTAGTGAGAGATCAGCATTATGGAAATATTTTTTAATGCAGAGCAAAGAGAGTTGGTGATATTTATACGTACGTCCGTGTTCTATTGAGGTTAAGTTTTGTGCCACAAGTTTTAATGATACTGATAACACTTAACTTGGTTTTGCTGCAGTCCAATGTCTTACAAAGTAAATACTAGTGTTTTTTTTTAAATTTGTTTTCATTTAAAAACTTAATTTATCTCAACTTACAAAATTCTTAATTTTCAAGATACAGGCTGAGAACTTCTAGTGAACCAATAGCATAGCTGTTAAATTGCGATTACGTTTAGTAATCTATTAGATTATTTTTTAAAAAGAATTGTAATCATTATAAAATCCTTCAGAGAGAAATTTCTGATTTGTAATTGATTGCGATTACAATTAATCATATTATAAGCACGATTACTTGAGATTACGAAAATAATCAAAAAGAATTAAAAGTAATCAAAGAATAATAATCGGATAACTTTCGAAGATTCTTTTTGATTATTTTAAAAATTTTTGCATGAAGTACCAAACGTAAAGTAAGGTTGATCGACTATTTTCTTTTGGCGGCATAGTAAACAGCTCAAGACGGCAATTATTGGCTGGTTTTTTTTTTGAAAACTTATTTCTTATGAAGGCAAATAGTAATTTGGAGTTGTTTTATTTTTGTTGTAATGCATTTATCTCGTTCTTGTTTTTTGACAATCTGTTAAAAAAATTCACTTACAAAATTTTTGTAAGGGAGAGGAGGGGGGCTAGTGTGGACAAGCTCAAATTTTCGCGTCGGTACGTATATTTTTTTTTTGCAAAATTTTTTTTAAGTTAATATTTGCACACTTCATCACCAAAAAAATAAACTTGTTGAATGTTCAGTAACACATGGTAACGGGACCGGACGTGTTTTTGGCAGCAAAAAGTAATTTTTTTGTTTTTTCGTAATTTAAGTGATGCTTCTAAATTAAGTTTTCTTCTTTTGGCGAAGTATTTATTTATAATATAACTTAAACTAGTGCTTAATTTAAAACTTAATTTTTTTTTGATAAACTTTATCGTAAGATTTGAAAAAATATTTTTGTTTAAAAAACATGAAGCGGCAAGTGTAGACAATTGAAATGGGGTTAGTATGGACATGTCTACAATATTAGGTTCATATCGTTACATTTAAGAGGCAAAATTAATTTTATATTGACAAAATTGTTATATTGGCTATTGCTTCTCAAGATTTCAACAATACGATTTTAAAAAGAAAGAACAATGAAGTCACGGAAATAGTGTCAAAGATGCTACAACCACAAAAACTTTCGAGAACATCACGATCAGCAAGTTATATTAAGTTTGATATTAATTTTCTCCAAATACAAAATGGGATAGAAGTTAATTTTGTTTATTTATTTTATATTTATTTATTTCATCTGCCCAGTAGCCCTCACAGATATAAAACAGCAATTTAAATTAATTATCTTAAACTAAATATAACATTTCAACTAATATTTTCTTAAATATTTTTCTATTCATACTGAAGTCCACATGGCTAGCAACAGAATTACATAGACTTAAACATTTAGATATAACCTCATTTTGTCTAAAGCTAGTTTTATGGGGAAAAATATAAAATAGCGGTCTTTCCCTTCTAAGGCCTCTAATTGCCGCATACATATAGATAAGTTCCAGCAATTGGTCATTGGATCTTGCCATCTAAAATGCCCTTGATAAATAATATTGAAAAATGTTGTCTTCTTTGCTCCAGAGTTTGGATTCCAAGAAGTTTGCAACGAACAATATATGAATGCATGTCCTGATGTGTGTAAAGGTTACGCAAAGCAAAGCGAGTTACGATGATGTTACGACTCTGTTAACATCAACTGCATATGTATGGCTCCAAACAACACTGGGGTATTCTAAAAGGGACCAAGCTCATAAAAATGGATTTCACTGTGTGTGTATCAGAGAACTAATTGGAATTTCTTTTAACAAAACCTAGTTGAGAGTTTGCCCTCGAAATAACATAGTCTCTATGAGTTTTAAATGAGAAAGTAGGATCGAAATAAATGCCAAGATCTTTAACGGTTGTTGGTCTTTTGAAAAAAAATTGTTGGCACTGTATTGGTGCGTAATGCAAATATTTTTTTGATAAAAAGTTAATATATGGGCATTTCCGTGGTGGCGCACGTGACGATCGTACGACTTTAATGAGTGAAAAAGGAATGAAAAATTTAACTTACAAGTTCCTTATTTTGATTTTCCAATATCTTACTAAGCACAATATACAAGGTGTAAAACCTAAGGGTTGTCAAAAGTTCGACTCTTAGATAGAAGCCACCAATAATGATACGTTACGTGACAAAAAATAGAAGTGGTTTTTGACTTGGATCACAAAATTAGTAAAATTCTGTATAAAACTTTTTTAGAATGATTTGAAATAGTATAAGTTTATTTTCAAAGTAATCAAATTTAAAAACCTTTTCTCGTTTTTTTTTTATTGGGCTTAGTATGAAACGTTACGTGACATGGCGTTACGTGACATTTTTTCCATTGTAATTCTTTTGGGTAATTAAGTAATTATGTGATTTAATTATTAAAAAACAAATTTAATATATTCTGCCTCTCCTTGCCTCAACCATTTTTCATTATTTTTAGCCAATGCCTTCCATTTTTACTAAAACAAAAACGTGTACGAAACGCTTACAAAACATTAACTAAAAAGAAAAATTACATTTGTGAAACAGTGCAAACGATTTGATCATCATGGTAAATGAATTTATATTTAAATTGCTTAAATTAATAAAATAAAAATGTTTCTCTAAGATAATATCATTAAAAAATAAGTTTTTAATAACTTTTAATTTTCGTGTCACGGTGGACTTTTCGACGGAAATGCCCATATGGCACTTGGAAAAATTTCATTTTATCCCATTAACCTCCATATTTTAATTTAATTTTAAGCCATTAACCTAATATCTGCTTGCAATTTCAAACACTCAAAGGATTTTTTAATAACTGAGAACATTTTCAAGTCGTCAGCGTACATCAAAGTATGACAGAATTTAAAAAGATTAGGTATATCGTTTATATATAAAATAAACAAAAGTGGCCCTAAATAGCTTCTTTGGGAAGCACCTGAGGTAACATGAACCATAGAAGTGTAACTGTCTTCAATTTTTATGAATAATTTTCTATTTGTAAGGTACGAATTCATTCTATTTTAAAAAGTTAGAATGTTATTTGTATTGAACTTGTATTCAATTATCTTGAAAAAATATATATATTTTTGAACTATTTATTAAATTTTTTGTGTCCACACTAGCCCCCAGTAAAATCAGTGGTTGTCCACACTAGCCCCGTATAAGGGGCTAAACTGTAAGCTTCTTTTTAAAATAATTTAAGGCATTCATGAAAATAAAGCATCGTAACGATTAATGTAATTGTGGAGGTAATAGATATGAGTAACAGCTAAAAACTATTTTATAAATTAGTTTAAAAAAAAAATAAAAATCTGAAAGAATCTCTTAAAGAAGTCGGATAATTTTTTTTTTTTTTTATTACTTTTGATTATTTTCGTAATCTCAAGTAACCGTGATTATGATTTGATTATTTGTAATCGTAATCATTTGATTACTGAGCCAAACAAAAAAGAATCGTACTTACTTAATCAATTATTTAACCTTTTTTTTAAATAATCAAATTACTAATAATTACGATTAGTAATCATTGTTTAACTGCTATGTCCAATTATGTTATTATGAACCTTTATGGTAGAAAAGTATGTTTTCGGTACTCGCAAATAAATCCTTTTTGTATCATTCTTCGGATTAATATGTTTCTCAAAAAATTTTTCTTGTGAACAAGTTTGCAAAAGAACCAAAAATTATATATATATTTTTTTTTTTTTTGTTCTCTTTAATAGCTGAAAACGAGTTGTGGTTAACAGACCGATTCTGCGCGTAATAGTAATCTTGTTACCGAAATTCATTACCGGTCTTAGTAATCGGTATTCTGTGCACTCGGTAACGCTGTCAAACGTCGGAAACTTGTTTAAGAAAAAATAAAGCTTTTTTTCTTACATCTCGCTGGTTTTCTTGTTACCACCTAAGGAGATGGTAACAATATACACTCACTGGTAATGCTGGGTTGCAGAATGCCAAAATGGAGGGAGAGTTACCAAAAGGTGAATTTCTTCGGTATATACGATTAACGTTACCGCGACAGAATCGATCTGTGAGAGTTTTTTGAACATTGTTTTTTTAAATGTGATATAACACTGAAAAACTAAATTCAATTTAAAGAAATAAAAAAAAAAACGAGTGATGACAAAAAATTAGACTTTTTTTACACTATGCACTATAACTTGAAATCTACCACATTGAACTAGTAGGCGCTCTGGTTTTTATTGTTGGTATGGAAACCTAATTTATTCGCATTATTTTAATTGTTGAGAACAGTGTTGCCAAGTCAGTGTTTAAAGCACTAGATCTGGTACTTTTTAAAGTTGCAAGACGCGCTTTTTTGTGAAGTGAAACTTTTATAGCCGGGTATGCAACAATACAGCGAGCTAGATGGCGGGTAAAACCAATGTAACGAAATGGTTATTATGAAAACAACAAAACATCAATTCGTCACACTGCACTCTCAGAAAAAAACTGTTAACAATAATCTTGGTTAAAATAGCATTAACAATAAGCAATTGTCGATTTATTGTTAAAAATAACAATAGAATTGTTAATTTATTAATATTTTATTATTGAACAATCGTTAAATGAGCAGGCCATTTTGTTATTGTTTTTTATCAGCTACTTTCTGTCGTCATCACAACAATTTGTTTGGGGGCGACAGCAGCATTTGTCATTCTTATTCGTTAAAAAAACTCCTGAGCTCTTTTGAGATTAAGGTTAAGAAGAGGCTAAATATGAATGACACACTTCCTAATGATCTGGAAAAAACTCTCCAAGTTGGTTCTTGCTAATAGAGTAGAGTTTTATGAGTGGCATAACCTTGGCTTGTATGCGATAGAACCCAGGTTCAAATCCCATCTGACACAGAATGTTTTTTCAATTGAATTAATTTTTCTGTTCGGCCGACACCTATCTGCAGACAATGGCAAACCTAAGAGAGTTCGGAGTCGGCATAAAGCTTGTAGGTCCAGTTCTCGATCATTTGTGTTCAAACATTTAACAACACGCACAATTTTTTTTTAATGCAAGCAAGACCCAGTGCTTTCTGTTAACCCCCAAGCGCATTAACTGCCTTTAGCACCCCTTATTATAGATCTTGTTAAGTCAGCTGCTTTCACTTTCTGGGCATATCGATTCAATCTGAAGTTCGCTGGAATAATCATATTTTTAATGTGTCAAAAGAACTGACCAAGTGACAGTACGTTCCACATGCCAGTACGTTCCGATTGTTTGAATAAGGCGTGGCCTTAGGGCGTATAAAAGATTAGATAATGAAATTCATAAAGATAGTTTAAAAATTACGGCTGTAATCCTGAGAACAGACAAAAAGACAGGCGGACATGGCTTAATTGACTCAGGTGGTGATGCTGATTTCTGTACCTGCCATGTTTGTATGGTCGAAAAACGAAATCAAAATTATGGCCGTATTTTGTAAAACGCAAGCGATCACGTCACTGGCAATAAATTTTATTAGAAATTTTCGCTGAGAGAGAGTTTATTTTACTTCATATGCAAATAGAATTTCCAGACAAAAAACCCCAAAAGACGTGATCGCTTGCTTTGTTAATCGCTTCGTTAAATATGAAATTATTAAAAGTAGCTTAATTTTTCCTTTTCTATTATATTTTAGTGTATACGGATTTAGTGTATACTGTTTCTTTTTTCTATAAATCGTCACTCAAGGAGTAATGTTTTGATTTTTTAATAAATTGTCTTACTTGTATAACTACAATATACCATATTAGCTTTAAAGTAAAACTTTTCCTTATTTTATTTTCTGCGCAAAAAAAAAAAAAAAAAAAAATAGGAAACTTAATTTATACCTGCAGGGCTTGTTGCTTAGGTTTTGCACAATATTTTATCTGTGTGTTTGTAAAATACCCAAAAGATTAAAACCATAATAAACTGGTGATAAAAATTTCTCATACGGTTTAGTTTAAATATAACAAATAAATTTATCAATAAAAAGAACACGTTGCCATTCCAAACTTCTTTTCATTCTTACTCTTCAAATTTTGAAAAATTAAGTTAAAATCGACAATTTAATTTTTAATTAGTAAATTTTAAAAAAATGCAACAATTTATAAATTTAAACCGAAAATAGCATTAATTAGTGATAAAGGAAAATAAGAATAAAATCAATTTTACTTGTATATCACAAATTCATGCGTTGCTATCTCGTGGCTTATCACACAAAAGTCGAGACCCCACAAAACTAATCAGTTGTGACACCACAAAATTTTAAAATGCCATTAAAAAAGATAATAAATATTCAACTTTGCTGTCATTCTTTATGCTTCTTTTTTTTTAGTGGTACTGTAACGACTTGGAACGAAAAAGGACTCTTCTCTTTTTTTAAGTAATGCAAGCAGCAGTGATGGAGGAATCAAATGGTTTGTTTAGAACTTCTTCTTAAATAATTTTCAAAATTAATAACAAAATTTTTGATATTTTAGCAATTAACGTTGAACAATCCAACCCAATCAACAATAATCAAGATCAAATCGAACAAGTTGCCGTTGAGCAGCCGTCGAGCCCGACTGTGTCTGTAGCCACCCCAACCAGCAGTAGTAGTGGTACAACTGCTAATGCTACACCAGCTTTTAGCTATGATGATTTGTTCCCGGCTTTGCCGCAAAACAATGCTGCGCCCTTAATTGGCGCCTCAACTCCATTATTGAGCATGCGTGTTAGCAGCACCCAAAAAACTCAAGTAAGTAGTGTGAAGATTGTGCCATAAAGTTTTTTGCTTAAAATTATTTCATTATTTATTCATCATTATTTCACATTTAAGAAATTTTTAACAAATAACATTCTATTGTTCTCTATTTTAGATTCTGCACGTACCCTGCGAGGAGCGCAAATCTACCGAGTCTGAGAAGTTCGGTGAAGGCGAATCGAAACGCATTTGCCAGCAAATCACCAAGGAGACTGGCGCTCAAATTGAAATTGCCAGCGGCAAGAATCAATCGCTTACCTTTTTGATAAAGGGCAAGCAAGGTGAATTGCTCGATGCACGTCGCAAGATTCTCATGCATTTCTCAACTCAGGCTAGCAAATCTGTGCCCATACCCAAGGAGCATCATCGTGTGATTTTGGGACGTCGTGGCGATCGTCTACGTGAGATAGAACGCATAACGGCCACACGCATCACAGTGCCCAGTCAAAATGATGAGAGTGACGTTATGACAATTGCTGGCACTAAGGAAGGCATCGAGAAGGCTGAACAGGAAATTCGTCAACTTTCGAATGAACAATATAAGAAGTTCTCCGATCGCATAGTGGTGCCAAAAATCTATCATCCTTTCATCGTTGGACCCTACAACGAGAATCTTATGAAGATTATGGAAGAAACTGGTGCCAAAATGAATGTTCCGCCGCAATCAGTTCAAAAGGATGAGATAGGCATATATGGTGAAAAGGATGCTGTTGCCGCGGCAAAGACGAAAGTGGAAGCCATCTACAAGGATATGGAGAAGAAGTGTTCAACTGTAAGTGTGGAGGTGGCGAAGGCACAACATCGCTATGTCATTGGTCCAAAAGGGTCCACGATTGCTGAAATTCTGAAACTCACTGGCGTCTCTGTAGAAATGCCGCCATTGGACTCGCCCTTAGAAACAATAACATTACGTGGTCCTCAGGTTGCGCTCGGAAATGCTCTTACCGTTGTCTATCAGAAGGCCAACTCTGTGAAGTCTGTGGAAATTGAAGCACCTCACTGGATACATAAGTATGTCATCGGTCGCAAGGGTGCTAATATGAAGCAACTGGAGGAGGAATGCCCTAATGTCAATGTCAATTGTTTGGAAGACAAGATCAAGCTCGAGGGTGATCCCGAAAATGTAGAGAAGGCTGCTTCATATCTAAATGATATTGTCAGTAACTATCAGAACAACTACACGTACGTTGCAATGAATGTGAATCCTTCCTTCTACAAACATATTATTGGCAAATCTGGCGCTAATGTGAATCGTCTTAAGGACGAACTCAATGTTAATATTAACATTGAGGAACGCGAGGGCCAGGGCATACGCATTGAGGGTCCCAAAGAAGGTGTGCGATTGGCTCAGCTTGAATTACAAGAAAAAATCGATAAACTTGAAAATGAAAAGTCAAAAGATGTCATCATCGATCGTCGCTTGCACCGTTCTATTATCGGGGCAAAGGGTGAGAAGATTCGTGAGATCAAGGATCGCTACCGTCAGGTGACAATCACCATACCCACACCGCAAGAGAA
This sequence comes from Coremacera marginata, assembly GCA_914767935.1. Taxonomy (NCBI): domain Eukaryota; kingdom Metazoa; phylum Arthropoda; class Insecta; order Diptera; family Sciomyzidae; genus Coremacera; species Coremacera marginata. The sequence goes on from OU612044.1 coordinate 151,894,572, forward strand.
CACTGACATTGTAAAGCTTCGTGGACCCAAAGAGGATGTCGATAAGTGCCACAAAGATCTGCAAAAGTTGGTTAAGGAGATTCAAGAATCTTCACACATAATAGAGGTGCCTATCTTCAAACAGTTTCATAAATTTGTGATTGGAAAAGGTGGTGCCAACATTAAGAAGATTCGCGATGAGACTCAAACCAAGATTGATCTGCCAGCAGAGGGTGATACCAATGAAGTAATCGTGATTACGGGTAAGAAGGAAAATGTTCTTGAAGCCAAGGAGCGTATTCAAAAAATACAGAATGAACTATCGGACATTGTCACGGAAGAGGTACAAATATCACCCAAGTACTATAACTCGATCATTGGCACTGGTGGCAAGTTAATCTCAGCCATAATGGAAGAATGTGGCGGTGTATCTATTAAATTTCCCACCAGTGATTCTAAGAGCGATAAGGTTACTATTCGTGGTCCCAAGGACGATGTAGAGAAGGCCAAGTCTCAGTTGCTGGAACTTGCCAGTGAGCGTCAGTTAGCTTCATTCACCGCTGAGGTACGTGCCAAGCAACAACATCATAAATTCATCATCGGCAAGAATGGCGCTTCTATACGCAAGATTCGCGATGCAACTGGTGCGCATATAATCTTCCCATCCAACGAGGACGAAGACAAGGAGGTGATAACTATCATTGGCAAGGTGGAGAATGTGAAGATAGCCAAGGAAAAGCTTGAGGCTATAATCAAAGATATCGATGAAGTTACCGAAGGAGAAATCGCAGTTGATCCCAAGCATCATAAGCATTTCGTGCAAAAGCGTGGCGAGATTTTGCATCGCATCTCAGAAGAGTGCGGCGGTGTAATGATATCATTTCCACGTCCTTTTGTGGACTCTGATAGGGTTATACTTAAAGGTGAGCATTATTTTTATTATTTGATGTTACGCTCTGTGCATTTCCCAGTAGTTCCTCCCTTACAATCTAGCAAAAAAAAATTAATTTTCCATAAAAATTCTTAGAATTTTTTGACATCAAAGTCAAATATGATAAATGATAAAACTTATAACCAACCAAGCTAATTTTCACAACCAATATTGTGAACTTGCAATATTTGACGAAACGTAATTATTCTTTATATTACCAAAATGTCGGTGGAATAAGAACATAGCTTCATGAATTGTTTATAACTTCGGTATCTTTTGAGTTCGATATCATTGAGTAGTTTCATCAAGTCCAGAAAGCCTCCTTGGACAGTCAGAAGTTCTATAGAAATCTGTAAACAAATTTTCTTTATGTTGTCGATGTCAAAAAATCTCTGAAAAGGGCACAACAAACAATACTAAATGTCCATCGTCGGTCCCAAATGGTCGCACATGTCGGATGGGCTTAATTATTTTATAGTTTTCAAAGAGTGCACATCAAGCGCATTAGATATTTTGTAGCGTAAAAATGAAGAATGCATTGTCCCTTAGTAATAAAGAAATTCTAAGTCGAATCTTTCTTAAACTCGACTTTAGCTTTCAATCGGTAGTAATAATAACAAAAAAGTCACTTCTACGTTAGAAAACATCTAGTTGTGGCTCGCCTGATTCTAAGCCAATTTTAAATTGACATTTGAAACAATTGTAGTGAATATGGACGATAAAATATTTCGGGATCTAGAAATAATAAATGATGCCCGAAGCACAAGTGCAAAGAAAAACTACAAAAGCCGTTTAAACGCTTTATTCTACAATGATGTAAAATTTAAAAAAAATGACAGGTAGATGTACTATATTATATAAATAAGCACTTAAATAAATAAGCAATAAAGTAAACAAACAGCATAAGCCGACAAAAGAAGAAAGAAACTTATTTTTATAGCGGCTTCCATTTATTATGCTTTGTGTTTAAAAAATAAGCAAATAATAAAATCAGCTGTTAAGCAAACCGAACAAAGGGTACGTTCAGATATAAAATTTAAGATCAGTTCACAATAGAAGCACTGAAGTCGACTTTTGTTAGATTGGTTTTATTACTACGAAATCTTAAAAGTAGCTTAGAATCACCTAACTAAGTTTGAGTTTAGAAGTGAGTTTTTAGGTTTCTATTACTAAGGGCCATGGATTTTAACAATTATGTTTGTACTCTACTTTTTATTTTCTATATCTCTTCTTCTTAATTCTTTCTAAAATTCAACATTTCTTATGTTAGTTATTTTTTGCGCGAGATGTGCTTCACTCAAGTGCAAGTGTTTTTTTGCCCGACACTGATATAGACTATCGTGACCAAGTGAAATGAGCGAAATTTAAAATGGCGCTATTCTTAATGGAAAGCACGTTATAATACCAAATGCAAATTCGTTCGATTAGGCCATTCGACTACAGTCGAAGATCGAACGCAGCTAATAATAAGGGCAATAAACTATCGTGAACAAGGCAAATAAGGGAAATTCACAATGGCGCTATTCTTGTTATAATACCAAATGCAAATTCGTTCGATCTGGCCATTCGACTACAGTCGAAGAACGAGCGCAGTTTATAATAAGGGCCTCAATCTCTTGAATGTCGTCGAAAGTTATTTTTAGTAATATTTGTAAGATTTAATACACAATCAAATAAATTGTTCGAAATTATTGGTTATGTTCAATTTCTATGCTCCTACACGACAACTTGAAAAATTTCATTTTCGTGATAATCACCATCGTTCAAATTATGCTCAAAATGAGCCAATTGCTGCTCGTTGCATCAAAGAAACGAAGTTAAGTTTGCCTTATATTGATCTCTTTAATTTTACGTCAATTTATTGTTTTAAGAAAGATCTTACTATAATTATAAACCAACCCATGTTTTATGTTTTTATTCGTTCCATAACTATTTTTTTTTCTGTCACTAATAGTATAAGTGTATAGTTATTATATAAGTAATAGTAAACTGTAATTATAAAGTAAATTAAGTAGTCTGCAAGAGTATTTGCTCTATTAATGAATAATAAATAAAGTTTTAATTCCGTATACCTACTAAAAGCACCTGTTATACACCTTTTTTCTATGAACGGGGAACCACAGCGCAATAGGTTATCAAATATTTAATTGTTATCTTATCCATTTCTACTCCCACAGGTCCCAAGGAGTGCATTGAGGCTGCAAAACAACGAATTGCCGAAATTGTTGCCGAGCTTGGCGCTCAAGTAACCATTGAAGTTGTCATTCCACAACGACTTCATCGCACTATAATGGGCTCGCGCGGCTCTAAAGTGCAACAGGTCACGTCGGAATTCGATGTACAAATTAAATTCCCCGATCGTGATGACACCGAACCCGTTGAGGGCATGTTTAACGGTGACACCAACGGCGACACCGACGCTGATGGCAATTCCATTGCCAACATCGAAGAGCCTGTCCGTCATTGTGACATCATACGCATAACTGGTCGGATCGAAAAATGCGAAGCAGCTAAGCAGGCGCTAATCGATCTTATACCCATAACGGAAGACATCAATGTTCCTTACGATCTGCATCGCACGATCATTGGTCCCAAGGGTGCGAATGTGCGTAAATTTATGTCCACCTATGATGTACACATCGAATTGCCACCCAGTGAGACAAAGTCTGATGTCATAAAGGTCACTGGTACGCCTGCACACGTTGCTGAAGCCAAGGAAGCGTTGCAGCAGATGATCGAAGATTATGAAGCTGATCGTGCGGATCGTGAGTTGCGCAACTTTGTACTCCAAATTGATGTCGATCCCGAATATCATTCAAAATTGATCGGACGTCGCGGCGCTGTCATCAATAAGCTACGCGCGGATCACGATGTAAACATTTCGCTGCCAAAACGTGATGAAGAAAATCAACGCATTATCACGATCACCGGATATCAGGCCAAGGCTGAGTCGGCTCGTGATGCCATCATGGAGATTGTTGGCGATCTACAGGACTTGCATCGTGATGTCATCGAAATAGATCCGCGCGTTCACTCGCATATTATTGGACATCGTGGGCGCACAATACGCAAGATCATTGAAGACTTCAAGGTATAAACAAACAATGAGTGTTTTTTTTAAAAACAATAAAATTTAACAAACTTGATTTTAGGTCGACATAAAATTCCCTTCATCCGATGATACGCACGCAAATCCCGATGCCATCACAATTGTTGGCAAAGAAGATGATGTCGAAAATGCAAAGGAGTATCTGCTCAACATGGCTGAAGATTATATACGCGATTTCTTAGAAGCTATGCCAGTCTCACCACAACCACAAACTGTTGGCGCTTTCCTATCAGGCAGTGGAGGATCTACCGGCGAAAATGGTTTCATCATTAAAGATGCGCCCTGGGAGCGTGCTGGTGACAAAGCAAATATGCATAATTCTGCGCCAAATACTCAGTCGCAAGAGGACTTTCCAGATTTTGCTGCTGGTGGTGGCTTCGCAACATCCGCTGCCCAGTCTATGTCATCCGCCTGGGGTCCTAAAAACTAAAAAACAAAAAAGATAACAACAAACATGCCTAAAGTAGGTGTCAAAGCTTAGGTTGTAGAGCACTAAAAGAAACGATTAAAAGACAGTCTTTTTAAAGCATTTATTTTAATGAAAATTTAAATTGTCAACTAAATATGTACACTACTTGACACCCGATGATTTGCTCATTAATACTTGACACGACCGCATGTAAACACATGGTTAGCGCAGCAAGCCAATCTTAAAGCCAACTAAAATATTAAATAACAGCAATTTTTCTTTTGTAACAATATGTTAATTAGTTTAAAGCAGCCCTTTAATTCTTAATTGTAATTTCATGATTTTTTTTCTAATTTTTTTTTTATTTAAAAAGCAAATCACGCAATTTATAAGTTACCAAAGTGAAATCGGTTGTTTCATGCAAGTAATTTTGTAACTGCTTGAATATTAATATTTCACTTGATATAGTTTCCATAGATACTAACATTTCTAGCAGAGATGCCTTGAGAAGGTCTAAAAAAGTACACTTTTCTTTTCTTTCTAAATGCTTCTCCATATGTAAGCATAAACAAATACAAATAGGAATTCACAAATAATTTCATGTAACTGTTCTAAATTTTCTTTTTCAATTTATACATATATTAAATTAATTTTTGTTTATATATATTTGAAAAATTTATCGTATAGATTAGGCGTCATTTCTTAACATATATAATATGTATATATATATATATATATATAATACTTTTTTTATAGTATATATATATATCTGCATATATGACTAATATAAAATCAAACAAAATTTGCCACAATATATTAAAGTGTAATTAAAAATATTGACCCTTCAATTGATTGCTGAAATTGTAATGCAGATTTCTTTTGATTTGTGTTTACTACTTTTTATTAAAAACAAAAACAAAAAAATTATGCGTTTTTCTCTTGTGCAATTTTCCGGTTATTATGTTCAATCGTTTAATTTTTTCATATAATTATATATACATATATTTTTGATTGATAAACAATTTAATTATAATGAATAAAAAACTACGAAACATTTTTACAATATTTATATATAAATATATAATTCAAAGAAGATTTAAAAAAAAAAGAAATTTATATACTACGTTTAAAATGATAATAAAATTAAGTTTAAACAAAATCAATAAAACACATTAAAAAATAAAATTTACAATTTGTTTTCTTTATTATTTCGGTTGTTTGTTGTAATCGGTTAGCAACTTTATTTTTTTTATTCAAGCTAGGGATTTTCTGTTGAGTCTGATTTCGGGTGAATAACTTCATCAAAATTTTTCCCTAAATTCGTTCTTCTGATTTCCGTATGCGAATATTCATCTCTTGGAAAAGTCGCTTACCGAATATAGTTATTTTGGGAAAAAATTGCTATTTTTTTTGTAGAAATTTTCTCTTTTTATTTTAAGTGCAAATTTTTCAGAATTTTGGGTAATAATTACATTTTTATTTATCAATTTTGTTATTAAATTTTATTTTTAATAACACCAAAAACAAACATATCTAAAAATAAAAAAGTTTGCTGTACTACAAAAATTAAACATTTCAGGAAACAATGGTAATGCCCGTATGATACTTAATTTTTTTTTTGTCCAATTTTAAAATCTGAAAACAAGTGGCGCGTGGGCAGGACAGACATATTTTGTAAGAAAAGGGTAAACGTTGTTACTTTTTTATATCTTTTGTTTTTAAGAGCAGCTGCATTAAATAAATTAAAATAAGCTACACACATCACTTCCAATTCAGCATGCATTTATATTAAATAGTTTTGTTTACTCTAAAAATGTCAAATTAATTATTTACAGCACAGTAAATATTTGATCGAAACTTAACGAAGAACGAATTGAAAGAAACGGCAAAAAAATGCAAAGAACATACAGTCCGTCCTACAAATTTTTCTCCAATTCGTACCATATGCGTACTCACTCTCACCAATTGAATCCATGCATTCGTGCTATTTGAACTGCTCAAGTTATAATTTTTAATGATCAATTTAATTAAGTATCATACAGGCTTAAGCAATGACATTACAATTAGTTTACAATTATAGCTAAAATCATTCTTTTCTAATACGTATAATTTTTTTAGTACAGCTAATTTTTTTATTTTTTGAGATATGTTTTTGGTGTCATTGAAAAGAGAATTGAATAAATAACAAAATTGAAATTGAAAAAAATTTCATTTATTACGCGCATTTCTGAGAAAATTGCACTCAAAGTTGAAATTTGGTAGTTTCAACCGATTGATTTCATCTTCACACGAGCACAGCTCGGCAACGGTTAAGTCGGGGAGGTTTGTTGATATACCGTTAGAAAGGTGATTTAATTGGCTTTTGCAATGAGCTATCAAAATAGGTTTTCTGTAAGTTAGTTTTTCTGCTAGAAACAACGTGGCTAAATGTTGTGATATATTAATTAACCCTGTAGCTCCTAATTAACATGTTGACGACCACCGCAAACAAAAAACGGACAATTATTTACAGATATGCACATAGAATGTCCAGCCCCTCTATAGGGAACGTGCCACTATCCAACTGGCGGAAGCCCTCAAAACAATAAATGCAAACACCACCGCCATCCAGGAAATGTGATGGAAAGGGCAAGGCTGCTCTAAAAAAGCACACTGTTATATCAACTGCAGCTGCCATGCGGAGAAGCGCGAATTCGGATGTGGATTTTGTTAGCCTGAAACTACGCCATATTGTATTGAAATGATTGGCCACGATCCGCTTCAAGGCAAAATTTTTCTTCATCAGCCTTAATTGATGAGGCCGTCAAAACGATTTCTATGCTAGCCTTGATGACGTATACGACAACTTTCCGGCCCATGACGTGGAAATAGTCCTCGGCGATTTTAATGCGAAAGTCGAGAGAAAGAGAAGGCATCTTTGGCCCCACTGTAGGCCAGATCAGTCTTCATGAGACCTCCACGAACAACGGTCTAAGACTGATCGACTTCGCCGCGGCGCGAAACATGGTAGTTAGTAGCATCAGATTTAAGCAGGCACCCCAGGATTCTGTGAAAGATTCACTAACTTTCACAAATTATTTTGAAATAAAAACTCGCAGGTTTTTCAATAATTCAAATACTCCTTTAATTGAACAATTTACTAACTTAGTATCTTAAATAAGCAGCCTCAGATAGGAGTTGGCGTGGGTATTGGTGGGTAACGGTCTCAGTCTTTTGGTATTCGGTTGGTAATCGCTTCAGTAGCCAGTAAGTGCCTCGGTAATCGGTAGGTAAGCACTTGGGTAATCAGTGATTACCTCAGTAATTGGTTGGTCAGCTCTCTGGCGCTGGTTAGTGTCTCAGTAAGTATTTGAACACTCGGTAACAGCTTGGTAATCGCTTCAGTAGCCAGTGAGTGCCTCGGTAATCGGTTGGTAAGTGCCTCGACAATCGGTGGTGGCTAAAGAAAGGAACCCTATCCCCGGATCAAAAAACGCGAAACAAAATTGATCATGTAATCGACGGAAGGCATGCCTCTAGTGTTCTAGATGTGCATACATGTCGAGGGATCAACATTGACTCCGACCACTATCTTGTTGCAGCCAAGATCCGCATGCGATTATTGGATGCGAAGAACATACGCACAGGAATGCAACGAAAGCTAGATGTCGCTAAGTTGCATTTACAATGGATTGCCAAGGCCTAGTCCGATGAACTCTCGGTTAAGTTCAACCATCTAACCTTTGGACCCGACGACACCGGTGGACTTTTAGCGCATATATTCCACTCCATGCGCGCTGCCGCTGAGGAAATCATTGGTTTCTGGCACCCGCAACCTCGGAACTAATGGTACGCATCGCGACAACAGTGATAAAGGACAATTATAGAAAAAGTGGAAGGAAGAGAGGCGACTTTTCAGACGCAAAGAAGAGGGCAGGAAAAGCGTGAGCGTGAGGAACTAGAGGTATACCAGGGCAAGAAGGATGCACGAAAATTTTATCAACAGGTTAAGCGTATAACCCAAGGTCTCAAGCACGGAGCATCCACTTTTAGAGATGAAAATGGAGATCTGGCTACAGATACGCAGTGTGAGTTAAGATTGTAGAGACAGCACTTCTCCCATCTACTTACTGGCGGCGATTCAACCAATGCCGCTCATGGAGAAAGCGGTTCAGCACCACTAATCAACGATGACGCAGTGAAAGTATCACAATATAGCCATGATGAGGTTTGAGTTGCTATCCAACGACTCAAAAAAAAATAAAGCAGCGGGTGCTGACGGCCTGTCAGCTAAATTGTTTAAAACCGGCGGCGATGAATTGATAAGGCGCATGCATCAGCTCATCAGCAAAATGTGGCTAGCGAAAAGCATGCTCGACGATTGGAATCTCAACGTACTTTGCTCTATACTCAAGAAAGGAGACCCAACAACCTGCGCAAGTTATAGAGGTATCAGTTTTATTTCCATCGCATATAAGGTTCTCTCAAGCGTACTGTGTGAAAGATTAAAGCCGATTACAAAAACACTGATTGGACCTTATCAGTGTGGCTTTCGACCTGGAAAGTCCACCACAGACCAGATTTTCACGCAACGAAAAATCCTGGAAAAAAGCCACGAAAACCAAATTGACACACATCACCTCTTTGTCGATTATAAAGCTGCGTCCGATAGCACGAGAAAGGATTGCGTATACGCAACAATGTCTCAGTTCGGTATACCTGCAAAGTTGATTAGACTTTGGAGGTTGACGGTGAGCAACACATGCAGCTCCGTTAAGGTAGGAAATAACCTCTCCGAAACCTTCAATGCCTAAAGAGGTTTCAGACAAGACGATCAACTATCATCATAGACTATCATCATAGAGAGGATCGTACGAAAGGTTGGTGTGCATCGTAATGGCACCATTTTCTACAAAGGTGTCCAGCTCCTTGCGTGCGCTGATGAATAAGCCACGAGCTGTATGAGCTCTACAAAGACATTGACGTAGTTCAGCGTATAGCTGCTCAGCGACTAAGCTGGCTGGGTCATGTCCATCGTATGGACGACAAAGCTCCAGCGAAAAAGGTATTCGAAGCGATGGCCGTTGCTCAACGACGACGAAGGAGACCATGCCTCCATGGATGAACCAGGCCGAGGAAGCCCTTACCACATTTGGTGTACCCGATTGGATAAGGCGCACGCAAAGCAGATGTGCATGGCGAGAGCTAATGAGGTAGGCCGAAACCCGAACATGGGTTGTTATGGTCACCTAAGTAAGAATGCGAAAATAGACCCCCCCCTATACGATTTTCATGTTATGCAGTACATCTACAAACCTCCTGCAAATGTTTGCATATGTCGACCATGGCTGAATTATAAGGTAGGCTTAGTGCAAGGTTCATTAATATAGGTTAAGTCACTTGAGATAAAAGCACTCTTTTTCCGTCTTTGCTCGAACTGTCAAAGTAGCTGTTAGCAAAAATTGTACAGAATCAGGTTTTTTTTTTCTTGATTTCCTTTTATCCATTCCATAATTTTAGTGAAAATATTATAAAAACAATGTAATAAAATCTATAAAATATGGAAGAAGTCTTAAAAATGCAAGAAAATTTGTACCAATTCTAACCTAAAATCAACTGCGAAACGTGAACACAAAGAAACTCGAGATGAACAGCTAATTTTGACAACTAGCCGGCATTTTCTCTGCTGTCTACTACATTCTTCTCCGAGTCGGCCCTACCTTATAATTCTGCGATGATATCGACAACTCTGGGCTAGAGGTGAGATTATATAAGTTAAACAGATCGGTTTCTTAAATAAAAACGAAGATTACTTATATGGAAGAGAGTATGCAAACCTCTCAGAAAGTGGATTTGAAAGTAAACTTGTAGAGATAAACAATTTGATTTTTAATCTAGTCGTTAGATTATCGCGTTCAGCGATCACATTACAGATGGCTGGCTATTGTTGTCTGTAGCTGGTATTAACATGTGTTGTTAACTTATACCTGACAATTATGCTTTTTGCATATATATTTTTAATATTATTACTTTTTTATTTCCATTCAATTAGATAATCCCATAATCGATACTTATACTATTGATGGTCCTAACCATGGTATAATGATTTACAAGGTAGGAGTGACAGTTCTGTTGGCGATTTGGAGTTGTCAAAAACACATTGAATAGAGAAAACGAAGAAGCAGCAAAACAGATGACAAGATAAACTTCGTATTGATTTGACAATTTCCGATCGCCGCTCGAGAGAAAAAAGATAGTTGTCAAGGCTACCTTGTAAGTTATTGTATCATGACCCTATCTATCGATAGTCTACCATCACTAATTCATATGCGTCAATTTTCATGAATTTTCATGAATTTCACTAATTCATGAAATGTGGCATCACTTCAGGCTTGCACTAGTAAAATGTTGTCGAAACAACGAGTAGCAAACGTGTCAACAAACAGTGTTGTATACCCAGAATTCGACAACACTTTACAATTTACCCCCTAGCCACACGTGCCAGTTCGAAGACAGTAACAGTTCGAAAAACTCGATACCCACAAACTTTTCACTAAAACACTCACACCTTGACATCACTGGCAGTCCACTGACAACAACTTTTACTGAGACAGTGAATTTTGACAACCGCAGCCAGTGCGAAATCGAAGTAAGGAAAACAGTGCTGTATTTTCTCCCTAAAATTTTCGAACTTAAAATATGCACTTTCTTTCATGTCCTGTAATGAAATATATGCAATTATTTTAATTTCCCTTATTTTGGCACATAATATATCATATGAATAAGTTGCATTTCACTTTGAAAAATATTGATAAACACATTTTACAACATAATAAGTTCCCCATTTTTATCCCATTTAAGTTTGGTGCTGTGTTGGCATGTAAGGCATCACTGAATAAAAGCAACCGGAATAATAAAGTGGTCGAACCTTTGGCTTTGACGACATTTTGCGAATGAACATTTACTATCACGTGTGGCCACAGCGGAATATGTTGATTATTTCGGAATATTTTCGAAGTAAATACATTTTCTTTATTGGCATGCCAGTACTATCACGTGTGGCTGCAGCGTTACTGAGACAGTGAATTTTGACAACCGCAGCCAGTGTGAAATCGAAGTAAGGAAAACAGTGCTGTGTTTCTCCCTAAAACATTCGAACTTTAAATATGCACTTTTCTTTCATGTCTTGTAGTGAAATATATGCAATTATTTTAATTTTCCTAATTTTACACATAAAATATCATATGAATAAGTCGCATTTCATTTTGAAAAATATTTAAAAACACATTTTTCAACATAATTAGTTCCCCATTTTTATCCCATTTAAGTTTGGTACTGTGTTGGCATATAAAGCAACTCTAAAAGCAAACGTAGTAATAAAGTGGTCGAACCTTTGGCTTTGACGACATTTTGTAAATGAAGATTTGCTATCACGTGTGGCCGCAGCGTAATTTGTTGATTATTTCGTAATATTTTCGAAGTAATTACATGTTCTTTATTGGCATGCCTGTACTATCACGTTTGGCTGCAACACACAACAACAACAAGATTTCTTGAACAATCCTGATTTTATTTTTCTGACATTCATGTTGTGATATAGTTTTTGTTAAAATTTTATTCAATAAAATTATTCAATAAAATTATATGATTAAATTATCCCTATTTGCATTCAACTCTTATGTCGCCGTATATGAATATTAGTGTCACTTAAAAATTTAAGTTGTTTTTTTATGGCTTACCACCTTAATTTCTTTGTATGATGTTAAAAGAAATGTAAAAAAAAAATTGGTGTACCTAGGACCACGGGAGCCCGTGCCGACAAGCATCGGTTCATGCCAGCACTTGGTTATATGGGGAAAAAGTGTTAATTTAGTAAAAAAACCCAAATACCTTTTGTATAAGTGTACATTTTGGAAAAGCTGGTTCGCAGTTCGTTTTTTATTTAATTTTTTTCTGAAATAAGCTAAAACCTCCATAGTAGTGATTTTTTACTTTTCGAAAAAACTCTATTATGTTCTTGTTGCATTAAAAAAATATCTAAAAAATCCGAATTTGAAAAAAATTTAAGTGAAATCTTGTGGAAATTGTTTTTTAATTTTTAAGCTTTAAAATTGTTTTTTTAAGTTTTTAAAGCTAAACCTAATGCATATGCAAAAAAATTGTGTAATTATGTTGAATAACTTGGTCGCTATTTTTTGCTAGAAGTTTGAGTATTTTTACAAAAAAAAAAAAAAAAAATCCCATAAATTCAAATATGCAAAATTTGGAAAAAACAGCACGAATAGACTTGTGCTATTTTTTGTAAGAAATTGAAAAACCGATATTCGGAAAAAAGTTATACTTGTTGAAACTAGACCTCTTTTAAAAAAATACTTTAAGTGCCCATTTCTAGTGTTTCGATCTGAAAAAATGCTGAGCGCTTTTTAAGAAAAAATGCAAAAAGTACGGGAACAGATTTTCTTAAAAAGTAGCAACTTTTGAAGAAACGTCAACTACTGTAGCTGGTATTTGCAAAAGAAAATAAGTTATTTTCATTATAAAACACTACTTACATCTTTGCATCCTCTTAAATGTGCCTGGCGAACACTTCATTGTATTTTATTATTTCTTTTATTAAATTTTGTCATCAGCTGGCATTGGCTGACGCAATGTTTAAACATTAGCTGTCAAAATATGACAGCTTGCTAATTGTTGCTAGGTTTGCTTCTCCAAATTTGTGTAGCAGAAAATAGCAACATATGAAAAGGACTGGATTTTTAATTTTCGCTCTTTTTTTCAAATTTTTTGGGTAAGAGAACAGGAAAAAGCAGGAAATGGCAAGTACACAAACATTTTTTGTTTTCTTACGGACTCACACATATTTAAAATGTTTAAATCTTCTAACAAATCTGTATCTTCAATCATTTTATTATATGTTGCATTACAAGAACATAAATTTAAACAATAAAATTGTCAATGTCAATGTTCAGAATGTAAATAAATTTGCTTTTATTGGTTAGTTGAAACTTTAGTTGGAGCTCAAGCTGTTTTTTTCTTTAGAGTTGACTCTTACAAAAAGTCGACTTTAAATATTTTTATTAGTACGAAAAAGTACAAAGAGTTGAGTTTAAACAATAATGTTGGAATTTTCTAAGTTAGTAGCAATTTATTGGTAAGGCTGAATAAGTTATGTAGACCTCACCACCCAAATTTTTGCTAATTGCATGGCCGAATTATAATGCTCAAGTTAGAGTACAAAGGAAGCTTTATGCCAAAGTCAGCTGTTCGAATTTTAGTTTTCTAATTGTTATTGACTCTATCATTTGACGTTTATGGCCCCCACAGCTGTGTTATTGCAACACTTGTCGTTTCAACAGCCATTTGATTGTGAGCCTACCTTATTATTGTATCATGGATCTTGGAACATTAAAAAAGAGTTGACAGCCCTGAAATTAAATCTAAATAACGAGTTCCTTACTCGTTATAAATATTCGTTGGTCTTTGTTCGCTTGTCAAGTAAATCGAGTGCATGAGAACAGAAAAATTTTGCATTTGCTCACACAATAAATTTTTGTAACCTTTTTATTTGAAAACAAATAATCGCTGCAGAAAGAAAAATATTACAAAATAGCTATAAAAAAGTGTGCATAATAATAAAAAATCGATAATGGAGGACCGTAAGTAGCATAATTTTCAAGCAGTGTCATGCAATTTTATAACAAAAAAATCATCTAATTGGATTCCGGACTTGTGAAAATCACTTAATTTCACATGTTTGGTAAATTATTTATGCTAAAAATTAGCATATATAGCTACATAAGTGTGATGGAGAAAAATGAAAATGTATTTAAAGAAACGAACTAAGAAGTTCCTTCCTGAGTCACGAAGTCTGGCTATTCTACTGACACCGCCGCTAAATTTGATTGTTTTTCTTTTTTCTTTTGTTTTTGTAATGAAGCCACCTCATGGAATGTCTGTCTCATTTGTTAAATAAAAATTTTGATGAAGTATTCTATTTGTTCGTATATTTAGCTGTAATTATTTGCTGCAAGCTTATATTACAAATACAAATAATTATTTGAAAAGTTCACACGAACTATGCCATACGTGGCAAATAGAATAGCATCACCCAGCCACAATGAAAGGCGTAAATTATTATTGCTTCATTGCCTCTGTCGCACCGTGCCTTGCCGGCAGATCACAAATCTTTTTTATGGAATCAATTTGTTTCTCGCCGTCCTACACAAACATGTCATGTATTTTTTAACATAGTTATATTTTAATATTTTTCTAATTTGAAAAAACAATTTAAAACAATTTGTGTAGTATACTAATTTGCAACTTTTAAATATTTGAAGTATATATAAAAATATTGTTAAATTGAGGGCTAAATTATTCTTTGCAACCCGACTGTGTGTTTTCAACTTATTTTGTTAGAATAGCGAATCAAACTCTTTTTGATAAAATACTTAACTGAAGCTATAATTTCATATATCATATCCGCACTTTAATTCTGCTTTGTGTTTCTACTTTATTTAAACACTCCAGGGTAGGAATGAAAGAAATATCATTGCTACTTGTTGATAAATCACTATTCTTTTCCATTACTAAGTTGAACTTTGATGTTCATAGTGATAACTTTTACTTATTCGAAATTTGATAACACTGGCTTTCAGCCAATATGTGCAATGAATCCATTTCTCATGTTAAATCGGTCACTAATTCCGAAAATACTATTTTTTTCTGTCGCCCCTTTTTTGAGATATTGCTCACAGCAGTTTTTTCTACAAAAAAAAAGTTGGTTCCATTTAATTGCATATATGTATCTCCAGAACTAACAAAAGTAAATAACAAATGATACATCAAATTGAAGCTAATAAAATTTCCTACAAACAATGCCTACATTATTATTTGTAGGTTTGCTCAATTGATTGAGCTGTTAGTTTTTACGGAATAAATTAATTTTTCAGTGATTTCCTAGGTTTTCAGAAAAATTACAAAAAAAAAAAAACAAGAAAATGCCAATTTTGTTAAAAAACCAAAATATTTAGTTAATTTTGGGGGTTATTTTTTTGCTAAAAGCCTGCATTTTTGCAAAAAAAGTAGCTATTGCTGAAGGAAATCTATTGAGAAATGGAAAAGTTGGGTTAAATTGAACGAAAGCGCACAACTTGAGTGATTGTCTTTTTATGCATTTCGACTTATATGTCATATAAATAAATAAGAACTAAAGGATGTTTTGATATAATTTTATATTTTTTAATTTTTATTGTTTTTTTAATTAATTACCTTTGTTTTTACCATCGTTACTTTGTGTATAATTTTTAATTTATAATTTTTATTGTACTTTTAATAATTTAAATTGCTTTTTAATTGTTACATTGTATGGAATTTTTTACTTTTCGTTATTATTGTTCTTTTAATGATTTAGCTTGTTTTTTAGATTGCTTACATTGTATTAAAATTTATTATGATTCTTGTTTTGTTCTTTATTCAACTCAGGATCGGTTTCTCTGATGAGAAACCAACAATAGTCGCCCTTCATTTTTTCGTCCCAAAATCCTTAGTATCGATTCTCAATCGCCTTCATCTGCTGGTGATTTCACCAAATTCAAATGGGAGCGCAGAATTAAAAAGCAGGATTAAATATTAGCTTCAATTTGATGTATCATTTGTTTGATTACTGTTGCTCGTTCTGGAGATATATGTAATCAAGTGGAACCAACTTTTTTTTCTTAGAAAAACTACACTGGGCATCATCTCGAAAACGGAGTGACAGAAAAAAAAAATAATGACATTTCCGGAATTTGCGACCGATTTTAAAAGAGAAATGGATAGTGCCATTCATTGTACAAACAACTTTGCCTCATTTGTAAACAGTGTAATTGAACGAATTTCAGTTAAGTATAAAAGTTGCTTTACGGAGCATCAGTGCGGGACATGGTCTGAGAACCATGGATTTATACTTTGAAATAAAAAGCATCATTTAAAAATCATGTAGTCATATTTTATATTAAAAAACTTTACGTTCTGTTTATCAAAAGTTAGTAATTTAAAAAAAGGAAGCTATAGATGACAGGGAAAACAGCACAATAACAGCAACAACAATAACAAAAACTAGTAATTAACCTTCATATATACTATATTAAGATATATCAAATATTGTTTTTTCTTTAATTTTGATTTGTTGAAACAACAATTCTTCTCATAATGAATTTATATTAATCCGAATTGTCCGAGCGGCTCCATATGGAGTCACAAAATATACTCGTGAAATTTATCTTGTAACTTTTGTGTCTCTAGGTTGCAAAGCTTTTCCATCAGACTCTTGATAAAAGCCATTAAAGAAGAACGCCAAAGAAAATAGCAGTTTTTACAAACATGGTAATAAAAAATTAATTTTTATTTAATTTTTACGCAAATTTTTTGCCAAAGATCCAAAATGATCTTTTTTGATACTTTTTTACTTTTAGTGCAAGCAATTCAATGATTTTCTTCGCCGGTGCCATATGGAGCCGCTGGTTGCAACTGGGTATTTGTCTTTCAAAAAATTAAATATGCAGTTGTGCCCAGCGGTTCCATATGGTACCGCAATAGTAGATTGCTTAAAGCTGACACTGCTTTTGCAAAGGTTGCAAAGCTTTTTAAAGTCAAAACTAAAAGGAAATTTTTTATTGTATATAATTCTTTTGCATTTTTAAGCAATGCTTTCTTAACACTATCCTTGAATTTGGTTTGTGGAAACTTAGAAACACAGAAGTTAAGGGCAGTTTACTAGAGCATGTTTTTGAAAAATGCAAAAATTTGTATGGGAAAAATGCAATAATTTTCAAAAGCTTAAAACGCATATAAAAAAAAAATAACGCATTTTCAATATTTTTGTAATTTCAATATGATTTAAATAGAAGATCGTTATATGTAGGTAATTTTCTGGACCATGTTTTGGCTAAAATGCAAAACAAATTCAGAGTCAAACCTAAGGTTTTTTTTTTGAACCGTCAAAGTGATACTCGTAGTCATGTATTTTTTCACGTATGAAACTATTTTTTGCTATAAGATAATTATGCGTACCAAATTTTATTGATCTGGATTCATTTTTTTCCGGATATATACTAGATTACCGATTTGTTTTATTTTAATACCAAATATTTCTTTCTGTAACATAATAATGCGTACGAATTTTTATTGATCTAGGCTAATTTTTTGTGGATTTTTTGAAGATTTTGAGAAAAATTCCGTTATCATAAAACTCATTCTCGTAAAATTTCACGATTCTAAAGCAACTCCTTCCATTTTTGTCCCATCGCTATATGGGCTCGTTACACTGTGCGGTGTTGCTCCAGAAGCCCCTGGTCAACGAAAAGCTAATGATAATCCAGAAAATACGTTACGTTATGACGACCTGAATCATTGGCCGACACATCAGCTATTAGAAAAAGATGATTGTTGCACATCCAGAAGTAGAACTGAATACATAAAATGTAATGTTGGTTTGTGCATTCCTTGCTTCGAAAAATACCACACACTAAAATAAATACAATTTAATATAATTTCAGGACACTTATTTCTAATTTAATAATCTTTGTATTAAAAATATCTGTAAAATATTTGTTTTCTATTTGATTTTATTAAAATATACTAAAATACCCAAAACGTATTCTGATTTTCTCTTTGAAAAGTGAAAACCTCAGTTGTGCCCAGCGGTCCCATCGCGGTTGGACCACGCTTTTCCAAAAAACCAAGAATAAAAAATTGAAAACATTTACATACTTATGCTTTCTCTCTTCTACGATCGATCTTAATTTATGGAAAAAAAAAACCAAAAAATTAAAAAAAATAGTGGGACAAATAGGGGTAATAAACATATGTATTTACATTATTTTGCTTATATTTTTAAATTGTAACCTGAATTTAATTAAAACTTAATCTCATATAAACTTAATAAATAAAAAGTTATATAAACTTAACTTAATCTTATATAAATAAAACTTCTTGTGCAATGGAATTATTCATGCATTTTTCAGTTTCATACATTATTTATACACATTTTTTGTGTACATAATTCTTTTTTGTACTTCTATTTTCAAAAAATCAAGATTTTTCAAGTACTTGAAAATTCGCTTGGTTTGAACTTGAAAAAACCAAGCAAAGCAAGCTTTGTATCAAACCAATCAAGCGCAAGCTTTTCTGCTCTGCTGCGCACAAAAACTTGAAGCGCTTGAAATTTTCGGCAATATACTTGGAAAGATTGAAATGTTCGGCAAAAGCTTATAAGCTTGCAAGTATCCAAATAGTTAAAATAGCTCAAATTGGGGAAGTTTGTTGTCTTGGGGGTCGCTGATTGCGGTTCTGATGTCGGAATATAAAAAGTTGTTTGGACACTAGGGTGGACCGTAACAATACTTTTTGTGATTTTGACAGATTTTGCCCTTTTTTGCAATCTAAGTCGGATCAATTATTTGGATTCTGATGTTAAGAAGATGTTGTTCTGAGATTATAAAGTTGCATATATCGAAGGGGAAGCAAAATAGGTAAAATCTAATAATTTTTTGGGGGTTACTATAGGAGGAAGCATTTTTGAGTCACACAAATAGGGGGATCTATCACTCCCCCATTTTGCAAATTTTTAGGGGGAGACGTTGAAACACGTGTTTAACTCTCCACTGTAAATCAAATTGTAAGTCATACACGTGTTTTGGTTCCTCCCTAAAAATATGTCGAATGGGGGGATAATAGACCCCCTATTTGTGTGTCTCAAAAATGCTTCCTCAAATAGAAACCCCACAAAAATTGGTTAGATTTTACCTATTTTGCTTCCCCTTCGAGATATGCAACAACATAATATCGAAAGATATCGAAAATTCCTCAAAAAATTCTCGAAAAATCTTCGAAAAAATAGAAAAAGTGCCATATCTCAAGGGGAAGCAAAATAGGTAAAAATTAACCATTTTTTGGGGCTTTCTAAGGAGAGAAGCATTTCTGAGACGCATAAATAGAGGGGTCTATCAATCCCCCATTTTGCACATTTTTAGGTGGGACATCGAAACACATCAGATTTCAAATAATTAGCCCGATTTACAGCACAAAATATTTAAAAAAAAGCGACCCATATTTTTCACAAAATATTTTTAAAACTATTTGGGTACACCCTTGTGCCCAAAAAATTTTTCTTTAACTATACTTTTCTTAATCAAGTAAGTTGAGTTAGTTGAAAATTCACAAACAAATTCAAGCTTTTCAATCTCTTGAAGTATGTTTCAAGTCTGCTGCCGCTTGTTTTTACTTCGTGTCGTAGATCACGCGTTCATAAATTCGTGCAACAAGCTGACGTCGACTTGATTAATTTCAAGTATACTTGAACTTGATTGAAAATTATCAAGTTTAAGCGCGCTTGTATTCATAAATTTAGCAAGTACTTGAAATTGCAAATGAATAGGCTTGTGCAGGATGTATTTCCCATTTGAGAGTGGATCTACTGGAATTATTTGAAAGTATCAAAAGGTGGTATCAAAAAAAGGTATCAAAGGTGAAAACCCAATTGCTTTGGGTCGGTTGGAATTTGCTGGAGCAATTATAATTTTCCAGCAAGGCAACGACCCGAACAACTTTTGTAAATCGTAGAAAAATTACCTTCCAAATAAGGTCTTCGGAACAGCGAAGTGACTCATTCTCATTGCAATGTATGGGTAATTCATACTCGACAGCCGGAAGCTTACAAATCCACACCAAATAACTAAACATAACATATGAACTGTGGGACAGTGTTCAGGTTGCATGGAATGAAGTAGTTCTTGACTGAATATTCAGTTTCGGCCTTTATTGTCAGTTACGACTGTTCGACCTCAATATGGCCGAAACCTAAACTTCAAAATCTAATGCGAAATTTCATATTTTGTATGACAAACGACAAAAAAATTGTTGAAAATATTTAATATTAATTTTATATTAAATTATTTATTATATGAATGAAATTTAATGTTTCCTTTTTACTTTACTATGCACTTGTCCCATCCTACATAGATCGAGACTGAAATGCCTGAAATGAAGATGTGCCCAAAACCTTTCCGGAAACTTTTAATAAGATATTATTTATTCAAAAAATCAAAAAAAAAAATCAAATTTTCATATCAATATTCAGTTTCGGGTTCGGGCGAATACTACAAAAGGGTCTGAATTTTGGTTTCGGCCAAGGATGCCTAATCATATTGTAGAAGTTCCGATGTTACCGATATGCAACATGACCAATATGAAAATCTTACAATTCGTAACAATTTTTATAAAAGTTGATACGGTGCAATACTGATCACTTAACACTTTTAGTAATCTTGTTACCGAAATTTGTTACCGGCCCTTGTATTCGGTATTCTGTACACTCGGTAACGCTTTCAAAAGCCGTAAGCTCGTTTAAGAACAAATAACACGCTTTCCTTGCATCTGGCTGTTTTGCTTGTTACCACCTAAGGAGATGGTAACAATATTCACTGGTAACGCTTGCTTGTAGAATACCAAAAGGATGTAAATGTTACCAAAAGGTGAGTTTCTTCGGTAATAAGATTAACGTTACCGCGACAGAATCGATCTGTAAATGGTTATAATATACTGTTTGTTGTTGCTTATGCAAATTACATTTGAAATAACTGTAACAACTCCTATGGATTCTGATAGCCATTGGTCCATAGAACATATCGTCCAAGGGATTTTTCTGGGTTAGCTCAAATAACCAATTTCTTCAAGATTACATTTTATACTGTGGGGTAGTAGTTAGATTCCTTTATTATAATTATAAGCTTTTATTTAACTTGCTTCGTTCGTATGTATGTATGTATGTATGTCCGCAAATCTTGCAAACAATTTTTCGACAGCTTGTGGGTCTCCGATTATGCTGAAATTTAGCATACGTGTGTAAGGCCGGTGACAATGCAATGTTATGAAAAATTTTTTTGCCACACCCCCTTTTACCGCCCACAAATCAATAAAAATGCTATACCCCGAAAACTACTAGGCGGATTCAGATAAAATTTTGGTAGTAAATTTCCTTTAAGTAGAAAATGAGGTCTAAGAAAAAAATTTGACCACACCCCCTTTTACCGCCCACAAATTAATATATCTCCAAAACTACCGGGCTGTTTCAACTGAAATTTTGGCAGTAAATGTCCTTCAAGTATTGCATGGGTTAGAAAAAAAATGTTGCCACACCCCCTTTTACCGCCCACAAATCAATAAAAATGCTATATCTCGAAAACTACTAGGCCGATTCAGATGAAATTTTAGTAGTTAATTTCCTTCAAGTAGAAAATGGGGTTTAAAAAAAAATTTAAAAACACCCCCTTTTACCGCCCACAAATTATTATATATCTCCAAAAACTACCGGGCTGTTTCAACTGAAATTTTGGCCGTAAATGTCCTTCAGTTATTGCATGGGTTAGAAAAAAATGTTGCCACACCCCCTTTTACCGCCCACAAATCAATAAAAATGCTATATCTCGAAAACTACTAGGCCGATTCAGATGAAATTTTAGTAGTTAATTTCCTTCAAGTAGAAAATGGGGTTTAAGAAAAAAATGTCACCACACCCCCTTTTGCCGCCCAAAAATTTGTATATCTCCAAAACTACCGGGCTGTTTCAGTTAAACTTTTGGCAGTAAATGTCCTTCAATTATTGCATAGGTTAGAAAAAAAATGTCACACCCTCTTTTACCGCCCACAAATCAATAAAAATGATATATACCCAAAACTACTAGGCCGATTTAGCTGAAAATTTGGCAGCACATTTACATCAAGTAGGAGATAGGGGTTGAAATTTGGCCACACTTCCTATTCCCGCCCACAAATCAATAAAAATGCTATATCATAATAAAGTACACAATGCAATAAATAATGTAAATGGTATAAATAATGTTAATATGTACTGTTAAGGTTAATGGTCTAAAAAATTAAAATGCTATATGTAAGGCTTTCAAAATAAAAGATGTTCATAATAAACCTTTAAGACTAAAAAGTAAAAAATAAAAAAATATAAAAAAAAATTTTTTAAAAATAAGCTTTTATTTAAAACCAAAACGTGAACTAAAAAGAAAAAAATAAATTTCATTGACATTTGTCATATATGTACAGCCATGGACACATAAATAGCACAAATGTCAACTTATTTTTTAAACGTTTCGTTTGAACCTAATAATGCATATATTAACTGTAGTTATTATTTTTTGAGACTCCAGTGTGACGTTGTTTAAAACTCCGAAAGAGATGTACGGTTACTTACTTTTATTTGCTCAGGTCATTTCTTTCTGTATAGGCATGTACGATCTGCTGTGGTCATATAAATAGCACACATGTAAGATGGTGAATAAAAGTTAAAAATATCGGGGTTTGTAAAAATTGTAGAGTTTTATTCGGTTAATTTCGCCGATTCTAAATAAAATGGGTCGTGGCAAACATTGCACTCCGGAAAAAAGGTCTATAATTGACGAACTAAGTGAATAAGCAAAAAAACCATCTGAAATCGCGGATATTCGCAAAATTTCGCCAAAAATGGTCTATAATGCACTTAAGCTGGTTACATCAAATGGTTAAAATAATTTCGAGATTAAGCCGCGCAATCCTAGACGTAAAACCAGCGCTTCCACTGATTTATTGTTCTGAATGACTTTAGTTCGCAAAAGTAAGGCTGATCCTTTCAAGACAGCAAAGCAAATTATGAGGGAAATAAATGAAGAAAATAACCTTAATGTTGCAAGAAAACTAGTATCTAGGAGACTACATGAAGCTAATCTTTATAGGCGCATTAGCCGAAGACAGCCGCTCTTAACCAAAAAAAATTTAAAGGATCGGATAGCGTTTGCAAGGGCCCATGTGAATAAAGAAGACCAATTTTGTAAGAACGTGCTCTGGACTGACAAAACTAAATTTAATAGGGTTGAACCAGATGGAAAAACTTTTGTTCGGCGCCCCAAACGCCAAGAGTTGAATCTGAAGTATACAAAAAAATCCTTAAAGCATGGATGAGGGAATTTAATGACTTGGGGAGCTTTTTCCTGGCACGGCGTTGGGCCAATTTTTCGTATACCAGGAATAATGGACAAAAATATGTATTTAGATATTCTTAATAACCAGATGGAACCATTTGCATTTGAGAACATGCCTATTAGGTGAATTTTTATGCACGATAATGATCCAAAACACACAGCAAAGGTTGTGATTGATTGGCTAAAAAAGGAAAAAATAAATATTTTGAATTGGCCGGCTCAAAGCCCAGACCTCAATCCCATAGAAAATTTATGGAATGATGTGAAGGTCAGCATAAGCAACCAAAATTTCGAAATTAAGATGAGTTATGGAGTGGAATTGAGAAGGCTTGGTACTCTATTCCGAAGGATTGGGTCAGGAAGCTTGTGAAGAGTATGGGACGAAGAAGTCGGGCTGTTTTGAACAATTCGGGATACAGTACCAAGTACTAGTAAACATATTCGTAAGCTCATTGTAAAATAAAAATAAATCACTATGTCTTCTTTTCAGAATCCAACTTGTGCTATTTATACGTCCACTTCAGCTAAGGAACAATTTCAGATTTTTCATTAATTTTCTAATTTTTAATTCATAGTTACAAAGTTACTACTGTTTTTAAGTTTATAATGTTTAAACTCAAACCCCATGAAATAAATTCTTGTTATCCTCTATGTATTTTATTTAAATTTATGTGAAACACCCTACATGTATTTTTGTGCTATTTATGTGTCCACGGCTGTATATAGTAGGTATATTCTAGATTCAGAAGAACCTCTTCCTTGGTTACCCATCATCATAATAAAAGCGTACGTAAATAGGAAAGTTCTAGGGATGTATATAAATTTAGAAACTTTCAAAATGTAAAATACATTTAAATTTTAAAAGCTTAAGGCACTGATATTGTGAAGTAAGCCTGCATAATGGATCGCGGTTTATATATAGACAAGCCCACTAAAAGATTCAATTCCACTGATATTGTATAGTAAACTTGTATATTTTCCATTTTGAAAATTTCTAAATTTATATTTATATTTATTATTTATATTTCCCTAGAACTTACCTAGGGTCTATTACTCGCAAAACATCATTATACAAAATAACTGGCTCTTCTCCTTAAGTATTTCCCAAAAGAAAAATTAAGAAATCTGCAAAAAATATTTAATTATAAAAGTAATAGTTTGTATATTATGCATCTAAAACTAAGTCAAACACACATACATACAAAATACACAATGTTCGTAAGTTTATAGTTAAAAACATATGTATTTTAAGCTAAAATTCAAAGTAGTAAAATATGTAAATATTAAAGTGTTATAAATATTCAAATATTATATTAAATTTTAAAAATTAAAATATTATATTAAATATTGAAATTAAAATGAAATAATAATGTAAATATTAATGTAAAGTTCAAAAGCATAAAAAATTTTATTATTAGGTTATAGCATCGTTCATTTGAAGGTTCTCTCATCATCAGTGCTGAAAACTTTTTGGTACCAACAGCAAATGTCTGCAACCACAAATGGCATGGCAATTTGATGAAACCTTTCCCCGTCATCGTCCTCGTCGGACTCTGTTGGCAATTGATTTGTGAAATACTCCAGATGGTGGTGAAGAAAATGTATTTTAGAGACGTTGATATTCCTAGCTCTGTGCAATTTCGTTTGACCAGTTTTGTTCCAAGCAGTCGGATAGTCTTAACTTAAAATTGCATCAAAAGTTTAGGTTCTCATTAGTTTGAACATATCAGGTCAATATCAATAACGAAAATTCAACTAATACTTCTTTGTACTGTTTACTGTCCTTCTTTTAATTTGGCCTCACTGTGGATTTTTTTAATTCAAACTTTTATTATGTTTTTAACGATTCCTAGTTTTAAATGTAGGAGAGGCATCAAAATTGTATCCATTTCTACGAGAGGCGAATGAATAGCATTGAAGTTTGTTTTGGAATTGCTACTTCTTGGTTGCCAAACATGTTTTTCGTATTCAATTCCTTTGAACCGAGTGTTCCAAAGGCAAAAAAAGCACATTTTAATGTACACTTTATACTTTCATTATTTTATTACATTTAACACTTCTACTATATTTTAAAATATAAGACCCCCTGTGCGAATATAAGGGGCGTTAATATTTCCTAATTCGAAAGAACATTAAATTTTAAACAATTTTACTGAAGGTTTTAAATCAAAATTTTACTTAATTTAGGAGTAAAAAGAAACTAACTACACCCCATAGTATAAAATGTGACCTCGAAAAAAGTCGGTTTTTTGAGTTAACCCTGAAAAATCCCTTGGACAACGGTATGTTTATGAAACAATAGCCATCAGGAACCATTGGAGTTTTTGCAGCTATTTTTTGGTGTCGCACAGTGTTATTGTTTTCATTAAACTTTTAAACACATTATAAAACATTTAACCAATAATTAACCAATAAAAAAAACTAAGTATTTATATATGTTTTGATGAAAAATATAGCTACTTAATTTTAACGTGTTCACTTTAGCTACTAGTGTATCTGAAATATAAAATAATCAATATAATCTTTCAAGATAAGCTTTAATCAGCTCTTTAGCAACAATTTTCAAAATCTCTTTAGTGTTAATTGTAAGTTTTTCAAATTATAAAGTTAAGTCTATTTACAAATAGTAATAAATTGTATGTCATTTATTCTACAGAAATTTCTTGAGTCTCTTGTTAGTTATTGTCTGCAGATGACAGCCATAAATATGCAAATAATTTCCATAATGAATTGTTTACAATTTGTTCGCACAAATTTATATCAATTGTTTAATATTGTTCTTGAATACTTTTCAATTAGTAAACTACAGCAAAGTTAAATAAAGACAAGATTGAATTGTTTTTTTTATAATTTTCTTTTTGTTGAAATTTAATTTGATGATACAGTTACTCAAATACATACATACATGCATACATTAAACATATAAAACATATAATAGATACACATAAGCACTAAAATTAAAAAAAATTTATCATTGGATAAATGGAAGCTGCAGCCTCTTAGTTTCCAAACACAAAACCATCTGTTGAGTTGTTACCAAAATGATTTAGTGAGAAAATGTTGAGAATTTCAAAAAGGTGCAAGGGATAGATAAGATAAAGGGAAAAATGAGAGTATCAAAACACTTCGTTATAGCATCATGTTACAACTTTATTTCGTCGCGTGGTTTAGAGTCTCTTTTTCTTTGTACACTCAAACAGCGAAATTTTTGCATAAAGTCGACCACGTAAACTAATTTGATCAATTCGTTTGCGTTCAACGCTAAGCGCTATTTTCCCAACACAGTCTTAAAATGAAAAGAAGACACAACAACGTCAGCTGATGACAGCGGCCTTATCTTGTATATATTTATTTGTTATAGTTTGTAGCGTATAACTTGAGGAAAACTTGGTCAAAACAAGACAATTGCAATATTTGCAGAGTAATCCATGCAGTGGCGTTCATTTTTGTTAATACTGCCTGTTCAATAAGTTTCTAGAATTACACATACGAGAGGGCGGTTTTACGTCCGCCATTTTATTTTTCTAAAATTGGTACTACTTATGAATAGCGTAAAGGATCGTCGATTGACTGATAGAGATTTATTAGAAGTCGTAGGCATCGCATTTTGCAGTGTGCGCCATATTTTAAGGGCAGTTTTGTGTTTTAAAAAGGTGTGTACACAATGGGTGCCGCATTCGCTAAAAATGGAACAAAAACACATTCGAATGAGACTTTCTCAGCAACATTTGTAGCGTTTTAAAGAAGATAAAAATGATTTTATACATCGATTCATCACTATGGATGACACTTGGGTCTACCGCCATGACCCTAAATCAAAACAAGGAGCTAAGAATTGTGTGAACTAAAGAGCTGCACAAAACATTCTATTTACGACACTTCACTACTGTACAGTACTTCAGTGCACTGCATTTCATTGTAGCGTTGACATCGCATACACAAGTTACAAGTTAAAGCTCAGCAACGAAACAAGCACTTCATGATTTGAAATGTTATTAAATGTTATGATGCAGAACAGAAAATCGAAACATTAAGCAACAATAGAGTAAAGTAACAGTAAATCATAGCAAATAAAGCTAGTGTTTGGTTCATCGTCGATTATAAACTGACTGACAAACAAACAAAAAAAAAAAGCCATTCTTTTTACCTGTAAGTAGTTTCGTGACAGTGCAGTAAATTCTACTTCAGTTTTGTTCTATTGCTTGAATGTTTTATTGTCTCTTCGTGCAGTGTTCGTTTGTATATCAAAATCTTTCTTCACTTAGTGCTTGTTTCGATATGAGATAGTAGGTAAGCGAAAGTAATTTAAAGCAGAGCTGATGGCTTTGCAAGTCATTTGTACAGTGATTATGCAGCTCTTTAGTGTGAACCTGGTACTTCGGCTCCTAAGCGAGTTCTTGTTCAGAAATGTGCAAAGAAGGTTATGGCATCAAATTTTTTGGATGCAAAAGGGATTTTGTTGGTGGATTATCCCCAAACTGGAAAAACAATTAAGTTTGAATATTATTGCAACCTTTTGGATCAGCTCGATGCAAAGATACGTGAAAAAAGATCCGGTTTATAGAAGAAAAAAGTAATTTTTCATCAGGACAACGCGCATGTTCACAAAAGTCAAAAAAATATCGCTAAAATCGGTGAATTAAAGTTCGAACATCCTCCCTATTCGCCAGATCTAGCTCCCTCTGACTTCAGGCTGTTCTCACATCTCAAAAGATTCTTCATGTGTGGAAAACGATTTTCATCAAACGAAGAGGTGATGGAGAATGGTATTTTGGAGACCTTTCAAAAGGCCACTACAGCGATGGAATACATAAATTAGAGTACTGTTGGCACAAGTGTATTGAGCTTCTGGAAGAATATACTGAATAATGAATAGCAGAAAAATCCTAGAAAAAAAGGCCACAAAACAAAATCGAAATAAGACCCCGAAAACGGGGCTTTATTTCATTTTGAAATAACATCCTACGAAATAAAGCCCCCAACATAAGGGATGCTCTTCCCGTCTCTCTAAACTTATTTTTTTCAGCCAAGTAGCGCTTGATGTGGCGAAGCTCTGGGGAGTTTGGTGGATTCTGCTCATTACAAACAAATTTTACCCCATTTTGATTAAAAATCTCTATAGTTGACTTAGAGTAATGGGCGTACGTACTTATTGTGACTTTTGTAAGAAAAGTTGATATAACTTTATTGATATAACTATAAAGTTCCTGGCAAAATTTTTCCAGTTGAATTTTGCTGACTGATACATAGGCATTATGGCCTTTATGTTTTGTATAGAATTGTTGAGCTGGCAAGACTATAGAGTCCATTATTAGGTATGTCTTATTGTCTATTATAATGCAGTTAATATTCTTAAACAAGACGCTCACGTAACCTGGTAACCTAACCTGGGTTTTCACGGATGAATTTGTTTTCAGACTTTTTCGAGCATTTTCGTTCTAAAATGTCGATGTTGTTTCTTTTCTTGAAACCATTTACCGACCCCATTTTATTTCATTATGAAATACTGCCCCAATTTTAAAAATGTAATAAAGCCCCCAAAATAGAAAATAATACCCCAAATATTCGTGTTGTTGTTTTGTATAGAAATGCTTGGGGCCTTATTTCATATGTAGTTTGGGGCCTTATTTCCTGGGGCCTTATTTCATAGAGCCGTTTTTTATTTCTATTTTAGAAAATTATTGAACAACCTGGTACGTATATTTATGCAAGTACTTTTAATTTAAGAATTTTCGTATATTTACCATGATCACCCAACGTAAATTGAACTCGGAACATTTGTATCGCCAACAGCGCACACTGGCGTTGAAACTTATTCACACTTCTTTGAATTTCCTTCAGTAAAACATTTATTAAAATTAGTATTTTGACTTGGTAAAGTATTACTTCTATATATGAGCTAGTCCCTTTTATTTTTTTCCCTTCAACATTTCTTCTAAATACACCTTCCACCCTTCTATCTGCCATCCTTTTGGGAACTTCCTTACAAAAACACAAAAACTGGCGATTATAATTCATATCCTGAATAGACCTCTTGAGAGGTTATACATTTAAGTTGGTCCTATTACTTTTTTGCCCTTCAACATTACTTCTGAACACACCTAATCCTATCTGCCAACTTTCTGGTGGCCCCCAAACAAAAAACACAAAAACTGGCGATAGATGGCGCTTCTAGATTTTTTCCATATGATTTTTATTTAGTACCAACCTTCAAACGATACGCATAAAAATTTGACAACAATCTGACAATTGATTCGTGAGTTAGCATTTTGTGTGCAACTATTGTTATTGAAAAAAAAAAAATTTAAAGAAGTGAATTTCGAGTTTTGATAAAACATTGCTTTTTGATGTAAAAAAAGTACAGTAGAAACCAAACAATGGCTTGATAAACATTATCCGGACTCTGCTTTATCGAGACAAATGGTAGAAATGTGGATTGCTGAATTTAAACATGGTCGTACAAACACAAATGATGCAGAGCGCAGTGGACACCCAAATCAGACTGTTATTTCACAAAACATCAAAAAAATCCACAAATTGGTTATGAACGATCGCAAATTGAAGGTGACGAGCTAGCTGACATTGTAAAGATATCAGATGGTAGTGTTTTTACCATTTTACACGAACATTTGGGTATGCGAAAGCTCTGTGCAAAGTGGGTGCCGCGTGAGCTCACAGTCGACCAAAAACAACAACGAATTGATGCTTCAGAGGAGTGTTTGGCGCTGTTAAACCGCAATAAAATCGAATTCTATCGTCGATGTGTGACAATGGATGAAACATGGCTTCACTATTACACACCAGAATCCAAAAGACAGTCAGCTGAGTGGACAGCAGTCGACGAACCGAATCCAAAGCGAGCAAAGACCCAACAGTCGGCTTGTAAGGTGATGGCGTCTGTATTTTGGGATGCGAAAGCAATAATATTCATCGACTATCTCCAAAAAGGAACTACCATCAACAGCGATTATTACTGTGCACTTTTGGATCGATTGAAGGCTGAAATCGCCAAGAAACGGCCACATTTGCAAAAGAAAAAAAAGTGTTGTTTCACCAAGACAATGCACCGTGTCACAAATCATTGGCAAAATTGAATGAATTGGGCTTCAAATTGCTCACCCACCCACCGTATTCTCCAGATTTAGCCCCCAGCGACTTTTTCCTGTTTTCAGATCTCAAGAGAATGCTTGCTGGGAAGAAATTTAAGTTCAATGATGAAGTAATCGCTGAAACGGAGGCCTATTTTGACGAGAAAGAGAAATCATACTATAAAAGTGGTATCGAAAAGTTGGAAAATCGCTATACTCGTTGCATCGCTCTCGAAGGCAACTATGGTATGTTGAATAATATAACCGAGGTTTATCAAAATTTTGTTTTTTTCTTACTTATCCTACGTACTTACTGAATGACCTGTTATCTCTCCTGAGATAATAGTCCCCCCTAGAGGGACTTGTTGACGCAAATTCAAAACTTTAACCCCTACCAAAATGTGGCTTTAAAAAGTTTTCACTTCAAAAATCCAAAACCTTTACTTTGAAAATTCAAAAATTGACTTTAAGGCAAATTCAAGACAAAACTTGCCAATTTTTTTTTTCATTTTCTATTTTTTATTTGCAATACGCTATCTTCTTGATTTCGTGCCATATTTGTAAAAATTAGTTCTTTTGGCTAGCATTTAAACTGAGATAAGTAAGATCTATAAACTGGTTGCCACAACAAAAGCATGCTAAATCGTTTATTTCTTGAGTTGCTTGCTTTATATCTTTGTTTGTGGACTTCTTCGTTCGTGGAAAACGTCACTGTTAACCACAAATTCATGTTTTATTAACGTGCTTTTGTTTAAGCGCCTATTTGTATGTAGAATATGTATGTGTGTGAGATAGGTTGTGTTGAATGTCTGATTGTTGTGGCCACGCTTTTGGAAGATAGATTTGCTGGCACGAATTGTTTTACATACTTTCATCATAATGAGTTTCTTATGATTTTCAGTCAGCTTTTAACAGGCTTGCTTAAAGCAAGCAAATAAAGTCTTCATCAAACGAATTTAAACGAACAAGTTGTAATAGTTAAAATAAGAAAAAAAAATAAAATGAATTTAGATTAAGTTAAAAAAAAAATATATATATATAAAGTAAACGAATAAAAATAATTGTTAAGTAATTATAAAACGCAAAATGTGATAGTGAACTACAGTATTGAATTCTAACCAATTAACCAAGAAACCAACTAAACCAACCAAATGAGCCCAAACTACAATTGTGAATAGAAAGTTAACTACGCTGGCAGTGATTGGCATCATCGAGAGTTAGCCACCAACCAGCAACGTAAACAATGACTGATTCAGAACCAGTCAGTTTGGAGTTTATTGAGGATCCATACTTGCCAAAATTGGATAATCTTATAACACCATCATTGGATGAAATAACAGAATTTGACCAGCGACTAGCACCAACGCAGCAGCAACAACAACAGGCGCTTGGTCTAGATGTTGCTGCTGAACACAGTGGCCTGGATTGGTCCGATGAAACTGAATCATATCTGCGCAATTTGACGCTCGATCAAATATTCTATGATGTGGATTCAGATTATATGAATACGCTTGAGTTGCAAACCGTCGAGACAGAGTTTGTAGCCGCAAAATTGTCAACGCAATCGCCCTTGTCGATTGCAAAGCGGTTTCGTTTGAAATTCTTTACGCGACAATCTATGCGTGAGGTTAAAGTGACGTTTATTGACTTCTCAAAACCGTATTTGGCACGCATCTCAAGCAGTGATAATTATAAAAAGTTTTTAAATATCGGATCTTCAACAACGGCGGCAGGTGCGAGTGGTACGAATGAGTTGTATTGAAATTGTCAATGTTTTAAAAAAGGGGCATATTTTGTTTTAAGTATCTCTACTCTTCCGGACATTTTTTCAAACTAACCCGATTATTCTGTATCACGAAAAGGCACACCGACGCACAGTGGGCCCAAATGGACTTTTGCGTCTCAATATGTGACTTTCTTGCCTCTTGGAATAATTAAGCCAAATTTCGAATATATTATCTATGATATTCAATTCAAAATTCATGTTGGTTTTTAGTACTAAAATTTTATTTAATATTAAGAAATATGCGATTTTGGCTTGATTTGCGCATTTCAAAATTCTGTAACGTTCTTGTCTTTTGCAATAATTAAGCCAAATTTGGAATAGATTTTCTATGATATTCAATAAATCAGTTGATTTACTTTTTTAAAATTTATTTTAGTTTTTAGTCTAACATTTTTTTTAAATTTAAAAAAATACTATTTTGGCTTTCAAAAATCTGTTCCTTTTGGAATTTTTGAGCCAAATTTGGGAATATTTTCTTTGATTTTAAATAAATCACTTAAAGTACTTTTCTAAAATGCATTTTAGTTTTTAGTACTATTTTTTTTTTTATGTTAAAAACTATGTCTGTAACTTTTTTGTCGCTTGCAATAATTAAGCCAAATGTGAAATATATTGCCTGAAATATTAAGTAAATAATAGAGCCCTGCATGAATATATTCATCAAGTGAATATACCCTGATTCTCTGCTGTAGCAGTCACTGCAAGCAAAGCTGCAAGCGAATAAATGTAAACAACAGGTCGTGTAGCAACAGGCCTTGTAGCGCAAGAGAATATCTTTTTATTTGTTCTCTGTTCTCTTTTCATACACTCTTGCACTGAGGTGAGCTTGCGATCCACGCGTTGTTTGAGTTTTATTTCTGAGCACTTAATAAACTACACGAATACTCAGGAATCTGCTGCAGTCCTGAATAAGAATCAGGTATGTTGGTTTTTCCCCGCAATAAGCTTTTTGTTATTCTTAATGCATATTTGTGTTATTTTTGTTGCTTTATTCGCTACCTTCGATATAAATAACACTAAAACTGACGCAAATAGCTTATATCGGCCGTAGCTGAACTCCTAGTGGGGTCAAATATATGAATAGGTCCTATTATTTTTTGTCCCTCAACATTTCTTCGGAACACACCTACCCCCTATCTGTCACCCTTCTTTGGGTCCCTATACAAAAAACACAAAAGCTGTCGAAAATAGTTTATATCGGCCGTAGCTGGACTCCTAGAGGGGTCAAATATATGAGTAGGTCCTATTATTTTTTGTTCCTCAACATTTCTTCCGAGCACACCTACCCCCTATCTACCACCCTTCTTTGGCTCCCCATAGAAAAAACACAAAAGCTGTCGAAAATAGTTTATATCGGCCGTAGCTGAAATCCTAGAGGGGTCAAATATACGAGTTGGTCCTATAACTTTTTGCCCCTCAACATTTCTCCCGAACATACGTAACCCCTATCTACCACCCTTCTTTGGGTCCCAATAAAAAAAAAAAACAATTTTCTACGACCGAACGAATAAAAAATATTGGCTAAATAATATCAGGGTATGAACGCTGATATTTTTGTTATTTTTTATTGCTTTATTTACTACCAGTTGGTGTTAGTAAAGCATCGTCCTCTTATTCTCTTCGTTTCTTATATCTGAGTGTATGAGCAGGTATGAGCAAAACAGAAAAGGGATAGAGGACATTTTTTATTCTATAGCAAGAATATGAAATTTCACCAACATTTTACGCGTATCGGCGCAGTTGAAACCATTTTTCACACAAAATTTGATACAAACTCGTTGTTAAATTTTTTCTTCCATCGTAAAAATCGAAGACACAAGACACAAGACAAACACAAGACAAAAAGTTGTTGTAAACAAAACACTGTCACTTTACCAAATGTCAACGAGAGACGCTGATATTTGGCAGCCTTGTCATAGGCACATGTGGCAACCTACTAAAACAATGTTTCGAATCGGACAGTTAAGTCCGGTTCACAGTGTGACTTAACCTTTTTTTTTTGAACAAGGTGGTATTGTTCCGAAATTTTGAAAAACCATAAAAAAAAACGCAGATTGGGTCGCGCCGTGGGTGTTAAACCCAAGTAAACGACCGAATCAACTCAAACCAAAAATAATGTATGTTGTCAAAGGGCCAAACTAACATAATCACTGCAGTGACAGGTGATATCACTTTCGCGCTCACCTGGCGAAAATTCGAAACCGACTGATGCAAAAATGCATCACTATCTTGAAATGGGTTAAAATAGAAGGATTTTTAGGGGTCCACCCTAGAGTTGACAAATTTTTTTTAAGTTGACATCAGATTTAAATTCAGTGACCTAAAAACACAAACAATATTTTAGAGGTTCACCCTAGTGTCAAAAAAGGAGCTATCCAAATCCTTCTGGAAGCCTCAGCAGATCATCATTTTACCTTCATTTGTGCTCTAAAAACCTACACAATTCATTAAAAAAACCCCCATTAGTTATGATCCGGAACGCTTTTTATGCCGAACAATATTTGTGCTGCTGCTGCGCAATACTTCTCACTCGCAAAAAACTCACTTTTTATGATTGCTAGTGAACGATTGAGCTCTGCTGGCTTCGCTTTATTTGTCGTTCGTGTGAAGTATTACAAATTATTTTATTGTAGGGAACGATTAAGAGAAGTATTTTTATTTAATCGTTCTCCGCACTCTGGAATATTGGTCATAAAATAATAAAAAAGCTTAATCAAATCAAAAATCAACTTTATAATAGAAATGAAGCAAGTTTAAATGATGCGCATAGCTAAGCAAATTGAATTCAAGCATGTGTATACTTTTGAAATTGAACACGATCAAATACTAAGAAATAATTTTTAATACTGCGCTATTGCGTTAGCACTTAAATGCGGCTAAAAAAGTTCCACTTAAAAAAAATTTAGAACATTGGAAAATGGGTCGTGACAAATCAAATGGAACTTGAATCGTTTATTTAGCTTTTTACTGCTAAACCACATAAAATAGAGACCGAAAATTCCGGTATGGAGCGAACTTTCACTACCATAATTTTTCTAAAAAAAAATTAAGAACATTGGAAAGGGGGTTTGACACCACTCAAACATGTGGCAAACATCGTTTTCTTCTCTTCAATACTGGAGAATTTTACGAGAAATTTTCTTTATATTTTTATGAAAACTTTGATTAGAAGAATGATTTTGCACCTATTTTAAAACTTTAACTGTACTTAAAGTCTACCACCGTTTAATAAATCTAACAGTTTAGAGTTCTCCAACCTTAAAATATTGAGACCAAGATTTTTAGCTACACTGAAAATGTGTAAATTTGTATTAAAACAAAACAAACATTTTTTGTTTCAGCTTAGAAACAATTTTTTATCTTAATTGTTGTATATAATCAGTTCATGTATAGTTTAACTATTATCTATTTAAACTATTGTCTAGTTTAACTATTGTCTTATTTAATTATTTGTTTTCTCTTCTACTCATTGCTTCATTACCGGGGTACAGTTTGTGAGTATTAAAAAATATAAAAATATACAATTTACAAAATCAATATTAATGAAAAATTTTTCAAAATTCATAATTCTTCAGCTTATGATAAAGTTTTCGAGGAAGTTGTTTTTCTCAGAGGTATCAAGAAGAATATCTTAAAAAAAATAATTTAGGTTTGCCATATCTTAAATGCTCGTTAAAAATTGTACTTAGCTAGTGATGATAACATAATTTGCATATTCATAATCTATAATAATTTTGTATCTTTCAACTCGCAGATACACAAAAAATGTCCGAGCCACAATCTCCAGCTGCATCTGTCGCTTCAGCAGATATTGCCGCTGAATTTGCAGCGCTCACAGTTGAGGAGCAAGAACAACAACGTGCCGAATGGAGTCAGGTAATTGAATAGTTTTTTTTCTAATTTAAAAATTCAATTTAATTGCTTACTCTACTCTCCGCATAGGAACTCGCACGTGTCGAAGAGGAAATTAATACTTTGCGCACAGTGTTGGCTTCAAAAACTCGTCATGCTTCTGACTTAAAACGCAAGCTTGGCATTACGGTCTGGAAGGAGATTACCGACGATATGAATCAAGGACTTAAGAATGTCAAAGAGAGTTCTGTGTAAGTTTTCACAACAAACGCAACTTATTATTAACATGATTGCTTCATGGCTAATAGTTAATATTTTGTTTGTAGTTTTATTTATTTAATTGCGAAATTATTTTATTTTTTTTCTTAAGTTTCCAATCTGTCGAGTCTAGCGTTGGCAATTTAACAAAAGCTGTACATGACGCTCCGATGTAAGTAATTGTGTTGAAAAATCCCCACGAATGTTTTCACTTCTACTTATCTTCATTCTAATTACTAATCTCTCTAATTTTAACACAATAACTTTATTCTAAAATTTAACTTCAATACTAACTTCTCGTTCCGCTCTAAGATCGCACTCTCATTTGATGTTATTTAAATGTATATGCTTTGTGTTGTTCTAACGTAAATAAATGTTTCCTTTAAGTGAATCCCTAAGATTATCCACATTGTATTTATGATCTAAGCTTATTGGATAACATTAAGGGCGCTTCTTTAAATTGCTTTACTAACTTCTTGCTTAGCTTTTAAATGGCACTCACCTGATGTTCAAATTTGTAAATGCTTCCTTTCTGCGTGTTTTCTTACATCGGCTCAAATTGTATTTCGAATCAATGTTTACTTTGCTGAAACTTTTAATATTGCTTCTTCAAGTTTTTCAACTTTAACTAAAACTTGCAATTAACAAATGGAATGTTGAAATAACAGCTACATATGTATATAGTCAACAAATTTGGGGAAAAAGATAAAAAAGAGCTACTCTTGATTATGTAGTCAATTTATAATCTAACAACAAAATGCACTGAACTATTCGTAATCAAATAGTTTTTTATGTTTATTAATATCTACATATGGCATAGAATCACTAGGGTAGTGAATTTAAAGTTTGATTTTTTGTGAAAATAATTTCATGCTTTTAATAAAATAATTAAGACTATTACTTTATAACTACTCATTAAATATTATATAAATAGGAAAAACTAAAAAAAAAAACGAAATGGCCACTTCAGCCCTTGAAAGGACTTTGACCGAGCTACTTACAATCAATTGTGTTGTGTGTTGTGAAATGTTTGAACATAAATGATCGAGAACTGGACCTACATGTTTTACGCCGACTCCAATCGGCTTATGTTCTCAAGAAGCTTTTCATGGGAGTTTTTTCTCCCTGAGGTTTGTCACTGTCTGCACAGAGGTGACGGCCGAACAGAAAATTTAATTCAATTGAAAAAACTTTCTGTGTCAGGTGGAATTCGAACCAGGGTTCGCTGGCGTATCGGCCACACACTCTACCCACTGCGCTAAGAAAAACTAAACTATTGGTTTTTTTAAATAATATTAACATGTGAGTAGTTTTCGGGTCGGTCGTGCGTTACGTAACAACAAAAATTTTTTCAATTCAGTTTTAAAAATTTAAAATATTAAAATTTTTGTCTATTGTAAATAAATATTGCTTTCATTTTGAATCAATAAAAGAATGCTCCTAATGTGCGATTGCTTTGGTGAAAAAAAGAACAACGAGTTACGTTTGTGTGTCGATTATCAACAGTTAAATCGCGTCACGGTAAAGCAGCAGTTCCCGATGCCCATAATTGACGAATTATTCGTGCAACTAGCCGGTAACAATTATTTTACTACATTAGGCCTCAAAGCAGTATACGGCTTTTACCATGACGAAAGGGCACTATGAATACAGTCTTATGCCGTTTGGACTTGTAAATGCGCTCGCAGTACTTCACGGTATGATGCAAAACTTAATTTCTATGTTGGAACCGAATGCAGCTATTGTTTATTTGGACGATATCGTCTTACCAAGCAAAACGGTGGAAGAGGGACTCAAAAACTAGAACATTTCTTAGAAGTTGTAGGGAAATGTGGGTTGATCTTGCGGCTAGAAAAATGCCAATTTCTAGAGCGTGAAATTGATTTTCTTGGACACAAGATGAGTGGACGTGGCATAGTTTCAGGTGAACGCAAGACAACAGCAATTAAAAATTTTAAAATACAAAAAACCGTAACGGAAGTTTAACGATTTTTAGAGTTGGCTGGATTTTTCAGGAAATTTTTAAAATATTATTTGTTAATATCCAGACCACTCACAAGGTTAACAATGAAAGCAGCTGCTCAACATTTTATTTGGGGCGAAGCAAAGCAAAATGCATTTAATAAACTTATTGAAAATTTGAGTAGCGAACCGGTGCTTACATTATAAGATTATAATGGCATGCACGAAGTTCACACGGCTGCCAGCAGTGTCGGGCTAGCAGCAGTAGCTACTTCTCCAGTCAACGGATCAAGCCAAGTCGTGGAATGCGGTCGACACTTCAGTCAACACTGTACAGAGGTAGAGTCGTGGTATCATAGCTACGAATTAGAGGCACTAGCGGTTGTTGAGGCATTACAACGATTTCGGACGCATCTACTTGAAAAACAATTTACTGTGGTGACAGATTGTTCGGCAATAACTAGCTAGAAAGCAAAATCATCAATTATTCCTCGAATTGCTCGTTGGTGGATGCGGCTGATGGAATACAACTTCGAAACTGTTCATCGTGCTGGTAATCGTATGGGTCATGTCGACGCACTTTTGTGTAATCGTCATGCGAATATTGGCTGCTAACAATGTAATTGCAGGACGAGAAGGTACGTAGAACTGTTGCTATTCTTTAGGGTGTACTTAAGTCTGACCAAGAAAAACAGATTAGAGCTGAATATTCTCTGCGAAATAAGAGACTATAACGACGGGAAGGAGAAAAATATTTATTTGTTGTGCCAAAAGCGGTCCGCTGGCGAATTGCCAAATTCTGTTACGACGAAATTGGATAATCTGGTATCGGAAAAACAATACAGCGAATTTGGAGTCAGTTCTGTTCCCACGCATGATAAAATACGTCAAAGATTATATCTCTGCAAGCGTGGAGTGCTGTTAACACAAACATAAGGGAGGCAAGCCAGGAGGTAGCTTACATGTCGAATGCGTGGAGCCTTTGCCATTCTGACTTTTACACATTGATCATTACCAAGTAAGCGTGGAAATACTCTCGAATTTGCCATCAGTGACGCGTTCAACAAATATCTCGTATTGACTACGAGATACGCCTGTGCGCAACACAAAAACTCAGCCGGTCTTGAAGAAGATAAACGAACTGACAGGATATTTTGGCCTACCAAAACGTATTGTTTCTTATAGAGGCGCAGCGTTTATCTCTAACAGTTTGCTGACTATTGTGCAGTTAACGACATTACTCATATAAAAACCACAGTTGGAACACCATGCGCAAATGGCCAGGTCGAGTGCGCCAACCTAACGATTTTAAGCTTTTTAAGGACTTCCAACAAAAATGCAAAGGAATGGGAATACCAGCTCCGAAAATTGCAATGGAGTGTCAACACTCAGAAAAACTCAACAACATTGTACAGCCCAATCGAACTTATTTTTGATTTTAAACTCGTGGATAATATTCAAAACAAAAATAGCATTGGAGCATATTCAGACTAAACGCGAGGAGTGGAAGAGCGATTCGATCAAAAACATCGGATGTCAGTCATATACAAAGAAGACGATTTGGTCGTTATCGAAAACGTGCCGCAAGCGACAGAAGAATCTCAAAAGCTCGAACCAAAATTCGTGATCCGTATGTGATGACCAAGGTGGTTGGAAACAACCGATACCTGCTGGAAGACATCCCAGGAATGCAAGTTTCGCAACGAAAATTCAGTTCAGTTTATCAGCTCATAAGATCAAGCCGTGGTGCTCAGCTCTGCCAGAATTGGACGATGATGACGAAGAATTTTATGGCTTTACTGAAGAGGAGCTTAACCAGGATGACATCGAGGCGGTGTCGGGATCAGGATCGGCCGAGCTGTCATAAATGTCTTGACGCTACCTAACACTACAAGCAACTAGACAAGACGACCAACACTATGCAAAATATAAGTCGCACGGCTGAGAGCCGACTACCATAACTGTCAAAAAGAAGCAAAAACACTACACGGAGACTCAGTTTGCGACTCAGTGATTAGTGACAGAACATTTTTTGCATTCATTTTGACAATTATGGTAGTTGAGAAAAAAGTACAATCAGCCGCGATGCTACCTTCTTTTCATTGTACCATGCACATACACTGACATTATATAAAAGACGATGTTAAGCAAAAGAACAAAAAAGAACAAAAATAAGTTGCAGTCCGAAAGCGTCATTGAAAAGAACAGTCGGTAATTTTTAAAAACGTATTAAAATTCAATATAATAGATAAACACATATAAAAAAAATTAAAGATTTGTTATTAAAACGGTTTAGGACACTTGTTTATAAAATATTGGTTCTGTGTGACGACTAGTTGCCAAATTACTTGTCTTGTAAAGGCACCGTACCAAATACACATACAAAAAAATTTGGAGAATTGGATAATTTTTTTCAGTCATAGTACACCTACGTGTCATAAGAAAATTGAAAAATTAAATTTTTTTCAAATTCGACATTTTTATACCCCAACGCGTACTGCGTAAGGGATGAATGTTGTGTTTAATGTAAACACCTGCCGTGTAGGCTTAAGTTTACATGTTCCATAACATTGGGACCGAGATATTGCGTCGGTCGACGCCCCTTTGAACTGCGTAAGGGATATATTAACTTTGCCATTTCGTTTGTAACGCCAATAAGGAGGCGTGGCAGGTATAGAAAAGTATTTTTAAAGTATATTTTAGCATCGCCATCTGAGTCGATTTCCGTGTGTCGAAATTACAGCCGTAATTTTCAAGTTATAGCGATGAAATTCAAAATATAAGTTTCTTGTCAAAAAATTAAGATAAAGTTCGAAATTGAGCCAAATCGGATGAAAACCACGCCTACCTCCCATACAGAGTGACTTTATTTTTACAGTAAAGTCTCTTACAAATCCACAAAGATTAAATAAATGTCTTAAAATTTTGCACGTAAGCTTTAATCTTCAATATAAATCCTGACTATGAAATTTGAAAAAAATCGAATAAAAACCACGCCTACCTCCCATACAAAGTGACGTGATCAAAATAGGAAAACTTTCGTAAATATATAAAACTGAATGCCAACGTGTCTGTCGTGGCTAAAGACTTCGAATATACTTCAATACGGCCGCGGGTGGGTATTTTAGCTTCAGTACCCTGACGAAGCTCCATTCCTTACTACTTTTAAATTATATTTAACTATCTCGAAAAATTCTAAAAATTAAAACATAATGTTATTCTAAAATTTCTCTTGAATATTATTAGAATTGATGAAATAATTTTTGAAAAAAGTCATATTTTGACTTTCTACGATTTGACGAAACTCGAACCAGGCTTTGCACAGAGCCAAATCAATCTATGCAAGCTAGGGAGTAAAGAAGGTGTAAGATTGTCAAAAAGAAACAGTCTAAAGGATTTAATTTTTTTGGTCTTCTTCATGTGAAATACACCATAAGTGTATATTCTTGATCCATAACTTCAACCGGTGAACTGATTAAAAAAATGTTAATTTTGCAATGTTTATTTTAATTTTGATTGTAATAAACAGCATGAAGCTGTTATAAAGTTTGTATTATGTTTGTTTTTTGTAACGGTAAAAAATTTTAATATACTTTTTTATTTATTTAGAAATAAATTTTGTTTTTCTTTTCAATTATTTTTGCTTTAAACTTTAAGAAATTTTGTGAGGGAAATTTTTACTCATTGTGTTAATTTGAAATTTTTTATTTTGAAAGACAATTAAAAATTCTCAATTGAACAATTTCTTAAGAAATATAGCAAAAATCTAAAACTTAGTTCTGTAAATTAATTCAAACCAAAATTCAATAAATCCTGGTCATCTCTCTTTTAGTTATTTATAAAAAATAAAGTCAATTTCAAGAATATTTTTAAAAGTAAACGATTTTGTCTGGAAAAATTCCCTCATCCTTGTCTTAAATTTTTTACTGGTACTTCTGCATATTTTTATCTAAACTCCCCCCTGGCAAAATCCTGGCTACGGGCCTGTTGTAGTTGAAACTATTTTGTCTTATTGCCTCTAAGGGCCAGTTTTTCAGTACGATTTTAAACTTTAGTTGAATTAAACCGAGTTTAACTCACCAAAATTGGACGTTTAAACTCGGGTTAACTAGATATTTTAGCATTCGTTGAATTAAAATTGACTTAAATTATCATATAATGTGTTCCTTTTTTGCCTAATCCGAGCTTAAACGTCCAATTTTAGTGAGTTAAACTCGGTTTAGTTTAACTAATGTTTAAACTCTTACTGAAAAACTGGCCCTAAAAGTGTTGATTTAATTGTTTTGTTTGTTGTTTGTTTTCGATGTTTGCAAGCAAATAATATTTCAATTTAATATTTACTTTGTTTTTTGGGAATATTTTGTGTCTATTAAACTGATCCGAAAACAATGTTAATAAAATAAATAAGCAATCCCAGAATCTCCATTTTTGGGTAGAAGTTTCTACCTTACCGTGTGTACCGGACCGCCACAAATATAGTTTTTTATCAAACTTATATTTTTTTTTTTATGAGCCGACATAGCAAATTTGCTATCTTCGTGATTTTTTTGCCATGTATTTATTTTTATCACTTTAGTTAAATTTTATGTGATTTTAAAAATGTTTATTTATTATTTATTTCGTCATTCAATCTCACAAAACACTTAATGTTTTCTTAAGTTATATATAGGCTTTATTTTTTCTCTTTCACAGTTTCCAACGCACAGAATCAGTGCTTAAATCTACTGGTGAAAAAACAGCCTCAGTTTTTGGTAGTATCACTAGCGGTATCTCATCGAAATTTTCACAAATGAAAAATTCCGAATCGATGCGCTCGATCGAAGAGAAGGTCGGTTCGGCCTATGAGAACGTTAAAGTAAGCTATGAACACAACAATTTCTTATGTCAACCTGCGGTAACTACCTTTCAATGTTCATTATATAATAATACAAAATGCATTTCATATTTAAAAACGAAAAAATGCACGCCTTATACACACTTTACTAACGTTTGGTTCTCTATTTTTTCTATATCATCCTTAATTCACCATGACACAATGACACCATCCACCTGCTCGTCGATAACAATTATCATTGTACATACAGACAAAAGTATCAACCTCGCGTTCCGGCTCAGTTACCAGTTTTCCTGATGCCTTAAATGATAATCACTCATCAACGGGT
This sequence comes from Coremacera marginata, assembly GCA_914767935.1. NCBI lineage: Eukaryota > Metazoa > Arthropoda > Insecta > Diptera > Sciomyzidae > Coremacera > Coremacera marginata. The sequence continues at coordinate 151,938,091 of OU612044.1, forward strand.
CTGCTCTCACCCACTGATTCTAACGAAAAATAAAAAGCTGCAGCATCGTATGGACAGTTTAATTGTTTAATTGTATTTACGTTTGGCTCACAATATCAGAAGCAGTGTGTTTTGCGTCAAGCGAGACAAAGCACGCTAAGAATATTAACAATATAGTTTTTTTTTCTTACATTTATGCAAAATATAAATACTATCTAATTATTTGTTTTATGTATGTTATCATTAAAATGAGCGAAACAAATTTACTTAAAATTATTACTTCAACGAACAGTTGTTTTCACCTCTCTTACGCATCTATCTATAAACATAGCATTATATTTTATAGAAAACATTAAAGAAAATATGCAGATAGATTTTGGCTGTTGCAGTAGTTTTTCTATTTTTTATAAAAGAAACATGTACTAAAAAGAAAACGAAATAAAAAAAAAAATGTCGCAATGATAACGCTATACTTGTAAAATCGTTTGTAGCTTTCCTTTACTTCATTAAGGTTTAACATTATATGATATAAACAAAAATATGTTCCAAACATTACAATTTTATATACATATAAACATATACGTACGCATGGTAATTAATCTTTAAACAATAATGAAACCTACAAATTTGTTTTTTTTTTTTTTTCTTTTTTTAATGTCCACCTGTTTTAAGTACATTGCGTGAAAGCTGGTTTTGTTAAAATTGTTCTATATATTTCCTGCTGTATTTTTTATTAATATGCTAAAATTGTCTTGTTTTTAGGTCTTTAATCGTGCTCTGAAGTGGCGATTCTATTGAAAAATTTGTTTCAAATACTTAAACAAAAAAGAGCGAGCTTAAACAAAACAGAAAGAATAAGGAAATTGTTAAAATTTTTTCTATTATAAAATGAAAGATAAGACTTGTTTCACAAATTAATATGTGAAAATCATTATGCTAGCATTTCTACTATGTACGTTCTGCATTATAAATTCTTTATTATTACTGCATTCATTAAGATTGACACATTTATACGCCCATTAAATTGCCTTTATAAATAAAATAAAGAATATCTATGTGTGGAAAAATTTTAGGTGTAGTTTTAATTAAGATGAAAACCCCAAATTAAGTAACATTAAGGGAGAAATGTGCCGTAGCATTGAAAAACACTAATTTCATAGCATGAATTCCTAGTTCTATACAGATTTTTTTTTTCATAAATAACTCATGTAAGATAACCTCAGTATATGTATCGATTTTTTTTTATATTTCTAGGTTCTCTCGAAAGCCGGACTTAATGGAGAATTCTGATGATAAGTTTAACGCTGAAGTTAAATCTGAAATGATAAATTTGGTTTTTGTTTGTAAAGTCTGTAAAATTTTGGTCAGCATGCGATTTTTTAGGCAATCTAGATGTTGGCAACAGCATTCAATTTGTCATCATAACATAATGAGAATTTCTAATAGGATATTATATTAAAATTTCAAATCAGCAGATATTTAATTATTTGTATTTTTTAATATTCATAACTTAAAATCATAACTTGTATAAAAATCATCACCGATGGCCCATAATCATAAACAAATAAAAGCCAGCTCTAAATTTAGTGCAAGCTATCTGACAACAAATATTACTGACAAACTATCAAAAATGCTTTTACTAAATTTAAAGCCGCCTTTATTTTGTTTATAATTATGGGCAATCGATTAGTTGCTACTCAAGTAAACATTTCGGCGGCTCCTTATGACAAGGTTTTATTTGGTTGATCAAAAACGGTCAAAACGTTTTTATATTTACAATTAAGCTCATTTATTTTATAAATCAAATCAACATTAATCAATTATACATTCGCCGTTTGTTCGATCTCGATTGTTTTATCGATAGAAGTTCCCACTTTTCTTTGGAATAACCTCTCAAGGTGATGTTTGATAAGGTCCTCATTATCAAAGGTTTGACCATCCAGTGAGTTTTGTAGGGCGCGAAACATATGGCAATCAGAGGGCACAAGATCTAGATTATAGGGTGGATGGGTCAAAACATTCCATCCGAACTCGAGCAATTGTTAGCGAGTCACCAGTGGCATCGCTCAATTTCTGTAGTCGCCCACAGTAGACTTCAGAATTTATGGTTATTCCGTGGGAGTAGCTCATAGTATGCAGTCCCTCTTTCCAATCTCACCAGATTGAGAGCATAACTTTTTTTTGGAGATTGTATGACTTTCCGGCGTTTCATCTTCTATCGTGCGTGGCATCTAAACACATTACTTTTTTTCGCGAAACTAAACATTGCTTTTTGCTCAGTGCTGTCGAGACTATGTTTCTTAATAAAAGTGGAAAAAATTTCCATTCCCACTAAATTTTGAATGGTAATGAAAAAAATTTACATTACAATTGTTCATTACCACTTGATTTTAATGGTATACCACTAAATTTTTCCATTACTATCAAAATTTTTCATTATCACTAAATTTAAGCGGTAATGCAATTTGTTCTTCTATTACCATTAAATATTGATAATGCAGTTTTTTCCCCATTACCATTACATATGAATGATAATGGTTTTTTTCTTCCATTACCATTACATACTAATGGTAATGTAATTTTTTTCCAATTCAAAAATTATATACTCATTTATTCATTTATTTAAAACAAAATTGAGAAGAAAAATGGTCTAAAACGGAGTAAAAATTGAAGAACGTATTTATTTACGTATAACTCTTGACCATTAAAACTTCTGCAAATATGACCAATTCTAATTTTGTCAATCTTTAACTATCAGCCTACAACATGCCTTTTTATACCCCAACGCGTACTGCGTAAGGGGTATAGTAACCTTGTCATTCCGTTTGTAACGCCAGTAAGGAGGCGTGGCAGGTATAGAAAAGTATATATATATTTTTGATCAGCATCACCTGAGTCGATTTCCGTGTGTCCGTCTGTCGACACGATTACAGCCGTAATTTTAAAGCTATCGCGATGAAATTCAAAATATACGGGGTTGTAAAGGGTGATTTTTTAAGAGCTTGATAACTTTTTTTTAAAAAAAAACGCATAAAATTTGCAAAATCTCATCGGTTCTTTATTTGAAACGTTAGATTGGTCCATGACATTTACTTTTTGAAGATAATTTCATTTAAATGTTCACCGCGGCTGCGTCCTTGGACGCTGTTGGACGCAACGTTACGGTGAATGGCGATCGCTATCGTTCGATGCTAACAAACTTTTTGTTGCCAAAAATGGAAGAACTGAACTTGGTTGACATGTGGTTTCAACAAGATGGCGCTACATGCCACACAGCTCGCGATTCTATGGCCATTTTGAGGGAAAACTTCGGAGAACAATTAATCTCAAGAAATGGACCGGTAAGTTGGCCACCAAGATCATGCGATTTGACGCCTTTAGACTATTTTTTGTGGGGCTACGTCAAGTCTAAAGTCTACAGAAATAAGCCAGCAACTATTCCAGCTTTGGAAGACAACATTTCCGAAGAAATTCGGGCTATTCCGGCCAAAATGCTCAAAAAATGTTGCCCAAAATTGGACTTTCCGAATGGACCACCTAAGACGCAGCCGCGGTCAACATTTAAATGAAATTATCTTCAAAAAGTAAATGTCATGGACCAATCTAACGTTTCAAATAAAGAACCGATGAGATTTTGCAAATTTTATGCGTTTTTTTTTTAAAAAAAGTTATCAAGCTCTTAAAAAATCACCCTTTAGAAACCAAGAGCTCTTGGAATCAGAATTGAAACCGACAACTATTTCTATTGGGTGACATCGGATAACATAGGTTTCTGTGACATCTGGGTTTCTACAACAACCCCGATAAGCTTCTTTTTAAAAAGTTAAGATCAAGTTCGAAAATGAGCCAAATCGGATGAAAACCACGCCTACCCTCCATACAGAGTGACTTTTTATTTTTACAGTGAAATCTCTTAATCTACAAAAATTAAAGAAATGCCTTCAAATTTTGCACGTAAGCTTTGATTTTCAATATAAATCCTGACTGAAATTCGGAAAAATCGGATGAAAACGACGCCTACCTGCCATACAAAGTGGCTTTAAATGAACCGTAAAAATTCTTAAAAATTTACTCAAATTAAAAAAAGGTCTTTGATTTTTAATATAGACCATCATTATGATATTTGACAAAGTCGAATGAAAATCACGCCTACCTCCCACACAAATTAGCTTTTTTTAACGTATAATCTCTTAAAAATCCACAAAAATTAAAGAAATGTCTTCAAATTTTGCACATGAGCTTCGATATATGAACATTTCCAGCTTAACTCACGCGACATGCGTACGACTTAAAGCTTCGTTTTCTCGGAAGTTTATGTTATTAATGTAAAAAAATTTCTTGTGTACATATGCCTTAGAAAAAATAGTAATGGTATGATATACCAAAATTATCGTTCCTGTAACTAATTAAGAATAACAGTGGTAAATATGGGCGTAACTCACGCGGCAAAAAAAGGAACTGTATTTTGCAAGCTGTTTAGATTGTAAAAATTCAGCGAATTTTAACTTATAACCTGTTTTTGGTTTTAATTTTTTAATAATGGGAAAACAGTGAAGTTTCATAATAAACCCACTTTACCGATGAACTTTGCTTATTTAAAAATATATTGAGTTCCCAAAAAATATTTGCCGTAACTCACGCGACATAACCCACGCGACGAAATTGCCGTTAAGAAAATGTGTAATCAAAGAAGAAAGAAAAGAGGTTAAGGAGAGTAACTAATTTCTTAGTTCGGCCATGGTCGAAGCTTACTAGGTGTCGTGTCCTATATCTTCAGCAGACGAGGGTTTTAGTATTAGTTAAGGCATTGAAATTTTTATAATGCGAAGTTCACATATATCAGTATTTTACTAGATAAAAAAATGGAATTTCGAAACACATGAAATTTTTTTTTTTTTGGCTTACATTTTTGTGGAAATGCCCATATAATATGAACCATCTCTATGATATTTAGCACAGCCGGTGTAATACTACGCCTACCTCCCATACAAAGTGACGTCATCGAAATAGAAAAACTTTCCAAATTCCACTCACAATCGTTTATCCGACCCATACCAAATTTTGCACACAAAATATATATAAATTCTGTATACACAAATGGTGTAATGTGAAGCCTTTAGGCTTGGAAAGTGGGCGTGGCGTTTTACTTTTAATCGAACTTCTTCAACACCGTGTGTTTGACATCAACCAAATTTTGCACATATTATCCTTGATAATTTGAGCAGTCTTAAGTTTATAAAATTGGGCGGTACTGGACAGGGGGCGTGACACTTTATTTTTAAACTAGCTCCATCAATACCAAATAACTCTAACTGAACTCCCTCTACACCGTTTGTCCGACTTAAACCAAATTTTGCACGCATATTATTTGGCATAAGAACCAGTCTGTAGTTTATAAAAGTGGGCGGTATTAGACACGGGGCGTGACACTTTATTTTTAATCTATTTCCATCTACTCCGTTTCTCCGATTTCAACCAAATTTCGCACATATATTTTTTAGTATTACGAGATGTTTTAAGCCTACATAATTGGAAAGAATTGGACAAGGGGCATGTCAATTTACTTCTAATCGAACTGCTTCTCACCGTTTTTCTGATTTCAACCAAATTTTGCAAATATATTCTTTGGAATAATGGGCAGTGGTTGAAAATAATAATAATAGTATAAATGGCCGTTTCAGCGCTTGAAAGGACTTTGACCGAGCTTCTTATGATCATTTGTGTTGTGCGTGTTGTGAAATGTTTCAACACAAATGATCGAGAACTGGACCTACAAGCTTTTCATGGCAGTTTTTACTCTCTGAGGTTTGTCATTGTCTGCAGAGAGGTGACTGCCGAACAGATGGGAATTGAAGCAGGGTTCTCTAGCGTATGGGCCACACACTCCACCCACTACGCCACGAGCAGTGATAAATCTTAAAAATTGGGCGGAATTAGACAGGTGCGTGTCACTTTAATTTAAATTGAACTCCTTCTATAGCCTTTGTCTTCCAAATATTTGACTTTGACTTCTTCCAAATATTCCATATTCTTTGAAATAGCGAGCAGACAGTAGTCTAAAAAATTGGGTGGAATTGAATGGGGGCGTGGCACCTTAATTTTAAACGAAATTTTTTTACACCGTTGGTATGAATTTCCACATACCAATAAAATTTTTCGCTATCACTAGTATATTTATATTCAAACACAAAAATCGGGTGTACTTACCAACTTCGCTTTGGACATCACACTTTCTCATTCACATTAGAGCGAGTTAGTGTCTTAAGTCTTTTTGCCATTTTTCAACTTTAAACGCCCTTAATAATCTGCTTACCTACAGCTCAAAACCTTTCTAATGATGTATCAAGTGTTGCTGTAGCGCTTGTAGATTTGCTGGAATAAGGGAGCACTTACAGGAATAAATATATAGAAGATTAAATTATTCTGAAACGTCATTAAAATTACTTTATTATAGTAATATATATAATATATAATACTTATATACTTTAGTCATAGCAGTACCGTTAGGTTGGTATTCATATTTTTTAATCTTATTTTCAAGAAAGTTCCATAATATTCTTGTTTGTTTTTTGTAAAAATAATTTAAATTCAAAATTGCATTTTTGACTCTTTCATATGAAATGACCTTCATTAGAAAAAGTTGTCTCAGTTTTAAAAAAAAATTAATTGTTTCTGTACTATCTACATTAATAAAACCCATTTTTTCTATTTAAAATTTTCTGCTTGGATCCGCCACCTAACCTCGCCTATTCCCCTCCACCCTATTGTTCAAATCTTTTATTCTTAATAAATACTTCAAATCATGATATAATTATACCAGTAGCAGGATTACCAAAAAGTTAACGATAATAAAAGTTGTCGTTATCGGTCATTGTGCATGCACAGTTTCATAGTAAATGACAGTTTTCGCTAGTTAACTACAGCGAAAATCGTCGTTAAGGCATTTGGAAATCCCGCAACAGATAGCCTCGACAACTGCTTTTTTTTTCTCAGAGCGACAATCATCAATTGTCAAAATTAATACAAAGTTGAACTTGTCATATGTTTTCTGCCAAGGAATAATGGTTTTTGACAAATAATGGTCGGCAAGAGAGCTGTCACTTCTACATTGTTATTATTGTATCATGCCTCAAATGTTTAGTTTTTTTTATGTTTTTATTTTTTAAGAAAATATCCGTGAATTTTAAATATTGTGAAGCCTTAAAAACAATAGACAAAGCTTACGTCAACAATAATAACTCATGAAGTCCTGTGCACAAGTTTATTAGCCTCATTGAAGAATAAAAGAAGGTAGATGCATTTCTGACGGCGCTCTCTTTCTCATAGCCAAAATTGTCAAAATCAATACAAATCACTTTTTACGCTTACATTTTTCCAATGAAAGATTTCTCATCGCTTTCAGATTTTCTGAGCTGTTAAATTCCTTTTGCTTTACCTTCTCTTATTCTACCATGATTAGCCTGAACACATTGGACGCTACAGCAACATTACGGCACGAGTTCAAAAGAGAGCATTTATGTATAGAAAAACTTTCATAAATGTTTGCCAAAAATTGATTTTTGGTCAGATTTTTTTAAAATTTTTTCAAAAATGTCCAAACTATCGAATAAAATAAAAAATTTCAAAATATACTCTTGAGAGCTATCGATATGCACACACAAAACAACGGTTTTCCTATCTTTTTATCATAATCTTCAGATGTTAAAGCTACATTTAGCTTGTTCCGTCGAAGTTACCAGTTTGAAAAATGTCTAAACATGCAATAACAATAGAGTTCAGCTACTACAGCTATATCGCACTTCCTCAGCATTAACCCATCTAAAGCCACTACCCAGTAATCATTGAAAATATCAATGTTATGGATACCCGTGACCACAAACAAGTTAATGTGGGAAAAATTTACCCACCAATAAATGGGTTGGGCTCAGGGACAACACAAGACGTAACAACTAACCATGCGTATACATAGATCTATTTACACAACTAATTTTAATCTACTTTTGAGTTGACCTTTTGACAAATTAACATAAAAAACGCTACAATTGTTAACAAAGGAACTCATGCGACTTAAAGGAGCAGTAGCCATATAATTTGTTCTACTAAATGGCAAATAAATTAAGTTGTTAGCGTTTCTACTGCTTCTACGGTTAGTGTTAAAATTTATGTGAGAAAGAAGTTCTGGAGAATCGAATACACCTGTTATGAGCTGGTGTAAATATACGATATCTGCCGATTTCCTTCGATCACCTAAAGACTGCATTTTTAATAGTTTTAAACGATCCTCATAAGGAGGAAGGTCTAATATGTCAGTTCCACTTAAGCCCCTTAGAGCAAACTGAACAAAACGTTTTTGGATTCTTTCTATTCGATCAACATGTACATTGTAACTTGGGGACCAAACTTGACTTGCATACTCTAAGTGAGGACGCACGATTGCGTAATACAACGTTGTAGTTGTAATCATGCTATTAAATTCTTTGGCCCAGCGTTTTACAAAACCAAGCATTGAAGATGCTTTTTTACAAATATTATCAATATGAATGTTAAACGACAGCTTAGAATCCATGCATATACCTAGGTCTTTGACGGTGTCTACACGACTCAATGCAGTATCTTTAATCTTATAATCAAATATAAAATTATTCCTTTTTCGCGAAAAGGTCATAGTTTGGCATTTATCTGAATTTAAAAACATATTATTTTTAGAACACCAAACTTCAAAGGATTTTAGATCAGACTGGAGTAGATCTGAATTATCTCTAGAATTAATCGTTCTGTATATTTTCATATCATCGGCATAAATAAGCAGATGAGAGTGTTCAATGACGTGAGTTACATCATTGATAGCTAAAATAAACAGAAGAGGACCAAGGTGACTACCCTGAGGAACACCTGATCCACCAATAAATTCAGAAGACAATGCGCCTCGGAAACGTATTTGATAAGATCGCTCTACCAAATACGATTTAATCCAGTTCACAAAATATTGTGGAAATCCCATTAACTCAAGTTTACATTGTTTATGCGTCGTTATTTACTAATCTGCGATCCTTTATAAGCATGTTTTTTTTCAAAATGCGAACCGGATGTGAATTACGATTACAGTGCAAAAAAACAATTTCACAGCTAGATGATGTGAACATATGTTGTATGCAAATTAGATTTGGTTATTGGAAAACGCGGCTATAGCTTGATTCTGGCCAACACTGAAACTTTTTTAATTTCTCCATAAGTGCAAAAACAATCGCTTACTTTGTTTAACAGTTATACCTAAATTGAGGCGTTGTTGTTCTGTCCAAATTCTTTTATGTTCTCTAGGTTTTGTATGATGCATCCCGTAATAGTCAATGCGCTAACGCCAACTTATTTGTATTTCAATTTTGTGCGAAAAGCTTGCATACTTTTGGGCACTTCTGTTAATTTCGCTACCTACAAATCAAGTGTAGATGGCGCGCCGGTAATAATCAAAATCAGCTGGAATTCTGACAGCTGTTCGTTGTGTTGGCAAAAAGTTGTTTTTGTTTTTCTTGGTTTCTCGAAGATTTCATTCATTTATTTGGCTTTTCTTTCTTTTGTGGGCAGCCAAAAATCGAAAGTTGAAAAAAAGTTATAAAAAAGGATTTTGATGCCTGTCTAGAGCCTCACCCTCAAGCACAGTGAGCGAAAGTATTGAAATTCAAAACAAAAATATGCAGAAAATTTCTGCAAATACAAATTAACGTAATTTTCGTTTTATCAACAACAATAAAAGTGCGCATTTAATAAATACAATTATCAAGCGATACTTAGGCGCTGCTTCGTGCTCCATTTGCTCTATCCCACTTCACGACTGACTCAACCACCCACCGTTGACTACGCCGCCACAATTTAAGAACAATGTCGCAAATAAATCTGGACTGTGTTCAGTCAATAGAACCGACCGCATCTAATGTACCCTCTTCCAACACCAGCACCACTTCACCCAGTACTAGTAGCGGCTGCTCCACAACGAGCAATGCACAGTCATTAAAAAATTCCAAAGATGCCTATCTTGAGGCTGTGCGCGTTTTACTTGTGTTGCTGGAGAATGTTATACGTGAACCCGCAAATATGAAGTATCGAACGATACGTCTAGAGAACAAGAACATCAAAGAAAAGTTGCTCTCGTTGTCTGGCATTGCAGAATTGCTAGCTGCCATTGGATTTGTGCGTACCACGACGGATTACACGTTACCGTTAACGGTACCGCTGCAACAGATTCAACAGTATCGCAAAGCCCTGCAGGAGCGACGTGAAGCTTGGCTCAAGAAGGAGGTGGCGCCTGTGCCATCAGTACTTAACTCTATTGGTAACTTTCTTGTACTTAATTTTAGTGAAAACAAAAAAAAAATTAGTAATTCTTCTGATTTAAGCTCAAGGACCCAGACCTGAGATAATGGCAAAACAAAATAATTATTCGACATCGAATACTACCAGCGAAGTTAGTACATTAACCACCGCCGTTCAGTTAGTTTGTCCTTCAGTACCCTATCGACAGCGCATAACATATCCACTAGTGCTGGTAAGTATCTGACGCATTACACTGAGCTCTTATTCATTGCACTTAATTTGTTAATGACCTTCAATAAGAATGCACACGCCAAGTTGCTGTACTGAGTTAATACCATCTGATGAACTCAGTAGCACGCGGCATTTATTGTTTACTCACTTCCGCAACAAAGATCGTGCTGTAAGATGATGATGCATGTAAAGATTTACTGTAGAAGTTTCAAACTCTGAATGGTAGGTGCATTATCGCATATCGTTTCAAAAAAAAAAAAAAAAATGTGTAAAATTTAATTTTTTTGCAAATAAAGTATTGCGAACATTTAAGAAATTGATATTCAATTCGTGCCTTAAATATGCGATAGTAATATATGCAGCTGTGTAAACGCTTTAAAAATTTCATATTCGTACACATTAATTCTAATCGCTCAAGGTCAATAACCAGAAATACAGAAAGGTTACGAGTAATTGTTTTTGCCTCAAGTGGTTTTGCTTTGTAGATGTTTCTAATAATATTGCAACTCAGTAATTACTTATACATCAGTCACTGTTGTCGATTTTTCAAATATCTTTCTATCTGATACTAATTTAATACTGCTATACAGAGAAAATGTATGCATACGAGCTCATATTAAATTTAACGAATTATTGATTTTGTTTCAAACTAAACGCATTTAAGTCTTAAGAGGTACAAAGGCATTGACATAGCAATGCACACTGAAACCGATTCATATAAATGAATGGTAAAAATTCTGTTGGCATAATTTTTCAGACTGAACTAATATGAAAGGAAATTTAATGTAAAAAATGTTCATGTTTTCAGTAAAACTCAAACTTTTTTTGTAACTAATGCTTGACATAACTGTATTACAGTTCTCAAAAGTTAAAAAATTTTGAATTGCAAAGGAAACATTTAATTTCACATTTTTTACTAGATGCTAGTTTTTGTCTAGTTGCAATAACAATTTCCTAGCATAGTTTTTGATTTGTCGAAGAAATAACACTTTATACCAGCCACATTACGTCAGCAAAGAAACTAATTAATATAGGTGGAACAAAAACAATAAAAATTAAAAATAATATAGCAAAATTAAGTTTCTTTAAGTTATATAACATTAATTTAATTTCGGCGAGCGGTAAAGTGAAACAGATTTATCGTAAAGTATTTATATATTCTGATTATTTTTTACAAAATAAAGTACTTTGTTCTATTTATCTGCCTGGGAAAAAAACTTATTTGCGATGAAAGTCAATACATGATGTATATCATTCTGGTTCCTTTTGGATTTCAAATTTTAAAAGTTTACCGAAAGTTGTTAATTAGTTACAAAAAGGGTTTAAATATATGAGCCGTTATATTTGAATGCAGAATAAGTTGTTGTTTTGAAAGTTTACCGAAAGTTGTTTTTTAGTTACAAAAAGGGTTTTAAAATATGAGCCGTTATATTTGAATGCAGAATAAGTCCACTTTTACATATATTGAAATATTTAAAGGTTTGTGTTTGATAACATTTGAAATATTGGCAAATATTTACTGATTCAGGATATGTTTTTAGCATTATATATCGGTAAAATATTATAATGCAGTAGTTATTTTTAAAATAATTAAAGAATATAAAGATTTTATTTTACCCACAAATGCACTTGTATCACTATTAAATATAACTTATTCATAAGGTGTTTTTGATAGAACAGCACCTGCTTGATGTGATTACCTAAAAAATTCCGCCTTCCGCGTATCGATCCGACCTCTGGTTTCCGAGAAAACTTGTCACCCGTTTGCCTACTCATTTTTGAGTAGTCATGTATACTATAGCTAGCGCTATAAAAACGGATCAGTTGGATATAAAAAGACAAACAAGTACGGAAAATGTGAAGAATTACGTCTACATTAACATAAAAAAAGATTTAAATTGATTATTTTAAAAATGTTAAAATGAGCAGTTTTAAGAAAGGTATTTTTTTTTTTGTGCTCGAACCTTCATGCCTTAACTCATGATTTTTTGAAAGTGAACTTATCCCACTTTCAAAAATAAAGACTCATATTATACTGTTTCAAGAAGAAATAGTATTAAAGTTACATAACATTAGATATTAAAAAAGAAAATTAAAAAACCTTAAATGGTTTGTTCACAAACTAGTTTCAAAATTGAAAAAAAAGTATTTTTTCACTTATAGAAATATAAAGAAAAGTTCTAACTTTTTAGCGAGGGTAATTCAATTGGTCCTTAGAAAACCCCAGAAATGGTGCTCGTAGTATCGAAATTGAATTTTCACAGTAACACTATTTAACGAGTCAGTTGGTAGGGTTTCAGCTGTATCCATCACGTAGTTCTATTTTTGTTGTCGATTGAAGTAAACACCTTTCATTTGGTTATAAACAATGTATTAAAGTAAGTTTCGGGCGGTGATCAAAAACTTTTATTTAAAAGCTTAACGCTGAAAGAAATCAAAGCTGAGTTGGATGAAGTCTCTGCAATTGGGTGAACGTACATCCACAAGAGATAGACATCGTTCCAGACGCCCTGTGGAAGTGTTTACCCTTAAAAATATTAACAAAATCCACAATACGAGTATGGTTTTAAGTGATCGAAAAGTGCGCGAAATAGTTGAGGCTACAGGAATATCGCAAGGTATTAAAGAAAAATTAAGAAAAATTGGATGTGACAAGATGGGTGCCGCGTGTGCTCACAGTGGAGAATAAACCTTCGCGGTTCCGATAGCCAAAATTATGGAATTAAATTTCCAATTACATATTACAAAATCCACCGTATTCACCAGATTTGGCCCCCCCAGTAACTTTTTATTATTTCCAAGCTTGAAGAAATGGCTTGACGGACGACGGTTTATACCTCCTCGTTAGATCATTGCTCAAACAAATGCTTGTTCCGGGAGCTTCCAAAATCCTATTTTTTGGATCTTGAAAAATTTGCAAACACTCTTAGAAAAATGCATAGAGTGGAAAGAAAAATAAAAAATACCCACAAAATTTTTTTTTTAACTTTTTCTGAATTGTATGATTCGATCACGGAATTTCAGAATATTAAAACACATAAAAAAATATTGATCCTCACTTATACATATGTAAGCTCCCAGTGTGCATATGTGGTACAAATGCATATTACAAAATAATATTGGCATATTTCCATTTTAAATTTTTGTAAATATAATTTTTTTGTATTTTTTTTATTTAATGCTCACACTCAACTCAATAATTTATTAATCATTAGTGCCATTTACCATACTATAAAATTATCAAGTCCTTAAAAAAACCTTTCAAACAAAAAGAAAAAAAATCAAATTAGAACGAAAAAACTTTTCTAACGTGCAATTTCTCTGAATTGTTTGCAGAGAACTGCAAATAAGTTTCTGCAATCGCTTGAACTCTATTCAGACGCTGTTATGCAGTATGAAGATGAAAAGCTGTTAACTGCTGGACGCGAACTGATTCCTATAGATGATTTGACACAAAAGGCTAGTGAAAAATTGCTATCAATACAAGAAAATATTTCATCAGGACAATGTACTGATAAAGAGCCATGCATACGTGATCTCATGCTTGTCGAACTGGTCAACTGGTTCAACACAGAGTTCTTTGAATGGATCAACAATGTTCCGTGCAAGGTGTGCGGCAGTGAGGAGAACAAATTGCAGCGCACACAAACCGAAGGTGATGTACGCGTTGAGGTTGGGCTCTGTTGTGGACAGGAGACAAAATTTTATCGTTACAATGACATCTCACAACTGCTTGTTTCACGTCAAGGACGGTGTGGTGAATATGCAAATTGTTTTACATTCTTGTGCCGTTGCATGGACTATGATGCACGTATTGTGCATTCTTTTTTCGACCACGTTTGGACTGAGGTGTGTTAGTATAATTGAAATTTTTAAATTGAACAAAAATTTGCTTAATTTTGCTGCTTTTTAATATTTAGGTTTATTCCGACAGTCAAATGCGTTGGCTACACATTGATCCCTCCGACAATGTTGTGGATTCGCCACTTATGTATCAGCATGGCTGGAAACGTCATATCGATTATGTTTTTGCTTACTCCAAAGATGACATGCAGGATGTAACATGGCGCTATACAAATAATCACAAGCAAATATTACAATTACGTAAACTATGTGCTGAAGATGAACTTATCGATGCTATTGTGGCTATTAGACGTAAGCGGCAAATGAAACTTTCGGAGACGCGTAAGAAGTTTTTGAGTCAGCGTTGCATGTTGGAGTTAATAGAGCTAACAGTGGAGCGGTAGGTAGTCGAGTAAAACAACAATAATTTTTATTAATTTTGTAAATTTAAATTTCTAGAACACCTACTGAGAACGAACTGAAAGGACGCAGCTCTGGTAGTTTAACTTGGCGTCAATCACGTGGTGAACACACTTTCAGTGATGTGGGTGACTTTTTTTGTAAATTCTTGAACTTTTTTAAGTACTCTTCATACTGAAATACTTACAGATCTTTGTGTTTACTTTAAACGAAACCGAAATTCAAATGAAACAATTTAATATACGTTATTCCTGCGCTGCTGATGTCTATGAACGTTATGTTAAAGGTGAGATATTAATATTAAATATCCGAGAAACAATTTCAAATTTTGTGTCCATAAAGTAGCAGATGTGTCCGGTGCCTGTGTCGGTAAATGTCCGACACATGAACCGAAAGAAGTGCTAGTTCTGTAACACCTTGGGCAGGCACAGTGTCCGAACGAAGACCGAATCGGGCACTCGTCGGTTTATTGTGTCCGAATATAGTCGATCATTTTTTGAACACTTTTCGGCAAATATTCAGGGAAATATCGGTATAATTTCAGTTAAAACATTAAGTATTTGTCGGGTACATTACACTTAAGGCTCAGGCCTGTTACGATACTATTTCGGTAAATATTCAGGGAAATGTGAGTAAAATATCAGACAAATTTCAGTTAAACCATCGGGTACTCCGCAGTATTTCGTTACTGCTCGTAGATTTAAATAAATAAAACTGCGCCTGATACTTAAGTCTTTTGTGCCCGAGTTCTTTGGTATGGATGTGCTATTGGTTTTTTTTGCATAAACTTCGGAGTTTTTCGTTACCGCTCGTAGCGTTTAAAAAATATAATTGTGTCCGATACTCGGCACTTTTGTCCGAGTTTTTTTGCAACGGGCACAAATTGTTTCTCGGGACAGTCGTTTATTTACTCATATTCAACATTTTGTACGAAAAATCACCGTGTTACTCATCACCCCACGGTACACATTGGCCCACCTCACCCATCTCATAAAAAACCAAAGTACACTGATGTTATGGAGGGAACACTGTTATAGGCTTCTAAATGGCGACACTGACAACAGTTAATAGATTAAATATCTCTGAAACCTCAATTACGGATGATAGCGTTGAGATTCCGCTGTCTGACTATAATGAAGTCTTGACAGCTCGGCTTATGAACAACAAAGCTGCAGTAGCCGATGGAATTGTTCAAGGAAGCATACGAAGTTCGATTTAATTTAATTCACATTACAATCAGTTCTGTTTTTACACAGTAGGTACGTTCCCAAAGATTTCGTGCAAAAAAAAATCGTGTAAAAAAATGCATTGCACTTATGGAAAAGTAGAAGATTGGTTCCAAATTTAACAAATCTGTAGAAATAATACAATAAACCATTTTAAAACTCATATTGGAGCGTTATAGCTAATATTTGCGTATATTTTTATTTCATAAACTTATAAAAGAATGCAAAAAAAAAAACAATTTCAGAAACTTGGAAAAGAATGCAAAAAACATATAGTACACATACAATGCAATAGGGACGACTGTTGACATGCATGTTTACACGCGGCAACACGGAGTATAATAAAAATTAAAAATTTTATAGCGGTGAAAACTGTTAGTACTAAAATTGTTATTTTCAGAATTTGGGTCAATCGTGTTAAATCAAAATAAAGCGTGTAAAAACAAAAGAAAGAGTTATTTTTAATTCGTGTTAAAGCAAATTCGTGTAAAAGTCGTGTAAAAACAGAACGGAGTCGAAAGATTAACTCTGCCAAATCCACAAGAAAGGCGATTCCATCATTTGTGCCAACTACCGTGTTATAAACCTTCTTAATATCGCATATTAAGACCTGTTGAGCGAATTATGTGAAAGACTGAAGCCCATCGTAAATTAGCTGATTGGATCTTATTAGTGTGGCTTTAGACCTGAAAAATTTACCAGATATTTGCGCTACGACAAATTTCGGAAAAAACCCCAGAAAATCAAATCAACAGTCACCATCTCTTTGTCGATTTCACCGTTTGCAGTTCAATAAGGAATAACTTAAACTTCACCATGTCTGAATTTTGTATAACTGTAAAGTTTATTCGCCTATGCAGGATGGCACTGAGCAACACTAGTAGCAAAGTTAAAATCGATGAAAGAACATCTCTCTCGCTCCGATATTTAATGAGGTTTCAGATAAGGAGATTCGTTATCTTGCGACCTTTCCAACCTAATGGAGAATATAGTTCGAGCTGCTGATCTAGTTGCACGATATCCTATAAAAAATGGTTAAGTTTTTAAAAGTGTTTTTCAAAGCATCAGTGAGTTTGTTCTTTGAATTGGATTCACCACGCGTTAGTTGCGCAGTTTTGGTGCACCAAATTAAAGAAAAAATACACGGATGCATTCGATAAACTCGTTTACGAACTCAGTCAGTATTATGCTGGTGGTATCAATATTATTGGCCATTGCAATAAGTGCGAAGATATTATTGGTCGAATGCAATTAATTGCAATTTCGCTTTGGTTTTGCGGAAGTTGTTCCAATTATCTTTTCAAAGTTAGTGATACCATCTGTTAATTTCCCTCTCTATTTAAACCAGTTTGAGCTGTTGGCAAAGCTAAGGATTCGGTAGACCGAAGACTCTGAGAGATCATCGAGATCTTTATATTGTGGAACCATTTACCTATGTGAAGGTGGTGATTTTTAGCTAAAGCTGGGCAAATGCAGAGAAGATGTTTTGTAGATTCCTTCTCATCTTCATCTCTGCAGCTTCTACAGCTTCTACAGAAGTCGTTGTGGTGTATGTTAATCTTCGTGCATGATTACCTATGAGGCAGTGTCCTGTTAGGATACCTATCATAGTACTGATTTTATCCCTTCTCAGGGATATCAGTTCTTTTGAGCGTTTTATGGTGATTTTTGGCCAAACCTGACGCGCTGTATGGCATGTGCTTCCCGTTGACCATCTAATGTTGGCTTTATTTAGGGATAGCTCATTTGTGAGTAGTTTACATGTGCTGAGGGATATACCAATACTTTCTTTCTCTATCGAGAGTTGCTTGGTTGTTCCAGTGCGAGCGAGTTCATCTGTTTTGGAGTTTCCTAGAAAGTCTCTATGCTTGGGAATCCAGCATAGGTGTATTTTAAACTGCTCTGGCATCTCATTAAGGGATCTACGGCAGCGAATTACAGTTTTGGATGTTGTTTCAACAGATTCTAGGGCTTTCAAGGCGGCCTGGCTGTTAGATAGTATGTATATATCCATGGAGGATATTGCTTTCAAGCCAAGTTACTGCTTCATGTATTGCGAGTACTTCCGCTTGGAAGACACTGCAATAGTCGGAGAGCCTGAAGGCTAGATTAATGTTCAATGTATCAGAGTAGACTCCTCCTCCAGCTTTGCCATCTAATATTGATCCATCTGTATAGATTCTGATGACATTGTTTGGTGGAAGGTTTTCAACCGCCCACTGGAGGGAATGGATACATCAAATTTCCTGCCAAAGAAAAGTTTTTGTGTGATGTAGTCTACGGATTTGGGTATCGGAGGAAGGAACTTCCTTATGCTAGAGTGTCCTAATGTGCCCTTCCTCCATTGGTAGCCATCTGTTTTACTAGGATATCAAGTGGTATAAGGTGGAGCATAGTATCTAATGCGTCTGTAGAAGTTGTTCTTAATGCTACACTAATACACAGCTCAGCTGATCTTTGAACTTTGCGAAGTATGTTGAGGTGTGTTTGTTTGTCTAGTGCTTGCGACAAGACAATGGCACCATATAGCAATATTGGCCTTACTACTGCCGTGTAAAGCCAGTGAGTAACACTTGGCTGTAAACCCCATTTGTTACTCACTGTCTTTTTGCATGAGTAGAGGGCTATATTGGCTTGTTTGGCTCCCTCGACCAGATTGGGTTTGCAGTTTTGTTTTCTATGCAGGATAAGGTCCAGGTATTTCGCTTGAACTGAGACGTTAAGTCCTATGCTTCCCAGTTTTGGGGGACTGATTGTTGGTAGATTGTGTTTTCTTGTGAAAACTACTAAATCCGTTTATCAGGGTTGACGCCGAGTCCACAGCTATTAACCTATTGTATGAGAGTATTAAGTTCATTTTACATAATGTCTCGAAGTGTGGATATATATTTTTCAGAAGTGACAGTAGCAATATCGTTTGCACAAGCTATCACCTTCCACCCCTCCCGTTCCAGTTTTTCCAGCAGTTCATTAACCACTAGGTTCCAGAGTAGAGTCGAAAGAACCCCTCCTTGAGGAGTTCCCCTTGGTACAGATCTTAGCGTAGATGCCACACCGAGATTTGTACAATGGGGGCTACTCCGTCTGGTCCTGGTGACTTAAACGATTTGAAGCTTTCAATTTGAGCTTTGATTGTGCGATTAGATCGAGGGAGTTGTTGACAGTGGGTGCGTACTCCTCCTGAGTTGGAGTATTGCCTATTTCTGAACAACCAGGGAAGTGAGTTTCTACTAAAATTTTTAGAGATTCTTCACTGTTGGTGGTGCATGTTCTGTCTTCTTTCTTCAAGAAGCTTTGGTTGGAAGGACTAATTGTTACAATTTTTCTAAGCCTTGACGCCTCGGAGGTCTGTGATATATTTTCACAGAAGGTTCTCCAGGACTGCCTTTGTGCTTTCCGCAATTCTTGCTTATATTCTTTAAGAGCCACTTTGCAGTTGGTCTATGCATGGATGGATTTGGTGTAGCGATCAATGAAACAGTTTTCTAGTCTGCTGATGGTTTTTCTGTAAAGAACTCTTATTGTAGCAACTTGATACTTCATGAACTATTTTGGAATTAAGCTTATAAATGTATATCCTAAAAGTTTATATTTTTAAGAATTTTTTAAAAATAAATAGTAGATAATTATAAAAAGCCGTCATTTATTTTTGATTTGGATTTATTTTTAGTAATAAATTCAAACTTGTAGATTTGGCTTTATATTAGGTTTGTCATAGTTCTACAGCACTTGACCGGGACAACTTTGCACATTTTTTTCATATTATTCCACCGAAAAGCAAATACACAAGTTTAATATTATAAGTTGCCGTTTATTAAAAAAAAATAAAATCGAAATAAAAGAAGATCACACATAGCATGTAAAACATACTTAATTTATAAATCTTATAAAAAAAAGGAACATCAATTTAGTCTATTTATCAGATTTTTTGTTTCGTCAAAAACATGCGTCATGAACGATGATGAAAAATTTGCGTCATGATGAAAAATTTGTTCAGTTTTTATAAATACACTTTAAATTTGTCCTGCAATATTTTTAGCTGGGACATTTTTTACTGTGCTCCGGGACTCCGACCTCAAAACCTGTACATGTCCGGGAAAACTAGGACGTATGGCAGCTCACTTTATATACAACTTGTAATCAATACAATTTATAAAAATTTATATTTTTTTTACAGATAAAAACAGCGCCGAAACTACCATTCTTGCTTCCTACAAAACCTGGCAAAGTGCTCAATTTTCTTCACAGAATATTTTACGTAAAGTTGAACGTGATTGGAAAATGGTCTATTTAGCCAGACAGGGTAATATTTTTGAATTTATGTCTATTTATTTTGTTTATTAAAGAAATATAAATTTTCCAGAGGATAGCGACTATGCCGAACTTGTTTGGAAATTCAATTTTAATAACTCGAACTTAAAAGTTAAATCTTACACCTTAAATTTAGAACATAAAACATTTGGAGAAGGCAAAATCGATGTTTGCATTTCAACAAGCAGTGGTGATAACAATATTGAGGGTGCAACGGAATTTCAAATTACAGCAAAACTAGCAGGTGGCAAAGGTGATGTTGCATGGCAACACACACAATTGTTTAGACAAAGTTTAAATGCTAAGAATGAATTTCCTTTCGAGCTTCAAGTAGAATTAGCTTAAAGTAAAAAACAAGAACACAAAGAAAATTGAAATTAATTAATTTCTCTATTATTGATTCTCAATCGCTGATTTTGTAAAACAAAAGTATTAATTTTAAATTAGAAATGTATATTTTAAAGCAGTGTGTATTTGCATTTATTGCAATATATCATTTTTATGTTTTGGAATAAAATTTGAATTATTTTTTTTTTACTATTCAAAATGTTCCTGTGCTCATCAGAGTGAAGCTGATTCAAAGAAAATAATTTTATATTAACTGCTACTTATTTTCTTTAATAAGTATCAATTAAGTCCAACGATCGATCATGTATGTATATAATTAAAAAATATATCATATATTTTTATAAACTTTGTGTCAAAAATTCAACTGCTTGTTTTATTTACATTATTAGATAAATTATAAAATCACGTAAGTGTTATTTTCTTGTTATTAATATTAAACTTAATTAAGGTACTTAACTATTAACAAGTTGACTTTTAACAGGAACTTTAAGTTTTATTGTTCGCTGTTAACTAATTCAAACCATTGACGCATAGCTTCACTAAGCACTAAAGGTAATTGATTCAAGTCACGTACGATCACATAATACGGGAAGGGAAAATCATCCAGATAAGATTTGATGTTAATGCGCTTGTCGGGCAGCACTTCCATTGTTTGTACATCCAGGATAGAGTTCTAAATTATAAAAAAAAATTAATTAAAATTAAATATTGCTTTAAAAACTCGGCCTTAATTACCTTATTTTCTGGATTATCTATAATAATATAAACCAAAAACATGCGCTGTAAACGCGCCAGTTTAATGGCGTTTTTAACCTGCAAAAGATATTTAAAAATCACCGGTTATGCTTCATGAACACTTTTAATAATATCTACACAAAAAGTGTAGAAAAGTTTTCTAAAGTATCCTACCTTAACTTTACCCTCGCTGAAAATATTTCGTCCATCACTTAGTACCAAGAGTAAGTTCTCAAAAATTCCATTATCAGAACCCATTGAACCCTCTTCAGTATTCACAGTTCTTATGAAATCCAATAGATCGGCAATTTTTGTTTTATCCTGTGCAAAAGTCAGTGCATTTACTATTTTAGGTCCATCCAGCTGTTCCGTATGGTTGAGCACAATTTGTGGAGTTTCTCCGAAGGAAACAATACTTAAGCGCCCACTCTCGAGCAGTGTTAAAGCTTGAGCTACAAGCGAAATAGCTTCAAGCGTTAAAGTTTTGGAGTTATTATGATGCATTGATTTGGAGTCATCAATAGCGATTGTGATTTTATAGTCGCGTTGAGCGGGCTTTGTGCGTCGCAGCCAAATTTTGTCTTTGCGGAATTGTGAAGCAATGTAGGGTATTATTTTTTTCATATTGATGCGGCGTCCTGTGCGGTAGTCACCTTTTAGACGTGTGCATTTAGTGGGTTCTAAGATGAGACGCAGCTGTTCACAAAGTTCGCGTGCATTTTGTACCATACGATTGGAAATTGTTTGCCACGTTTCATAGTCTTCGTGTTGCGGTAAAGTGACTTTATTGGTAGTTAATTGTGATTGATACATTTTTCGCAATTCTAATGTTTTAGCCGTGCTAAGTTCGTGTGCTGTTGTAGAGCTATCAAGTAGAATTTCTTTGCTGCAAATTAAATGAAAATAAGTATTATAGACAAAATTGTTCAAAACTTTTATGCCAAGGCATATTTCAATAAATTATATCAAAAATTAATCAGGCTTCAAACTTCAAATATACACCTTTATACTTGAAGTTCAACTTGTTTAAATATCAAATTCAATCTCTTGCGCTTCAAATTCAACTCTTTGCAATTCAAATTCAACTTTTTAAGTAATGTTTTGACAAATAAATTTAGTTGCTTTAACTTACATGCAGTGAGCTGTGGTATCGTTACTTCTAGGCACAGTAATTGTTGGCACAATTTCTCCTTCAACTTCCATTTGTTCTTCCTGAGCTTCGGCACGTTCATTTGTCTTTTCGGATTTTGAGGGTTTATCTGATTTCTGATCGAATTTCTCGGCAGACATTTCTTCTAGATTTGTAACATCATCTGGTTGATTTGTGTTATCCGTATCGTCGACATCCATTAGATCTTCCGCTGTTTCACCCTCGTCTTCGTCATTTTTCTTTTTCTCATCCTCAAGATGTTGCAACTGTTTTGTTTGCTCTTCTGTAGCATTATCGAGCGTAGTTTTGTCGTTATTTTTCGGTTCCTTCACGTGTTGATACTCTTCAGATTCGACTTCCTTTTCATTGTCAGTTTGTGGGTTTTCCTTGTCATTGCCATTTTGTTCCTTAAGTTTATCTATAGTTTTCAACTGTTTCAGTTTATTCTGTTCGGCTTCACCTATTTAAAAAAAATTTTTTTTTTGGAGACAATTAAATAATTTTGGTTGTGAGCATTCTTTAATATTTTTCTCGTTATGATAATGTTATGAGTGTTGAATGTACCCTATGTGTGCTATCATTTGCCGCAATGAAATGTATTCTAATTTTTGTTTTTTATTGTTTGCTAATCATTTATAACATAATCAAAATTTAACAATTGATTATTAAACTTAATTTAGAAGCATTTTTATTAAATGCTAATAATTTAATTTACAATTAAATTTATGAAAATAAAAACAAATTGCCAGGTAAAATGTTGAAAGTTGTGCGTATATTTCGCTAACATATAAAAGGCTAGACGGGCACGGTCGAGCTCTCAAATATACCAGGCAAGATGGACGAGTTCTTTTTCTAGATTGTGTGTGAATTTATGTGTGGTGTCCCCAATAACACACATAAACTAGCAGGCCAAACACATATAATAAAGAACTTTACAAAAAACTAATTTACTTAAATTTAATTTTTAGATCTATTGGGTGTCTAATGGGGACACCACATCTGTATGATGCAATTGTCAATATCGTAGTGACAGCTGGCTATTTTCTCACAAACGGCGATCATTCCTTGTGATTTGCCTGTATATTTTGCTTCATATTTGTTTTACTTTTTTCGTTATTTAGTTTATATCAGGGTACGAAAATAAACGGAACTTATTTTAGTGTTCCGTAGAAAGCATCACTCATTATTCCGTAAACACTTAAGTTGCTAATAGGTAATCACAAATTGTGTAACTACGTCTAATTATACGAATTTTATTAGACGTTGCTTTTTAATGTGAAATTGTACTGTGCTGTGATGTGCTCGAATTATGCAGCAATGTGCCTTCGAGGGATTAAAAAAATCTCATAATGGCGAATTGTAAGAACGTAAATAATTTTTCAAAATACTGCTAATTTCCGGTTTAAAAATTTAAGTTGTACTTCTCTAGTAGCTTTAATTAAAACAGCTTAAGTTCATAATCATTAGAACTTTTCGGAACTTTTTGCGGCACATGGCAGCACAAGTAGAGCACATTATAGCACAAATTGCCTAATTGCTGAGAAATTAATTGCAGTGGCTTTATATTAAAAAAAAACTATCTCATAAAAATCATACCATTAGAAAAACAATTTTTAAGAGCACATATTTTTTGTCAAAAATAAATAAAAAATGGCAGAGCCAACATTATGCACATTAAATTTAAACGTTCTAATCGTTAAATGTTCTTAATAATTTCTCTTACCCAGCGTGCGTTCTTCATCCGTGCGTCCTTGTTTTCGTTTTTCTTGTGTTTGTCGCTCATTTTTGCGTTCTTCCTGCGATACTGTCTCTTTGGTCTCCGCAATGCCTTGATGACCGCCATCATTTACCTACAAAAGGTTTAAAATTCTAACCTATATTTCTTGATTCATGATGTGCTATTCTACTTACATCATTTTCTGCCTGTCCAACACCATCTTTTTCTTCACCCGTCTCTTGTTCATCCATTTTCTGTTCCTGTGTTACATCCTTTTCATTTTCTTCGTTTTGCACCTGATCTGCTGAGCCTTTATTTTCAGTCTCCGGCACAGATTGCACATTATCTTCCTTGCTTGGCTTATCCTTGGATTGCTCGTGCTCTTCTGGTTTCTCTTTACGTTCTTCTGTATCTGGCGACTGTTGCTTCTCCTCTTCTTCTTCATCTAATTCGCCACGTTTTTGTGTTTCGGGCTCATCAGGCTCGGGCTCATCATCCTTGGTGGGTTCATCTTCGTCTGGAGCATTTTTATCCTCTTTCATTTCGGTGCCAGCTTCACCCTCATCAGAATCGGAATCATTATCGTCTTCGCCAGCTTCTGTTTGCTTATCTTTTTCCTCATCATTTTGCTCAACTTGTTCTTCATCCAGTTCTTCAGCTGTCTGCATATTTTCTTTCATTGTATCGATGTCAAATGGATTCTCATCGCCTTGTTGGTCTTCACCAGCTTCATGCTCGTCATCAACATTGTTCATATTGCCCAAGTCCATTTCTTCCGGCTCTGGTGGTTCCTCCAATTCATTATGATAGGGATTTATTTGGTCCTCATCCACTTCGGGATCTTTCATATTGTCAATATCCTTCTCCTGTTCCTTCCTTTTGTCTTTATTATCCTGACTTGGCTCGTTTGTTGCATCGAGACCGTCTTTTTCATGTTCATCCTGATCATCTTTGGCTGCATCGTTTTTGCTATCCAAATCGTTGTGTGATTCTTTTTCGTCTTTGGAGCCTTTGCCATCTTCTTCCTCCATATTCTTTTCCTCTTCCTCCTCCTCCTCGGCTTGCGGTTCCTCATCGTCACCCCAGATTTGGTCGTCTAGTTTTTCAGCACCCTCCTCTGTTTCGCCCATTTCTTTATTTAGATCCTTCTCGTCTTCCGACTCACCACTATCATCTTCCTCATTCTCCGGCTTCTCAATATCCTGCATTTTTCCCTCAAAATCGTCATTCATATCGATGCCTTTTTCCTCCTTGCAGTCGTCGTCGTCGTCTTTCTTGTTATCATTTTCCCGATCTTCTGGTCGTTTTGCATCGTCTAATTGATCTTCTGACTCAATCTTATCCGAAGCATCTTTTTCACCTGTACCATCTTCAAGGCCAAAGCCATCGCCCTCCTTTTGATCTTTTTTCGACTGACCCTCTTCATCTTGCATCAAATCGGCAGGTACGCAGAAACCTTTCGTTCCTATTTCCACAAACACCGTCAACATAATTGAGAGAATTTTTTCCGACACTTTATGGCTGCTGAGCTGCTGGCACAGAAAATAATCGGCCAAAAGTTGAAACTGTTCTAATATCGGAATAATGGATGTCACTTTGTGCAGGTAGGATAACTTCTCCTTCGAGGCATGCGCATGTTTGAGTGCTAGTAGAATGTTGGAAATTTTCGTTATGATGTTGCGCATATTTAGAGTCTCCCAATCGGCGGTAAGCTCTGCTTGCAATTTCCGTTTAAGGTGATGCTCTTGTATTTCTGCCTCGCCTTCATCCGTCACCTGTTTCTGTGTCTTCTTGTCACTTGGACTGGGAACTTGCTTGCGATATTTTTTGTATAGCTTTTGTAGCGATAACAGCACAGAATGAATGGTGTTTTCCAGCTCCGTGTCGATATTTTCGAAACTAGTTGGTAGCGTTTCGTTAGTCTTGAAGTGATTTGCGGTTGTTTCTTTGATGAAGGCAAGCAACTCGATAATGGAGTTGCAGATGGGTAAATATGCGCCGGATGAATCTTTGCAGCACTCAGCGATCATGTTTATGTCGGTTACTATCTTGATATGCGAGGCATAGAATTCGTCCAATTTATCAAAACTTATAAATTCCGACTCATTTTTCAACATAACCACGAGGGTGTGTTTCGCGGATTGCAAAACTTGAGCTGAAGATTTCGAAATAGTGGAAAACAACGCTGAGTTTTGTAGAAGCAATGCGTGCTCGTTTGTGGATAGCACACAGTTCTCTTCATGGTGTTGCTCTGGCAAACATGTAAGCAACAGCATAAACTGCTCAAACACGTAACGTATTTGGCACAGCGAGCGTTTGAGCAAAACGTAGTTATCACGTAATTTCGTAAATTCTAGGTTGGATTCCTTGAACGTTTTCGCCGAAGTAATTTCGGCGATTTCTTTTAGACTGTGCAAAAGCTGACGCAGATCGTAGATATTTTTAGTGCTAGTAGCTAGCAGATGACGTTGGTTTTGCACCAGCAAAAACATGTCTACAGCGAAACCTTTAATGCGCTCAATATTTGGCGGACCCAATTCAGAGAGTGGCGTAAGCATTATATTTTGTAGGAGGCGCAATTTAAACACGCTCTTGGCAAAATACCTATCCAAGTTATCATTGAGTTTAATAAGCATACATCTATCCTTCTGAATGCCTAACATAGTTTTGATGCAGAAAGGCGGTAGAGTAAAGTCCTCGAATTCGGTGCGCAGGGATAGTTCCATTAAACCGCTCTTGTAGCTGATACCCAATTGGGTCAGTGATTTGAATAGATCGGTGAGCGCTTTCCGCTTCTGTTGCAGTATTTGTTTGGCTTCAAGTTTTTGCTGGGCACGCTCTTTCGAGCGATCTACTTCCAGCTGGCGTAGATGGTCACATCGTTCCAGTTTCTGACAGAATAGCTCTTCAAGCGCAATAACCAGTTGCGGATAGGAGGCATTGGTAACGGTTTCCTTAACAACATTACGAGAGGTGGAGAAGAGTTTGCCAACTTTCTGCAGTAACGTATGATGCTCATCGGAAGAGAGCACATTATTTGTAGAGTCTAAGTCACCATTCGTCAATTCGCACGAAAATTTCTCGCGCAGTTTTTGTGGCGCAATGAAATTCTTAACATCTACCATGTAGTATTTAATCTTCGATTCATAACGCAAATCTTTACCTTTGTCATTTTCACAGTTGTAATCCATGGCTGTAGCATCTTTGGGCTGAAATACGGGTGAGATTTTTTGCTGTAGCTGTAGACGATATTCTTTTAGGAATTTATTTAGATTGCGATGCACGCGCGCAACATTGTTACGCATACTAAAGTAGGACAGATCCTTGTTGTAACTTTCAATCTTGACGAATTCCTTCAACTTCTTCTCAATAGGGGTTCGCATGTTCTTCTTGCTATCCTCAATTTCCTGCGTAAATTGACTGAAGTATAGCTGAAGATTGCGTAGACCGGCAATGAGTATAGTTTTACGCTCCCCTGCCTGAATATTCGCGGAGTTGCGATCAATATTGTGCAAATACAACTCAAAGGATTGTAATAGCCTTAGACGAACATGGAAATCGCCATAGCTGGCGGACTCCACAAATTGACGTAGTATACGCACAATATCAATTGCCGAAACTTTGGCCTTCTGCGCTACTTCCACATCGTCAAGCGTCTCTCCCTCGGCAAAACGTTTCTCCGTGTACTTCATATCGGTAAAGGAGCTATCGATTTCATGCTCTTGCATATACTGTTGGAAAAGGTTGTAGATAAAAAACCAGTACTTGTAGGCTTGAGCTTCAACCTGCTCATAGGTCTGCGCGAGACAATTACGCCAGAATTGTAGTTCCAGTTTAGTCCATTTTTGCACATACTCGGAGACCTCGACTTCCTCATCGCGCAAGTGGTTATTCTTGTGTGCCACCTCATTCCACAAAGACACTTTTTGACGCAAAATTTGGAAGCCGGTATTGAAGCGTACGACTGGCGAAGTAGATGGTAGACTACGTATGCGATCAATGATGCGTATTATATCGACGAGACCAGCATGTTCCGGATATAGTGCCAGTTGATTTTGAACGCGTGCCTCAATGCGTTCCAAGACATCAGTGCAGGAAATGATTTCGGGTATGTTGGAATCTTTGTAAAAGTTATAGACACGATTTTGTGTCGTTGGGAATGAAATCTCATTGAGCATTTGTTGTTGTAGACCAATAGCAAAGCCAAAGCTATTGTAGGCACGTTCATCTAGCCACTCGTTAAGGCTTGGCTGATAGTGTGAAAAAATCTTAATAAAAACGCGCATGCGTTCCTTAAAAGGTTCAATTATTTCGAGTGTATTGTTTTCTTTATTGCTGTCAGCAGCAGAGTTCAGATAATAGACATGTGTATACTGTTCCATTACGGCGATAAAGTTCTTGACTATGAAAGCATAGTCCTCATCACGTATAACATGACTCGTTAATTTTTTATCTTTCTGCTTATCGTTTAACTTCATAACTTTCTCAAGCGTATCATCGAGTATAAATTCTCCAAAATCTTCTTGCACATTTGTTGGAAAATATTCCTCGATTTCTTGCAGTTCAATGAGTTCTTCATCTTCGGTTTCACATTTAGTTTTGTTCACATAGAGGCTTTCATCTTCGGCTTTCTTTTTGCGTCGCCGTTCTTCTTCCTCTTGCCAAATTTGATTGCACACATTAAAAGCAAAATCAAATTCACGAAATTCTTCTTCCGAAATATTGGAGGATATTGATATGAGGTTGCGCAGCTCAATCATTTTTGCTTTAATCAATCTGCGGGAGAAAAGAAAGAAGTAAGTTAAAAGAAAATTTTGAGTCTCTCAAATGAGAGACTAGATGGATCTATTGTAAAAGGAGTCAGGTCGAACTTAACAAAGAAAACAATTTTTACAGTATGCAGCTCTTATTTTGATCTGCAACCCAGCAAAATACTATAAAGTGGCGTATGAAGAGGTTAAAAATAGAGAATAAAATCATTCTTGACCATTGTTTTAACCCTTTATATTTAAAAACTTTTTTTTTTCTTTCTAAAAAAATCGTAATGAACAGATTTTATACGAAAAAAATAGGGAAAAAACAAAATTTCTGAAGAAACTTTTGTGCTAAAAATTCGTTTTTCCACCATAAAATGTAAACATTTTTAACTAATTCAATCCAGTTCCACTTTTTGAAAAATGTTATACTTACATGAAAAGGTCCCCAAGTGACGCTCGCCAATTTGAATGATGTTCGGATATGTGATAGAGGACAAAAATCTAAGGTTGGCGTATTTTTTTATACGTGCAACATCTATGTTTTAGGATGGCATTTCAAAATCAGCAGAAATTTAATTTTTTCGCCATAACTTCACTATTTTTCATGGTAACATATCGTCATATGAAATCAAAAAAGGCGTAATTATTCAATTACATTTCAAAAATTTTACAGGAGAAGCAAAACAACTTTTAAGTATCATATCATCAGTTTCGGATCTATGACTGTTTTATTAATCCTCAGTTATGTTTTTTGCTTCCTATAGTACACAAGTGTCACACATATCATTCCTTGGTTAAAATAAGGGCAAATAATAAGACAAATTACATTAAATAAAATAAAAGGTGCACTTACGGCTTATAGAATGTTGTTCATAAAAACGCCGTTTTTAGCTGTAGGAGTGTTAAATTTTGCAGGAACATGTATTTTGATATGGTGCATCATAATCAATCAAAAAGTAAATTTTGAATTTTTGGTAACTTACGACTTTTTTGATTTCATATGACGATATACAAATTTGGTATCAAATGAAAGATGCTACATTTAATGGTATCTGATTTGTGGAGATAAACTTTATTATAATTTTGTTGTTGTAATTTTTAACAGTAATAAGTCAATATCATGAGGAGACCGTATCCCTCCGCCCCCTATTACTTCATTTTCACTTATATTTGATGTAGGACAATTTAAAAAGTAACTTTTTTTAAATTTTTAGTTTTTTACTAAAAAATCCACTTATTTTCTTAAAAATAAAAGGTCGCAGTGGTCCGCGGCTTCGCCACGGAAGTTTTCTATTTTATCAATAAAGAGCGTTAACATATTTTTGTTTCTTTTTGAATGAGTGTGGAGAAATAGTTCGTAAAAACTACATATAAAAAAATTCTAAGCACGCTGAAGGTGGTCAGTGAATCTCTTGCGTTAAAAAATTAACAAATTTTGATCGCTTTACAATGTGTTCATCCGCTCTCACTCTCACTGTTTTTTGACAGTTTCCATTGAAAGCAACAACAAAAAGCTTTCAACGCCTTTTAAACGGACGAACGTGTGACTTCAGCCCTTAAGACAATGCTTGCCAAACGATATAAAAAACATATTTTCTTTTATTTTGTTTTGCAGCACAACACTGCATGTATATACAGGGTAGCCCTTATTCGAAGCGCCCATCTGGCAACAGTGTAACTTTCCGCAGTGATGCCAAATCGACTAATGACATACCGCGTTTGAAGCGTCATTCCAAGCAAATGTTTACAATGGAAACACGCCACGCGAACGTTCTAAAATTGTTGAAATTTACATTCAACAAAACAAGTCAATAGTGAAAACTCAACGTGCTTTCAAAAAAATAAATAAAGTGAAAAGTGCGCCTTCCAAGAAAACAATTTATCGTTTGTATGAAACTGAAAATCCACAAGAGATTCAAGAGGTACCTCTTCACGATGCAAAAGTCACTGTTTGGTGCGGCGTTTGTGCTAAAATTACTGAGAGTTACTGTCAATCAGGAGCGTTATCGCGATATGATAAACAATTTTTTCATGCCAATCGTTCGTCGAAAGCATATCAGGCACTACTGGTTTCAACAAGACGTCGCGCCACCACACACAAGCCGCACTACAATCGATTTTTTGAAGCAATTGTTCCCTGGCCGTTTGATGTCAAAAAATGGTGATTTCGATTGGCCGCCAAGATCACCAGATTTAACGCCTCCAGACTTCTTTTTGTGGGGTTATTTGAAATCAAAGGTTTACGTCAACAAGCCAAAGACCCTAGAAGAGCTGAAAACCAACATCAGTCAAGAAATAACCGCCATTCCCATCGAAATGTTGAAGAAAACCATGGAAAATGCTGCAAAACGGGCACAATATGTCGTAGAGGCTAATGGCGATCATTTACGAGATATCATATTCAAGAAATGATGTAAGCAAATCTACTTGCACCCAATTAAGGGGGTCCTCTGGTAATCTATGCCAAATTTTAGCCTTTTTTCAAAATATTGTGGAAAGAGAACGAGTAAAGATATTTTAGTTCCGTTTTTTGATTTGGGTAGCTTAATTTATTGAAAAAAATACAAAATTTTGAAAAAGTGAATTTATGGACCGTTCAGAAAGTTCTCGGCCTGGTAACGAGGTTCTCCGGAAAAAAGGTGGGTCCAAATTGCGCACGATTCCAAGTGTAAACATCGTCTGAAAAAAAAAAAATATTCAGTTACTTAGAATGAATGTCCCTATAGCCCCTACCTCGGAAACAAAAATCGAAATTTTTTTAGGGGGGGAGCCGCCACTTTGAAAATGAAAAATCGAATTTCGACCCTTTTTTTTTGTAGTCTAGTGTAGAAAAAAAATAGTAAACATTATTTTTTCGGCAAGTTTGAGGTAGGGGCTATAGCGGCGTAAATTCTGCGTCGTTTCATGCCTCATATATCAAAATCGGTCAAAAACTGTTTGAGTTATCGTGCGCAAAGTTTTGAAAAACATGGTTTCGAGAAAAACGCGTTTAAAGTTTTGACTTCAATTTTGAGGCACACAAATGACATTAACACATATTTTTTTAATACAATACTTACGAATATTAATCGGCAATTCCAGCCCCATAAAGTGTGCCTTCCTCCATCTCATAAAACGAGTTTTCCATGGCTTTTTGGGCTCTGCGGGCTGTGCGACCCTCTTTCGATGATGCGTACGTTTTTAGCTCTGAGCGTTGAAGTCGTTTTCCGTCGCGAGATTCAGCATACATCTCGGCTTGTGGGCCGATGACAATACCCATTGTTGACATTATTTTTAAAATACTTGTGAAGCCTTCGTTGAAAATGCAGGTTGCCAGAAAATTTGCGATTTCGACTGTGGTAGCACCACAGTGGATATGTTTCGGCGCAAAGGTTCACAAAAGCGAGTTGAACGATTCGTTACAATTTTGCGTTTCACCTCTAGTGCATCGGTTGAGTAGATCGTCGGATGATAACGCTTCGTATATGGGCTTCATTACTTGCAGAACCTTTCCATCAAGTGGGGCGTACGTACGCGTACTTACGCGGCGCGTTTGGGTGGCTTTTTTTATCCATAGCAAAAAAAAAAACACAAAACGATTTTTCTTTTATTTTACAACAGCAGTTATCGCGCACGCGTAGCTTTCAGCGTTCGAAAATAAACTGAATCTCGTTCGTTTGCTTCTTTCATGTGAACACCTGGGCTCAAAATCATTTCAACCCCTAAATCAAAACATGCATGTATACATACTGCATGTATACATACTGTGTGTGTATATTTTGTAATATCAATACATATTTTGGAAGAATTCCACAGAATTTTCGACTAATGACTGCAGGCAAATAAACAACTTTGCTGATGCGTTATTTTGACGAAAACATACCTACACAAAAATGCCTGTATCTCCTAAACTATTTCGAAAAAAAAAATCGAAAAAATTTTTCGGATTACCAGAGGACCCCCTTAAATGATATTTATGACGAACAGACAAAAAATTGTTTTTTTCTTTGATTTATTTAAAAATAAAATGGGCGCTTCGAATATGGGCAACCCTGTATATCTTTTCATCACTTTTTGCGTAGAGTAGAGTAGAGAGCAACATGGAGTTTATTGAAACTTTTGCAACACAAACGCGTGAAAAGAAAACGAGCAAGCAATTCGTAGCATCGGAGATAATTTATTGAAAAAACTAGACTTTAATTCACACTTACTATTAAAATTTCGAAATGATCGTACCTCAACAATTGAGAGTTCTATACACTATCAACCAAAAAACAATACTACAAAATCTAGCAAAAATGATGTTTCTACTTGCTATATATACTTGACGTCCTCAGCATCGGCGTGCTTTTGTTGATGTGAGTGCGTTTGTGCTGTTGTTGGTACATTTTCTTTTTATTTTGCATAGCGCGAAGGAAAACACCGACGTTGATGACATCTTGTAACAAGTAGAAGCAAAATTTTTCTCAGTTTTTGTAGGATAGCCAATACACAGTCCTCTACATATTTATATATTATTTTAAACTGCTGCAACATAGCTTCTGTTATACATAATATTGAATTAATAACTCTGCGTAACAGAGGTTTTTGGATGGGTTGGTAGTGTATAGAACTCTTAATTGGTTGGGTAAGAGTTCTCCCCTCGGCGGACCAACAAATGTTTTTAAAATTTGATATTAAATTTTGTTGTTGTAATGGACTCAAGTGAAAAAGAAATATCAATTCTAAGAAAACCGTGTCGGAATACCGAAATGTAAAATAAAATTTACAGGTGTGAATTTTAATGTGTATTTTTAAATTTAATTTATGTTATTTTAAGATTTTAAATTTAAAAGTTATTTTAGTAAAAAAATAAAACCTTAAAATAACAAATGTATGAAACTGTGAAAAAGCTTCGTTTCTCTCGTGTGTCTAATGACGCACCTGTTTTTTTTTCTTGATTTTCTTTCATACTTTCTGACAGATCGACCGAGCTGCTCTCAAGTGACTTAACCTGTATTAATCAACCTTGGTACAGATATAGATAGAAAAAGTATCCGCAATATAGGCATCAAAAGTCTTGTTTTATCTCGACTTTTCCATATGTGCATTTCACTGGAAAAGTTTATATTTTATAGGGCTTCCCTACAAACTGTGTGCTTTTAACTGATTGAAAGAATGAGAAAAACTAAAGATTTAACTTTCGATGCAAATATCTCCGCTATTTTTAAATATTTTAATTTATTTTTTTAAAAATAAACAAAGTCTTAAGTTTTATATAGACTTCAATCTTTAACGACTTCGGATGAATAAGTAGCAGACGGCTTGTTTTACACATGAGAAATGGAATTAGTTTAACGGATGTTGGAATGGGAGTTTGTGGAAAGGATCTTTTCAAGCTTCAACTGTCTGAGGTAAATTTCATGCAAAAGTTTTTCGCGACACATTTGTTGCAGTTGATTTTACTATTCAACTTTCCCACACTATTCTATCAACCACTTTTTAATTTTACTTGTTTAACTTTGAACCAAGGAATTCAGGTATATCAGCTTTAATCAAGTCTGTCTTGGTTCGAATTGGGGTGATAGATAAGGGGGGAATGAAGATATTAAATTAAAAACTGCGGTGCTCTTGCATCAAGGAGTACTCTCTGAAAGATATGTCATCAATTATGACACGCTTCTATCTGTCCTCAAAAAACACGTTGAGAAAAGTTTTTATCCTCAGCAAATGCAATCTTAAAATTCCAAAAGAAGCGAAAATTTAGAATTGGCTAATGGATAATCTCAAAGTAAAGACCGAATCGAGTTTAAGAGGAATTGTCTTTTCATATTCCATTTTGTATAAAACGACAGTGAATCCAGCACTATTTAAAATTTGCTTATAGATTTCTATTTGTAATAGAAGATCCAGAGAAAATTTGGAACATCGAGGCAGGCTTGAGGGTGCTAAGGCTAATTAAAACAAAAATGCGAAAAGTTATGTTTATCATTAATTTTAAAACGATGCTCTAACTCGACACTTTTGAAATTTTGCACTTCTCGAAACCAACTTAAATACTAAAGATGCAGTTAGTCTCAATAACGACGAAGGGTTTAGACGCATAAATAACACAAAATAACTGAAATTATCAAATATTTAAGTAGCTTACCTGAAGTAATCAATGTCGCTGCCGTGCACTTTGTCCAAAATACTGAAAATAGCAGATCGATTATGCTGAATATCTCGTGCCGAATTTACATTGTAAACTTCCAAACAGCGCGCAGCAGGAAACTCTATAATATTTGCTAACAATTGATGCAGTTTACCTGCCTTATCAATATTAACAAATTGCGAGGCATTAGATTGCACAAAAACTGTCTTAAGCTGAGTGAGAACAATTTTAATACCCTCAAAACCAAAGCATATTTGATCCACAGAACATTGCATAGGTTGTATGAAATCCTGATAATAATCCTTATATCGCTTAAGTATATGATGAACAAAACGTTGAGAGTTTGCAATCCAAAGCTCGATTTTATTTAGAGTTTCGGTACAGTTTTCCAAAGCAGTGAAATCAACAACAGCTGAATTGCTTAGTTCGGACCACACCTTTTGAGCACCTTGTATGAGCTTAAGTAAAGCTTTTGGTTCACAATTGGTGATATGGAAATGTTTTATATCCTGTACAAGACTAGTGTAGAGACACTGCTGTGGGCGGAGAGCAAGCTTTTGAGAGAATTTGCGTTGTTTCTCGGCCAAAGTCTCGAGACGCGCAGCGAAAGTCTGATACAATTCGTCACCAAAATGCTTGTATTTCATTACAATGCGCATAAAATCATAGACAGTGGTTAGTGTGGTCAAGCAGTTGATATCCTCGAGTATGTAGGCAGTTTTCAGACGCTGTTTTTCGACTGGATCAATGAGTGGCGTAAAGCTGAGCAAACAAATTTCAATGGCACCTATCAGAGCATTCAACAAAGAAGCGTTATATTGTTCGTATTGATACAGTGCCGATGAATGTTCGAATTCGAATTGACTGTCAGAGTGGGAACTGCTTAAGAGTGCTGTCTTTAGCGTCTGGATTAGTTTTTTAAAACTTTCATTATAGTCGCTGTAATTGTCATCTTCCAAATTCTCACAGAGCTGCTGAACAAACTCTACTTCATGCAGCAGCTTTTTGGCGCTTAATTTTGAAGCAATTAAATTTTGCCGACGTGTGCTCCAATTGTCGCTCATTAAGTTTGCGTTATGCCAGAGCAATTGACGCACTTGCTTCAACGACTGTTTCCAAAGGCCAAGCTCATTAAGTGGCACCGGCTTGTGTGCACCGTCATTTTGATAGATTAAAGCTTGCAAGGCCTGAATTAATACTGGTCCATCATAGCTATAACTACAGCTCACATTGTTGGAGTTTTTGCGTAAAATACGTGTGCTTGCAGCACGTGTGGCTAAGTTGTTAAGCTGTATCTTTACTGCTGCATTGTTAATTAAACGTCTATAGGTGCTCAAACTGCTGTAATTGCCTCCTAGATAGTCAACAAGTTCCTTTAATTCCGATGCACTCTGTATAGTTTCCAGGTAGCCGCACAGTGCACTCCAAAACTCAATGAAATGCCTATATTTTGGTGTTTGCAGCAAGTGCAGCACTTGTATCGTTTCAGTACTCAAGGACGTTATAGACTCATAGAAGCACACATTGATAACATTGTTAAGCACATTATTAATGTTACTTACATCCGTTAGCTTTACAGCCAGACATTTGCTTAGAAAATATTCTCTTAACGGTAACATTGCGAGTTCTATTTCTCTGGGTTTAATATGAGCTGGAAGTTCTTCTTCTACGTTAATTAGTTGTTGTATAGTAGCCAGATCGGCGTTAAATGTTTTTAAATCGTAGGTTACTACATCTTCAAAAGTGCTAGGTAATTTGTTCAGCTCTTTAATGCTTGTTATAAACTGCTGAGCTTTTATTTTGAAATCATTTGGCAATTTTTCACTATGTTGTGAAGACACATCTTCCTGCTTGAAGTTGTAATTGAATTGGTTGTTAAGCTGCTGTTGCTGCAGGTGGGCGCGACATCTGCCGGCAGCATCAGATTTTTGCGCCACAAATTTTTTCAATATGAAGTCTGGAGAAAAGCTGCCGTATAAGGGAACGACACTTAAAGCGTTGTCAAATTTTTGCAGCAAAGAATGCCACAAAATCTAAAAGAAATAATACATTTTTATTTCAGAGGATTTAAACAGTACGAATAAGTGTAAGCTGGAAAAATTAAGAAAAATAAATTTTAAACATCAAACTATATGCTATGTTATAACTATTCAAATAAAAACGAGAAAACGAAAACGACCATTTCGGCGCTTGAAAGGACTTTGACCGACTTCTTATGATCAATTGTGTTGTGAAAGCTTAGTGCCAACTCCGAACTGCTTTGGTCTGGTTTGGGCTCAACAGAAAATTAATTCAATTGAAAACAACATTCTGTCAGATGGAATTCGAACCTGGGTTCCTTCGCACACCAGCCACACACCTGGTGGTGATGCTAATCAAAAATATAAATACTTCTTATGTCTGACACGCTTCCTTATGAGCGTTATAAACGGAATGAAAAATTACGCTCATTACGCACTCAACTCCATGGGAGGTCCGGTTTAGACCCACCATTTTTGAGATTTTTATTTTCGAAGTGATAACTTCTGAAGCGTTGTAGCGCCAAAACTTTTGCATATTTCTAACATTTAAAAATTGTTCACTGAAGGAAATAGCTTTCAAATGGTCACTTAAGCAAAAAAATGTCTTTGTTAAAAAATATTCTATTTTTTTATGTCTTTGGTTTAGCCCCAATCTCTCCGATGACTTTTATATCAATATTTCAACGACTTAAGTTTGGTAGGTTACACATTAAATTGGGTTTAGCAGAAAAACTTTCCACGGCCATCTCAGTCATCGGCCCTGATTTCGTTCGAGAATTTCTAACTAAATAATGGGTTTTGACGGCTTTTCGCAAAATCGCCCAAAAAAATAAATGAAAAATCACCAAATTTTTTCCCATACGAATTCGAATGATTTTTCATATGAAAAAACAGACAAAAAAAATTTGGCGATTTTGCATTTTTGTTGGGTAAATTCTCGTTTTTCGCTTTTGGGCGAAATTTCGTCACTTCAACATTAACATTTTAAAAGAAAATCCACAAGAAATAACTTTTGACATTTTTTTTTTTCGACAAACAATTTTTTTCGGTAGCTGCAAGTTCTTGCAAGTCGAAATTTTGCTAGCAAAAAAATTTTGCAGTAGCAAAAACCATGGTATAATGATTTACAAGGTAGGAGTGACAGTTCTGTTTGGAGTTGTCAAAAACACATTGAAAAGAGAAAACGAAGAGCAGCAAAAGGGATGACAAATTAAACTTTATATTGATTTGACAACTCCCGATCGCCGCTCGTGAGAAAAAGGTAGTTGTCAAGGCTACCTTGTAAATTATTGTATCATGGTAAAAACTTGTAGCAACTTTTTTCTCTCTCACTTTTTTACGCTCTCGTTGTATTCTCTTATTGCTTTCGTTTTTTCGAGTATATGCACGCTTTACTAGTAAAAACTAGTGAACAAACTTATTATTAAAATTCAAATAAATTTATTTTTTTAATTATATTATTAAAACATAAATTGCAATTCAGAAATTCAAAGTTCTCATATGCATTTTTTGAGAATTAAAAATAAACAAGTAAAGTAAAATTTAAGAAAGGTAAAATTTTTCACGTCATTTTGTTATAAATAGTTTCGATAGAGTGCTATTGAGTTAAATATATATTCAATCTTAAAATAATTCTAAAAACCGAATTATTGTCTCTCTCGTACTCTTTCAGATGTGCCATTCGCACCGATGAGGCGAACATAAAACCTGTATTGTTCGGCTGACAATCTTATACCAGCCATAGAAGTATTTTCTGAATTTCAAATGAAATTACTTAATTTCAATTGATATTTTCTGAATTAAATTTGATGTTTTCGGAATTTTAAACGATGTTCTCTAAAATTCGAATGGATTTTCTGAAATTCAATTGATGTTTTCTGAATTTCAATTAATGCTCAAACCACTTGAAACCTTAAAAAAATAGTTGTGCACTACCATTGCACTACCATTGGATTACGCTTAACACATTTAAAGAAAAAAAAAACATTTTTTAAATACCTGCTCTTCCATGTAGAATGGTTGAAAATCGGTCATATGTTTTGTGTACGTTTTGCGAATTAAGTTAAGCGGATGCTTAACACTCGCAACATAACTGCTAAGCTTCTGTAGACTGTCTTCAAATTCAGCATTCAACTGACGATAGTTTGGCAAGATTGTCATAACCAATGTTAGCAAATGTTTGTCCAACCATTTAAAGTGCAACAACAGCTTATCAAGCACATTTATATTTAGTTCACTGGCGACGAAAAGCTTTTGCTGTGATGTTTGCAGCAAACGATTAAACCACAAAAAGCTGGTAATAATTTTACCATAGCTTTGCATATCCAAGGCAGAGTATTCTAATGCGGTGCATAGAACTTCACGTAAACGTTGAAGAAAAGTAGACAAATGTTGGAAGAAAGTATTTTTCAATTTATCAGTGATGGCATTGGCGGCAACAGCTTGAGAATAGCTAAGAGCATTAATTTGTTGTAGTTTGAGACTTTGCTGTTTTTCGTGAGGTATATCTAGCAGGAGAAGGTGAGCAATCAGCAAAGAACTTAAACAGTAGGCTTTATGATTTGTTGTGCTCATTATTTTGGCAGCATAGTCGCGTATGCGGGGGAACAGTTTTCTATTCCAAGGTAAAGCAACAAGAGCGGGTTCAAAATGTTTTTGAAAGTGTTGAACGCAGGCGCACAACTTCTCTGAATACTTTTGGAGTTGCGGATATGCTGTTAACAAGTCTGTCAAGTATGTCTGACGCAGTTTGACATCCTCAAAAGTGGAGTTTTCGTACAATATATAAATATAGAACTTGAGTAAGTCTTCGTATTTGACTCCATAAAAATTGCAGCTTTCAAAATCTTTTAAGAGCTGTGCTAGTCCAGCTTTGGCTGCTTCAAAACTATTGTAGCTGAGCATTATTTTCAAAGGCTCCAGTTGTAGACGAACCAAACTAAGGGCATTCAAATCGCTGCTATTAAGTATGACATTTGCCAAATGATCTTGAGTGTTGTCGCTTAAACTAATATTGGTAAATATTTTACTCTCTTCCAGCACGATTTCACGCAATTTATTTTGATAGTAGGCCAAGCCGTAACCCATCAGATCCATGCTGACTGAGTAGACATAAACTTCCATGCCGCTTACATAAATAGCGCGGCCCAGATCATATCCAATGCGCTTGTAAGCTGCTGTCAAAGCAGCAAACTGTGTCAAATGCGATATAGTATATTGGTTAATTTCTGTGAGTTGAGTTATGCGCTCATGAATACTTAAAATGCAGTTAATAGCCTCAATGTTTGCAATGCCATTGGCATGAACAATGCTGCGCATGTCATCAGTATCATAGGCCATTTCTTTTGTGAGCGCTAGCTCCACGCAACGATTACGCATAGCACGCGATAGCTCGCCATTTTTAGGATCCAGCGTTAGGAAAGCTCTAAAATTTTGAGCTTTTTCAACAATTTCTGCCTCATCATTTGCCATTACACCCTTTTCGGATATCAACAAGCTGCCATTGGGTTCGAATACAGGATTTAAACGATCCAAAACAGCTGATGAACACAGATTAACATGCTCCAGGTTGATGTATTGGCCGAGTTTGAGCGATTTGACGATTTTCGAGTCGACCCATTCAAATGAACCACCAGTGTTAAGTGATTCTACTGAACGTATGTGATGGCGGAGTGCAGATAACAAGCGTTCTTGTTGTTGTAGATTAGCTATAATAATCGCTTTGAGCGTAGTTTTCATTGAGAGCGTTGGAGCATGGAGTAGTTTTTCTATAACAGCGTTTAAAAGCTGTATTCGTTTGCGAAATATTATCAACTCCTCCGAAACGGCTGACGAGTTATTAAGTTCTGTGAAAACAAAATGCATTTTAATAATAATATTTATGTATGACACTATGAAGGTTCTCACCTGGTTTAGTTTTTGTCAGTTTACTGTAGTCACTCCAAGCATTAAATAAGTCCGCAACCACAGAAGCTGGACCAGCATTTAAAATAGTATTTTGTATATAAACGGTCAATAAACTTTCCACATTCTTTGAAATTTCCTCCAAATGGCGATTAAGGTCAATCTAAAAAAGCAGAAGATATTATTGAAATTAATTTAAAAAAAATTGTCTTTAATATGTACTATAGAAACATTGTATATACAGTATAAATTTATATATTTTTTTAAAATTTATTTTGATTTATATTTTTTTCACTTCGGCACTTTTCTTTTTTAAATTTCCATACAATTTTCTTTTATCTCAAGTAGAATTAAGCAAGTTGCATTCATCTTTAAACTTCCAGAAGAGAGTACAAAAGAGTGAAATTGAGGTGATAATTTTTATATAAAGAAATTTGTTTAGAGTTTTAAAATTATCAAATTTGGTAAAATATACATTTATGTTTAAAAAAAATATTTTTTTTTTTTTAAACTAAAGTGGCGCTGGCTGCAACGATTGCTGAAAAAGACCTCTTATCGCACTGCGGGCATCCTGCTGGCTCCTAGGTTGACCCGAAAATATCGTCTATCTCAGCGTTCTTCACACTTCCATCATCAGCGGAACCCTTTTTCTATATTAAATTCTCCACGGAACCCTTTTAAGTTAACAACAAGTTATAAAAGATTTAAACTTGCATTTATTCAGTTCAAAAAACAAACAATTTTATTTCATATAATATAAAACATATTATGCAGAGCTGTGAAAGATTTCAATCATTTTACATTTCAAGTCTTGATTTTGTTCATATTGATTGCAATACCTAATTCTTTTTCGGTATTTTTGACTTCAACATTTTAAATTAGCAATCATTTGTCACAGTTTGATTGCAGTCTCGCATTTATTGATTGAATTCAAGTCACTTG
Source organism: Coremacera marginata (assembly GCA_914767935.1). Classification (NCBI taxonomy): domain Eukaryota; kingdom Metazoa; phylum Arthropoda; class Insecta; order Diptera; family Sciomyzidae; genus Coremacera; species Coremacera marginata. The sequence goes on from OU612044.1 coordinate 151,980,094, forward strand.
AAGTCAGCTGGGACTTTAAATCCCTTGATTGCAATCTTTTTTTTTAATTCATTGTTCATGTTTTGTGTGTGTTGTTTTTTGAATAATTTCATGTTTCACGAAGAGAAAAAATTCAATATAATACAAAAAATTTATATGACAAACTTACATGCTTCTAAAGTATAGAACTCATTTAGATTAAGTATTAAAAACTTTTATTGCGCAACTTAACAAACTTTTGCAAAGTTCTTCATCACTTCCATGTTTATGTGAATATCTGGGCGTGGTTTGCGTATAATCTTTTAAACTTGTGTTACTTCAATGCGTCCAAAGTCAAATCACAGTTGATTGGGAATGGTGACAATGAAATCAAATCATGACTCTACAAAATTATTAATAAATCTAAATCATTCAAAATGATTGGTGGGGACTTAATTTTTCTGAAGTCTTATTCACGAAATTAGATAAATACTGCAATCAAAAATTTTACTCATTGATTGCGACTTCAAAGAAGGCCGCTCCGAAAATTTATTGTAAAAGAGTGATTGATTTTGATGTGCTTGTTTATTAGAGCACAATTTATCAATATCAGAATTTATTGTTAGTCGGAACCTATTTTTTTTTTCTACAGAAAATCGATTGTAGGTGGTGGATTGTATTGTGGTGGTTGATGGTTTTTGTAGCGACGTGTATAGAAAAAGATTTCTCACATTTGGTATGCTGTAACAAAAGGCATCAATTCTCTTACTACACGTTTTTGATAGTTTCGGATACTCTTACATTACTTTTATCCAAAATGGAGCAATTCCAATTTGGCCAAATGTAAGTTTTTATGTGGTGTCCGTATATATATGTTTATATTAGTCGTTCTTTTTCTTGTAATGACAGTTTGTCCACATCATTGCACTCACTAAAAGGATTTTCAATTCAACTTAAATTATTGCAAGTAGAAGGAAAATATTCCAAGTTTATCTTGCAAACCAGTTAAATATGTCAAAATATTATTTTTGACATTCTGGTGGAATGAGGTGTGATTGGTTACGAAAAAATCATTTAATTTAGGAAAACCCTGTGTATTACTTTTAGAGATACATTACTCCCAAAGCTTGAACTTTAATTTAATTGAGTTGACTTTGCTTATGACCTTTAAAGTTGTCATATTTACCCTTGAAGCGAAAGATTTACATCGTGTAGGTACGAAAATATATCGGAAAGGTAGGCTAGATTTTGAAGCCAACTAACGTTTTTAAGTTTACAGGTAGTTCATGTTCATGTTCTGATAAAAAGATTCAAATTTCCTCGTGTAGTTTGAAGAACCTGGTCAGAACCTTCCCCTTAGATAACCATCTAACTTCAGTATGAAGAAGCAATTTTATGTGCGTCCCTTATCATCCTAGCGTTTAGGGGGTCTGGTTTTGATGAAACTTACATTCTTAACAGCTTAAATTTTTGATGTATGGATCTCTTTGCGTGCTATTACGACCTTTGTTACTCCAACCATGGCTCCATCAGTGCATATACTGATACTATGATGGCATAAATTCCAAGAAATTGAACAATTTTCAAAATAATCAAGTAAATTGAATATTTTTGAACTGTTGTTTGACTAACAAATCTTTGATTTACAAATTTTTGCACGATTTGGTACACAGAAAACTTTTAAAAACATTTTTTTTTTATATACAACTTTAAATTTCATAGCCTACTTCTTCATTTCCTAAATTTTTAAATTTTCGAAAGGAACCCCTGAAATATTTCGTGGAGCCCTAGGGTTGCGCGGAACACAGTTTGAAGAACGCTGGTCTATTTGAATGAAACTGATTTTTAAAATAGCCTTTTAAAATCTTTTTATTCAAAATTTAAAACAAAAAATTAGTAAAAAATGTAATTTTCTTTCTCCAAGTACGTATAAATTTTTAAAATAGTTTTTTTTAAATTGTGTCTCATTCCGATTTTCGGGTCAACCTAGGAGCAAGCAGAATGCCCGCAGTGCGAAAAGAGGTCTTTTGCAGCAATAGTTGTAGCCAGCGGCATCTTTGTTTTAAAAAAAAATATTTATTTTAAACATAAATGTATATTTTACCAAATTTTAAAATTTTAAACCTCTAAGAAAATTTCTTCTAACAAAAACCATCACCTCAATATCAATCTTTTTTACTCTCCTCTAAATGTATCGTCGGCAAGATATATGTTAATAGATAAGCTCTTAAGCTTTATTTTAAATCCAGAAAAGACTTAATAAATATAATTTTAATGAATATTTTGAAATATCAAACGTAGAAATAATAACGCGCACTTACCTGCTGAAAACTTCCTGTAACGGAATCGTCTATGGAGTCTGTATTACATAACTGGTTCGAAAGCATACACATTGCATTGATGATTTTAGTTTTGCCAGAGTCTGTGGGTCCACATAGAAGCACTGGTTTTTCCATGTGCACACATTCTATAATATTCTTGAGATATTCGCGTTGAGCTGTGAGCAGAAGAGGAGCCTCTGCTTTAATTATTAACGGTCGTAGCGCGGACTGCAAGTTCGGCTCACGCTGCATAACAATATCATTAAGATATAGCTTATCATCGGTCCAATAGAGGGCAACATCTTCGGATAGCGTGTTCAAGAGTTCGGCATCACAATTAAAGACGCTAGCAAATGCATTGCGTATATAAAGTTTATCCTGATTGGACCGCATGCGCTGATAATAGACTAGCTTCATGCGTTCATATAAGGTAAGCAAAAAATTATCAAAGTTACGTTGAAACAATTGTATTTTGTTTGTATGTCGCGAGTTTTCAGAGTTGATTTTTTCTGGCATAAAACCAGTCTCGGGATGCACAAGTAAGTCGCACCAACGTAGAATATCACGCAAATTAATTTCGTATGGACCACCTTTATAGCCAAACTCCATGTTGGCAATGCCCCGATCAAGGTGCTCGGAAAATTGCACTAGGCGTCCAGATATATCCAATACTAATTGGGAGGAGTTATTTTGCGGTTCGATGGAAACTTGGAGTTGTTCAACAGTTTTATGTAACTTAAATAGATTGCTTTCTGCGGTTAAGATCACGTTTTGTAGCAGCTCAGCAAAGTTCAATCGCAGCTCTTCAAAGTGCTGTCTATATTTGCCATTGACCACGTAAAGCAAATCTGCGGTATTAAGTTTTCGCAAATAGACTTTGTTAAAACGATTGAGAAAAGATTGTGGCAGACCCTTGCGTCCACCACCTTGACGCAGTGGATTTTGACAGGCAAATATTCGGGTCTGTTGACTCAATTGGAATGACTTATTCAACTCAGGTATATAAACTTCACCACGATGATCGAGTATGGCATTTAAACCTTCCAGTACTGACTGGGGTGCCAGATTGAGTTCGTCTAGTAGGATCCAAGTATTAGCAGCTTTTAGAGCAGCTAGCAAAGGGCCATCGCGCCAAACAAAGGATCCTATACTTGCGCTGTTATCTACAATTGTGACTTCATTAGCTTGATCTGTGCCCATACCCAAAGTGTTATCTTCGGCAGGCAAATCGGTGCCGAAAAGATCGGCCAAGTCCGTGTGCTCACAGAGATTTATACGCACGATTTGATAGCCAATGGCTTGAGCAATACTTTCCACAATAGAAGTCTTGCCCACGCCTGGAGGTCCTTCGAGTAGCACGGGTTTCTTGAGCGAAAGCGCGGATAAAAGTCGGAACAGATTATTTTTAGTTGTGGGTGCATCGAAGAGGAAATCCGGTGAATTCTTTTGGCAACTCGCAATATTGGTGGCTATAAAGAAGGGCCTGATGCCAAACATTGAATTTTTCGTTATGATTTCAGTACCGCGTTTTGCCGCTAAATCCTCTAGAGAAAATTTAATGCCCATTAGTTGCTCGCTCTGTTTGATAGCATAGTTAACAATCTGGGCTTTGAGTAGCTCAACTTTTTCCAACGACTCGTGTGGCAACATCTCGAGCGCATCTAGGAAAATGGTCTCCAGACCAAATATAGCTTTTTCGGGAAAACTTAGATGTTCATTGCTGAGCATATACTGTGCCCAGGCGAGTATATCGCGCACGGAGTATTTAAATTTTTCCACATTATCGCGGAGGTAGAGCACTATATCCACGAGATAGGTAGCACTTTTGAGCGAGTGTTCTTTGGAGGTGCTCTCTCGCAGCATTGAGTTACCTGCGATACGTATGAGGTCCTCGCGTGAGTCCGAAGGCTGACACCAAACCTCTGTAAAACGATTACGTAACGCCGGTGAGAGCTCTTTTTTGCCAAAGTCTCCACCTGGATTCATGGTCGCCAAGAATTGGAAGCCCTCCGTAGCCTTCACTATGAATTGTTGAGCAATTTCCTCACTCGTTTCCCCCGCAACGCCACCTTTCTCCGCCAGCAGCACCGTGCGTTCTGGCTCTAAAATGCAATTCAAGCGCTCCAGCACTGAATCCTCAGCCAATGATATTTCATCGGCCATAAAGTAGGAACCTTCCTGCATGGCATAAATGAGCGGTCCATCTGCCCATTCAAATAGTTGATTTGTCTGCACTTCACAGTCGCCGGACTGACGACAAGGACGTAGGCCACCTAAAAAGTCAGCACCCTCGGTATGCATGTGACAATTGAGTATGCGCAGTTTAACCGCGTGAATACTGGACAATATTTGGCATATCGTAGTCTTGCCACAGCCAGTGGGTCCGACTAGGAGGACGGGTTCATTAAACTGCAGTGCTTTGGCAGTGAGCACTGCCATGCGTGTCATAGGTCTAGTCCAAACAATATCTGTGCGTTGCTTGTAATCTTTAAGTGCCTTCAAAATATCCTGCGTAACAGGCGAGGAGAAGGCGCCATCTTCTGTGTAAGCATCAAACAAGCGCTGCTGATCAATGCGTTTCCTAAAATTGCGATAGAGCGCATCTTCAACGATCTCGATTTCAATGTCAGTGCGCACTTTCGCCGAGAGCACTAGATAGCCCTCTTCAATAAGGTGCTGATTCCAATCGTATTTGCTATCTTCCAATAGCTTTTTATCAGCGTAGGTATAACGATTGCCCCAACGGAACAAATCGCGTAGAGTGAAAACATTCTTGGCCGTTGTAGTTTTGCGATTTTTTTGCAAGTCGGACATGCAGAGTACCATTTTTTTGGCATACGATGCTGGTATAAGGCAGCGCTGTTCCAAAATAAGCTCCAGCTCTGGGCGTGGTATCTCGCCGAAGTGTAGCTCTATGAAGCGATTTTTAAAGGCGCGCGAGAGTGTCTTACGTCCACCATAAATACCGGGTGGATTCTGGGTGGCGAACAGCATAAAGTTTGGGTGCGCTTTAACCAGAGTTTGTGTCTCGGGTATGTAGAGCTCACGATTGTCATCGAGCACACGGTTGAGGGCCTCCAAAATATCAGTCGAAGCCAGATTCAACTCGTCCAAAATTATCCAGTAGCCATTGCGCATAGCTTGCACCAAGACGCCCTCACGGAAGCTTAATTTGCCAGTGAGATCAGCAGCATAGGTACCGATGTATTCCTGCAGATCGGTGTGCTCATGATTGTTGATGCGTAGCCACTGGTTGCCGCTGCGTTTGGCCACATATTCAATCAAGCTGGTCTTGCCAGCACTCGTCGGACCCTGCAGCAAGATGGGCAACTTGCCGATAGAAATAATGCGCGCTAGATCTTTAAGATTGTCGCGCACGCTCTGGGTCAAAATGTAATGCTCGCAAGCTTGAAGAGGTTTTGGACCCTGCTCGATCCAATAGCCTTCAAAGTTGAGGTAATTTTCACCCGGTTTGGGTATACCTTGCATCAAAACGGCCTTCACATTGCTCAGGAGAGCTTCTTGAATCAATTGCAATACTATTTGATGTGATATCAGATCTAATTGAGTCAAAAAACTCATGCAAAAGCTTTCATACAGATTGCGTTCTATGGAACCGCAAAGATTTTTGGCACAAATGCGTAGAGCTCGACAGAGTGTGCGCAGGGAGAAGACGGGACGATTGCCCAAACCATCGTTGAGCTCAAGTTTTGAGAGTAAGGTGAGCTTTTTATAAAGCTTCACAATATTCGACACGCTCTTCTTTTGTATGCCGGTGCTGGCTAAGTAATCGCTTACCAGCAGCGTGAGATCAGCATCGGTAGTAAGCTCGTCAACAAAGAACTCTGTGAAGCGATTGCGTATGCCCACGGAAAGATCCTTTTTGCCAATGTCGGTGTTGGGATTCATGCAGGCATAAATGCGAAAATCAGGATGTCGTTTAACTGGTGTAAAATCACCTTTCTCCAGCAATACCACCGAGCCATCGGGTTCCAATATGGTCGAGAGACATTCCAAGGTTTCGGCGGAAGCTAAATTGATTTCATCCAACAGCACCCAGTCGCCATTTTTAATGCAGTTAACCAGTGAACCGGGTATGAAAGCAAACGATATATTTATAGACTTTGCCAGCTGAGCGTTGAGCTTACCAAGCTTTGTCCTCAGTTCTTGCCAGCGTGGCAGCAGCTCCAACTCCTTTGCTCTCAGCTCATTTTGAGAGTTTTTCTCAAACACAGAGTTAGTTACTTTAAACATTAATTTAATGATAACCGTAAAGTTGCCTTGATTATAGCAAATCGCAAACTTATTCAGAAATGTCTCATTTTTAACCTGGTTAAAAGTATGACGGAAAAGCATTTCAAATTCGTTGCGTAGCGGTGATACGACGTAGGTTAAGTCGACAGGTTTAAAGCCGCCCACAAGATCGGAGACATCCGATTGATTGTTCATGTTCACCACCACCAGTTTGTGTTGCGTGCGCTCCGCCAAATACTGAACAGCAGAAGTTTTGCCCACACCTGTTTCTCCCACGAGTAGCACAGGTTCGGCATGGGCCACACACACCGCAATGCGTTCGAGTATGCAGGAGGCAAGGCGCGTAAAGGAAAAGGTGGCGTAGGACTTTTTGGCACCAACCTGTTGTGTTATTGCGCGTTCAGCCTGCTCTGAAAGCTTAAAACGCTTCAAAGCCTGGGTGTTGTGGTTGTCGCGTCGCTCTGTCGACAGCAGCAGGTCTTCCTCTCCTTTCGAGCCCGATTTTGTAAACAACTGCGCGCGTCCAACTTTAATGCGTTCCGCATCCACCATTACTTCTGGCTTATATTCATTGGCGAAAAACTCACAACGCGATTGTATGATGCCCAGTTTAGCGCCTATGCTGCAGATAAGCTTTGTTTTATCTTTACCCTGTGGTAGGTAGGAGCAAAAGACGTCGACCGCATTTTGAAAAACAAAATATGCACATTCCGTGCTAGTTACCGAAAACATCGGATTTGAACGTTGACATAGCTTGATAAGGTCACGTGTTGATACCAAGCGACCCGAATTAGGCAATGTGGATAGTGACATTTGTTCGAAAGGTAAAGCTGTGTAGCTTTCTGTATTGTCCGCTTTGTCACCATCACCAGTTTCTTGTTTGCGTAAATTATCTGCAGATGCATGATCACCGCTAGAGAAAGTAAGAAAGACGTCAACAATGCGATTAGCTACCGTAGCTAATTTTGGATAGTTCGTACTGATGAGTTTGCACAGTTCATTGCGTGAAAGTGGTAGTATATTAATTGTGTATAGATGCTTTTCCAACAGCGTGAAAAGGGATTTCTGTGAAGCGTTGGCTGATGATGATTTATTGGTGCTGAAATTAAATGTTTAAAAAAATTGTTACTAAAAATTTACAGATTTAAGTAAGACAGCGTCATATATATTCAGAAATGGGCAAATTTAGTTTATGGAAAAAATTTAATTGAAAGCAACTTATTTGAAGAGAAATTTAAGATTCCAAAGCGATGCATAAACCCAGCACCTATTTCGGAGTAAACTAGTTTATTTTCATTTCAAGTTAAATAAAAACAAGTTTTTGGGCATAACATGCAGGATGGTTTAAATTTGTGTTCTTTATTGGCTCTGTGAAATAAGTCCCAAAATCCAAAAATGAAATAAGGTCCCAAAAATGTGACTCAATTTAATTATGAAATAACACCTGTAACGAGCAGAAACTTGAGAAAGAGAGAGAGAATGCAACAGACATCTCAGTCTTGTAACGAGTTCAAACGAGTTCGGTCGTACGCTGCGTGCAACTATTTAAATATAAATTTCATGAATTCTTAAAAATCAACAAACTTAATTAAATATCAATAAAACTGAAGAAACGTTCAAGTTTTATCTAAATTTGTTTTTTTATTGAAGACGGTTTAATTTACAAATAACAGTTCAGAAGTGGGATAGTGCTCGTGTTCGGTACAGTTTGTGCAAGTTGAGACTTCCGCGACAAGGCTATTTGTTCAAATCAGTGTAGCAGCGAAGTTAGCGGTGAACTGTCGTGGTGCACACTTATAATTGAAACGTTTCAAAACTTTATTAAATAACTTTTTCATTAAAACTACATCTAAAGTTATTTGCGTGATGCAATAATGCAATTACGATCAGTGCGAAAGTGAGACTCCTGCGTATTGTGTTCAAGGTTCAAGCGTCCAAGGCTAAGCGTTCAAGGCCAAACGGTAGCAATTAAAACGGTAATTTTTTTGAAAGTTGGCGTCGCAACGAAAACGATGAAAAACGAGAGCGCTAACGTGTAGATAAAAGTAACAAGAAACGAAAAGCTTAAATAAAAAAATAACGTTACGAGCGAAATGTGCTAAACAAAGAAACGTCAAAGCGAAGTGAAAGAAACACAGGAAACACGCAAAGTAAACAGAAAAAAAGTAAACAAACGGTGTGTTTAAAAATTAACGAGAACCAAAATGCCGAAAATTGCAAGTTTAAAAGTGGAAAAATTAAAACAATTATTGCGTGAACAAAATCTGACAGTAACAGGATCGAAGGCTGAGTTGGTGCAGCGACTCAGTGACGCACTCCAAAGCGACGACGTTGAAAGTGAAGACGAAGAGCCATCTTTACAGTCACAAATTGTAGAATTGCGTCAAATGATGCAAAATGTCATGACAATAGTGCAAAGTTCTTGCGTGCCTGTTCCAAGAGTGGGTGCAGTTGAAGCGAACGGTTCGGATGAAACTGAACAAACAAGTGGTTTCGTAGGTTTCAGTCCAGTGGCGGGATTGAGTGCAAACAGTTTTCGAAATAATTTCTCCACAAAAGAGATTGCAGAGACATTGCCCGATTTTGATCCAGCAAAGGACACATTTTCTGTGGAACAATTTATTGATCGTGTCAATCGATTTATTGTTGCATATGGTTGGGAAGATAAGTGCGTTTTATTAGCAGTGTATGGAAAGCTAAAAGGGCCTGCTAAACTGTGGTTAGATGCTACGTGTGAACTTTATGCAAATTGGAGTGGTCTCGCAAATGCGTTACTAAAAGAATTTGGAACAGTATTTGATGAAGCTGAAACTCATTTTAAAATGTGCAATGCTACGCGACAGCAGAACGAAAAAATAACCGAGTACTGTTTTAGAATGAGTGCGTTAGGAAAACGTCATAAACTAAGTGAATCAGCGATAATAAAATACACACGCGACGGGCTAAAGCATCGCGATTTGCAACTTGCAATTGCAGCACTTCATTTCGATTCAATGAAACATATGCGCGAAACGTTAGACATTTATTTGAAAAATGTATCGATTTGTTCAAATAATCGTTTTCCAAAGTTTAGTGAAAAAAATAAAAACGAGTTTAAAAACGGTGACTCAAAGTTAAACGACAATGAAGCAAAATCAAAGACAATTGTTTGTTTTAACTGCTCAGAGGTTGGACATATCTCTTCCAAGTGCCCAAAACCACAACGTCGCAAACGATGCAAGGACTGTCAAAAGGTGCATACTCGTAATGAGCCGGAAAACTGTGGCAAACCAAACGTAACTGTGCGTGAAGCAAAGTGTAGCAAACTCGATGAAATGTTCATAAAACGCGTTAAAATAGGTGGCAAAGAGCTGCATGCTTTTATTGACACAGGCAGTCAGTGCCATATGATTCGTGAATCGGTTGCCAAATGTTTTGAATCAAAAAGTGAATCGTGCTTGTTAAAAATAAATGGAATCTGTGGAGGAGTTTTCCACGCAAAACAGAAAATTAAAGCCGATGTTATAATTGATGATTTAAGTTTACAAATTGAACTTTACTTTGTTAACGATGATTTTTTATCAACAGACATTTTGCTTGGACAAAATTTATTCGGTGGAAGTAACATTAGTGCGGTTTTTCAAAATAATATGTTAACAATCAAAGAAAACTCCAATGTTTGTAAAAATGTTTCAGTCAGAGAAATAAACAAAAATGACGTACAGTATAGTGCTGAAAATAAAACAATAAAAGACGATTTAATTGCAGTGTTAAATAAGTATTCGGATGTATTTGCGATTGATTTAAGTGAAATTGGAAAAACAGATCTGATTGAATTTGAAATTTATTTAGACGTTGACGAACCGATAGCGCAAGCCCCTTACCGTATCCCTGAACCAAAAAAGGTAATTGTTGGAAACATTATTCGCGAACTAATCGAAAATGACATTATAACAAAAAGTGAGTCAGAATATGCGAGTCCGATACTCTTGGTAAAAAAGAAAAACGGTGATGATCGGTTATGTATAGACTATCGGCGGTTGAATGGGCATATCCGAAAAGAAATGCATCCAATGCCAAACATTGAAGAACAATTACAAGAGGCGGCACGCTACAAGTATATGACAACTTTGGATATGAACAGCGGTTATTATCAAATACCAATTAAAGAATCCAGTCGTAAGTATACTGCATTTATTACAACCGACGGTTTGTTCGAGTTTAAACGAATGCCTTTTGGCCTTAAAAACGCGCCGATTGCATTCCAACGATTAATGACAAAGATTAAAGAAAAGACATTAAAGAACGACATGATACACTACATGGACGATATATTAATTGGAGCAAATACAGTTGAAGAAATGTTTGAAAAGTTAATACGCGTTCTTGAAGTCTTGCGTGAGTCAAATTTGACGCTCAATTTGAACAAATGCGAATTCTTGAAGCAGTCATTAGAGTTTTTAGGACATAAATTGTCTGTCGACGGAATAAGTCCTGGGTTCGCAAAAACAGCTGCCATTCAAAATTTTACAGTGCCGACTAACGTTACTGAAGTTCGAAGATTTCTAGGTCTGAGTGGATACTTCCGAAAATTTGTACCTGGCTACGCCATTATATCCGAACCTCTTCGAAAGCTTTTGCGTAAGGACCAACGATTCGAGTGGACAAATTCTCAAGAGAATGCGTTCGAGGAAATCAAAAATGCGCTTATATCTGAGCCAGTCTTAATAGCTTACGACGTTGCTGCGGAGCATCAAATCCATACAGATGCGAGCTCTATCGGACTAGCTGGCGTTCTACTTCAACGTGATGGTGTAAATTGGAGACCAGTGGCTTATTACAGCCGATCTACGAGTGCTGATGAAAACAAGTTCCATAGTTACGAACTGGAGACGTTGGCAGTAGTTGAGTCATTGGAAAGGTTTAAATATTATATATGCGGAAAGAAAGTCCAAGTAGTCACTGACTGTAGCGCGGTGAAAACCGCAATGCAAAAGAAAGAACTAATTCCACGTATTGCGCGCTGGTGGTTACGCATCCAAGATTATGATCTTGATATTGAACATCGATCGGAAAAACGAATGGCTCACGTGGATGCTTTAAGCCGCATGCCAAACGAGCAACCACACGAAATGGAGACAGCTTCTCTCAAAGTAGCGAAAATGGTTTTAGACGAGCAAGATTTCTTATTTTCAATGCAAATACAAGACCAAGACATACAAAAATTAGTCAACGGAGTTGAGACAAAAGATAAAGATTTAATTGCTAATTATGTAATCGAAAATGGTCGATTGTACAGAAAAGTTGACGACAAAAAGCTATGGGTAGTGCCGAAAGCGATGCGATGGCGGGTTTTGAGAGACGCTCACGACAACTCTGGTCATCTGAGCCTGGAGAGGACTCTCGAAAAATTAAAACAACATCTTTGGTTTTCTCGAATGCGTAATTTTGCGAAATCATATTTAAAAGCTTGCGTTGACTGCGCATTTGCTAAACACCCTGTTGGAAAAAAAGAAGGCGAATATCATTATAGTGACGTGGAACCAATACCGTTCAACACTATTCACGTTGATCACATGGGACCATTTCCACGCAGTTGTCGCAGAAACGAACACATCTTGGTAATCATCGATGCTTTTTCCAAATACGTCCTAATCCGACCCGTTAAAGATACATCGACGAAACATGTCTTAAACGTCCTCAACGAGATGAGCGGATACTTTGGAATGCCGGAACGCGTTATCAGTGACAGAGGCACGGCCTTTTCATCTAAAGACTTCGAAAAATATTGCAAAGACTACGGTATCAAGCATATTCTCAACGCGGTTCGTACCCCTCGCGCTAACGGACAAGTCGAGCGCATGAACAGAACGATTTTATCAATGCTAAGACCATCGACACCAAATGACAAAATGTGGGACCAAAAAGTACGAGACATTCAGTGGGTCCTAAATTCTTTGAAGAGCAGTTCAACGGGAAGAAGTCCACATCAGATCGTTTATGGTTTCCAACCTCGAGATATTGTAGCAAACAAAATAATTCAAATCCTCCAAGACGATGAAATTACAGATATCGACAAAAATATCCAAATAACTCGAGATGATGCTGCAGAACGAATCCAAAAACACCGAAAGCAAGCTAAAGAACGTTACGATCAATTACATGCGAAGCCGAAGAAATTTGAAAAAGGAGATCTTGTGCTGGCTGAAAGTGAACTTGGTAGTACGGGAGATTCGCGAAAATTAGAGCCTCGATTTAAGGGACCTTTTATTATCACGGAAGTCCTAAACAACGATCGATATGTCATCGAAGATTTGCCAGAATCTCGTCGAAAGCAGCGCAAATATAAATCCGTATTTGCATCAGAAAAACTAAAGCCGTGGTGTAATCTGCCTGAAGACGATGATGATCCTGATGAAAATTCCAATGATTCTGATGATGAGCAGCGAGGTCGCTACAATGTCAGGAGTGGCCGACTGTAACGAGCAGAAACTTGAGAAAGAGAGAGAGAATGCAACAGACATCTCAGTCTTGTAACGAGTTCAAACGAGTTCGGTCGTACGCTGCGTGCAACTATTTAAATATAAATTTCATGAATTCTTAAAAATCAACAAACTTAATTAAATATCAATAAAACTGAAGAAACGTTCAAGTTTTATCTAAATTTGTTTTTTTATTGAAGACGGTTTAATTTACAAATAACACACCCTACGAAATAAGACCCCAACTCGATGGAATAAAGCCCTGACATAAGGAATTCCCTGCCCGTCTTCTAAACTTCTTCTTGGCTTCAGCCCAATAGCGCTCGATGGGGCGAAGCTCTAGTAGATTCCCCTCTTTACAAACAAATTTGGCCTCATTTTGATTCAAAAGCTCTATAGTTGACTTCGCGTAACGCGCTGTTGCCAAGTCAGGCCAAAATATTGTTTAATCTCTTTGGCACTCCTTATGGTAAATTTCATCACTTAGGGCGCCGAGCCGAAAAACACATCGGAGCAATAGAGAAATCAATTGCCCCAATGACTTTTGCCCCAATGTGTTTTTTGGTTCGGCTCAGCAATAAGCGTTCACTATAAACGGGCCCATTTGTGCCTTTTTTTAAGAAAAGTTTATGTTTTAAGGCCGCAACTGTAAAAAAATTGAATTTAGCTCACTGAGTCATCGATATTTAGGCCCTTTAAGTTTTGTGTAGAATTATGGAACTGGTAAGACGTAGAGCCCATTTTTACAAATGTCTCGTCGTCGATTATAAGTCAAATTTTATTTGCACTAGATGCTACCATGGTAGAATAAAAGAAGGTAGATGCATTACGGAGAGGCAGACTGTCATTACTATCAAAACGAATTTGATAGCTCATAGAAAATCTGAAAGCGATGAGAAAGCTTTAATTGGGAAAAATGTAAACAAAAATGTGATTTGTATTGATTTTGACAATTTTGGCTATGAGAAAGAGAGCGCAGTTCAAAATGCATACACCTTCTTTTATTCTACCATGAATGCTACTTCAGCTTATGTAGCCTGGTTTTGCAAGTGACAATTTGTTTTTCAGACTTTTTCGAGCATTTTTGTTTCTTATATGTCTTTAAGTTGTTTCTTTTCTTGACTTGTTGAATCATTGCTAAACTTGTGTTAGTTTTTCTACAAATGGATAAGCATGGATTCTTTTTTACCAAGCTGGCAATTTTTTTCAAGTTGTCTGTCTCTTGTATCCCTTTTCCGTCACAATTTTGATAAATCCCTGACAGTACACTCATTCGCAATCTTAAGTATATTTTTTTTCCAAATCCTCTGACTACTTTTAAGAGATCTCGTGATGGATAAAAATCTTTTAAGAATGGCCAATGAGTTGTCATGCATTGTGAGGAAATGAATCTTGTTACGAATAACATTATTTTTATACCCCAAAGCATACTGCGTAAGGGGTATATTCATTTTGTCATTCCGTTTGTAACGCTAAGAAGGAGGCGTGGAAGGTATAGAAAAGTATATATATTTTTGATCAGCATCACCTCCTGAGTCGATTTCCGTGTGTCCGTCTGTCGACACGATTACAGCCGTAATTTTAAAGCTATCGCGATGAAATTTAAAATATAAGGTTATTTTTAAAAAAGGAAGATTAGGTTCCTTGTGTTCCCTTGGGTAAACTTGTGTTAGTTTTTCTACAAATGGATAAGCATGGATTCTTTTTTACCAAGCTGACAATTTTTTTCAAGTTGTCTGTCTCTTGTATCCTTTTTCCGTCCCAATTTTGATAAATCCTTGACAGTACACTCATTCGCAATCTTAAGAATATTTTTTTCCAAATCCTCTGACTACTTTTAAGAGATCTCGTGATGGTTAAAAATCTTTTAAGAATGGCCAATGAGTTGTCATGCATTGTGAGGAAATGAATCTTGTTATGAATAACATTATTTTTATACCTCAAAGTGTACTGCGTAAGGAGTGAATACATTAATCATGGAATAAGGCGAACTAGAACGTCGTGATAACCATTTTTTGCTGAACCAAGTTATAGTCCAGCACGTATGAGTTTCTTTTATGAACACTGAAAGTGTAAACATACATATACCACGACCGCACCACAAGAATAAACACTTAAGATCTACCTACACCTTTGATGTCTGTGTCTAAGCTAACATAAACATAGGTTACATAATATACATAGAAGAGGCAGCTGGTAAATATAAATACATATTCACCAGGTTATTTAGACCAAATAGGTCTATTGTGAAACCTATACACTGCACACAGGCCTTCATTTCAAATAGAACCACTTCGAGCTCTTAATAGGACCTATTAAACGCCTGACGCTAGTCGTTTACAGGTTGTCAAGCTCATGGAAGAAGAGCTTAAATACTTGTGCCTTCTTCTGGCTAGCGCAGGACAGGAACGTAGAAGATGGTTTCTTCCTTTTTCTCGTCCCTGCAGCTTCTGCAGAAGTCATTTGAAATAACTGCTAACCTCTCGGCATGTCAGCCTATCAAGTAGTGCCTTGTGTTACAGTCACTAGCGTGGCTAGATTCAGTCTTTCCAGCTAGAGAGAGACTCTCGATCGCCTGGGTTCTAGAGTCGACCTAATAAGCCTTGATGCTCTACATGTAGAGAGTTCAGCCCAACTAGTGTTGGTTTTCGATGTAATATTGTTATTGATCAGCAGCTTAAGAGTCGCTAACGGGATACTCGGTTGGTACAGTACTACTAATGCCATCCGCGTACCATTTCTAGCGAACTCGTCTGCCTTTTCATTTCCTTTTATGTCCTGGCACCTACAAAAGGTTGATGCTGAAATAATTTGACATTTCATCTAATAAAGCACATTATTCTTGTTTCATCGATTTAATCGCAGCCTGGCTGTCCGAGAAGATATAAACTTTCCGTTTTGGGATAACATTATTTGAAAGTCATGATGCAGCCTTCCATACTGCCATAATTTCTGCCTGAAACACATTGCAAAGGTCTATACAGTGAAGCCTATGATCCAGGGGTACTTCCAGCTCTTTTGAGTAGACCCCATATCCGAACTTGTCATTTAATTTTGACTCATCTGTGTAGAAGTATAGACACCCAAATCGGTCTTAAATTGTCAAACAGTCCGCTAAAAATTGCGTTTGTTATCTCTTGACTCTTTTTGCCAATCTAATCGCTAGTTATTTATGTAAAAGTCTCAAAAAGTTAAAGCTGGTCAATTGAAGTAAAAATTAAGTTTTAAGTGGTGTTCCACAAGGCTTTATACTTGGTCCTCTACTATTTTCAATATTTATAAATGATATTTTTGTGTCTCCAAACACGCATCTATACAATGATCATCTATATTTTTCACGTCGAACTGGAGTTCTTGATGGCCTTTTTTGTATAATGAATGAAGATCTCAACAGCATCAGTGAGAATAAACTGTTAATTATATTAAAGAATATATGTGCAAGATTAAAATTAAAGTGAAACGCCCCCTTATCTTATCCCACCTACTTTAATAAACTAAGGACTGATCATCAATAAACTAAGGACTGATCATCATATATCTGTACAATTTGATTGAAGTCGGATAAACAGAGATTAAAATTAAGTCGCTATAATTCTTTTAATTTAAATTCATTAAAATTTATTCAAAAAAGTTTGTCATAACTTACCGCACAGTAACGAATAATTGAAAGCCAGGTTGAATTTTAACACAATCACGAAAACCGGGAACGCTCAAAAAATTGTTTTCCAATAGACTGCTTAGAATCGTAAAAGTATCCTGTGTGGCTGAGTCAAGATCTTCCAAAAGTAGCCAATAACCATGCATAACAGCCTAAAATAAACGTAGGCAAATAAATAACATGTTTGTCAACATGATTGATATAAATTAAAAACCTGTGTCAAAACACCAGGCAACCAGATGAATTCACCGGGCACATCGGTGCAACGATATTGACCGAGCAACATTTTGCTATCAGTCTGATCACCAAGTTGTATGCGCAAAAAACCGTTGGGCACATGACATTCCTGCGAATCCAAGAGGGCAGCAATTTCCTCAACAGCATCAGAAGTATCACTTCTACGTTTGTTGCCAGTGGTCTTCAAAGGGTTAATGTTAACCTCTTTTTGATTTTCTTTGCCATTTACTTGATTTAGCTGTTCCAGCTCCATTTGTACTTCATTGCGTTTAGGCTGTACACGTCCAGTTGTGCGTGCTAAATATTCGACTAAAGTTGTTTTACCACAGCCCACAGGTCCCGAGAGACAAATAGCCTTGGCGGAAGATATACCCAAAGCTATGCTACGTAGATTGACTTTTGTGGAATCGACTTTAACAATTTTATCATAGACGCCATCGGTTTGAGCGTAAAATCTATAGTTTGACTGGTTGAAAATAGGTATCAGCACACCTTCAACATTGGTGACGAAATCGGAATTTAAATTTAATGTAATTATTTGCTCAACATCCGCTTGGGGCGTTGTGTTATTGGGCATAGCCAGGCTTTGTGGTTGATGACTTTGTCTTTCGAATTCTAGATGCAGTTCAACGGGAATTTTAACATTAAGTTGCTTCAGCTGAGCGGTGGTCATGTTGGTTAGAATAGCAACAATATGATTGCTATAAAGCTGCTTTAAGTCAAGTGTTGTGCTGCTTAAACATTGTGCAACAAGTTCTGACCAATTCCAGCAGTCTTTGAAGAAAGCCGGATCAGCACATAGTAACTGATGACAACATTTTAGCATAGCAGAACTGTCTATCAATGTAGCGCTCTTGTTGCTCATTTCATTTTTGAATTTCTTAGTTTGGATTGTGTGTGATAATGTGTTTGGCTTTTGGAACGGTGCTGGTTTGTGGAGGAAATATTTGGTGGCATATCTAGAAGAAAGAGATTAGTTGAAATGACTTGATGCAGCATAAAAACCTTAAAGTAATGTACCGTTTAACATCTACGGATAAGTGCATCAATTTTGCCAGGGCTAAGCATTTGATCTGGTACTCCTCAAAGTCAGCTTCATGCATATACGTATTTTCATCATTGTCTGGTATACTGGTCGTCACCAGTAGCAATAGATATTCTTTAAAGGCAACAGCAATGAGCTCTGTGCAGTTAGGATCCAGTAATTTGGCACTTAGAAATTTAAGTAACAAGGCGATGTCTTTTTCGGTGCACAACTAAATACATGCAAGGCAATTTTTATTAAAAACTAAAATTATTTTATTAAATACTGAATTAAAATATTTGTTATTACCTTTTTTTGCAGAAAGCTTTGCAACACACTGAATTCGCTATTTAGACTACGCGCTGCCTCCAGGTGCTCAAAAAAAAACCGCGTGGAGCACCTCAATTTATTTACACTGATTTCCATCATTCCCTGCACTCACGCAACTTTATTTTTTACTTATTTCTTAGTAATAACACTAAGAATGTTGCTTTTATGTTTTAAAGAAATTAAATCACTCAATATAATAAAATAAATTAAAATTTAAAAGCACACTTCCGCACACAAAACATACTAAATTAAATTCCACACGAGTTCTGTCAAAAACACACGTGCATCGCAAGTGTTGCTTTTAGTCAATTGTGAGGGATTTAACATAATAGTGTATAATATCAGTTTAATTGTTTAAACCAAGCCTTGATGTTATAGCGCCGATCTATTTTAAAGGAAATAAAATTTTGGGTGATACCTCTGGACATTCAACCTGCTAGATTTGAAAATATTAAAAACTATTATATCCCTTTTGGGCCACCGGTCAGAGAAAATTACCCATCTTGGGTATTTTTAGACGTTAGCAACATCGTTTCAGTAATTTTTTGTGTTTTGTTTATTTTCGAAACCAGTGTATTTTGTCGAAATCAGCTGGATTTTGTTATGATTACATTCGAAAATAAACAAAAAAAAGTGGAACATGTTTGTTTATGTTTTATTTCATACATACTTAACTTTTTTTTGGTTGAAAGCTGCCACCTTAAAAATAAATTCTTAATAATAAATTCTCCCAAAAATATTTTATCGTCCTTTTAAACCCATAGAAATAAAAAATAAGGAAATGGTGTTTCGTACACATACAGTGTACGTGTAGTGCGGCACTTTTTAAGAATTGTGTGAGTGAGTTTTTTGACAGATCTAATCGCTTTGTAAACAGTGTAAAGTGTCTTGAAAAGAAATTAAAAAATATTAATTAAAAAGCTGTTTTAATAGCTAAAATTTGTGATTATAATAAAGAAAAAGTGGTGAAAGATTTTTTAAATATGCGCTGCATTGTAGAAAAGGGTTTAAATGGCCAGAATTAAGGAACAAGGACATTTCCTTTCACAGGTAATTCTTGCAATACAATCTAATTTTTAAACTCAGAGAAGCGTTATTTATATTTAATATGTAATTTAGAAGTGAATTCTAGTTGGAAATTAACGTTTTCCAAGTAGAATTATTAGAAAAAGTGAAAAATTAGTTTGCAAATTTCCCGCCTTTTTTAAGCGATTAGATCTGTCAAAGAAGAAACGCAGGTACAGGGGCGCATTCATTTTTTGAAGGCGCCACTCATTTTCAGGGCGCCCTCTGTCAGTATATGAAAGTAATAGCGCATTCTTTTCTGGAAAAAATTCTGCCTTCACAAAATACAGAATTTTTTGGAATCTGAACTGAATTTACGGAAATGAACAATGTTTTGACCTCATATGAGCTCAGTTCATAAAATTCTGCATTTGTTATACTCTTGCGTTCAACATTTTTAGAAAAGAATACGATTTATTTTCAGGTCAACATTTTTTTTTTTAGAAAAGAACACAAAAAATGCAAAATTTTTCCCAGAAAAGAATGCGCCATAAGTTATTTATAAATTTATATTTATGTTTAGATTTCCGCATATTCTGGACATTAAATTTAAATGGATTTGTGCGCTTGGGCTGGAGGCCAATTTGGTCAATATTAGATCAGTTGTTTGCTCGGATCATTTTTATAATAGTGATTACATCGGAGATTCAAAATGTAGCAAAAGGCTATATCCATGTTCAATACCGCATCTAGACGTTGCATGTGTTGAAATCCCTAAATGCTAATTTTAATTTAACTAATTTTTTCTTTCTTTATGGGTGCAATAGGCCTACCGGGGAACCGAACACCCTAAAAAATCGGTAACGCACCAAATTGTATACCTCAAGGGTGGTGTGGAAATACAAGACAGTTTTTTTGTTATTTTTCGTTTATTCAAATCATTAAACTACGAAAAAAATTTTTTAAATCATTTATTAAATCGTAAATTTTGCGCCTTCTTTTTTCATGCGCCCTTAATGTGGCCCTGTAATATTTTTTCTATGTGTGTGTGAATCAACACCAATAAGAAAAATACCTCACTTTTGTGGCAAAACACCGCTTCCTTATCTATTAGTTCTTTGTTTTAACCAAAATAAAAGAATCATCACATTAAATTTACTTATTATTGAATTAAAAGCATACGAATTGAGTGGCTTTGCTGGCTGGATTATGTTGAGCGGATGGAAGGCGAGGCTCAAGCGAAAAAATATTTGGCTCAATTCAGAACGGCGATCAACGCAGAGGAGCTGGAACGCAGAACGAAGTGTAGAACAGCCTGACGAAACTAAAGTTTGCTACTGGCGCCAGCAAGAGCAAAACAGAAATGGCTGACACAAAATTCTTAAATGAGGTCAAAGTTGACTTACGGTTGTAGCGGGACTTTAGAAAGAAAGATTTGTTCTTGAACTCACAATATGAACTCACATAGAAATAAAAAAAAGTACCAATATGTTTTTGAAACAAAGTCATATTTTTAATTTAAGAAACATATTTTGTGAAAAAATATTTATTAAAAAAAATATCTTGATTAATACAATGAAGTAGCTTATCTTTACCATTACCTTTAAAGAAGTTTCGTAAAAAAAAAACAAAAACCCGTGTTTCTAGTAAAAAGTTTCATACACCAAATCACTATATATTGCTTTGAATCTCATCAAATTTTGATATAATATTTATTGTTATAGTATCTATTGTTTTGATATCAAAAACTCT
The DNA here is from genome assembly GCA_914767935.1 of Coremacera marginata. NCBI lineage: Eukaryota > Metazoa > Arthropoda > Insecta > Diptera > Sciomyzidae > Coremacera > Coremacera marginata. Next base: position 152,001,094 of record OU612044.1, read on the forward strand.
AAAGTAGATAGGCTGTTTTCCTAAATGTATTTATGCTTTTTATCAGTATTATGCTTGTATTAGTGGCTTTTTCTTTGAATTGGTGCTTAGTTGATTCACCAAAACTGCGCAACTAGATTATTATTTTTAATCTCTCTTTAGTTGCACAGTTTTGGTGAATCTACTAAGCACCGATTCAAGGAAAAAGTCATTGATGCTTTGCATAAATGCATTTAGGAACTCAGCCATACACTTAAAAATACAAAAGAATGAGCCAGGGTGAAATTAGTTTGTAAATTCTAGGAATCCTCGGATGCTTAGAATTTTTTAATAGAAAATCATTCAATTTCCTTAGTACAAAGTTTAAATTACTTACTTACTTAGGTGGCCATAACAACCAGTGTTCGGGGTTTGGCCAACCTCATCAGCTTTCGCCAGGCGCCTCTTGTTTGCGCGTGCCTTCTTCAATATAATACACCATGCGCTTAGGGCTTCTTCGGCCTGGTCCATTCATCGGAGGCATGATTTCCCTCGTCGTCATCGACCAACGACCCTCGCCTCGAGCACCTTTTCCGCTGCACCTTCATCGACAATACGATGCATATGACCCAGCCAGCGTAGTCGCTGAACAGCTATACGCTGAACTATGTCAATGTCTTCGTAGAGGTCATACAGCTTGTGGGTTATTCGGATGCGATAGTCATCGCAGACTCTAACACCCCCAGAGCAGCTACGTCAGTTTGCGAAACTACCCATGCTTCAGTGCCATAAAGAATCACAGGTAGAACGAGTGTCTTTTAGAGTGTTCATTTTGTCGATCAAGAAAGGGCTCTGGAACTTAGTTGCTTACTGAGCCCGTAGTAGCATGCATAATAGGTGCACCTATTAGCAATAATTGTTCTTTATCTCCAGGCTGACTTCGTTGTTGTTATTAATAGCGGTATAATCTCTCTTGGTTCTGCCGACAATATCAATATTATCAGCGTACGCAAGGACCTGGTAACCTTTGTAAAAATGGTGCCTAGTTTCAGTTGTTTTAATTATAATATATTAATAGGTTAATAACAATTTCTTGACATCAAACACTCTTAAAATATAAATAGGAATAACGCCTTCACACTTTCTTTACTGACAAAAGTTCCTTAGTGTTCAAAACTTTTTGTTCTCTTTTTAGCCCATATCGGCCCACCTCCATGACCTTTTGTAAATGCAAAAATCGATTTATTGTTATTTTTGCTGCATATCATCCATATTATTGAAGAGACATCATTACAATGTATTAAAGGTTAAATTTTATAATTTTATATTACTTAGTATTGTCATGTTTCCCCGTCCACCATCACTGTTGTGGAAATGCAGTCATGTGGCAAGGTAGCCTTTGCTCTGCATCCCTACCGTCCTGCTGGCATTACTGGTACGCTGGCGTTTTGCGCGGCTAAAGCTCGCCGGAGGGGTGGTGTTCTTTGTCAGCCCTGGTCGGCAGGCGGAAATGACAAGAATAAAAAAAATGAATCGTACCAGTTTGTTTTTTTGTTTACCGCGGTGAAAAACACAAATGCCTGAAAACCAAAGGAGAAACTCAAGAAAAAAAACGACAAGAAGGAAAACCCCACAGTACGACTTAAATCATAGTGAAAGTCCCCCCCCCCCCCCCCCCCGTTAAATCTTACCGAGTTGCACTAGCACGCACGAAACCCTCAAGTTGCCCTACGCTGTCTACGCCCGTGGTCGATGGTCGGTGTAATTTCATCGACCTAGGCTAACCCTCCCCTTCTGGCCACAAAAGACCAGCCATGGTGACCATCTCGCCTGGTTTCAGGTCACCCCTACTGCCTTAACAACAAAAAAAAATTCATACTTACTCCACCATCCCTCGCTTCATGCCACCCCTTTGGGTCTACTTAACCCATCATCTCTGGGTCATTTAAAAAGCACCAAGATACTATTCATTACAAACATTTTATTCCCGTTTTTTTTTCTTATTAATACCTAAAAATTCGCTACTTCATATGTGGTATGGATAGGTTAAACAATACGTGGCAACTAATTATGTTAACCTAGTAACGCAAAAATTTATATAACCATTATTACTTAGCTTAAAAATAAATAGAATAAGTTTTTTTTTTGTTTATAGGGCAACTGGTGGTATCTTATAATATTTGTTATTTCCTGATATTTTCTTTTAGTGTAGTGTGTGTATTGGTAGAATATTTCTTTATTTGTTATTTTATTATATTTTCTTTTAGTGTAAAGTGTGTATTGGTAGAATATTTCTTTATTTGTTATTTTATTATATTTCTTTTAGTGTAATGTGTGTATTGGTAGAATATGTCTTTATTTGTTATTTTATTATATTTTCTTTTAGTGTAAAGTGTGTATGGGTAGAATATTTCTTTATTTGTTATTTTATTATATTTTCTTTTAGTGTAAAGTGTGTATTGGTAGAATATTTCTTTATTTGTTATTTTATATTTTTTTTTTATATTTTCTTGTTAATAAGTAATTATTATCATTATTGAATATAATTCTTTTTAGACATGTGTGTGTTGTGCTAAATAAATATATATATATAATCAAATAAGGATAAAATAAAATATCGTTTGTCGCTGTATGTATAATATAGTCACATTCAAACTTATTTTAATCAACGATTGCCAAATAGTCAATTAAGATACAATTTGTGTTAGTGTATCTTACACATACAATGACAATCAAAAGCACTTATTACAAAAATGTATTTGTTAAATAAGATATATAACCACCGGACCATAACATAAAAACTAATCAGTAGATTAAAATAATATGAAGCTCTTAGAAAATGTTCAGTTCTACCGAATTTTATTCTTAGACTAGTTTTTAGTTTAACAGTAAAAAATTTTAAATGTTTTAAGAAAAATAAAAAAATCAATCAAATTTTTGTTTAATGCAAACAGGATAAAGAAATGTTAATACAATCGAGCTATATTTAGGAATTAATTCAATCCGGATTGATTATATTTCCGAGCAATAAGTTAAGACCGTACGAAAAGGAAGGTTATCGTTTTTTTTCTTTTTCTTTAATATCCATATTATTATCTTTTTTTTTTTTTTTAAGATTAGCCTAACTTAAAATTTGTAGTTTAGCTTGTAATGTAGTTTTAAATTAACTTAAGTCTACGCTTTAGCTTATATCCAAATTTAAGCTAGCCTGAGTTTGGACTTTCGTTTAGTTTTTAGCTTTAACTTTCATTTCACTCCAAGTTAAAATTTAGGTTTAAGTTAAATATCGTTTATCTTTAAGCTAAGGTTTAGTTTAAATTTAATTCATAACCTAGTTTTTTCGTTTTTAATTTAAACTTCATTTATATATAAGTCATAATAAGTTTTTTTTTTTCTAATTTAAATGTCACTCTACTTTAAATTAGAATTTAGATCTAGAGTAAACTTCAGTTAACGAAGTTAAAGTTTGGTTAACATTAAGTTAGAGTTTAATTATCAAAGCTATAGTCAACTTTAAGCTATAGCGAGTTTTGATTCATATCGCAGCTTATCTGTGAGTCTTAAAGAATGTTCAGTATTTTTCTATTAGATATGAATGGCCAGTAATTCTAGAATACGTCAGCAATAGCATTTCTCTTTTTTTTTTTTTTTTAAAAAAAAATCTTACTAGGTCTATACCCAAAAATATAAGGATAATAGAAAAAACCTGGATCCACTTGGCTTGTTTTTTTTTTTTTTTGTTTTGATTGTGTTTTTTTTTTCTTTGTTTCCTTCCTGGTGTTTTTATTTTCCTGCTCCTTGGCTTGTCCCTGTCGCCGGTTGTTGTTGTTGATGTGGATGATGATGACTTAATAGATTGTGTGGTTGTGTTGCCAAGTAAGCGGACTTTGAGTGTTGTGGCTGTTGGTTGTTGTGGGTTCATCTGAGGGAAGTAAAAACTTTGAGCCCAGCTGAGATCTTGTATAACCAAACACTTACCTGAGGGCTTCTTTCACTGTTGCTATTGCTGTTTTTTGTTGAAGTAGAGGAGTTCCAGTATTATTGCTGCAATTGTTTTTGTTACTGTTCTTCCTGTTTTGGTTAAAGCTGAATCGCAGCATGCAAATTGCTTATTTTTAGGGTAGTATTTTGGACGAATTTGCTTTTGAAGTCTTTAATTAAATCCTTTTGTTTTTCTTTTATTTATTTATTTATTCAGGAGTAGTAGAAAAATTACTTAGTTTTATGACCCGAATATAACGTTGCACGGTATAACGTATGACTGATGACTACGGTTTCTATATTGTAACGATTTAAAAAAAAAACCCATAAATGACAATAAAAATTATTTTGGTTACACACTTTGTATCAACCTAAAAATCGTATAGAAATGGGGCATACCGTGATAACATTGCTTTGTTGCTGTTATTGTTGTTGGTGCTGTTTTTGAGGCTGTTCGGCGATGTCGTAGTGGGTTCTGCTGGCAGCTCCTTTTACTGTTGCTGTTGTTGTTTTTGTTGTAGCTGCTGCTCTTGTATTTGGTTTTAGGTGGGAGGTGGGAAAAACTTTGAGTCCAGCTGGGATCTCTCATCACCCAACGCTTACCTTGCTGCTCCTTTCACTGTGACTGTTCTTGCTGTAGGTGGAGGCTGCATTTGACTGATTGAAATATGATTGAATGGTTTCTTTGCTACTCTTGCTTTGATTAGCGGTGCTCGAACTTTTTTCCAAGCGAACCACACAGGAGCGTGGCCTTTTTGGTTCGACAATTTTCGGCTCCCTTCCGACCCGCGTTTTCCATATGATTGCAAAACGATTTCAACTTTGTAATGATAATCCCAAGTAATACACTGTTGAATTAGCCCACAGCGTGAAGCTCTAGACACTGGCTGGGCCACCAATTCCCGCGCTCTAAATGGACTACGGCAAAGTAAAATATTCGCTTACACAAAATATTTTCACAAATGAAGCGAAAGGAAACTTCAACAAAAATTGCTGCGGTACGCGAATGTTTATATTAATTTCTAACTGATTGCGAGCAAAACACTTTTTATTATAATTTAACAATTAGCACGATCTCTACATACTTTTATTTAACTTTTGTCGTGAAAAATATTAAAAATACCAACTACGGCAGAGACAACGACAACCAACACTTTATGACTTTTAACAATGAATCTTCTAAAATTTTCTTCGCTGCTTGCGCAACGTTGACCCAGGGGTGTATTTTTCTCGAAACACTATCTGGCCAATGGTGCCAAATTTGTACCCGTTAGTGAACTTTTACACGGGAAATTGTCAGACGCCGTGTTTTCGTCCATAAAAACCTACAGTCACCGACAAAGCTTCGGGTCCCGCTCGAATCACGCCACGACCCAAAACTTATGATCGTTTAGAAGCTTGGTCGTGATTGGCTGATGAATACATATGCGAGCATTCCATTTTAGAAGGTAAGCAGAGATAGGCTAAAAGGACAAACGGTATAAATTATTCGTCGTGGCTTTTCGATGCTACATAATCTAAACTGACAGCCAGATGTCGCTGCTCGAAAATTTATTTGGCTACTGTTTGGTGTAATCTCCACCTCAGAAAATAAAATGTACTTTTTACCGTGCATGAACGGAAACAGTTAAGAAGATGTAAAATCGACTCAACTTGACATCTCATGCGAACGAACTGTCAAACTGTCGAGAACATCGTTGTATGACAGAAAATTAAATAAAAAATATTTTCAGGAAAGCGTAAAAAGGCTATAAAGGTCGGTCTACAATAAGATGCGCTCAGGTGCCCATGACAAACCCAGGGACTCTCGACAAGCTTCTCTGCTTAAGAGATACATGGGAAAAGATGGCACTTTTCTCTCTCACACTTGAACTTGATCTCGCTAAGACTTATCTTTGACCTATCCGGGGTCTCTCTTTACTGTTTTAGGTCTTTGCCGTGAAAGATGCCTAACGCCTTACCACTCAAATCCTCTAGCTCGTACAAGCTATTCCCTACTGCCCTCACAATTCGACACTTCAGAAAACGCTTTGAAAGTTTGGCGCTGATTTGTTTTGAGAAGTCACTGAGTTGAAAATTCCGTCGGTAGACTTCCTGTCCAGGCTGAAATTGGATTTTACGACTTTTTAAGTTGTATCTCTTAACGTTTTGCTCGTGACTCTTGTGCAGTTGCTCGCGGATTTTATTGCGCGTCACCTCTTGCCTAACTGGTTTAGGTATCACCACCGTTTCAGGATCGCTGAGCAGACCCAGTCTTCGTGCTACCTGGTATGCGCTTGCATGAGTGATCATGTTGTGACCGAAGAGAGCAAAATAAGGTGTCATCCCTATCGAGGAGTGTACCGAAGAACGCAAGGCACATTCAATGTCTGACAAATGTTGGTCCCAGTTGGTTTGGTCTTGGTCAAGATAACAGCGAATGGAGGCAAGGATGGACTGGTTTACCCTCTCGGAAGCATTAGCTTGCGGAGCGTAATTTGCCGTACGGGTATGTTTAATCCCGAAATCTTTGACCATTTCCGCGAATTCTTTGCTTACGAACTGTACACCGTTGTCGGACATGAGTGTTTCGGGGGTACCGAATTTATGGAAAACTTCTGAAATTAAAAACTGAATTACATTGCGTGCGGTCGCTTTCGTCATTGCCTTTAGCAGTGTGAACTTGGTAAAGTAGTCTAATACTAAGAAAATGTAGGTGTTTTTTTTCTTTGAACGAACGTATGGACCGAGGAAATCCACATAGATTTTCTGAAATGGCCGTACTATCTGTGACTCTTGCCCCATCGGCGGTCTTAAGACCATTTGAGCGGGCTTGCATTCTTTGCAGACTTGACAGTCATTCACGAAATTGAGGACCTGTTGATTCATATTTGGCCAGTAGAAATACTCTTTTATGCGCTTTAGCGTTTTGGTGAAACCACCATGAGCCACTTGAGGAGGTTGGTGTGAATTAACAATAATTGAATGCGTCAAAGGCGCGGGAATCCATAGTTTCCATGCAAAATCTTCACCATCAGGTGTACCGTCATAAGGAATCGTACGTTTGTACGCAAATCCGTCTATAACTTTAAGGTCTGGTAATTGAAATTGATTTTCCGAAATTGTACCTAGTAATTCTTTGTACTCGTTGCTTTGGAACTCTGGAGAATCTAGGTCGATCAAGGTTTTAACTTGACAACTTATCTCCTCCAGATCGTAGCGAGATAATGTGTCGGGAACGACGTTCATGGCCCCTTTTCGATGTATTATTTCGAAGCTGAAGTTTTGTAAATACAGACTCCAGCGCGCTAATCGGCTAGTCAAATCTTTATGCGACATCAACCACTTGAGACTTGAGTGGTCGGTTATCACGCTAAAGGGCATTAATTCAATGTAGGCTCTGAACTTTGTTATCCCCATTACTACCGCTAGGCATTCTCGCTCCGTCACCGAATAGTTTTTCTGAGCGGGTGTGAGCTTTTTCGAATAGTACGCGACTGGATGTTCCCATTCGACAATGGAAAATTCGCGAAATCAAAAGTTTCGTCCGTTTTGGACCTGAGTAACCAGATTATAAGAAAAACGAGAAAATTTAATTTTTAGGTATATATATACCGAGGCTTTGAGCGCGCCACAGTTCACGTAACTGTTGTTCGCCCAATGTCAAAACGAAAAAAAAGAATTAATAAGAAAGAGATAGAGGTCCACTTTAAGACGGTGGTTGCAAAACTTAGCAAAAAAAAATTTTTTATATAAGGATAATAATAATAATGTAAGTAATGATAATTAGTGTAAGTAATAAGATATTAATATAGTAGGTGAATAATTCAAGTATATGTTCAAGGTTTTTTTTTTTCTTATAATAAGTTGGGTTATATAGATAAAAAAAAAAAAAATATACCAAACATCGGGAGAGTTGTATAGAATAAACTGTAAAAATATATACCTCCAAAACCAATCATCGAAATAATCCGATAACTGATAATAATAACTCAAAAAAAATATATATCTACAAAACCAATAATCAAAATAATACTATAACTGGTAATAATAAATCAAAGAAAAAATGTATGTATGCATAAGGTTCAGGTGGTGGCATAAAACAAACAAGAGTGGTGAAGTAAGACTGAATTCAACGAGACTAACGGAAGCAACTTTCTTTCTTGTGCCATATTTGCACCCTCCGATTCAAGGTTTTTAAAGGGTTACATGCATCGAATCCCTGGCATGTTAGGGTTTTTTCACCTTACGGTTTGTAAAAACAGCCGCCTAATATGGGAACAGACGCTGGCCAACACGCCGCCCAATCTGGGTACAGACGCGTGTTGGGCTCGCTGGGGTACGCGGGTGCGCTACTCCCGTCATCCTACATCTTCCACGCAGGATGCCCCTGCGAGTGTGAATGTAAACAAAAAAAATTGTATCTAAATCTAAAGACATTCCCAGTACCCGTCGCAACTGTAGTCGCGGTGCAAAGACCTTTACGCTACAGGACTTACGTGCACTGAAGACACACGAGAAATACGGCTCAACCGCAAAAATTAAAGGAAAATTCGGCTTAACCGATAACCTTAGAACTAAACTCAAAATAAAATACTCAAAATACGGCTTAACCGCGAAACCTTAACTCAAACTCAAAAAAAAATACTCAAAATACGGCTTAACCGCAAAACCTAAACTCAAAAAAACTAAACTAAAATACGGCTTAACCGCGAAACCTTAAACTACTTTCGAGTTTAGTCGTGTTCGTCTTAGAGTACCCGTCGCAACTACAGTCGAGGTTCAAGGACCCTACCGCTGTAGGACTTACGCGCCTCCCAGACTCCGATGACTTCACTCCATTTTAAACAGCCGCCCAATCTGGGAACAGACGCCGACCGACACGCCGCCCACTGTGGGTACAGACGCGCGCAGGATTTGCTGGGGTACGCAGGATCGCTAATCCCGTCATCCTTTTTTCTTTCAAAAAAAAAAATGCCCCTGCGGGTGTTATTAAAAATAAGTAGAACTATCAAACTATTAAAAAAAATAAAGGGTCATCGGCCTCCAGTTAACCGTCGCAACTGTAGTCGCGGTGCAAAGACCTTTACGCTACAGGACTTACGGCTAACTGCAACCTCGATGTTACAAAAAAAAAAAAAATTAACGAACTTAATCTCCTTGGTATTGTTAACCCTAGCAGTATAATCCAAAAAAAAAAAACCAGTCGCAACTGCAGTCGAGGCGCTGTGGCCTAAACGCTACAGGACTTACGGGTTCCCCCACTAGGACCTGCTTCAGGTTTAACATACCCTAAAACTAACTCTACCGCCCGAAACGCAATTTCTCCTCGCAATCGCGATTGGCTCTCTGTGGAACTAACTCCGTCGCAACTGCCATCCAGGTAGTAAAGACCTCAACGCGGCAGGACTTACGTAGTTACCCCAAGAGACCAAACTCAAAATCTACAGAAAAAATCTACCTTAGTCGGGCCCCACGTTGGGCGCCAATTCTGTCATGTTTCCCCGTCCACCATCACTGTTGTGGAAATGCAGTCATGTGGCAAGGTAGCCTTTGCTCTGCATCCCTACCGTCCTGCTGGCATTACTGGTACGCTGGCGTTTTGCGCGGCTAAAGCTCGCCGGAGGGGTGGTGTTCTTTGTCAGCCCTGGTCGGCAGGCGGAAATGACAAGAATAAAAAAAATGAATCGTACCAGTTTGTTTTTTTGTTTACCGCGGTGAAAAACACAAATGCCTGAAAACCAAAGGAGAAACTCAAGAAAAAAAACGACAAGAAGGAAAACCCCACAGTACGACTTAAATCATAGTGAAAGTCCCCCCCCCCCCCCCGTTAAATCTTACCGAGTTGCACTAGCACGCACGAAACCCTCAAGTTGCCCACCGCTGTCTACGCCCGTGGTCGATGGTCGGTGTAATTTCATCGACCTAGGCTAACCCTCCCCTTCTGGCCACAAAAGACCAGCCATGGTGACCATCTCGCCTGGTTTCAGGTCACCCCTACTGCCTTAACAACAAAAAAAATTCATACTTACTCCACCATCCCTCGCTTCATGCCACCCCTTTGGGTCTACTTAACCCATCATCTCTGGGTCATTTAAAAAGCACCAAGATACTATTCATTACAAACATTTTATTCCCGTTTTTTTTTCTTATTAATACCTAAAAATTCGCTACTTCATATGTGGTATGGATAGGTTAAACAATACGTGGCAACTAATTATGTTAACCTAGTAACGCAAAAATTTATATAACCATTATTACTTAGCTTAAAAATAAATAGAATACGTTTTTTTTTTGTTTATAGGGCAACTGGTGGTATCTTATAATATTTGTTATTTCCTGATATTTTCTTTTAGTGTAGTGTGTGTATTGGTAGAATATTTCTTTATTTGTTATTTTATTATATTTTCTTTTAGTGTAAAGTGTGTATTGGTAGAATATTTCTTTATTTGTTATTTTATTATATTTCTTTTAGTGTAATGTGTGTATTGGTAGAATATGTCTTTATTTGTTATTTTATTATATTTTCTTTTAGTGTAAAGTGTGTATGGGTAGAATATTTCTTTATTTGTTATTTTATTATATTTTCTTTTAGTGTAAAGTGTGTATTGGTAGAATATTTCTTTATTTGTTATTTTATATTTTTTTTTTATATTTTCTTGTTAATAAGTAATTATTATCATTATTGAATATAATTCTTTTTAGACATGTGTGTGTTGTGCTAAATAAATATATATATATAATCAAATAAGGATAAAATAAAGTATCGTTTGTCGCTGTATGTATAATATAGTCACATTCAAACTTATTTTAATCAACGATTGCCAAATAGTCAATTAAGATACAATTTGTGTTAGTGTATCTTACACATACAATGACAATCAAAAGCACTTATTACAAAAATGTATTTGTTAAATAAGATATATAACCACCGGACCATAACATAAAAACTAATCAGTAGATTAAAATAATATGAAGCTCTTAGAAAATGTTCAGTTCTACCGAATTTTATTCTTAGACTAGTTTTTAGTTTAACAGTAAAAAATTTTAAATGTTTTAAGAAAAATAAAAAAATCAATCAAATTTTTGTTTAATGCAAACAGGATAAAGAAATGTTAATACAATCGAGCTATATTTAGGAATTAATTCAATCCGGATTGATTATATTTCCGAGCAATAAGTTAAGACCGTACGAAAAGGAAGGTTATCGTTTTTTTTCTTTTTCTTTAATATCCATATTATTATCTTTTTTTTTTTTTTAAGATTAGCCTAACTTAAAATTTGTAGTTTAGCTTGTAATGTAGTTTTAAATTAACTTAAGTCTACGCTTTAGCTTATATCCAAATTTAAGCTAGCCTGAGTTTGGACTTTCGTTTAGTTTTTAGCTTTAACTTTCATTTCACTCCAAGTTAAAATTTAGGTTTAAGTTAAATATCGTTTATCTTTAAGCTAAGGTTTAGTTTAAATTTAATTCATAACCTAGTTTTTTCGTTTTTAATTTAAACTTCATTTATATATAAGTCATAATAAGTTTTTTTTTTTCTAATTTAAATGTCACTCTACTTTAAATTAGAATTTAGATCTAGAGTAAACTTCAGTTAACGAAGTTAAAGTTTGGTTAACATTAAGTTAGAGTTTAATTATCAAAGCTATAGTCAACTTTAAGCTATAGCGAGTTTTGATTCATATCGCAGCTTATCTGTGAGTCTTAAAGAATGTTCAGTATTTTTCTATTAGATATGAATGGCCAGTAATTCTAGAATACGTCAGCAATAGCATTTCTCTTTTTTTTTTTTTTTTTTAAAAAAATCTTACTAGGTCTATACCCAAAAATATAAGGATAATAGAAAAAACCTGGATCCACTTGGCTTGTTTTTTTTTTTTTTTGTTTTGATTGTGTTTTTTTTTCTTTGTTTCCTTCCTGGTGTTTTTATTTTCCTGCTCCTTGGCTTGTCCCTGTCGCCGGTTGTTGTTGTTGATGTGGATGATGATGACTTAATAGATTGTGTGGTTGTGTTGCCAAGTAAGCGGACTTTGAGTGTTGTGGCTGTTGGTTGTTGTGGGTTCATCTGAGGGAAGTAAAAACTTTGAGCCCAGCTGAGATCTTGTATAACCAAACACTTACCTGAGGGCTTCTTTCACTGTTGCTATTGCTGTTTTTTGTTGAAGTAGAGGAGTTCCAGTATTATTGCTGCAATTGTTTTTGTTACTGTTCTTCCTGTTTTGGTTAAAGCTGAATCGCAGCATGCAAATTGCTTATTTTTAGGGTAGTATTTTGGACGAATTTGCTTTTGAAGTCTTTAATTAAATCCTTTTGTTTTTCTTTTATTTATTTATTTATTCAGGAGTAGTAGAAAAATTACTTAGTTTTATGACCCGAATATAACGTTGCACGGTATAATGTATGACTGATGACTACGGTTTCTATATTGTAACGATTTAAAAAAAAAAACCCATAAATGACAATAAAAATTATTTTGGTTACACACTTTGTATCAACCTAAAAATCGTATAGAAATGGGGCATACCGTGATAACATTGCTTTGTTGCTGTTATTGTTGTTGGTGCTGTTTTTGAGGCTGTTCGGCGATGTCGTAGTGGGTTCTGCTGGCAGCTCCTTTTACTGTTGCTGTTGTTGTTTTTGTTGTAGCTGCTGCTCTTGTATTTGGTTTTAGGTGGGAGGTGGGAAAAACTTTGAGTCCAGCTGGGATCTCTCATCACCCAACGCTTACCTTGCTGCTCCTTTCACTGTGACTGTTCTTGCTGTAGGTGGAGGCTGCATTTGACTGATTGAAATATGATTGAATGGTTTCTTTGCTACTCTTGCTTTGATTAGCGGTGCTCGAACTTTTTTCCAAGCGAACCACACAGGAGCGTGGCCTTTTTGGTTCGACAATTTTCGGCTCCCTTCCGACCCGCGTTTTCCATATGATTGCAAAACGATTTCAACTTTGTAATGATAATCCCAAGTAATACACTGTTGAATTAGCCCACAGCGTGAAGCTCTAGACACTGGCTGGGCCACCAATTCCCGCGCTCTAAATGGACAACGGCAAAGTAAAATATTCGCTTACACAAAATATTTTCACAAATGAAGCGAAAGGAAACTTCAACAAAAATTGCTGCGGTACGCGAATGTTTATATTAATTTCTAACTGATTGCGAGCAAAACACTTTTTATTATAATTTAACAATTAGCACGATCTCTACATACTTTTATTTAACTTTTGTCGTGAAAAATATTAAAAATACCAACTACGGCAGAGACAACGACAACCAACACTTTATGACTTTTAACAATGAATCTTCTAAAATTTTCTTCGCTGCTTGCGCAACGTTGACCCAGGGGTGTATTTTTCTCGAAACACTATCTGGCCAATGGTGCCAAATTTGTACCCGTTAGTGAACTTTTACACGGGAAATTGTCAGACGCCGTGTTTTCGTCCATAAAAACCTACAGTCACCGACAAAGCTTCGGGTCCCGCTCGAATCACGCCACGACCCAAAACTTATGATCGTTTAGAAGCTTGGTCGTGATTGGCTGATGAATACATATGCGAGCATTCCATTTTAGAAGGTAAGCAGAGATAGGCTAAAAGGACAAACGGTATAAATTATTCGTCGTGGCTTTTCGATGCTACATAATCTAAACTGACAGCCAGATGTCGCTGCTCGAAAATTTATTTGGCTACTGTTTGGTGTAATCTCCACCTCAGAAAATAAAATGTACTTTTTACCGTGCATGAACGGAAACAGTTAAGAAGATGTAAAATCGACTCAACTTGACATCTCATGCGAACGAACTGTCAAACTGTCGAGAACATCGTTGTATGACAGAAAATTAAATAAAAAATATTTTCAGGAAAGCGTAAAAAGGCTATAAAGGTCGGTCTACAATAAGATGCGCTCAGGTGCCCATGACAGTATTGTATATAGTTTAAATATTTACATTTTGGTAATGCAAAATATTTAATTTATAAATAAAACAGCTATCAACACCCTTATCACATGAACGCAGCAGAAAAGCAAACTTTTGTGCAGTGTACGAATACAGCGAGCCGATTACTACTTCGTGCAAAAAAGCACAGAAACACACGACACCCGCGTGTTATGGGAAAACATCTTGTGATCACCACTGATCTAACAATTACCTTTCGGACTAGAATTGATCAACTCAAAACTAATAACAATTAAAATATATACCATTTAGGAAGTAATTTTTATGTTTTTGATTTCAAAGCTTTGTTTGGAAAGCAACATAATTTCTGTCAGCAGCAAACTGAGTTTTGTAAATAAGACCCCTTTCCACACGGCTATTTTTCTTGCCGGCAAGTCGAGTTTTTGAGCGCTCGGAGCGTGACGACAGGGGACGAGTGCAAACTTGCTCGTACCGGCAAGTTTTCTTTTGTGCTGTTCTTTCTTTGCTGTTTCGTTTTATTCTGATTCACCAGTTAAGATGGCAGCGCATTAGTGGACGAAGTATTCATATAAAAAATATTGATTGTAATTTAATGCTGTAATATTTCAATAATATGAACATTGAATAAAACAGTAAATGCATACAAATTTAATATTAACTACTAAAACTACCTCAAACTTTATTAATTTTTTTATTAAACAGTTCTAGCGCTTTTTTCTAAGTAAAATCAGAATTCCTCAAGAAATTGCTCAGAATTGCTGTGTGGAAACGCAATTGGCAAGTTCAAAAGAGAATTGAAAACTTGCCGGCAAGAAAAACTGCCGTGTGGAAAAGGGGACTAATAAGCCCATCATGTTAGGGCTAATTCAAAACGTATTTCAAAGGCTCTGTCACTATTATGAGGCATCTTGTTACGTTCTGAGAATGAGAAGGTAAGCCTCAAAGCTTGATAGCGAAGTTACGTTCTTCTCCTGCAACGTTTATTTCACTAATCGTACAATGTTATATTTTGTAATCAAAAGATCGCGTAAAATTGGTTGATAATACATTGTTATGATGCCACTTCAAAAGTATGGATGCTATGCAGCAAAAATAGCAAAATATTAATTTCTTGCGATTACAAAAAATAACGGCGGTTGGCCGGTACGGGGCTGTTCATACATTACGTTACACGCTTAGGGGGGGAGGTCATAGGCACAATTTTTGAATTCAGTTGTAAACATTTCAATATTCGCCACTAGTTTGTGTTCTTGCTAACGCCAGAAAAGCTTTCATTTGTGCTTAGCTCTGTTCACATGGTCAAAATTTTCATCAAATTGTTGGTCAAACACAATAGAACAACGAGAAATTGGCAACAGTTGTGTAAAAATTCGTTAAATGGTACAATTATGCAAGCGCTCACTTAAACTTATCAGGTAGCGGACGCAATTTAATCAAGCGATAAAATTCTATGCTACATGAACACAACTGTTGAGTGCTTTAACCCTTAACTGATACACCTCAAAAAATGTAGCTACAAGCTTATGTCTATTTTTTCAAAGAACGCCTTAAATAACAAGACGACTGATCAATGCGAAAGCATGCACACCTAAAGGCTTGAAATGTACTGAGCGTTAATGAATGAATGATGACATCATGAGAGAAACATATTATTTTCTTTTTTTAGTAGGTCCCACCACAGCCCAAGTGTATCAGTTAAGGGTTAAGCTTTGAATCAAAACTCTAAACTTTGACAACTTTTCTGACGCTTAGAGTATCGCTTAGTATCGCTTAGTATATTGCGATTTTTTACTCTCTTTAACTCTCTCTAAAAGTTTTGATTTACGCACGCTCACACACGATTTTTTGATTGAAGCTCGGACGCAGGCATTTGTAACTTTTCTGCTACCTACTATTTTGTGAATTCATATCGTGCTGTGTGCATCACTTTATTTGGGTGTTTCTTGTATTAAGTTGTTTTGTGAAAACAATAGGAGAACAATAGCGGTTATATAATAGATCTTTTAGGATTAAAATTGATCACATTAGAAAATCAATACGCCGGAAATTATGCCTATTTGAATGACAATCGGATGCCAGTCATGAAAAAAAAACAATAGAATTAATGAAATTATGGCAGGAACTGAAGAAACTACACCTCTTTTTTCCTTCAAAAAACTACCTTTGTTCCAGTTCACTACATTTCTTGATATAATTGCCTACTAAAAAGCAGACAAGTATAATAATGCAACCCTTTGACTGATTGATGCAGGTCTGGAGCTCAATGGCCCAAAATAGACTGTAGTGCTCAGTCTGCAAGAGTAGTTAGTTATTTAAAAATACACTGTAGTGGTCAGTCTGCGTGAAACCAGTTTTGGTGTTGTGTGCGTGAACTGTGTTTGATTTTATTAGTGTGGTAAATTTTACGAGCCCCCTAATAAAATATGACGACTTCGCTTATGAGTGCGTGTCAGTCACTCGCCAGTCACTCGTCACTACAGCTTTTTCGGTGCGTTAAATTTCGCGCACCTCAAGTCGCCTGCCTCACCTCCCTTGCCTAAAAAAACCGGTTTCACGCAAAATGAGCACTACAGTGTATTTTGGGCCAATCAATATTTTGACTGACGAGAGAAGATTTTGGAGTTAATTTTCGTTCTGAGATTCATTTCAATTTTCATTCATTTTTTTTTACATAGGAAAGCAACAACAAATTTTGATTGATTCAATCATTTGACTGACGTATGAGCACCTCCTATGTGTTTATTGACATCATTGTTTGAAGCTCACATGCACCAAATCCACAATATATAAAATTGTTTTGACGTTTCATTTCATCGATTGTTGTGGACTTGCTTAAATTGAACAATTATTTTATAAGAGGAATACAATTTGTTGAATTTTCATTATAAGATTTAAAATATAATAATGACCTCCGATGTACGAGATATTTTGGACATGGAAAGAGCCAATACGCCGGAAGTGACACGCGAATCCTTCTTGGCAATAAAGAAACGCAACTTTGAGAAGTGAGTTATATATATAAATATTGTGCCAAAAAACTTTGCCATAAATAATTCCAGAGCTAAGACTAGCAAACGGCCGGAGGGCATGCATCGAGAAGTATTCGCATTGCTTTATAATGACAACAAAGATGCGCCGCCGCTGCTACCAACGGACACTGGTAAGGCCGGAGGAATGATGTGCTAATGTGTCCAATATTATTTAAAATTACGTTATTTACAGCGCTCGGTATTGGTTCGGGTTATAAACAGGCCAAAGCACGTCTTGGCATGAAGAAAGTGCGTCACTGGGAATGGGCACCATTTGGCAATCCAGCGCGCACTGATGGCGCCGTGTTTCATCATTGGCGACGTGTTGCAGATGAGTCACGCGAGTATCCATTTGCTAAATTCAATAAGCAGCTACAAATACCGACGTATACTGTTAGCGACTATAATACGCATCTGCGTTCGAATCCACAAAAGTGGACGAAGGCGCAAACTGATCACTTATTTGATCTGGCTAAACGGTGAGAAAGAAGAACTCTATCAAAAAGTGTTTAAAAATTATTTGTCTTTTCTAACAGCTTTGATATGCGATTCATTATAATGGCTGATCGTTGGGATCGTGCAAACCATGGCATCAAGTCTGTTGAAGATTTGAAAGAACGCTACTACGAAGTTGTCGCTTTGCTTACTAAGGCCAAGGGCAACACTATCGACAAAAAACCATTTGTTTTTGATGTCGAACATGAACGACGTCGCAAAGAGCAGCTTAAGAAACTCTTCGAACGCACTACACAGCAGGTGGAGGAGGAGCAGATGTTGCTGAACGAGTTAAAGAAGATTGAAGTGCGCAAAAAAGAACGCGAGCGTAAAACACAAGATTTACAAAAACTTATTTCGCAAGCTGATCAACAAGGTGATGCAGCAACTAGCGGTGGAGTGCAGAGTGCACGAAAATACGAAAAGAAACTGCATAAAAAAAAGCTGCATCATCAACCGCGTCCCTCAAAGGTTGATTCTGTAGTGAATGCCATCGAAGTGGGCGGTAGTGGTATCAAGTTTTCAGATTTGCGCGGCTCAGGAGTATCTCTGCGTTCGCAAAAAATGAAGCTGCCCGCAAATATTGGTCAACGCAAAGTTAAGGCTCTTGAACAGGCCATACAAGAATTTAAAGTTGGTAAGTTGGAGAGTCAATAAAGTTTATTTGAAGTATTTCTAGTCAATATTTTGTGTTTTATCAATGTAGATCCAGCTCCTCCACCTACAGAAGAAATTTGTAACTCATTCAATGAATTGCGCTCCGATATGGTTCTGCTTTGTGAGCTGCGTACGGCGCTTTCCACCTGCGTCTATGAATTGGAGAGTTTTAAGCATCAGTATGAAGCTGCATGTCCTGGCAAGGTAAATTTTCAGTGTGGCTTTACTCAAAATAAAAACTCAGAAACGGATCAAAAAATTATTAAATTAAAAAAATATCTTTTAGACCCTCAACATACCGCCGTCATTGATACCGACTGAACGCATTAAACATGAAGCCACAGAAGCCAGCACAACTGCTGGCAACTAGCTTTTAATTGCTATCAATATTAATCGAACTAAATTTTAGTTTCTAAGGTGGAATCAATGCAAATTTTTTAATAAATTTAAAATTTATTTCTTATGCTCTGTAGTGTTTAAGAAAAAGAAAAATTCAATTATTTTTTGCACAATTTTTTAAGAGCTTATAACTAGTAGCAACTAGTTAATAGTCACATAGCAGCAGATCAAAAACGTGCCATTCTTACCCACTAACTGGTTGATAGCATAGCACACTATGGAACGTTTTTAATGCCAACTCCGTCAGTCATGGAAAAAAATACTATTCTACATCGAAAAAAATTAACAGCCAAGCAGATGCGCGCCATAACATAACATGTACAGCTCACTTTAAGCCGGTTCAGCCGCGTTTTTGCACACTATTCTCCAAATACAGCATTGACTTAGTTTGTTTTTTTTTCTTTTGCTTAGTGCTGGCTTTGTTTTGTTTTTTCCGTTCTTTAATTTTTTTTTTTTGCGTACGTGATTGTTTCTCACGAGCTCTTGATGTATGGGCTAGCAGAGTTCTTTTTTTCAAATGCATTAAGCTGACCAAATTTGGTTTGTTGGTAAGTCAGTTGAACGACTGGGTCATCAAGTAGTAAGCTACTTAGTTCTGCTATCAATATTTCAGACCGTGCTTTTATGGGAAGTTTTTAAGTGAATTCTTTTGAATTTATCAAAATATTTGGCATCCTTTAAGTAAATAAATGACATCTGTTTGTCTTAAATTATGTGAATAGCGAACAATAAACGCATCTACTAAACGATTTAATATGGTTAATGAAAGTGATGAAGTTTCTTCTTTTTTGTTACTTAGAACTTATGGTAGGTTATAAGACATTATGCAGTCAGCTTATCATGAAATGATTTAAGAACTCGAGTTGCGTTCTCAGACATAAGAGTCAACTATGCTGTAAGTTGCTTAATCTCAACTTTAAAGTCTCGCACGCTTACATTGTTTTCGTGTACTGAGTTAAAACCACGTCAATAAGCTTTTTAAAAGAATACAAAAATGGAAGCTAGTTCTTTTTATTTGTGTAACTTAATTCGAAATGATAGATGTTATATGTAGGTTTGAACTTCAGAAAACTTTGTTTCATAAGGGCCCTCTTTACCTTGGCGACCAAAATTTAACGCCTCTAAAAATAAAATTACAAAAAAATTATAGAAGATATCGACAAAACGGGTTTTTTAATTGAATACACAAAATATCAAACATAATCAAAAAAATTGTTGTTAAAGTAGACCAACAAAAGGAAAGGATTCGTATATCATTTGAGAATTCCAGAACTATAGCAGAAAAATGTTAAAATTAAAAAAAAAACCTAGTAAGGAATGTAGCCTCAGCCAGGTATCGAAGCTAAAATACCCCCCGCAGCCTTAAAGAAGCATATTCGATATCTTTAGCAGTCTATAAAATGCATTTTATGTATACATTATCTGCAAAAATATTTGTGTCGTTAGCTTAATTTAATTTTACCCTTAGCTGCCACATAGAATAGTTTATTACCCCAGGCTTTTTTGTCTCTTGTTGAACCTATTAAATATCTATTCGAGAAACATATTCCTTCACTTACTTGCTCAGGTGGCCGTAACAACCCGTGCCCGGGTTTCGGCCGATCTCATCAGCTCTCGCCAGGCGCCTCTGCTTTGCGCGCGCCTTCTCCAATCGGATACACCAAGTGCAGTTAAGGCTTCCTCAGCCTGGTCCATCCATCAAAAGCATGGTCTCCCTCGTTGTCGTTGACCAGCGACCCTCGCCTCGAGCACCTTTTTCGCTGGAGCTTCGTCGTCCATACGATGGACATGACCCAGACAGCGTAGTCGCTGCACAGTTATACGCCGAGCTACGTCAATGTCTTCGTAGAGCTCATACAGCTCGTGGTTAATTCGGATGCGATAGTCATCGCCGACTCGAACAGGACCGAAGATTTTGCGAAGAACTTTTCTTTCGAACACCCCCAGAGTGGCTGCGTCAGTTTGCGAAACTACCCATGCCTCAGCTCCATAAAGCAACACAGGTAGAACGAGCGTCTTGTAGAGTGTTAGTTTTGTCGATCGAGAGAGGGCTATGGAACTTAGTTGCTTTCTGAGCCCGTAGTAGCACTATTAGCAATTATTGTTCTTCGCTTTATCTCCAGACTGATTTCGTTGTTGGCATTAGTGGCGGTGCCAAGGTATACGAACTCCTTGACTACTTCAAAGTTATAGCTGCCGGATGAAACGTGGGAGTCTAAACACCGCGCTCCCTTGTTTGTAGACAGCATATACTTTGTTTTACCATCATTTATCGTCAAACCCACTTTGGCTGATTCCTTTTCGATAGCGGCGAAAGCAGCGGTAACATCTCTCTTCGTTCTGCCGACAATATCAATATGATCAGCGTACGCAAGGAGCACGATACCTTTATAGAAAATGGTGCCATTACGATGCACACCGGCCTTTCGTACGATCCCCTCCATGATGATGTTGAAGAGATCGCTAGACAGTGGATCGCCTTGCCTGAAACCTCTTTCGGGATTGAAGGTTTCGGAGAGGTCATTTCCTACCTTGACGGAGCTGCGTGTGTTGCTCAACGTCAATCTGCAAAGTCTAATCAACTTTGCAGGTATACCGAACTTAGACATTGTTGCGTGTAGGCAATCCCTTCTCGGGCTATCGAACGCAGCTTTAAAATCGACAAAGAGATGGTGTGTGTCAATTTGATTTTCGTGGGGTTTTTCCAGGATTTGTCGTAGCGTGAAAATCTGGTCTATGGTGAACTTTCCAGGTCGAAAGCCACACTGATAAGGTCCAATCAGTGTTCTTGTAATCGGCTTTAATCTTTCACACAGAACGCTTGAGAGAACTGTATATGCGATGGAAAAAAGACTGATACCTCTATAACTGGCGCATATTGTTGGGTCTCTTTTCTTAAGTATAGGGCACGGTACGCTGAGGTTCCCATCGTCGGACATGCTTTTTGCTAGCCATATTTTGCTGATGAGCTGATGCATGCGTCTTATCAGTTCATCGCCGCCGGTTTTAAATAATTCAGCTGACAGGCCGTCAGCACCCGCTGCTTTATTGTTTTTGAGTCGTTGGATAGCAACTTGAACCTCTTCATGGCTAGGTGGTGATACTTCCACTCCGTCATCGTTGATAGGTGGCACTGAACTGCGCTCTCCATGGGCGGCATTGGTGGAATCGTCGCCAGTAAGTAAGTTGGAGAAGTGCTGTCTCCAATCTCAGCACACACTGTGTATCCGTATTCATATCTCCATTGTCGTCTCTACCAGTGGATGCTCCGGGCTTGAAACCTTGGGTTTGGCGCTTAACCTGTTGATAGAATTTCCGTGCATCCTTTTTGCCCTGGTATACCTCTAGTTCCTCACGCTCACGCTTTTTCTGCTCTCGTTTCTTGCGTCTGAAAAGGCTCTTCTCTTCCTTTCTCTTTTCGCGGTAGTTCTCTCTCACGGCTTGCGTTGCAGCTGACTGCAGCGTTTTTCTATATGCGGCGTTTTTTACTGCGATGCGACACTCCTGATCGTACCATTAGGGCCGGTCACATTATCAAATTTTTCATCCAACAAGTCATCAAAAAATTTGACCAACAGAAATATGTATGGAATTTGACGAAAAATTTGACATGTGAACACTCATCAAATTGTTGGTCAAATCGTTTGACGTTAATCAAAATATTTTGATTTATCGGTTGTTTGACCAACGATTTGATAAAAAATTTGACGTGTGAACACTCGTCAACATTTTCGTGAACACTTGTGTGTGAACTTGTGTGTGTGAACACTTTCGTTGCATTCCTGTGTGTATGTTCTTCGCATTGCATAATCGCATGCGGATCTTGGCTGCAACAAGATAATGGTCGGAGTCAACGTTGATCCCCCGAACATGTTCCTTTACGTTCGGTTAATATAAAAATCTAGTGATCCCGTGTGGCGTTAAAACGCCAAAATATCTAGCGATAGGTAATTTTGTATTTATATTATGGACTCTGTGCACCTTTGAAGCCCAGTTATTACTTATCATAGCATTATAATAAAAATCTATCACATACTTTTAGGCATAACAAAAAAGTTTAGTTGTTATTCATAGAAAATTGTTTCAGCTTTTTTGAAACACACAATATTTAAGAAAAAATAAGACCTTATTGCATATCTACAGATCAAGACCTTTCAATTGCTACCCTATTTATGAAAATCGTGTCTATAGTATAGATTATAGTATAGATCTAGTTGTGCAACAATCTTTTAAGTTAACAGCAGCAAATGTAATCGATTTTGGCAAATGTCTCATGCAAATCAAATCAAATGCAATAGGTGTGGATGGAATTCCTATAAAGTTTTTGAAACTTATACTGCCACATATAATCAGCCCTCTAACACATATTATCAATGCATGTTTCTTGTCATCATCATTTTCTGACTTGTGGAAAATTGCTATGTTGCGAAAAAGTCAAATCCATCTGGTCCCAACGATTTTAGACCTATAAGCATCTTACCGCCGTTATCAAGAGTGTGTGAAAAACTTATGGCTGAACAAATCAATAAATATCTATTTGAAAAAAAACTATTGTCACCTTTTCAATCAGGTTTTCGGGCTGGACATGGGTGTTCTTCAGCAGTTGTTAAGGTAATTGATGACATACGAGCAGAATATGATGCTGGTTCTATAACTTTACTGTGCTTGCTTGACTTTTCCAAGGCTTTTGATAAAGTGAATCATCAATTCTTGTGTCATAAATTGAAGACGTTGTTTGGTTTCTGTGATAGTGCTGTCACTCTAATCTCCAGTTATTTGTGTAATAGGTCTCAAAAGGTTAAAGTTGGTCAATTGTTTTCGCAGTATAAATTAGTTTTAAGCGGCGTTCCGCAAGGTTCAATACATGCTCCTCTGTTATTTTCAATATTTATTAATGTTATTTTTGGTGTCTGCAAACATGCATCTATTCATGCTTATGCGGACGACGTTCAGCTGTATCTTTCTCGATGAACTGGGCTCATTGATGATCTCTGCTGTAGAATGGATGAAGATCTCAGCAGCACTCATGGGTGGGCCAGTAGCAATGGTCTTCAACTAAATGCATCCAAGTCGTATGTGTCGTATTATAAATGATGTCCCTGACCTATTCATTGGAACAAGCAGTTAATTGTTGTGTCAAAAATTGTGAATCTTGGTTTCCACATTAATTCTTTATTGTCTTGTGTTGATCATGTAAATAGTGTAGTCAAAAAAGTTTATTATGTCCTACGTAATTTAAGAATGTCTGCTAGTGTCACTCCTGTTGGCATAAAGCGTCAGTTGGTGATACAATTGATTTTACCCGTGATAACGTACTCAGAAATAGTTTAATGTAAATACGACTCATCCTCCTGGTTAAAACTTCAAATTACCACACGTTATGTATATGGACTACGAAGGTTCGAACATCTCTTTATTTTCAGAAATGCAATTCTTGGATGCGACTTAACTGCATATGTTAATGCAAGGAACTGCATATACCTGCATAAGCTTATTCACGAAAAAACGCCTCTTTATCCCTTCGAAAAACTTCAATTTTGCTTGTCTAGAAGAAGTACCACGGCATAATTCACTTTGCACTCAAGAAATTTGAGAAATTTGCACTCAAAGATGAAATTTAGTAGTTTCAACCGATTGATTTCATCTTCACACGAGCACAGCTCGGTAACGGTTACGTCGGTGGGGTTTGTTGAAATACCGTTGGAAGGTGATTTCATTGCCTTTGGAAAGAGATATCAAAATAAGTTTTCTGTATGTTAGTTTTTCTGCTAGAAACAATAACGTGAATCAAAGTTGTGAAATAATAATTAACCTCCTAAGTAGCTCCTAAGAATGTGGAAATAGACCCCCTCCCTCGCATTTGATTTTTTGCACAACTCGACATCACCTTTCACCTCCGTAAATAGTTGCACTCATTGTCAGTGGCGGCACACCCTGTATATTCACGAAGGTTTTTCTATTTGGATGACGTTACTTCATATGGAAGGTAGGGGAAGTTTTAGTTAGATTTTGCCAAATTTAATAGTGAGGGTTCATAGTAAATTTTAAAGCTTATTCAAGCAAAATTTTAAGACATTTCTTTAATTTTTATGGATTTATAGGAGATTTTACTTTTAAAATTAGCCACTTTGTATGGGAGGTAGGCGTGGTTCTTATCCGATTTTGCCAAATATCATAGTGATGTTTTATATTAAAATTCAAGGCATATGCGCAAAATTTCATGACATTTCTTTAATTTTTGTGGATTTTTAAGAGATTTTACTATTATTTTAAATAAAATCACTTTGTTTAGGAAGTAGCGTGGTTTTCATCCGATTATATCGAATATCATAGCGATAATTTATATTTAACATCAAAGCATATGCGCAAAATTGCCTTGTAAAAGCCTTGAAAATTCCATTTTCTTGTATAATTTTTTTATATAAAGCTTTATTTAGTGATACATTTCAGGAAGTATTCAAGAAGATTTTTCATGGCCATGGTAAAATATACAAAAGTTTTTAAAATGTGTGTTTTTAAAATGTGCAAAAGATTTCTGTTCTAAGTAAAGTGAAATGAAACGTGCTGCAGAAAGAGAGATATACATAATGTTAAAAAAAAACAATTAAAAATTGTTTTCAGTTTCCGTTGTCCTGAGTAAGCCTTGAATAAAAACCTTATATCAAACTTTATATAAGTTCTTGTATAAAGGAATTAATTATGCCTTTTTTCCTTGCATATTCCTTGTATAAAACTTTTTTCAAGGATTGTTCAAGGAAGTTTAAATTCCTCCTTCCTACATAAATTCCTTATACAAAGCTTTATTCAAGGCTGAAATTGTTACCTGGGTAGGTACAAACAGTTTGTTTTATTACTCTTGTTTTCGATTGCCCTTTAGTTTGTCTTGTATCGATTTTATATATGAGAAATCCTGTGTTACTACGGCCAGATAAGAAAAAACTTCTGATATAAATTATTTCCTCTGAAACCTCTTCTTAGCGGACACTGTCTCCTTGTTTCAGCTAAACAAATTCTTAACCTCACCAATCTCAGGGGAATTGATATAAAAAGGAACCAGAAAAACTGCTGAAATCGATAGAAGTCAATTAAGCAAAAGCTCTCTACTAAAATGATAACTCACAATAGAATTAAAGCAAGGCTTACATCATAGGAAATAGTTTGATCAACAGCTCGTAATCCACCCAGCAAAGAATAGTTAGAATTTGAAGAGCATCCTGCAACTATCACAGTGTATACTCTTATTCTAGAGCAACATATAAAGAATAGAAGACCCAATTTAAAAGAAAAGGAACCCGCTAAAACTGGTGAGCACGCCCACACAATAAGAGAAAGCATAAGAGAAGACACAGGAGAAAAATAATAACATTAATAATTAGATATTAATGGATAGGTCTGTTCCCTAGAAAATAATTTAATAGCATCACTAAAAGGTTGCATCACTCCTCTGATCCCTACTTTATTAGGGCCCTTTCGGACTTGAATATATCCTAAACCCCGTCGCTCTAATAAAGTTAAGAAAGCTACTATTTATTCTTCCACTTAATAGAGAATCGTGTCCGCTTAATAGAGGTTTTTTTTTATAATAGCAGATTATGATTTAGCCCGCCTCTGAAGAAATACTTTTCATCAAAATTGGTTGGTTAGTTTGATAGTGATAGTGCAATAATAATGCATTATTCAAAAGAAGATTTTTGAAGTGAAAACTTCTTGAGGCGCGTTAAGCACCTTTTGGAAGAGAGAAAAATTATAGATTAGTGATATCATCACGCTGCTAGAGTAACAGAAATTATTGCTGTACAGCATCCTCTTTTAGGGATTACCTAGCATCGACCAACCCGAAGACCGAACCGATCACCAGGCAGAGCACACAACCAATTACAAATAACCGA
Source organism: Coremacera marginata (assembly GCA_914767935.1). NCBI lineage: Eukaryota > Metazoa > Arthropoda > Insecta > Diptera > Sciomyzidae > Coremacera > Coremacera marginata. Next base: position 152,027,400 of record OU612044.1, read on the forward strand.
GGCGATTTCCAACCGGTTACCGAACCAATTACCGATTACCAAAGCGATCACCAAATAATTATCGAATCAATTACCGATTATTGAAGCGATTACCAACTAATTACCAAACCAATTAACGATTACCGAAGCTATTATCAATCGATTACCGAACCAATTACCGATTACCGAACCAATTACCGATTACTGAAGCGATTACCGAAGTGATTACTAACCGAGAACCGAACCAATAACCGATTACCGAAGCGATTACCATCAAATTACCGATTACCGAAGAGATTAGCAGCCGATTACCAGTTACCGAAGCGATTACCAACCGATTACCAATTACTGAAGCGATTAACAACCGAATACCGAAGCGATTACTAACCGATTACAGATTACCAACACATAACCGACTATGGAAGCGATTGCCAACCGACTACCGATTACAGAAGCGATTACCAACCGATTACCAACTACCGGCGCGATTACCAACCGATTACTGCTTACCGAAGCGATATTTTTTTAGAACGCGTCTGATTTGTCGGCTCTAGCTACTTCGGATATTCATAACAGCTATGTTATTTCATAGCTTTAAGTTTTCACTTCGATCGGCAGTCCCCCCACTGCCTACTTTTTTTAAAAGATTAAGTTAAAATAATCTTGATCTTAATCAAGATCTTGATATTGATCTTAATCTTGATCTCAAAAGAATCCAGTATTATAAAAAAATTATGATTGAAATAAAGAAGTGGTAGATTTGGGAAATTATGAAAAGTTAGTGGTAAAAGTCTGTGTTTGAAAGTAAACCAACATATTTTGTTAAACATTTTGAAATATTTTATTTTATGTTCTTGAAACGAAATTTTTTTTGTTTTATATTTGTGTTTTGTCATTAACTATTTTTTTTTTTTAAAATACACTTTTTAAATTCTATTATGTACACTTTTATAAAACAATAGTTAATAAAACAAGTTTTCTTAATGAGGAGTGCTTTCTAATGTTTTATCAACAAATGACTTAGATATGAAACATTTTTCCATTTTAAACAGATATAATAAAATTTTTAATAAAAAAATTTTTTATTAAAATAGTTTTTTAACCTAACTATTTCCATAATGTATTAAAAAAATTGTCTACAAATTGCCTGCTACTTTTAAAAAGTTTCTTTATGAATTGTGAATAATTTGAAGTTTGTCGCTTACAACATTATTAGCGGTTCTACTGCATTTGCATGTATTTGTAAGTTGCCTTTAATAAAAGCCATATGAATAAAATAGCGTTTAACAAATTTATGAATGAATATTAAAAAACCAGCTTTTTGGTGGGTTGTTGTTGTTACTGTCATTCAATAAAACATGACACAATCGTCGCAAACTGAAAAACAAAAGCAGATTATTTAAATATTAAGAAACATTATTTGAAAAAAAAAAACAAACAAATTAAACATACAATATATGCGGACGATCTTGCTGGCCATCTTTGTGTGGAATGTCTCATTGTGTGTCTATTTGTAGAGCTGTTTTATTTTAAGCTGTCTTTTAAATCAACCTACACGTTCAGTTCATGTGTCAGACACAACACACAACCAAAGTGCGCCGCTTTTTGGTTTAGCTCAACTCCAACTCAAACCAAACTTAAACTACTCGTATAGCAGTTAAGCATTGCAAATCTTCGAACCAGTTTGAGTAACATAAATGAAATTACAACAACAACAACAACAATAGCAACAAGAACCTAGCAACAACAAGAGCAAATAGTAGACGTACATTTTTTGTGAATGAATTAAATGTAGAGCGTAGGTTGACTCACAACCTACAGCTGATGATGAAGAAGACGGCAACGACAACGACAACGACGTTGCTTTTGCGTGTTGCTGTTGGCGGTTTTGTCTACCAACTGTTGCAGCAGTTGGGTTTTATTTGTGGCCGTTGATTGACGTTGTTGTTAGCGTGCGCTAGCAAGTTGCATTGAAAAGAACTAACAAAATTTCGAATTAAACAAACTTTAAACGCAGAAAATAATTGTTTATAACAAATTTTATGAATTTATTTTTTTTTGTGCTAGGTGTGTCAGATAACTGTTATAAGTGAAGCAAATTTTAAATTATTTACTTTGAAGGCGTGAAAAAAATCAGCTCTTAACGCGTGCTCTAAATCGAGTTCGTGTCTTAAGTCTTTTGTTTGCTTGTTTAAACAAAGTATTAAATAACTATTTTTGAAGTGAAAAATAAACAGAAGAAATGGAAATATCTCATAAAAATAACGAAAAATTAAAGCCAGAAAAATTTTAAAAAAGTGCTCTGTAGTCAAATATTTCTTAGTAGCACTAAACAATATATTATGAAGTAAAATATTTACTCCAGAATTCTAAGCTTATTTTAACTGCTTAACCAAGAATAGCTTGTGACTAAATTTCGCAACGCCTCGCTGCTTACCGTTCAGTCAACTGCGTTAACGTAAAATTTACTTAATGCACGAACGCGTCATTCATAATTTCGTTCGAACCGGCTTCATCATTTAAATAACATACGAATAATTGTTGTTGTGTTTTGTTTTTTTTGTATACAACTTACGATTTACGACATTTCAACGCTTGCATACGAAATTAAGTGCATATTTATCATAAAATAAAAAAAAAAAAAACAGACAGACACCGTGCAAACGTTCCAACGAACACTTACAAAGTGCAACGTGCTTCAAAGCCAACAAAAAAAAAAAAAAAGGATCAAAGAGAATTATTTTTCTTTATTTATTTTATGCGCTACTATAGTTCTGTGTGTGCACATCCGTTTCCGTTTTTATTGTCAAAAATTACAATGAATTCATAAATAAGCGTAAAAAAGGTGCGCAGCGTTAAAACTAAACAAAAGAAAAGGCAAGGAATTGTTTTACTTACCTAACAGATAAAATCACACACACACATTCACAAATACTTTAAGTGCTGAGAACGTAGAACAGTAAAATTGAGTTAAAGATTCTTATCGCTGTTCTTATCTTACTTTTTGTTCTAGCTTGTTTACTTTTGTAACAGGCATAACTTTTGTTTTTTGTTTTTAATTGTTTTTGTGGTGTATTTATGTGCTTGTCTTCATATATATTTGTGATTGCTAATTATTTGTGTTTCACACGTTGATTATATGAGCTCCGAAGAATTTGTTATAGATTGAAAATTCTCTAAACACTAAACGTATTGCTTATAACTGCGTATTTACTAGCAGTGAATTAATGGAGTAACTTTGGATACAAAACTTTTTTTAAAATGTTGCCATCTAGGTAAGTTTTTGTTAGTGTTGTTTAAAATATCCCTGTAGGAAAATCAACTAATTTAAAAGTAGTTGATAAAGTAGTTTTTTGTCAACCACAACTAGTTGAAATTCTGACTTTTTTCCATAGAACGAACTAACATATTTTGTATGGTGATGTCCGCTAAATAAGTCAATTGACTTTCGTCTGCATATATTTTCAACTACTTGTTAAATTAGTTATATTTAAATTATTTTTTAATGACTTTAAAATAACCAATTGAAAACTATTACTGATGGCCTAAAGTTAATAATATTTGATGAAATAACATGGTTAAATATATATAAACTTGTAATCTAATAAAAATTTGCAATTAAAACATGTCAACATCAGAGTAGTTGCCGCCTTAATATAATTAAAAGTAGTTCATATACTGGTTTATTTTAAATTAGTTTTTGAATAAGTTGTTTTTAAAAACAAGTTAGTTTGTTCCTATAGGGATGCTTTTATATTTCGTTTAATTCTTTGATAAATCTTTATTTATACCAATTATTGTAAATTTAAAATTTAATTGTTTAATATTATAAGTACTTTTTAACCCTTAAGCGATTTAAATTTTTTGTAATGTAAACGATGCCCAGTGCCAATTTGATACCATCCCAGATAACAATTTCACCTAAATATTTGAAGTTATTCCAGCTCAACTTAAAAAAGCCCTTTTTAAAAGTACATAATTATTCAAGCTTTGCTTGAAAAAAACCTTGTGAAAGCCCCGAAAATTCTACTGGCTTGTATAATCTAAGAAATAAAAATCTCGTGTCACAATGTTTGTGGCCGAACTCCTCCGGAACGGCTCGACCGATTTTAATGAACTTTTTTTTTTGTATATTTGGTAGGTATGAGAATAGCTTGTAAAGAACTTTTCACCTCCTATGCAAAACAGGCGTGGCTCCGCCCATAAATGCCAAATTTTTGATATCGAATAGCTATGGAAGTAAAAGTCACAGAATATTGAAACTTAGAATGGAATTAACACTTGGTGATGTCTTTCTAATAGAAGACTTGGAAGGACATAAGACAAGAGGGTACGGCTCCGCCCATATAAGTTAAATTTTTGATATCGAATACCTTTGGAAGTAGAAATCACAGAACATTGAAACTCAGAATGGAGTTACCACATGGTGATGCCTTTCTTATAGAAAACATGGATGGGTATTGGACAAGGGGGTTGTGGCTCCGTACATTAAAATCACACGAACTAAAAATCGCAGAACATTGAAACTCAGAATAGAGTTACCACTTGGTGATGTCTTTGCAATAGAGAACATGGGTAGGTATTGGATTCAGAATGGAGTTTCTCCCTATTTGGTGATGTCCTGCTACCGGGAAACTGGGACGGACGGGGATTGGACAGTGAGCATGGTGTTAAACAAATGGTCAAATAAAAGTTGTTTATTTTAGTCGCGGTGGATAAATTAATAAAAATAAAAATATAAATTAAAAATAACTTCTATATACATATCTGATGATTCGATCGTATAAGACTAAAATTTGATAATATTTTTTTATATGGAAAGTTCACAAAAAATGGCAGTAGTAGCACTATAGTACACCCGCTTTTCTAGAAATCTTTAAAATTGTACATGCTTTGATAGTGAAATACCACCCTTGGTATGTACGGTCTATTGATCCAAGCGTATAATACAAACAGTCACTGTATATATACATGTGGACACTTATTAAATTACCATCAAACAAACAGACACACAACTATAGTTGGAAATCATTTTATAAGGGCATGTCCTCACTATCCGCCCACTTTCAAGGGGATTAGCGCGAAGCGCGCTGGGTTAAGCTAGTTTCTTATATAAAGCTTTATTCAATTATAAATTTTGGGAAGTATTCAAGAAGATTTTTACTCAAGTATATTTCTTTATATAAAGCTTTATTCAAAGAGACATTTTCAAGAAGTATTCTAGAAAATTTTTACTCAAGTAAATCACTATTGCAAAAAACAACTTGTCACTTCATTTCTTTATTTCAGTTTAGGCTTTTATAAAGTTTTACTCAAGAAAATCCAAAGAAGATAGTCATTAAGTTTCAAAGCTATTTAAGTGCCTAAATTTCTGAATGCACGAGTGGATGAGGCCCGTAGTCAAGGGGGTGAGCGGGGTTTTAGGGGCTTAAACCCCTCCCATAGGACCCAGAAATTATGAAAAAATAGTGAAAATGAGACTATTAAAATCAAAACGTAATATTTTTTAAGAAAAACTGAGATATTGATGTAAATTTCCTTGAAAATGCAAAAGTTTAAACATTTTTAACACAAATTTAAGAAACTTCGCTTAATCAATGAAACTTTTTTTTGGCCAAATGAAAGATTAGTTTTGCTTATAAAAGTCATAATCATTATATTTGAATTTAACTGCAAGAAGTTTGTATATTATAGAAGCATTTTTAATTATGAATTTTGATGCTCAAACAGTCCCTGCCTGATATTCGAAAAAATATATATTTGAACTTATACTTACCTCGAATGAATAATAAAATTTTATAAATTGTAAAAAATTAGGTTTACATTTTTTATGCAATTTCTAAGCTTATTAGACCCAAATCCTTTGAAAAAGCATTCCTTTGAATGGATTTTTTTTTTTAAAATTTTGAAAAGCTGTAGAATGCAAAAAAGACATAAACCATGAATTTTAACACATTATAGGGTATTCCACTAAAAATTCCACTATAACTAAAAAGTTTGCTTATTTTATTTTGTTGCTTTCTTCCTTTATTAGACATATAAAATCTCCAACTTGGCACAGAAATGTAGCCATGTGCAAAGTCTTTCTCAAATTAAAGGCTTCGGAAAATCTTCTAAAATCTAAATATGTTTTTTTTCTCGAAAAAAATTTCTCATTAAAAAAAAATTATTTCAAAACATTTTATATACGAGTCCAATTCTAAGGCGATTTCATGATTTTTTTTTTTTTTATCAGGTTACCAAATTTTGATTTTTGTCATTCTTAAAATAGCTTAAAAAAGCTTCGGCATTTTTAGAACTGTTTTATTATGTTATAAAATTAAAAAGCAACATCGAAGTACAAAAAATTTTATTTTTTAATATTTTTTGTTATTTTTTAATTTGCACATAATTTAAATATAAGTCCATGACTGAACATATTCTTAAATATATAAAAAAGTTATTGTTTAATACTTTAAAAATTTATTCAGCTGAGTAATAGTTTTCAAAAAAATTCTTATTTTGATGTGATAACTCAAATAAGATGTTGGGTATAAGATGGTTTTTATAAAATTATAGTTTTTCGAACTATGGTTTTTATAAAATCATCTAAAATTTAAATATGACTTTTATCGTAGACGATTAGAGAAGTCCATGGAATTTATGTCCGTATTGATTTAGATATTATGTCTGCTTTAAACGGACCTAATGTCCATGGACCTTATGTCCGTGGACGTTATGTCAACCCACCCTCAAAATTAATTTGATAAAAAAATGCAATAAACTCTTGTCTCTCTTATGGCCATTTAAAAAAGGCACATTCACGAATAATCTTAAAAGGAAACGATTTTGTTTGGAAAAATTTACATATCCTTGCTTTTAATTTTTTACTGGTATCTACTTATATACTATTTATCAAACCCCTCCTCTCAAACATCTCCTCCCTTCCCCTCCTAAGAAAAATCTTGGCTACGGGCCTGGAGTGTACAGTGTGTGCAGCTGCCGGTACAAAGGTTCCGAATTCAATCTGCGCTAGGTGATCATGGTAAATGCACAAAAATTTTTAAAATGTACAAGATTTCTGTTCTAAATTGAAATGAAATGTACTTTTGCATAAATAAAGCAATTTAGCAATTCATTTAAATTTAAATTTTTTTGAGTTTTTTTTTTCCAAATTCCTGAATAAGTCTTGAATAAAAACCTTATATAAAACATAAATAAAACTTTATATAACTTATTTATAATAAAGAAATAAATTTCATACGCCTTTTCTATTTGCATATACCTTGCATAAAACTTGTTCCAAGGGTTATTCAAAGAAGTTTAAACTCTCCTCCCTACATTAATTCCTTATATAAAGCTTTACTCAAGGCATATTTAGGTGAAATTGTTACCTGGGCTCTACGGGTCGATTCGGGAGAAATAGGAACTGTAATCGACATTTTTTGTTTTATTTTTTGTATGGGATCCTCCGAAGGGTGGAAGATAGGGGTTAGGTGTGCTAAGAAGAACTATTGAAGGGTTAAAAATTATAAAACCATTCTTTGTGTTTTTTGTATGGGAACTCCCAGAAGGGTGGCAGATAGTAGATAGGTGTGTTCAGAAGAAGTGTTGAAGGGCAGAAAATATTAGGACCAGTTCATATATTCGACCCGGGAGACATATCTAAACTATAATCGATTGATTTTGTGTTTGTTGTATGGAAACCCCCAGAAGGGTAGCAGATAGGGGAAAAGTGTCTTAAGAAGAAGTGTTTAACGGCGACATATAATAGGACCAGTACATATATTTGACCAGTTCTCCCTCTAGGGGTCACTTTGGGAGAGATATAAACCATAATTGATAGTTTTTGTGCTTTTTCTATGGGAACCTCCACCCAAGGATGGCAGATAGAGGGTAGGTGTGTTCAGCTGAAATGTTGAAGGGGCAACAAATTATAGGACCAGTTTATATAGTTGACTCCTCTAGGGGTTAATTCACTACAGATATGGACTATACTTAACAGTTTTGTGTTTGTTGTATAGGGACCACCAGAAGGTTATAGAAGAAATTTTGAAGGTAAAAAATAACAGGATTAGTTCATATATTTGAACTATCTAGACGTCAATTCGAAAGAGATATGAACTATAATCGACAGCTTTTGTGTTTATTGTATGGGGAACCCCCAGTAGGGCGGCAGATAGAGGTAAGAAGAAGAAGAAATTTTTAAGGGTGAAAAATAATAGGATAAGCTCATATATTTGACGCCTCAAGAGGGTCGATACGAGAGAGATATGAACTATTATCTACAGTTTTTGTGTTTTTTGTATGTGGACCCCCAAGAGGGTGGCAAGATAGAAGTAAGTGTATTGAGACGAAATGTGAAAGACTAATAAATAATAGGACCAGCTCATATATTTGACCAAAGGACTAGCTCATATTCTAAAGGGGAGTCTTTCAAGTTCGAAAATTTGATGATTTGTTCAAAAGAAGGTTATTAAAAACTCGAAAAAATATTAACAGAAAAGCTTGACGATTTGCTTATGATTATTATCCGCCCATCCTACGACGGGTTGGAAGCATTAGCGCTCAAATAGTAATTAGTTTTTTACACTATTACAGTGCTTTTACAACAAACTGTTCCGAAAAATATTCAGCAGTGTTGCCGTTTGTATCCAAATGTATTGATTTGTGTACTTTTTCTATCAAAAATTGATGGTAACTTTTTTTAAACGTTAGTGTAAATTTGGATAATATTTTTGAAAAATCTTTTTTAATATGAAAATATGTGTATGTTTGCGAAAAGTGTAAGCAAAAAAAAAAAAAAAAAAAATAAAGTATACAAACAGAAAAGGTTTGGTGTTTTTTTTGTAATTAGCACTGCGTGAAATTGAACTGCCACTTTTCGCATTTTCATCAACCAACGCCAACGAGCTTATAGTGTAAAATGGATAAGTAAGTATATAAAATTGAATACAATACATGAAAATTAATATATATACTAAACTTTCAAAGGAATATCCCAAGATTGAAATTGCTGGAAAACGACCATGCTTAAAAAAATTAAAATTATTTTGAAAAGATAAACACACTGTCGTTTTTTGCAATTTGATACCTGAATATTTTTTTTTTTTTAAGTGGATACATTTGGATACATTTCTGGCCTTTTTATGTATACTACTTTTTAGAACCATAGCGGCAACACTGCTGATAAGTATCAATTTCTGTGCATACTTTCAGGCTGAACATTTTTCAGGACAGTATATGTTGGGAAGAAACTGTAATAATCGCAAAAAATAATTACAGTTTGAGAGATATTAGGTGCAGAGCCTTGTGCTTGCCTTTTATATATTAAGATACTAACAAGGAAAGCTCCCCAGGTGTCACTCACCGATTTGAATAACTTTTGGATATGTGATAGAGGACAAAAATCTAAGGTCGATTTATTTTTTTATACGTGCTCAATCGATAGTTTACGGTTTCAAATTAATGACGTTTTAAAATCAGCGAAAATTTGGTTTTTGCCCACAATTTCACTATTTTCCATAAAAATATATGCAAATATCGTATCAAACGAAAGGTATTTTAAAGCCACACATGATGGCATCCATTTTGGAGAAATAAATTTCATTGCAATTTTGTTGTTGTCATTTTTAACAGTATTTAGTCGATATCATAAGGAGCACATTCTCGAAATTGTTTCATTTTCATTTATATTTGATTTAAAGGAATTCTTAAAGTTACCTTTTTTTTGTTTTTTTAAATTTTTAAGTTTTTATATTAAAATTAACTTTATTAAAATATGCATTTTTTTTTAAAAAAATTTTTTTAGAGATGAAGACCACGATATGGGTATCAAAAATTTTGTTTTTCACCAAATTTCCGTATGTGTAAATATTTGATCGGAAAATTTTATATTTAACAGGGCTTCTATACAACTTTGTGCTTTTAACTTGTTTGCCCGAAGGAATGAGGAAAAACCATCCGAAATTCAAAAATATGACTTTCTATATAAATAACTCCAATAGTTTTTAACATATTTTACAAAATTCTTTTTTTTTTATAAAGTTTTATAAAAGTACTTGCCAAAAAAATATTTTAACTATACCAATTACTGTACATTTGTATTTTTAATATTTTTTTCAAAAAAAGCCCAAAATATTCAATGTTTCCTCAAAAAATTACGTAAAATTTGTTTTTGTTGAAAAAATAATTTAAATTAAAAATTGCATTTTAAACTCCCTTTCACATGGCATGACATTTATTAGCAAAAATTGATTCAGTTTGAAACAAAAATTTATTAACTATTTCTACCATAAAAAAACAAGGATATATCCCTTTCGATATATTGAGGAAGCAACTTTGAGGAACAAATCGGAACAATGGCTTAACTTGGTACCACAACTATAAAAAGGGATTCGTAATGGACCTATAGGCCCCCGCGGAAGCGCCAGTAACGGTGCACGACCCTTCATACCTAACCTAACCTATCCCTTTCGATTTTTTTGATGAAATTAATTTTTTTAAAAATGTTCTTTTTATAATTTTTAATTTTATAATTTTTAGCTTCAAAAATATTCAAAAATAATTTATTTGACAAAAACAAACCCCATTATTCTTTTCCAATCAAAAGTTATTACTAAGAACCTATTTTCATACCATGTGGATCTGTATTAACAAAACTCCTTCCCATGCTCATTTTAAGAATAATCATGCTCATTTTGAAAATTTTAAAAGAAACAAATATTTTTTATACTTTTCATAAAATATTGGTCAAATCTAATGCTTCATTAAAAAATTCAATAGTGGTAGATTTTTATTAACTGCCAAGTTAATATTGAAGTCTCTACTTACAAGGAAAGGTCCCCAGGTGTCACTCACCGATTTGAATATTTTTTGGATATGTGATAGAGGACAAAAATTTAAGGTCGACGTATTTTTTATGCGTGCGCAATCAATAGTTTACGGTTTCAAAATGACGTTTTAAAAGCTTAGTGCTGCTAAATATAAAACGGCTATCGATGCGGTTTTTACACAATACTAACAGAAATTCCAATCAAACATTCTCATATTCTATTTCGCTAAGAACCCATAAAGACAATTTTAAGTTTAGACCCAAAGATTTTAACCTTCTCAACTTGATACCGTTTCAGATCTTCTATATTATGTCAAACAAACAAAAGACACATGTAATAATAGTTTGACTATCTAATGAATAGTAGACATTTTTAGATAAATTTACCGCAAATCAATGATAAAAATTCACTTAAAATTTTTCGTATGCCACAAAATATCATTTCACGTATTACTATTCAGCATTATTAAGTAAACAATTAATGATATTCAAATTAATAATCTATTATCTGTTTCAAAGAACGTGGGTGTTACTCACAGCAAGAGGTTAAAAAGAAGAAATGAAAAGAATAACAACAAAATTAGTTAAAAAATAAATACATATAAAGTAGCACACGCACACACACAGCATTAACTATATGTAGAAAGCGTGAATCAAGTCGGCATTTAGTGTGCAGAGAAGAAAGATGCATGAGATGTGGTATAAAAAAAGAATGATTAATACAGTCAATATCAACAACAACAACAACAACAACAACATCATCCAATTGCAGCTAAGCCTTGTGTGAGTCAAAAAAGCGTGGGCTACCTAGTGGGCCTTGGTTAACAAATTTTTCAAGAATCAAGTTGATATTTTATACAAAGTTTTACTTTCGAATATTTGACTTGCGTTGTACTCTTCAGTTTGGGAAAGAGATCAGCTCAAAAAGTGATAATTAGGATAAAGAGGTCAAAAAATATGCTGTGAACTGTGAGTGGTCGTAAACCACACACATACGCGCACGCTAAACCTTTGATTGTTGTCTATTTTAGACAAAAATAATTTTTAAGTCAACTTTAGTGGCATGAGATTCTAATAAGAGAAACGAGAAATTAATTGAAATTTCTTAAGCTATATAATACACTAAAAAAAAAACTTCGTATTATGTACAAAATTTTTATTACATTTCACAAATTGTTTGTTCTATTCAACCTACGAAAGTATTTGTGCATACTACCCAGTGAACCAAAACTACCGTTTTTGAATTCATTTATGAACCTTTTCGGGTAGAAATGTTCATTTTCGGCACTCATAAATGAACCCTTTTTATATCATTCGTCGGACTAAAATGCCTCTCAAAAACGAACCTTATTTTGTTCGCAAATGAGTTAAAAAAATAACCATAAAAGTTCTTTTTCGGCACTCAGAAATGAACCCTTTTTGAATCAATCGCTGGACGGAAATGCCTCTCAGAAACAAACAGTTTTTTCTTCGGAAATGAGTTCAAAAATGAACCATACAAAAGTTCTTTTGTAAAAAACCGAAACGAAATTGAACCCTTTTTGTATCAATCTTTGGACTGAATTGCCTCTCAAAAACAAACCTTCTTTTGTTCAATAATGAGTTAAAAAAAGAACCTTTTTGAATTATAAATTTTATTATTGCATAATACTATTTATAATTACATATCGATATTTTGTTAAAGAAGAAATGATTATTACTAAAATTAGAGATCATATTAATCATTGGGTTAATAGGATTAATATACCTGGGCTGGAATGCACGCATTGTGTTGTTCATGATATTGATGTTTCAAAGGGGAAAAGGCGTGATTGTTTTCCAATTTGACAAACTTCCAAATTTTATATGAAATATCAAAATAGTAAAGCTATTAATTGGGGAATTTATTTGATTACATTTTTGCTTGGAATGTTTTCGTGGTTTTCATTCTATTTGGGCTTGATTTTAATTTTTGATAGAAATGTTGAAATGTTGAAAATTAATTAAATGTTGAAATGCATACGTGTAGCAGTACATCCATCTCGCACTGGTAAAAAAGTTCATATGACGTTTGTATGAAGGTTAACATTTTCATTTTAAGTTCCTTTATTTACCTGATTTTAGAATATAAAAGTAACATTTATGATTCATTTGTGAACTCATTTATGAACAAAAAATGGTTCGTTTATGAGAAATTGTTTCCTACTGATATGATAAAAAAATTATTCTTTTTTGAACTCATTTCAGAATGCAAAAAAGAAACATAAATGATTCATTTCCGAACTCATTTATAAACAAAAAATGGTTCATTTACAAGGAAGTCTTACCTACTGAAATGATACAAAAATGATTCATTTTCTACTCAAAATAAGTTTTTAATGAATTTCGCAAAATATGCACAACTTTTTTTGATGGGAAAAGCTTTCACGAATTTAATCTTTTATAACAAGCACTTTTAAGCGACAAAATAAAATAGAAAAAATTAGAAAAAAAAAAATTCTAACCAAAAACGTTCGCAAAACTCTCACCTTACTCAAAACCTTCGCTTATGGTTCAGTGGGTACATACATATGACCGTTTGTACATTGCTCGAATGAAAAAATTGTATATTTTATGAAAAAAAAAAAATATATTTTTTAAATATACGAATGACGTTCATATATTGCACGAATTAGAGCCCTGCATGAGTATGCTTTTTCGCCTCCCTGATTATATTCTCTTGCTATAGAATAAAAAATTTCCTCTATACTTTTTCTGCTTTGCTCCTACCTGCTCATACAATCTCTTTGATTTATTCAGATATAAGAAACGAAGAGAATAAGAACACGATGCTTTACTTACACCAGCAGGTAGCAAATAAAGCAATAAAAAATAACAAAAATATCAGTGTATATTTTTTATTCGATCGTTCGTAGAAAATATATGTTTCTTGTATTGGGACCCAAAGAAGGGTGTTAGATAGGGGGTAGGTGTGTTCGGGAGAAATGTCGAAGGGCAAAAAATAATAGGACCAACTCATACATTTGACCCCTCTAGGAGTTCAGCTACGGCCGATATAAACTATTTTGGACAGCTTTTGTGTTTTTTGTATGGGGACCCAAAGAAGGGCGACAGATAGGGGGTAGGTGTGTTGGGAAGAAATGTTGAGGGGCAAAAAATAATAGGACCAACGCATATATTTGACGCCTCTAGGAGTTCAGCTATGGCCGATATAAGCTATTTTCGACAGTGTTTGTGTTTTTTGTATGGAAGGTAGCGAATAAATCAACAAAAAATAACACAAATATGCATTAAGAACAACAAAAACCTTATTGCGGGGAAGATGCTTAGATACCTGAGTATTCGCTTAAGTTTATTAAGTGCTCAGAGAACAGTGTTGCCAAATTTTGAATTCTAAAATCAACCAAAAAGCCGAAAAAATGCGCTTTTTCCTCAAAAATGCACCAGATTTTAAGACTTTCAAAAATGTTACAACACCAATTCTACACGAAGCAATATATTGAAAATATTGCATACGTTTGTGGAAAGTTACAAATATCAAATTGTCCATTAATTCAAAAGGATTCACTTAAAAAACTGAAATGAAACTTATCAAACGAACCTAAAGTGTTAAATTAGATATACTTTCGTATATTTGTAAATTTAATTATATTCTGAATTCGTTATTGCTTAAATTTTTAAAAATTTGTTCTTTCACAAGTTTGTGCATACCTTAAACCTTATAATAAACAAAATTTTTATAAGTTTTCATTTATTAAATGAATTTTTTTATCTTTTTTAAATCTGATGCAATCTAAGGTAGTTTAAGCGGCAGAAAATATTGAAATTGATGATCAAAATACCAATTTCGATTTATACCGAAAAAATGATGGTTTTTAGAAAACAAAAAATAGTACTTAAGTGTATGGACGACGAAGCTCCAGCGAAAAAGGTGCTCGAGGCGAGGGTCGCTGGTCAACGACGGTGAGGAAGACCATGCCTCCGATGGATGGACCAGGCTGAGGAAGCCCTAACCGCACTTGGTGTATCCGATTGGAGAAGGCGCGCGCAAAGCAGAGGAGCCTGGCGAGAGCTGATGAGGTCGGTCGAAATCCGGACACGGGTTGTTACGGCCACCTAAGTAAGTAAGACTTAAGTGTATGTTTTTAAACTAATGCTTGGTTTTCACTACGTCATTTTTAAGGCGATATAAATCTTAGTCACCTGAAATATCATCTAAATAAAACTATTCCACACTTGCAGTATAGGTCAATTCGATTATTCAGTTGTTTTTCATTTTTCCACATTTTGAATTAAATTGGCAACAAGTGACCACAGAAACGACATTGTAAAAACCAACCATAAGGCATATTTGGTGCCATCGAAATTAATAAAAAAGCACCAAAAAATACACCAGGCACCAAACCTCATTTTTCTTGCGTCGATATTTTCAAAATGCACCAAATCTGGTGGGAAAAGCACCAAGTTGGCAACAGTGTCAGAGAATCGCAAGCTCACCTCAGTGCAAGAGTGTATGAAAAGAGAACAAAGAGCAAATAAAAAGTTCTTCTCTTGCGCTACACGATCTGTTCTTTACATTTATGCGCTTGCAGCTTTGCTTGAAGTGACTGCTACAGCAAAGAATCAGGGTATATTCACTTGATGAATATATTCATGCATGTCGCTATTACGAATACACAAACATTGCTACCGAAACTTTAAAAAATTTACGAACGACATTTGTACATTTCACATTTTTATATATTGTAGATTTTACAAATGTGCATTCGTAGAATTGAACAATTTTTTTTTTTTTTTTTGTAAACACTACAAATCGTCATATGAAACCAAAAAAGGCGTAAGTTACATTTCAAAAATTTTACAGTAGAAGCAAAAAACTTTTTAAGTATCATATCATCAATTTCGGATCTATGACTGTTTTATTGATCCTCAGTTATGCTTTTGCTTCCTACAGTACACAACTGTCACACATATCATTCCTTGGTTTAAATAAGGGCATATAATAAGAATTATAAATAAAATAAAAGGTGCACTTACGACTTTTAGAATGTTGTTAATAAAAACGCCGTTTTTAGCTGTAGGAGTGTTAAATTTTGCAGGAACATGTATTTTGATATGGTGCATCATAATCAATCAAAAAGTCAATTTTGAATTTTTGGTAACTTACGGCTTTTTTGATTTCATATGACGAAATGCTTTTACGTATACTATGTACCAAGCATTTGTAAATTCTACAAATAGCCTCCTTTCGTATTTCTACAAAAATTTGATTCATTTTTTTATCCTAATTTTTTTTGTTCAGTGTAGTAAAAGTGTAGTAATGGGTTTTGTCTGCGTGTTTTCGCCTTTTAAATAAATAACCTTGTAGTTACAATTACAGTTAAAGTAATAGTATAAAAAAGCATTTACCTCGCGCCATTTTGAAAATTTTTTTCATTTTTTTTTTATTCGAAATTAAATAGTCTATATCAGTTTTATGTATTGTATTATAACTTTTAGTTGAAGTAGATTAATTTAAGTTAAAACAAAACAAAAGACTTAAGAGACGAACTTGCTGTCTTTACTATAGCGAAAAACTAATGCATATTTGTATTTATGTGTGTAAACAGCATTGTATATCGTGTGCCAGTAATTTTAAATGAATTTGTGTGCTGTTATTACCCTATAGGAACAAACTAACTTGTTTTTAAAAACAACTAATTAAAAAACTAGTTTAAAATAAACCAGTATATGAACTACTTTTAATTATATTAAGGCGGCAACTACTCTGATCTGAACTACGCGCGCGCAAAGCAGAGGCGCCTGGCGAGAGCTGATGAGGTCGGTCGAAATCCGGACACGGGTTGTCACGGCCACCTAAGTAAGTAAGTAAGTAACTACTCTGATGTTTACATGTTTTAATTGCAAATTTTTATTAGATTACAAGTTTATATATATTTAACCATGTTATTTCATCAAATATTATTAACTTTAGGCCACCAGTAATAGTTTTCAATTGGTTATTTAAAAGCAATTAAAAAAATAATTTAAATGTAACTAATTTAACAAGTAGTTGAAAATATATGCAGACGAAAGTCAATTGACTTATTTAGCGGACATCACCATACAAAATAAGTTAGTTCGTTCTATGGAAAAAAGTCAGAATTTCAACTAGTTGTGGTTGACAAAAAACTACTTTATCAACTACTTTTAAATTAGTTGATTTTCCTACAGGGTAAGAACTAAAGCAAAAAACAACAACAATATCAACAACAATATATTGGTATTGTTGACAGCTGCAACCAGCACAATCACTTTAAATACAAAAAAAAATAAACTGTCACAATTTGCAAGTAATTTTTTGAAACTTTGAAATTGTATTTGAATTCATACATTTGCGCATTTTAAAAAAGCATACATATTTTATATATCGCCCACGTGGTACAATTAATATGCATTTAAGCTGCACAAAATCGCAATTATCGGATCGCTTAATACAAGTTTTTATTTTTTTTGTAAGTTTCTACACTTCTCAATATCTCTTTAAAACAATTTAAGACACGAGCTTTAAATAAAGCAAACAATTGAATAAATTTTGAAAAAATTTAATGAGCCACGACAACTTAAAACAGCTTTCTGTGGTAAGCAACATTTGATCTTTTTTTTGTTTTCGTTTATTGAATTAAGTTTTTTATTACTGCCTGTTGAATGTAGCACGTTGCTATTCTTGTGTGGTTTTTTCTTAAGTATATTTACAATGCTACAACATTTCGTATGAAAAATTTTGAAATTTTTTAACTCAAGTTCAAAACCCACATAAACATGTTTGTTGACGTTGTTGTTGTTGTTGCAAAGTGACTGCTGTTTATTTAATTCTATTATAGAGTGGGCGTTCACAAGCAGCCAACTAAACTAGAATGTGTCAGTTTTATAGCTGTTTTTAAGCATCAAATTTTAAATTTGTGGCTTTTGTGGTTTCCATATGAGAGTATACAAAAACAAAAAGATTTATCTATCACTTATATCTATCGTTACAGCTTTTAAGCTGAATATTATTTACTCAAAAAACAATTAATATCAACTTTAACAGCAGCTTAAAAAAAAACACATTTTTTATAGACCCCCATATTTGAATATCTATGCTAATGCGACAATAAAGCTTTCGTTGGCTTTAGCGACAGTAGCTGCAGTAAAAATGAGTTAAGGCAGTTCTTGTTAAAATTACTATAGATTCTTTTAATCTTTAGTAATTTTTCGTAGTTGTCTGCTATTCGTCAATATCATCAACAGATTAAAAATTGTACTTAAAATCACAAGCGTATTATGCGACAATCGCGCTTAATGTTTATGTCATTTTGAGCATATAGCCAACTTTTTTTTAAGCTACTGTGTAACAGGTGATTATTTGAACTTGTATCGCAAATCTATGCTGCCTGAGATGTTCTAAACTGAATGTGAATATCTCAGGTATAGATTCTCGATTCCATTCTTTTCAGAGTATAATTTAATGAATTTATTTATATATTCACGGCCAAAAGTTGGGGCTTTCAAAATTAGCTCATTTCGATATTAACACTGAAAACATTGATCGCAATTCTCACGAATGGAAAAAGGTTAGCTTCGATTTCTTATAGCACGGTGTGACCATTAGGGCATAACGCTCTCGAACTTTTTGTGTCGGATCTAAGATGGTTAGCAAAAAAAAACTTGCGAATAGATGAAAAACAGTTTTGGACAACTTTTTTTTTTTTTTAACCCATACCGACCCACCCCCGTGACCTTTTGTAAACGTAAAAAATTGATTTTTTTGCTATTTTTCACCATAGCTGCCAAAATATTGATTAAGCGTGATTACATTGCACTAAGCATTAAGAGATATTCCAAATACAAACATTTTGCCATATCACTCAGTTATCTGGGACATCCCGTTACCGAGATATATATTTTTTAAGAAAAAATCGAAAAAGTTAAAAAATTCAATTTTTTTTTAGTTTTTAATTTTTAATAAAAAAACTATACGAGATACGTTATAGTATGTTTCACGATATTTTTCAGCAATATATGACGCGTATTTTATAATCATTTTTTAGTTCTTCGGTTTTATTTTAGCCCATACCGACCCACCACCGTGACCTTTTGTAAACGTAAAAAATGGATTTTTGTTGCTATTTTTCACCATAGCTGCCAAAATATTGAATAAGCGTAATAACATTGCACTAAGAATTAGAAGATATTCCAAATACAAACATTTTGCCATATTAATCAGTTACCTGGGGCATCCCATTACCGAGATATATATTTTTTAAGAAAAAATCGAAAAAGTTAAAAAATTCAATTTTTTTTACTTTTTAATAAAAAAACTATTCGAGAAACTAAATAAAATGTTTTAATTTATTTTTAAACGATGTAGAACGCGTTTTTTAAATCTCTTTGGCTTTTTTTAACCCATTCCGGCCCAGGTAAGAAACTATATATGAAGAAAACTTATTTATTTTTGCACTACCTTTCTTCGTAATAGTGAAACTAAAACAACGACGTCATTTCATCTCAAGCAAGACAAAATATACATACTTTTTTACAATGAAATTAATACTGTTATATACTTTGTTGTCTATTTTTTCAAGATAAACTATAAAAAACTTTTTAATACTTACCTTTTAATTTAAAATAGCCAAATTATAAATAAAAAAATAGAAAATATGCTATTTATGGTTTCATAGGTTTCATATTTATGGTTGCATAGTCCGTGCATGTAAAATTTAGCATTGGCACCTTGAACTCACGTACGGCCGGATCTTGAGCTGCGGAAAGTGCATTTCGTGCATTTAAAATTCGACGATATGCTAACAAACGAATTGGCTCTCGATCGTCGTTGCACATCGCCAGAAGAATACTTTCTGGATGCGCAAAAAAGCCATTGCGATGAATGCATTTTTCGTATTCCAGCACTGTTTTCAATGGCAAAAGGGGCACAATAAGCCGCGACAACTTGATAAGCCTGTAGAAATGTCGTGCACCACTTACGCAACCTGGCTGCCGCTTGATTCCTATGCTCATTGGCGCGTAGACTTTTAAAATGTAGGTAACCAAAATTTTTAATGCAGCTGAAGGTATCGCGGTTGCGATATACACTCGGCAAATGCAGTTTGCTGTCGTGGTCCAGCGTGAGTGAGACATCTTTCCTATAATAATGATAAAAAAATAGATTTTAAACTCCGAAACGACGTATCATTTAGTGCAATGTTATACCTGGTTCACGATGCTCAAAGTTTTCTGGTACCACGCCTGATGAAATGATTTGACAAATTTCGATTAAATATTTGTTGTCTGTATTTAGTAAAGACGTGTTGAACTCCTTCAAATCCTCGTCGAAAGAAATTTTTGCAAAGTCTGCAATTGGCAACGTTGCACAAATCTTAAGCTTTCCACCAATTGGTCCGGAGAAATTGTTTGGGTCTTTCGTTTCCCCTATGTATTTGCGCATCAGCACCCTCAACGGCAATTCGTTCATGTGCAGTAAGCACACAAGCCATTGCACAGAGAATCCCATTGCCTGTTCAAATAAGCGTACTACACCATGTTCTCTGCCAACATTTACATTTGTGCCATCGCAGCCAATTGCTTTGATTGTTGACAAATCAACATTTTTGTCAACCAATCGATCCTTTATCGTGTTTAGGATAGTGGCTGATGTGCCTTCATCAACTGTGACATGTGATAAGAAAAGCGAACCGGGCTCCTGTAGGATGGAAATATGTTCTTCTTTAGCATGTTCTATGGAATTTACCTTGCTACTTCGCTTGCACATGCACTTTTCCAAGTCTTTACACTTGCAACAACAAATGTCAAATAGTTTGCATGCATCTGACTGAAAAATAATTAACAATTGTTGAATATATTTTCGATAGAAAAAGGTCCACAAAGTTAAAACAACTCACGCGAAATACTATAATTTTTTGTAAAAACTTCTCACTGTTTTTTCTAATTGTATCCGTATTTAATAGTTTAAGGAATGCTTTATTTAAAGCTTGCAGTTTTGCATGTACCCTCCGAGGAGTAGTTGTAGGAATTGTTGCTTTATTCCATATTTCAATAACTTTTGATGCAATACTTTTTTCAGCTTCTTTCCAATTTAAGTTTTCTATATGCTTCGCATATTGAAGTGCTAGAAGCACGTCTTCACCTGTCGGCAAAGTACATATTGGCAATTCGCGAGGATCACTGTTCAATATTTCTATCTTTCGACGGATCATTTTAGTTGTTTTGAATTCACTTCAATTTACCTTTAAAATTTGCACAAATTAAAACCTTTGACTTGCCGCAACACAGCATAAAAAACGAATGAAAAACGTTCAACCCAACTTGTACAAAACTAAAACATCCAATGAAACGCCAACAACTTAACGCAGCAACCCGGAATTTTAAAAAAATTCGAAAGTAGTTAACCACTTCTACCTACGCAGGCTATGCAAAAGTTCAAATTCAAATTCAAATATGGCAAAATGTTTGTATTTGGAATATCTCCTAATTCTTAGTGCAATGTAATCACGCTTATTCAATATTTTGGCAGCTATGGTGAAAAATAGCAACAAAAATCAATTTTTTACGTTTACAAAAGGTCACGGTGGTGGGTCGGTATGGGCTAAAATAAAACCGAAGAACTTAAAAATGGTTATAAAATACGCGTCATATATTGCTGAAAAATATCGTGAAACATACTATAACGTATCTCGTATAGTTTTTTTATTAAAAATTAAAAACTAAAAAAAAATTGAACTTTTTAACTTTTTCGATTTTTTTTTAAAAAATATATATCTCGGTAACGGGATGTCCCAGATAACTGAGTGATATGGCAAAATGTTTGTATTTGGAATATCTCTTAATGCTTAGTGCAATGTAATCACGCTAAATCAATATTTTGGCAGCTATGGTGAAAAATAGCAAAAAAATCCATTTTTTACGTTTACAAAAGGTCACGGGGGTGGGTCGGTATGGGTTAAAAAAAAAAAAAAGTTGTCCAAAATTGTTTTTTCATCTATACGCAAGTTTTTTTTGCTAACCAAATTGAATCGGTTTCCATCGTTACGGCCTAGTGACCATCAAAGTTTTTTATAATAATTCCAAAAGATCATTATTGAAAAAAAAGCAGCATTATATAAACATTTTTTTAGATACAAGAAGTTATTATTTTATTTTTTAATTTATACAGGTTATTGTGCATAAAAAATACTTAATAAAATTTTTTTTTTTTAAACAATTTTCTGGCTTTCATATAAAAGGCGCTGAAATTATGGAGAAAGTTGAAAAAAGAGATAGATTTGAGTGCTCCTTTTTGTCTAAAAAAAACTAAGAACTTGATTTTAGGGGGATGCTTTAAGGACAAAATTACGAACAAAATAGGTTTAGAACCAATAGATTTCGAGTTATCGAAATCGTTTATAAAATTAGTTTCGTGGAAATCGCGTTCAAAGTTATTATTTTCGAAATTTTTATTTCAAAATTATCGGTTGATAACACTTACTATTAATTTATTTATTTTATTTCAAAATTATCGGTTGATAACACTTACTATTAATTTAGCTGCAATGCCAGGTATCGATTTAAAAATATGCATGTTTATTCCAGAAACTAAAAAGAACATATTAAACAAAAAACCAAAAAAAAATTTATTTTGAAAAATTTACACGTATATTCTTAAAATAGAACTACATTAAACCAATAAGACGCTACATAAAAATTTCTATGAAAAATTTATATATATACGAAAATTTCATACAATTTCATACATTTTTTGATGTTTACGTAGAAGAGATTTTTTATGTAAAACGTTTCACAGTTTATGAAACTTTTCTTTGGTTGCAATTTAATGATATTTTTATATAATTTATGATGTTTTTCATATGTAATATGTAGGTACTTTTTTGGTTCATTGTAAGGGCTGTGTAAGACAAACTCTGAAATTTGAAAATTCGCATGCAACTTTGTAAAAACGAGAACTGAAATGAAAAAATCTATATACAGGGTGTCCCGCAATGGAGTGCAACTATTTACGAAAGTGAAAGGTTATGCGAGCTGAGCCAAAAATCGTATGGGAGGGGGGGGGGGGGGAGTCTATGTTCACATTCTTAGGAGCAACAGGGTTAATTAATATTTCACGACATTGATTCACGTTATTTCTAGCAGAAAAACTAACTTACAGAAAACTTATTTTGATAGCTCATTGCAAAGACAATAAAATCACCTTTTCAACAGTATATCAACGAACCCCACCGACTTAACTGTTATATCAGTTATAACTTCACTGTTATAACCCAAATTTTTGACCGTGTGATCGTGTGAAGATGAAATCAATCGGTTGAAACAACCAAATTTCAACTTTGAGTGCAAATTTCTAAGAATTTCGCCGAATAAATAAAATTTTTTTTATAATCGAACTAACGAATGAAAATGGCCATTTCAGCCCTTGAAAGCACTTTGACCTAGCTTCTTATGATCAATTGTGCTTATTGCCGACTCCGAACGGCTTATGTTCTCAAAAAGCTTTTCATGGCAGTTTTTAATCTCTGAGGTTTGCCATTGTCTGCAGAGAGGTGACGGCCGAACAGAAAAATCAATTAAATTGAAAAAACTTTCTGTGTCTGGTGGGAATCGAACCAGGATTCTCTGGCATATGGGCCACACACTCTACCCACTACGCCACGGCCGCCTCTTTTTATAATCAATTTTGTAATTTATTCAATTTTGTTTTCAATGACATCAAAAACATAAAAAATATCTCAAAAAATAAAAAAGTTGGCTGTACTAAAAAAACCATATTTATTAGAAAATATTGATAAGTACTGAAATTAGTTATGCAGTTGATAATATCATTGTTTTCTAAAAATTATAATTTAAACAGCTAAAACTTTTTTATTTTTGAGATATGTTTACGTTTTTAGTGTCATTGAAAAGAACATGGAATAAGTTACAAATTTGATCCAAAAAAAAAAAAAAAATTCATTTATACGCGAAATTCTGAGAAATTTGCACTCAAAGTTGAAATTTTGTTGTTTCAACCAGAGTGCTTACAGCAATCAAAATTCGCTCTCGCTCCTTCGAGTTATCATTTATGAAAACAGAAGCAATGAATAATCTTTTCAGAGCAATTCGTTGAACGCTACGCTCTCGCATTAACTCCTCAAACACTTGTATTCAGCGTTGCCGTTTTGGTAATATATTACCAACTTTGGTAGAAATTTTTTGACTTGGAAAAATGGTAAATTTTTTATCGTTTTGGTAATATTTTCAAAGCTTAAAAAAAAACCTCAAAATTTAGTAAAAATAATTGTTTTCAAATTAGACCAGTCATTATATAATTTCAGCATCACCTTTGTCATTGTAAATACCAGTGTTGGCAACCCGAAAAAAAATGGGTAACGTTACTCATTCCGGTACAATCCAAAAACTTATTTCGTTACGGGTACTGGTACAAGTACGTACCGGAATATATAAATTTTCCGTTCCGTTATACCGGTATTTTGCGGTACACAGAACAACACCTGAAAAAGTTTTAAAAAATTTGGGAACCTAGGGTGCTTCTGGTTGGCTGGATGTGGCAATTTCATCTAAATTGGATACGACAACATTCTTTGATATTTTCGGAAAGAACCGGCTCTTTACTTTAAAATAACATCATTGAAAGCTTAAGTTTGCTTCCCCAGCCTTACCAGGGATGTTTTGGTAAAGTCCAAAGCAGTAGCCTTTAGGTGCAAATCATTAACCCTATAACTGTATTTTAATGACCAACTTTTTATAATATTTTTAAAAATATTTTAATATTTCAGTTCATTTTTTGTGACAAGAAAAGTGATTAAAACATTGTAGTAACGAAAAATAAAAGTGTGTATGATACTCGTACACATGAATTCAATTCATAGAGGAAAAAATATTTATATATGAATGTCCATTATGAACATTAAGAATATCAAATATTTGAATCAGTTTTTTCATTACTATAATCTTGTGCAATAATCATTAAAGTATCTTCCAAAACGTCTGCATTTATTTGATTTCTTTTTTCTGAGAGAATCCATTTTAGAATCGAAAATAGCCTCTCTACTGATACTTGGGTTCCAGGTACGGCAAGGGCGACCTTAGGTATTTTTGCTAACGTATCGTTACTCCCGCGTTGGCTCCAATACTCCATTATATTGTAATCTTTGCATAGGCTTCACTCAATACTAGTTGCTCAGTCTGTAAACGGATAGTTGCTTCATATGGGTATTTAAGAATCAATTGCATTTCCTCGATCTGCATCCATTCGTTTTCAGTTAAATGTAACTCCAGAATAGCAGCTGACATCTCTTGGCAAAATGATTTAAGCTCTATTAATCGCTGAATCATTTTGTACGTAGAGCCCCACCTAGTGACTACATTAATAATTGGTTTTTTTAGTTTTCGAGCCTTCAAAATGCTAAGAATGCTTGGTGTTCTTAATTTAATAACAACATCTCGAACTTTATTTATTATTTTTTGGGCGTATGATTTATTAAGAACATCACCAACAGCAAGTTGTAAAGTGTGAGCCATACATTTAACGGACGTAACAAGTGGAATTTTGACTTTGAAGCTTTCTAGTACTTCATTGCCATCAAAAAGTTCACCTTCAAAATCACTATTACCATCAATGTCATCTCTCTCAGTATCATCGTTGTTATTATCGGTACCTGTTATTTGAGCAGCTCCAATCAGCTCTGATGCTTTGATCATATTCCGAGCATTGTCAGAGGTAAAAGTGTAAATTTGATCGATGCTTATTCCATATTTATCACACACTGCCAAAATTTCCTTGGCAAGGTACTCGCCAGTGTGCTTTTCAAATAATTCCTTTATAGCAAGCGTCCGTATTACAATTTTATTATCTGATTCGAATTGTATGTTTATCCCTATTACTGACCTATCAAGGCGGCTAGCACAATCAACTTTCAAGGAAATCATTTTATATTTTACTTCTTTCGATATATTGGCTCTATAAAATTCTGCTTTTGTGTGAATATGATCAATAATATTCCGCCGATTTAGAGTTAATCCTAACGCGTTGTTAATGGGGTCAAATATTTTTAACAGGGAGCTGGACTCAACCGATCTCAATGGAAACCCATTTATTGTGACCATTTCAACACAGATATCTATCATGTCCTGTTTGCTCATAGTCAACAAAACAGTTTTTTTATCACTAATAAATGAAGTAATTTGTTGTTGAACACATTTTGAGTTCGATGATTCTATCTTTGTTTTTTTTTTCTTAATAATTTTATCTAACACAATCAAGTGATGTCTTTGCAAATGCTTCCTTAAGTTGCCAGTGTGAGTTCCAGGAATCGTAGTCCCATCTTTACACAAATTGCATTTGCTGGAGTTGTTTGCAACTTGAAATTGTTTGCGTATTTCGACGCCATCTTCCTGTACACTTCGGCCCATTCTTCCTCCACCACTTAGCGCTTAAAATTTTATATTTAGAAATTTTATTTACAAGTAACTATAAGCAACAAACCTTTTCGTTTCCAGTATCAAATAAATTTACTAGATTTAAAGAATTCGCCGATCAGCTGTCACTTCAGAATTTTAAAGAAAGGCGTTGCCACATATGTGTGAAAATTAAGGGCTGCCGAGTGATGTGAAAAGTTTGCTTACATGTAAATAAAAAGTTTCACACGCACAATGATTGATTTTATTTTTCAATAATGAACAAAAACTATTTTGTAACCGAATACCGGAAAAATTTTTAGGTTACCGGTATAAATAACGTTATTTGCTACATTTTGGATTCCGTTTCGGGTACAGCGTAACGTTACTCGAAAAATTCCGGTTTTTTCGGTATAGCGTTACGGTACAGTAACGTTTCCCAACACTGGTAAATACTCTTTCTAAATTTGGATTTACTGCGATTTCAGACAATTAATACTGATTAATTATTAATTTTACTTTTCTAGTTCCTATTAATCTTCAATAAAAGAGCGGTAAGCTTTATAAGCACAAAAAAAAATGTAATTATAATATTATAATTACATTGCGTTTCATACATTCTGTCCTATGAACCAAATATACCTTTTCGGAAAGTGGGGGAAAAATAAAAATACACGTATATCGTCGTTTTTCATGTACACGTCAGCATATTTATTTTTTTAAGTTTTAATTTCTGTGGTGACTCACAGTGAGATGACTCGATAAATTTTTGGAAAAAACCAGTAGGTGTAGTATGAAACTTAATTTCAAAATGTATAATGGTACAATGGTTCTAAAACGATAATTGCTATCTTTTTTGTAACGGTTTCGGTTGGTTAAAAACAGATTTTTTTTTTATTTGTTAATAACTTAATTCTTTATATATTTTAACTCTTTAGGCGGTGATTTCAGAAATTCATTTAGTTTTTTGTATCAGTAACGGGTTTTTATTTATTTTTTTGACATATTTTTTTCTCTATATTCAAAATTCACAATAAGTACGAGTATTCATATTAAAAATCGTTAATTAATTTGTTAATCGTAGCAAAGCAATCCTTTTTATGTTTTCTATATTTTTCCGCTTTTTCCGTCAACGAAACGTTAGAAACAATAAATCAAAGTAACTCAAAATAAATTTAGTTCGTAATGGGTCATACTCATATTGTGAATTTTTAATATTGCGAAACAATTTTTTGGAAAAAATTAATGAACAAAATAAAAAAAAACCGGTGCAAAAAAATTCTAAATGCATTTCTGAAATCACAGCATTAAGTATTTAGGTATTAACAAAATTAATCAATAAAAATAAAATCGGATTTTTAACCAACCAACCAACAAAAAAAAAAAAACGATATTTGGAACCAGCATGCCTTTATACTTTCAGAAATATTTCCAATTTTTTTCCAAGAAATGTATTAAACCATCTTCCTGTGGGGCATCACAGAACTTAAAACGTAAAAAAATGAAAATGCTGACGTGTACATGAAAAACGACGAAACACGCACATTTTTATTTTTTGCCCCCTTTCCGAGAAGATATATTTAGTTCATAGGACAGAACAAAAGTAGTTTTTGTAACGCAGTCTTATTATTATTATTTTATGTTCTGTTTGAAAAAACAAAGTCATGTTAACCTAATATGTATTAATAAAATGTTATTTTTAATATTTCGATGTCTTTTATAATTTTGTGATTTTTGCTTTGTTTTAAATTTTTTGTTTTATAAATGAAGTGATATTAGAGTTAAATAAAAATTAATAAAAAATTAATATATACTAGCTTAATATTTACACCACGGACGTTCCAGCAAACATGCTTTTTTATTTGTGGGCGATAAAAGGGGGTGTGGCAAACTTTTTCCCGTAAACCATCTCGTTCTCGAAAACAATCTGCTGCCAAAATTTCACCGCAATCGGCCCAGAAGTTTTGGAGTCTTAATGATTTCTTAAAAGTGAGCGTATTTATAGTGCCACTGCGCCCATTTTTAGTACAGTTGCCTACGGTAAGCGTACAAACTTAATTACCAAACTTCAGTAATAATACTTTCATTGATTTGTGGGCGGTAAAAGAGTGCGTGCAAACTCATTTTTGGTACAATTGCCGAAATTAATCATACAAACTAAATTACCACATTTTAGTCTCATAAAATCGAAACAGTCGGAAATATTGCATTTTTATTGATTTGTGGGCGGTGAAAGGGGCGTGGTTAAAACTAAGTATGCAATAACCTTATATAGGACCCAAGTAAGACACGTTTTGAGTTTGAGCGAAATCCGTTCAACCGTTACGATTTGTATAAGGATTTCTTTAAAGTGGGCGTAATGTAGTACCTCCACGCCCATTTCTAGTACAGTTGTCGACGGTAAGCATACGAACTTAATTACCAAATTTCAGTCTTATACGACCAAAAAGTCTGAAATATAGTATTTTTATTGATTTGTGGGCGATATAAGAGGGTGTGGCAATTAATTTTTTTTTTACAAATCATCCTCGCATAAATATCAACAAAATAAAAAAAAGTCCATCCAAATCGGTTGAGCCGTTCATGAGTGCATCGGAATCCAAAGAACACCATTTCGTTTTTATTTATGTTGATATACTTTTGAATAAAAAAAATTACTGGTGTCTGGTAAATTTGTGGAGGTAATTTGGTAGAAATTTCGAGGTAGAATTTTCGAGAGTGGCAACCCTGCTTGTATTGGTTATTCGTCCGTGTACAAAGAGCGCTTATCGTTGTGAGAACATCGTCACTGTTTTCATCCCTCGAGTTCTGCAAATGATGTGCAGGTAGGCATTTTTGAGACACACCATTTTCCACATTTTTAGGGGGACGTCGAAACACCTGTTTAACTGTCCACTGTAAGTAAAATTGTAAGTCAAACACGTGTTTCGGCTCCTCCCTAAAAATATGATGAATGGGGGCAGATATACCTCCTAATTGTATGTCTCAAAAATGCTTATTCCTAGAGTAAACTCCCCCAAAAAGACTGTTAGATTTTACCTATATTGCATCCCCTTCGAGATATGAAACAACATAAAATTTAAAGATATCGAAACATCCTCGAAAAATCTTCGTACCACCCCCACATTTTTAGGGGGGATCATCGAAACATTATGCTCGATAACAACATTATGTTCGCCAATATTGCGCTTTGTTCATCTCGGCCAATCCTTTTTCATGCTTTGATTGCCGAGACAACGGTTACAATCGACGCAACTTTCAAATCGCCGCACAGTCGCTAACAATGATCACGATATTTCACGGATTCGATTATTTCAATCATTTATGTTTAAAAGAAAGACCACTAAAATTGTGGTTAAAGCGATTTTCTCTCAAATTTTGAAATTAGCGATCATTTTTACATACAGAAAGTGTATTTTGTGGTTTTCTGCTCGCTGAATCTGAGCCCGTTATTTGACTAAATTTTTTTCTTTTATGAATTCGGTGCTGCGGCGAACACTAGGTACTAATAAGTCTGTAATTATTTTTTTAGTTGCTATTTAATATATTTTAATTTTTACGAATTCGAAGATAAAACACCAAAATTCTCTACAATCATTGAAAAAAGCTCTACCGCTACAGTTCATATAGACAGATCCAAGCCAGTTTTTCTGAATACAGAAACTTTACAGACACCTACTTAGCTACATAAATGTTAGCCTGTTAAAAAAGAGCCTGGCGAAGCGGGCGGGGGTTCGACTAGTTACTTATATAAACTACCAAGTAATGTCGGGTATTTCAGTTAGTACTTTGAATAAAATGCATCGTACCAATTTCTCTGAATAAACCCAGTGAACCAAAACTAACGTTTTTGAATTCATTTATGAACCTTTTCGGGTAGAAATGTTCATTTTCGGCACTCATAAATGAACCCTTTTTATATCATTCGTCGGACTAAAATGCCTCTCAAAAACGAACCTTATTTTGTTCGCAAATGAGTTAAAAAAAGAACCATAAAAGTTATTTTTCGGCACTCGGAAATTAACCCTTTTTGAATCAATCGCCAGACGAAAATGCCTCTCAGAAACAAACTGTTTTTTCTTCGGAAATGAGTTCAAAAATGTACCATACAAAAGTTATTTTTCGGCACTCGAAACCGAAACGAAATTGAACCCTTTTTGTATCAATCTTTGGACTGAATTGCCTCTCAAAAACAAACCTTTTTTTGTTCAATAATGAGTTAAAAAAAAAAAGAACCCTTTTGAATTATAAATTTTATTATTGCATAATACTATTATATAATTTATAATTACATATCGATATTTTGTTAAAGAAGAAATGATTATTACTAAAATTATAGATCATATTAATCATTGGGTTAATAGGATTAATATACCTGGGCTGGAATTCACGCATTGTGTTTTTCATGATATTGATGTTTCAAAGGGGAAAAGGCGTGATTGTTTTCCAATTTGACAAACTTCCAAATTATACATGAAATATCAAAATAGTTAAGTTATTAATTGGGGAATT
The DNA here is from genome assembly GCA_914767935.1 of Coremacera marginata. Taxonomy (NCBI): domain Eukaryota; kingdom Metazoa; phylum Arthropoda; class Insecta; order Diptera; family Sciomyzidae; genus Coremacera; species Coremacera marginata. The sequence continues at coordinate 152,058,106 of OU612044.1, forward strand.
TATTTGATTACATTTTTGCTTGGAATGTTTTCGTGGTTTTCATTCTATTTGAGCTTGATTTTAATCAAGTAAGTAAAAAAATAAAAAAGTTCATATGACGTTTGTACGAAGGTTAACATTTTGATTTTAAGTTCCTTTATTTACCTGATTTTAGAATATAAAGAGTAACATTTACATGATTATGATTCATTTGTGAACTCATTTATGAACAAAAAATGGTTCGTTTATGAGAAATTGTTTCCTACTGATATGATAAAAAAAATTATTCTTTTTTGAACTCATTTCAGAATGCAAAAAAGAAACATAAATGATTCATTTCCGAACTTATTTATGAACAAAAAATGGTTCATTTACAAGGAAGTCTTAACTACTGAAATGATACAAAAATGATTCATTTTCGACTCAAAATAAGTTTTTAATGAATTTCGCAAAATATGAACAATTTTTCTGTATGGGAAAAGCTTTCACGAATTTAATCTTTTATAACAAGCACTTTTAAGCGACATAATAAAAAAGAAAAAATTAAGAAAAAAAATTCTAACCAAAAACGTTCGCAAAACTCTCACCTTACTCAAAACCTTCGCTTATGGTTCAGTGGGAAGCTTCAAACTTACAAAAAAAAAGAAAAAGAACCAAATTCTAATTTTGCACCCAATATTAAGAGCATTTTTTGAAGCATTGAACTGAATATGTAAGTTTTAATATTTTATGCAAATCTTAGCATTTTATATCAATCTATGTTATTTAAAAGTAATATTTTTTTTTAATATTTATACATTAACTCACCAAAGCGCACCAAAGACATAAGAGACAAACTTAAAATGTACTTTATAACAAGAAAACAAAAGACTTAAGCAACGAACTTGATTAAATAAGCTGCAATTAAAACAATTCTATTAAAAGTAAATCTTAGTGAAGTAAGCCACCTAACTAGCTCCCATACAAAAACAGCAGCTAAAAATTTCTACAACTAGTTAAATTATTGCCACTGCGCATGCGCAACTATTTAGTTTGGCATAGCTGCCAAAATTTGCCAGAATCGACAAGTAAATATAATAAAATTGTTGTTGTCACAAGTGGTATCAGTGTCGCTGCTTAGTGGTATGTTATTGTTGTGTTTTTTACTTGTTACCAGCAACTACATAGCTGCGCAATTTTGTGCAATAGTTTAGTTGAGTGACTCGACTGACCTGCAACAGGTTGCTGACTAGGCTGTGGACAGCCGCCTAGCTGCGTGTTTTGTTAAATCTCATCCCATGTTGCTGTTGTTGCTAGTGCAATGATTTTGTGTGTGTAATTAAATTTTCTTGGCTTTAAGTGTTGTTGTAAAATGTTGAAGGTTGCAACAATGCAAAAGAATTGTTCACAACCAAATACTTAAATTACTACATTAAGACAAAAATAGCAGCTAAAAGAATAATCCATTCACTTTTAATTGCCGTGCTGCATAGCAGGCAGTGCATTTGAGCGCATGTTAAATGAAGATTTAATTAATTTTTAAACCTTGTGGTAAAAGAAACAGCGTTAGAGAGCTTATGGCTACGTAGACTTTAAAATAAAATGTCAAAGGAGTTTGATAGAACAATAAGCTAAGATTTGGCAGTAATTGTTTTTATTTTTATTTTGGCAAACTTATATTAACAAAAACTGTTGAAAAATCATCAAACATATATACATAATTACAAAATTTTCCAAGCATTTCGAAGCACTTTAAAAGATTTATTATGGGTAACAAATTTGTTCAAAGCTGCTTTATGTAGATAAACTTTCATTAATTAATTCCTTTGTCATTTAAGATAAGATATTTTTAGCACATCCGCTGCTCTGTTTAAGGTATTGAAGCTTTAAATTCTAAGAGTTTAAAACTTGAAGCATACTATTTAAGGCAAGAACTTGAAATTAAAAACTCAATAGATAATTTTACTGACAGTTTTATTAACCAGTTTTAAGCTAAATTTGCTATTTGTATACATTTTTTATTTGTATACCTGGATGAAGAACAATTTTTGCGTTGGTGTTTTTGTAGATTTTTGCAGAAAATATCAGAGCAAACACTTTTTAAAGCATTAATTTGCTTATGTGAGTGTGTGTGTATGTCAATAAAAAGTCATTCATTGAGTTCAAAATTTTTTTGTTTTTAATAAATTGCTTTTTTAATGCTATACAAAATGTTTGCTTTAAACTCAAACAAAAAACTTAAGAAACGAACTTGCTTAAACGTTTTTAGCCGAATTTGCATATATGTAAATAAGAGAAAAAAAGGTTAATTTCCATATAGCCAAAAGCGAATCCTTTTAATAGTAAGACTTCAAAAATCGATTTCTTCAACTCGTCCCTTCGCCCACCCCTTTCTTCTTTTCAAGCTTTTTAATACATATTAAAAAAAAGACCAAAACTGTCAAGTTTAAATTTATTTTTTATTACAAAATCACAAACAAAACCAGCCAAATTCAACTCAATGGCAATGGCAGCAACGAAATTCAATCAAAAGCAAACAAACGGATAATCATGCCACTTAGCCGATAACAAGCATTGAATGGATGGCAGTGTTTAGACCGGCCGGCCAGCCGGACGTGCAAGCATTGAAAGATAAGCAAATCCTTCCTTTTTATATTATTTGTATAGCAGGTTTTTATTGCCTTTTTTTTCTCATTTTCCATTTTTTGTTCACTGTTTAAGCCACTCATGATTCTATATTTTATTGAACTCGAAATGTAAAAAGAACATAGCTAGCATTGTTCTCCTTTTTTAAGCTGCAACAACCTTTGGACACATACGAATTTAGTGCCTATTTTTTTTAAGCCTGCTTTAATTTACATTTGAATGCCATCGAAAATTTGATGCATCAAAACATGTCATTAAAAATACTTTGTTGTTTATTTATGTCTGACATACCTGAGCTTATGCAGGGCAAGAATTTCTTAATAAATGTGCTGTGTATATTTAAATAATATTTTATTATAAAAATTTGTATTGAGTTAGTTTTGATTGGATTTACTTGTCACAATAAGGTATTAAGAAATTTTCTAGAAGTTTGAATGTAAATTTTAAGATATTACAAATATATTTTTACATTAAGCGGTTGAAACGATAACATTGGTATAAATACTATGTTTGATTGGGATAATATAGAACTTCTTTAACAAAAGATTTAAGACACAAACTTTTTTCTTAATCTTATGTTTATTTAAAGTAGTTTGTTTTGATTAACACACCTGATTTAAGCTTCTAAGCTTAATTTTTGTTATTTTGATACCAAAAGTATCCAGATATGATTATATTCAATACAATGGAAGTACAGATATGTTCTCGTATTTGAAAGTTTTAGTTCAATCGCTTCAAGAAGCGCTCCCTGACTCGAAAAAAATCTTAAAAGAGAGTGCAATAAAGAGTAACAAATTTCCCTTCCCTGTCAAAAATGGCAGGGCTTAGTCCGAGAAATTTCTTCTGGCAGAAATGGTGCATGGTTTGGTTCAAACAATTTGCTGAGCTTTTAGAATCCTAGGGAACATTAAATAAATAATGAACTAAAAGTCGTCCCCCCTCCCCCTTTCTAATTTCTAAGGTTGTAGACGCCATGCCAAGGGAGATTGCACCGATTGTGCAGGGTCTAGAGGTATTAGAACACGAATGGTGTCTCCTCAGGGCAGTCCACTCCATGTTGTATTATAGTACGGTAGGACGGTAGGACGGTAGGATAAGCGGGATCTCTGTTCGTTAGGTCTGATATTTCTACTCAACTTGAAATCTTTATGGAGAAAAAAAAAAAAATAATAAAAAGGAAGAGTGCGCTGAGGGGACGAGTCCCGAATCGGTGGAATCCCGAAAGGATTTAACCGTGGAAGGGTGCGTGAAGCCACAAGGCAACCTGCCGGGCCTGGTGAACGATAAAACTCCGAAAGGAGTGGAATTGTTAGCCAGACCTGTCGAAGCCGCAGCGCCTGGGAACACTACATCTGAAATGGTTGTTAGCTCTTCGGCTAAGGATGGGGAAGGTGGACATCCTGTAAAGGTTGACAGCCTTCCACATAAAGAAAGGACGATGAAAGCTGGTGGACGACTCTCAAAAGTCGATAGCCAGTACCAAGAAAACCTCGTGGTGTGTCAGCTCAATCTACACCATAGTAGGGCAGCATCAGCAATGCTGATGCGTTGCATGGAGGAGAATGGAATTGACATAGCAATATTCTTCACAATAGAGTTAAAGATCTCTCAGAGCGGAAAGCCACGCTGTGCTAACTGATAACAGATGGCAGGCGGAGGACTTGTATCTTGTTGAGTCATGGTATACTAGCGGTACATATGCTACACCTATGTTCCCCGGATCTCACCGTTGTGAGAATCGGGGATGGTGCAGGTGCTTGTATGGTAGCTTCAGCGTTTCTTCCTTACGACTCTCCAGACCAACCACCTTTAAAAGAGGTAAAGAATCTGGTAAAGTACTGTGAGGAAAGGAACATTGGAGTGTTGATAGGATGTGATGCCAAAGCGCACAATACTGCGTGGAGAAGCACCAACAAAAATGACAGAGGAAAGCAATTGTTTGAATTTGTGGAGAGGTACAATCTGTTAGTAGCAAATAGAGGATCACAGCCGACTTTCGTTGATGCGAGGCGAGCGAAAGTCATTGATGTAACAGTTGCAGAAAGATTCTGAACAGAAAAGAAAACTGGAGGGTCGTGGATAGGCTAACCATGTCCGATCACAGATCCATTCAGTTTTAATTCAAGTATGGAATCAGACACCAGCGGAATAGCAGAAAGGTCAGGATTCCCAAGAATACAGATCCTGTGAAATATGAGGCAAAGTTGAGGGAAACACTGACCCAAAAAGCTATAAAAGTACCAGAGAATACAGCGGAATTGAAAAGCCATGTCAAACATCTTAGTTCAGCCATAGCCGAAGCTTACGAGGTGGCATGTCCTATATCTTCAGTAGACGAGGGTGATCAAACGCAATGGTGGTGCACAGAACTTGAATCTCTGAAGAAGAAGGTTGGGAAAGCCTTCAATCGGCACATGAGAGGGGGAACCCCAGAAACATGGGCAGACTACAAGGCACGGAAAAAGTAACTGAACCTCATACGACACCGTAAAAGGCAGTTGTGGAGAGACTTCTGCTCTGGGTTGGTAACTAATTCAGAAGCATGGTTTTAAAGGAACCATTCTCCAAAGTGGGACTGATCCGAAAAATTTATGGAACCATGGCAGAGAACCTGGAACCTGGAGTCGATGCAAGTTCTGATGGAGGTGCATTTTCCTGGAAGTTTTATGTCTGATGACCCGTTAACACCATTGAAGTAAGGGATGCACAGGGTTGACAGACTGGAAGCCGAAACAATGATCACTATGGACGAGGTGAGGAGTGCTATACGCTCATTTGCTCCGTAAAAAACATCATGGATGAACTGTATATTTCCGGCTAAGATGCAATGGGGGGAAGATCTCATTACACCTAGGCTGCGAGGTATATCCGTTACTTGCCTAGCAACTGGGTACGTTCCGAGAGTTTGGAGTTAGGCGAAAGTTGTTTTTCTTCCAAAGCCCGGAGAAAAGGACTATGCGGAGGCGAATTCGTTCACACTGATCAGCCTTACGTCTTTCCTCTTGAAAACGATGGGAAAAGTGATGGTTGACTGTCTTGAGAGCCCTTCGCTGATGCATAATCCTCTGAGTAGATGCCAACATGCGTGCTCTTCACGAATACGTTAGAGTGACTGAAAAGGAGTTATTAATAGGAGACATTGCGATGGCCACATTTATGGACATCGAGGGTGCTTTCGACAAAATATGTTTTAGAAGGCTGCGGCAAGCCCTGGTAGAGCGCAGTGTAAGCCCAATGATAGTAAATTGGGTAGACAATATGCTCAGGCACAGGACGGTCAACATGCAGAATGGTAGAGTCAAGACTAGAGGTAGAGTAAGTAGAGGATGTCCCCAGGGCGTGGTGTTATCGCCAACACTGTGGAATATAACTGTTGACTCACTTTTGGTTAGACTGGATGAATCGGGCATACAGACGACAGGGTATGCAGATGACATTGCATTGGTGGTCAGTAGTAAGTTCATTGACACCAATGACATCATGTAGGAAGCACTTCGAATGGTGAAGGAGTAGTGTCGAGAACAAGACCTTACCGTAAACGCAGGAAAATTGGACAATTTTCTCTTTACTAGAAAGAGGGCAGGCCTGAGTAGAGAACCATTCAAACTTCTTGGAGCTGAAATCAACATGTCCACGAAAGTTAAATATCTAGGGGTAACCCTTGATAGCAAACGGAACTGGGACGAGCATGTAGAAGAGAGAATTCAAAGCACCAAGAGGGATCTCTTTCAGTGTAAACTCGTTTGTGGTCTCAAATAGGGGCTAAACTCAGATGCTATGTAGTGGGTCTACACTATGATGGTTAGACCTGTCATCATGCTTCGGTGATTTGGTGGGCAAAAGTTAGCCAGAAAACCATGACGAAGCGACTGGACAGAGTTCAATGGCTGGCGTGTGTTGGAATAACAGGTGCAATACGCACTATTCCAAAAGCGCAATGGAGGTTCTGTAAGGCATGCTGCCTTTGGATTTAGAAATAAAGAAAACGGTGGCGCTAACAGCTCTCAGGATCTTGCGAAATGCTACGTGGCATGGATCAACGGCCCAACATGGTCATATGCGCATATTTGATATTGTACAGGGAGATGTCAGGGAGTCTGGTATGCCTATGGACAGAAAGCAGAGAGTAAGAATAACACAAAAATCTTATAAAACAGATGGAGCCGTTTGTGAATAAATCGCTGGTAACGATATCAGTATATTCACAGACGGTTCTCTGATGAATGGCAGAGCCGGGGCAGGCGCTTACTCAGAGGAGTTGAGCCTATCCTGTGTACTGAGTTTAGGAAGGTTTGTGTCTGTATACCAGGTGGAAATAGGTGCGCTCAGACAAATGAGCGACAATATGGTAGCAGCCCTTATTAAGCAATGAACGGACTTGGAACACCGTACAAGGTGGGAAGAAGCTGTTAATTGCAGGCAATCAAAGGCGGCCGTGAAGTGGTCTCGTAGTGAGGCAGCAAGAGTTATCCGATACAATCGAAGGGCTTTAAGCTGGCTAACTGCACTGGTCACAGGACGCGGTCCCTACATGTACCATCCCAGATGACTCTGACCGAAGACGATGCGTGTAGGTTATGCTTAGAGGAGCCGGAAGCAACAGCACACATTCTGTGCCAGTGTCCGGCGGTGGCAAGCAAAATATTGACCATTCTGGGACGTTCATTTATTGGCGATGCCGAGATTGGTCAACTGACATACAAGGATATGCTTGAGGTGACAAAGGATATAAGGAGCATGCTCACTTATGAGTGCTTCGAGCAGTAGCATCCTTTGTCCAATAGGGGACGAAAAGGGACCCACTGTGGTCCGCTTCGGCTAGTTCCCGATTTATTATATATAATTAACAATGATAAGTTATGATAATGGTGTCTGACCGAACCTGAAATTTTTGCAGATTACATTAGTGAAGAAATTATTGAAATCGGTTCAGTAGTTCTAGGGTTTATCTAAATACGAACTAAGCGTTTTATATAATAGTGTAGTTATAGAAAATAGATGGATATATAAAGTCTTTTTTAAATTTTTATACCCCAACGCGTACTGCGCAAGGGGTATATTAACTTAGTCATTCTGTACGTAACGCCAAGAAGGAGGCACGGCAGGTATAGAAAAATATATATATATTTTTGATCAGCATCACATCCTGAGTCGATTTCCTTGTGTCAGTCTGTCTGTCCGTCTGTCGACACGATTACAGCCGTAATTTTAAAGCTATCGCGATGAAATTCAAAATATAAGTTTATTTTTAAAAAAGGAAGATCAAGTTTGAAAATCAGCCAAATCGGATGAAAACCACGCCTACCACCCATGCAAAGTGACTATTTTAACTGTAAAATGTTTTTAAATCTACAAAAATTAAAGAAATGCCTTGAAATTTGGCACGTAAGCTTTGATCTTCAATCTAAATCCTGGCTATGAAATTTGGAAAAATGGGATGAAAACCACGACTACCTCCCATACAAAGTGTCTTTATTTTAAATGTAAAATCGCTTAAAAATCTGCAAAAATTACAGAAAGTCTTGAAATTTTGCATACAAACTTTGATATTTAACATAGCCCACTCTTTGATATTTGGCAAAATCGGATCAAAATCAAAAAAACGCCTACCTTCCATAGAAAGTGACTTTCTTTTAACAGTACAATCTCTTAAAAATCCACAAAATTTAATGAAATGCATTCGAAATTTTCAATATAAATCATAGCAATTAAATTTGGAAAAATCGGATGAAAACCACGCCTACCTCCCATACAAACTGACTTTATTTTAACGGTAACATATCTTCAAAATCCACTAACATCGATGAAATGCCTTGAAATTTAGCATATAAGCTTTGGTCTTCAATATAAATCCTGACCATGAAATTTGGAAAGATCGGCTAAAAACCACGCCTACCTCCCACACAAAGTAGCTTTACATTAACCGTAAATCTCTTAAAAATCTGCTTATATTGCAGAAATGTCTTGAAATTTTGCACATAGGCTTTTATATCTAATATAAACTATCACTATGATATTTGGCCAAATCGGAGGAAAACCACGTCTACCTCCCATACAAAGTGGCTTTATTGAAAACGTTAAATCGCTTAAAAATCTGCAAAAATTACAGAAATTTCTTGAATTTTGCATACAAACTTTGATATTAAACATAAGCCACTCTTTGACATATGGCAAAATCGGATGAAAACCACGCCTACCTTCAATACAAAGTGACGTCATCAGAATTGAAAAACTTTCGTAAATATATAAAGCTGAATGGCATCGTGTCTGTATGTACCCAAGTTCCGCCCACGTCGTTTATCGAACCCATATACTAGAAAAGTGGGAGCGGCATTTTACTTTGTTTACAAATTACTCTATGTGGCAGCTAAGGGTAAAATTAAATTAAGCGTATGACACAAATATTTTTGCAGATTATACATAAAAATTTTACAGACGTCTAAATACTTCGAATATACGTTAATTCGGCCGTGGGGGGGTATTTTAGCTTCGGTACCCTGCCGAAACTCCACTCCTGACTAGTTTGTCTTATATTTGTGTCTCAAATTAAAAAAAAACATATGTTAGGTCCATTGAGGCCCTATCTATTAATATCCAGTTCAGGTTAGATTCTAAATTCAAATTGTGAAAAGACAAATGTTGGAATAAACAATTCTTTTTTTTTAAATGCAAATTTATTATAATATTTTCTTATTTATCAGCAAACTGTCTGAATAAAAGACAATAAGTGAATTTTATTATAAATGTGATAAAATGAAAAATTAGCTGCTAAATCAAGTTCTTTGCTTAAGTCTTTTGTTTTGAGCAATAACAAAAGCAATAAATTGAAGAATATTTATTTGATTTATATTCATTATAGAACCATTTTTTTTTCTTTTAACAATAATAATATAACACGCAATTTTTTGCCTAGTTTGTGTCTTAAGTCTATTGTTTTGTTTAAAATTCATTAATATGAGAAGAAAAATGCCAATGTCATAACATATGACATTTGCAGTTAAAATTGTATCAATATTTAATATTTAGAGAAAAAAAAAAGTCGTTGTGTTTAATAATGCTTTCAAATTGTAAAATATTTGCTGGAGGTAAAATATTGTTTGTTGCAAAATTTTGTTAAAAATATTAAAGTATTTTATGAAAATGTTAAATTTCGCAGCTTAAGTCTTTTATTGCTCGTTGAAGCTACAATTCGAATTTTGTTTTATAGTATTGAGTAAATTGTATATTTTCACGTCTTCACTTAGAAACGCAAACTTCAGTTTTTTTTGATTTAATAATAATAAACGAATCTAAAATTATTTCAAAATAGCTCACACACATATTAAAACTAACAGTTCTGAAATAAACTCAAAAATTTATTACTAACTTTAATATTGCATAACGAGTTGTAGGCGTTTATAGATAGTTTTTTCTTGTTTTTGTCAAATTTAGTTAGCTGGTTCTAGACGCTCATATGTTAATTTAATTTGCTAAAAGAATTAACAACCGCATCATCGAGAAGACAAGCATATTTTTTTCTTTGCCATTAACGAGTTAAATTTGCATAATACGCGAATGTACAAATTTACATGTTACATGCTCACACACAATATACACCAGTGTTGTACCAGCCAACTAATGGACAGAAATTTTGCAAAACAACTCGTATTCATTGCATATGATTCTGACGGGTGTAAAGTAAGCGAGCGGGTCTCGCTCAGTCAGTGCGCTGTTGTTGTCTGCTAGACCATACAGATGAAGCATACAAGCCGCCGCATTCATATAGTGCGCAACAACAAGTTTCCAATTTTGGACAATGCGCAGGCGCAGCTGCGTCCCACTTGTTTTTATTTCTTACTAAATTTTATGATAGTTTTTTGTATTGTTTTTTTTTTTTTTCTTTATTTACTCGTATTTATTGCTGCGCCTGTTGTAGTCTCTCTACAGCAAATGTTTTCAGTTCATTTGCAACAAAACAAGAAGAAGTAAATTAAAAATATATCAACAAGAGACAGAAATAAAAACAGCAGCATTGATTTTCAATCAACAAAAAACAAAAAAGAGAAAAATAATAATAATATAAAATAAACAACAATAAGAAAAGTGCGACGCTTAACGCTTTGGCGTCATTCAAATGAGTCTCTTGCTTTTGTGTGGGTTTGTTTTTCTTGTTTCTTGATTGATAACAGCGGGATGCAAATTAACAGTCTTCAATATGAATTAGTTAGTGTTGATTTGACATTGTTGGTACATTTCGGAAATCGATGAAAGAGAAATTGTAATTATAATGATAATGTTTGCACTTGAACCCCTTTGTAGGGAACAAACGAACATACAAAAGTTAATCAACATGTTAGGTTAGGTCTGCCAGATGTCCCGGTTTTTGATTGCTTGTCCCGGTCCTACCTTAAATCCGGGACATATGGATTTATTTTTCATTTAATTTTTTGTGTGCTTGTTTTCTGCGCCTGCTGTAACTTTTCATGTAAGTTTTTAAATTTAAAATCGTACAGTATTTATACGCAATACCTAGTCATAATGCTAATATTGAGCAATTTTTTTCACTTATTTCATCTCAGTGGACTAAGGAAAGAAATTCGCTCAATATAAGCACTATAGAAGCAGAATTTAATGCAAAATCAATTTTAAAATGACCTGCACAGAGTCTTACAATTATATTAAAGGCAAGCCGGATATTTTAAAACAAGTTCAAAGTAATGAAAAATATGACAGAAATTTTAATTGTAATTTTTTATGAATTTTTATTGAAGAATGAAATTTTGTATTTTTTGTTAAGAAATGAACATAAAAAATATGTGAAAATACAATTTTTGAATCATAACTTTTTATTAAAGTTATCTAAAGTTTTATTACTTTAAAACTTTACTATAAAGTTTTTTTTTTGTCGACATTTGAAGCGTCGACGCGAATAACTTTTTAAGCGACATATTATAAGTTTTCATGATTTGAATAAAACGTTCTTATGGCGCACTTTGATTTTGTCATCCAGTTTTGTCATTTGATTTTGATATCCAGTTTTTTGTGTATGAGTTCAAAAGAAATTTGCCTGTATATATACGCCAGAGCATTTTTAATGGTATTGTGCAAAAAACCATTTTTGATTAATTTGTCGCTTAACAACGTTATTCGCGTCAACGCTTCAGTTGTTGGAGAGGTACGGGGGTACTTTTCAATAATTTCACCAAAGTGTCCCGGTTTTGCAATAAACATATCTGGCAGCCCTATGTTAGTCTAATGTGTGGAGTGCCGTTTATGATTGCCTTTGCTTAATGGTTCAAGTTGTTTTAATAAAAAATTTTCATCACAAATTCTAGGGCAGAGGTCGTCAAACGGTGGGCCTCGACCCCCTGGGGGCAGCAGATGCTTCAACAAAGATTAGACTATTTTATTTTGTTATGTATAGCATTATTCCCAGAGAGCATTTAGCGCTTCGAACAGAGAACTGCAAAACTCACATAAAAATATTCATACGTAATCAACTCTGTAAAAATCATGCCTCTGCGTTCAATCGATCAGACATGCTCAAATGCACACACTCGCTGTTGAGTTAAATTCAATCAACCCATGTGCTTCGTGTTGGCTCTGTGATTTTAATCAACGGTCGTCTTCGGATTCATATTTCATGCTTGTTCGTTGGGATCAACAACGATTATTTTCATCAAGAATGAAACGCAAAAAGCAAAAATCAGCACGTATGAGTTTTTCATGTGCAGACAGAGAGAGAGAGAGAGAGAGAGAGAGAAAGAGAGAACAAGAAGAAGAAGGGTGAAGTTTTTATTACCATTGACTGCAAACAACTAAATTTAACTATTTCTTTGATTTCTCATTTACGAAACACATATCCGTATACACTTTAATGCCAATACTCAAACATGTGAATTCATTCCGTCAATCAGCTCACACAAACGACGACTTCAGTAGCATCATTTTATTTTATTCAACGACACACTCGTTCACTCAAACATGTAAGTTCAATCAGACGAACTCAAACTCAAACTGACACAAAAGACGCGTTCGCCAGTATTGTGCGGATTTTATTCAACGCTGAATTTTGTTGAATGAGTTGAGTTGAGTAAGAATTCCAGTGAATGATTTAATCAAGCACAAAACTGAGTTTTGCAGTTCTCTGGTTTCGAAGCACTTGCAGCCAACTGATTGAAGTTCGGAGTGATGTTTTGAATGCAGTAAGTTTTATAAAACGTCATGCTACTAATTCAAGACTTTTTAAAATTTTATGCAAAGAAATGGGTTCGGATCACGAATACCTATTATATCATACTGAGTTAAGATAGCTTTCCCGTGGAAAGTTTTGAAAAGCATCCTGAAATTGAAAGATGAGCTGAGAAAAAGCAAAGTGTAGCAGATAACTTTTATGATCAAAAATGGATATGCTTAGTTTTTTATTTGCCAGATTTTTTCAGATTTGTCAGAACAAACAAAATTGCTCTAAATTCTAAGCTGTACTGATATCAAGTGACATTAAAAACATTTCCTTAATGATGCTTCACCTTTCGCAGTGCATTAAAGTTTTTAAAAAAATATTTCTCTAACTTAAATAATGAGAGGGAACATGATTGGATTGAAATTTCATAGCATAGCTGTGCTCCAGACTGCAAACTGAATTCATCGGTAGCGATCCTGCGGAATTTTATCCAGAAAAGTAAATATCCAGATTTAATAAAGATGGTTTTAAACATTTTAGGTCCTTTTGCAGCCACATATTTGTGTGTATCTGCTTTTTCATCTTTAATATACAGTGGCTCACAGCTTATTTTATGCAGTGCATACTTTCAACTTTAAAGCTCGATACCAACGAAACTAACAGGAATATAAAAAGAAATGTGGCATCATTTAAAAGATCAAGAAGTCTTGTTTAACAATTGAACTTCGTTTATTCAGAAAATATACATTAAAAGAACTTAAAATTAAGAAAACAAAAATTACTGCTTAGTTTCATGTCACAGCTTATTTTATGCACTGAGGATACTTCTTAAAAATAAACCTTTTTTGTGTATTTATTTTAGATCTTAGTACTCAATGTTATAGCCTTCGGCTTTAATGACAGCATTTAGTCGTTTTGGCATCGATCCCACTAATTTTTGTGTCGTTTCCGGTACGATTTTGCTCCATTCTTTCAAAATTGATTTTTCCAATTGTTCTTTGCTTGATATCGAATGATTTCGGGTATTGTTTCTCAACGTTGGCCACAAATTCTCTAGGACACTCAAGTCGGGACTCTGAGCACGTGGTATAATTAAGTGCGGACAGTTCCATATTAATCAGGACTGCACAATTTCCGATTTGGGCTTAGGATTGTTGTCCTGATAGAAACGGAAATTGTGGCGGATTCCTAATTTTTCGGAACTGTGCAGCAAATTTCATTTAATATATCAATGTGTATAATTCTGTTCATATTATTTTCAATAGATACTAGATTTCGCAATACCCGCTGCAGACATACAGGCCCAAAACATCACACTACCGCCGTCATGCTTTATTGTGGCTTTTAGGTTTTATTTTTGAAGCTCAGTATTCGGCTTGCGCCAAACATAGGTCATACCACCTGAGCCAAATATAATAAATTTTGACTCGTCTACGAAAATAACACTGTTCCAGAAGTCAGATGTTTTCGAAATATGTTGAGTAGTGAACGAAAGTCGGCTTAGTTGATTTTTTTTCTGATAAATGGTTTTTCTTCTAGCTACTCGGCCATTGTAGCCGTGTTCACGCAGTACTCTTCGAACAGTTTCAGCCGTACATGACTTACCCTTTCGACTTCAGTGAACAGCTTAGGAGCTGACAATTTGGAATTAGCCTTTATTCTTCGTACTAGCGCGTACGTAGTAGCGCTCGTCAGTAGACTTAAATATTTCATTTGGGGCAATTCTGACTTCATTTTTGACGCGATTTTCACGAACGAAGCGCTCAATAATTTTGTGTTCTGTAGATAGTTTATACAAACAATTTATAGCAATTTTCCGCTCTGACAGTTCATTCTTATAGTGTTGAATCACTAATTCACGCTGCTCAATTGTTGAACGGCGATATTAAATTACTTATTAAAAAATACACGTAGTCCCCCTTTGACTTTTGCGATAAGGCTAAAAAAAGGTAAAACCAAATTTTAAACGGCATTCAGAGACTATACAAAGTAAGCAACCGATCATCGGATTTACAGTTAGTTCCGAAGAGTTAATAAAATGAGCTAAAAGGCCATTCCTGGGCAACCGGGTAAATACCCGGGTTTTTTTAGAGTATTTTTGGATATTTCTAGCTACTCTGTCTTTTCGAGTATTTCGACCCGGAAAGTTGCGAGATTTTCGGAAAGTTTGATAATCTTTAGGGGTGTGAAATGTATCAATATGTTCTATTATTTTTCCACCTTTCACACAACATATTCACTCCCTATTTTTCACCCTTTCAGGTGTTCCCCTACAAAAAAAGAAAGCAATATGCCAAAAAAAGTTCATATCTCTTCCAGATAGGCCTCTAGAGGGCCCTAGTGTTTGAGCTGGTGCTATTATTTTCTCGCTCTCAACATTTTTTCTGAACACACCCACCCCCTATCTGACACCCTTCTGGGAGCCCCTATATTAAAAATAATAAAATTTGAATTATAGTTCAGTTTATACCAAATTATAGTTTATAGCTCTCCTAAATTGACCTCTAAAGGGATCAAATGTATGGTCTACTCCTATTATTTTTCACCTTAATATACCTTCTCAGCACAACCATTCCCTATCCGGCATTCCCAAGAGGGTTCCAATAGAAAAAATACAAAAAACTGAAAAAAATTGCCGATTATAGTTCATATCTCTCCTGAATTGACTCCTAGAGAAATCAAATGTATGATAGGAGCTGGTACTATTATATTTTCTCAACAACATTTCTTCTGAACACAAAAAATACAAAGACTCAAGAAAATTGTAGACTATAGTTTGTGTTTGCCCTGAATTCGACCCCTAGAGGGATCAAATGCTTGAGCTGGCCCCAATATCTTGCCCTCTCAACATTTCTCCCGTCAGCCTTTTGGGGGGTCTTCCTGCAAAATCTGAAGAAAATTGTCGATTATAGCTCACATCTCTCCTTGTGCTCCTTGTGCATTGGTTTTTGCATATACATTACATTGGTACGTTGGTTCTGAGTGTCTAGGTATCCGGGCACCCGAACAAAGCTTGAGAAGAAAAAAAAAAATCGAGATTACTAATACATACACGCTGAAAAATAATAGGCCTTCCCAAACATAATTTGCAGGATAATATGTTTCTGCATGTTTCTTGGAAACAAGCAATCATAATTGGATCCACATATAATATGATTAATTAATGCAACTTTTCTTTATATATATATTTGCATCTTAACATTATTTAATTGTACCTCAGCACTTGTTGTTTGAATTTAAAAACAATATAATTTGATTTAAAGAAAATATGTTTTCATATTGTAATTATAAATGAACTGAGAACACTTTTAGTCAATTACTATTTGTTTGCTTGGAAATATAATTTAGTCAAGAATAACATTAGATATTCACTGACAAATATATATTAATTGGAGAATACATAATTTAATTGCAGTCAAGCAATTATTTTCAAAACGATAATTAAGAACAACATAATATATTTACCGATGATTACACTATATTTACTTGGAAACATATTTTAGCAAAAGAAATGCCAAAAGTTTTTCACTGTGATTACAAAAGATTTGCTTAGAAGCAGTTGTTGGTTTGAAGCAAACAAAATATGTTTAGAAAACAGTAAATAAGTTTGCTTTGCTAGCGGAGCACCCACTTTGCCAGCGAAGCACCCGCTTTATCGGCAACGTTGCTTCAAAACTCACCTATTTTTACTGCTGAACCGCTTTATTTTTCTTTTATTTTGTTTTTTATTTTATTAATTTGAAAACACAAACACTTTTAATTTCAACAAACATTTTCAAAAACACTTTTCACAAGAGCTAAACTTTTCAACACGTTTGGCGCGCCTGCTTGAAACTTAAAATGTCGCCAAAATGACTTGGTAACTGTTAAAAGCAAGCGCATAAAGCAACAAGGTTTCCGCTATTTTTCGTGCAAGTGCAAAAGAAACAGATATATGTATGTCTAGGCGAAACACATAAAAGAAAGGAGTTCTGTTTGTTTTAAATTTGCAGAGTTCTGTTCTTTTTAAGTCTAACAGTGATGCAAATATATTTTTATTGGGTAGAAACACACAATTCTATTTTGTCACAAGCATATTAATGTAGACGTTAGTTTTTTAGCTAAGGCAATTATATTAATGTTGGGCACAACTAATATCTTCTTATATCGAAAAATAATGCTATTGAAGGAAAGTTCTTAATCATTAGGTGGTTCCCTCTGAATATGTTTTTTTTGAAACCAAACATATATAAGCATATTTTTTGTCTGCATGTGCCTTCTTTTCATTGATAAAGTGGAAATAAACTAAGCAGGAGATCTAGTGGAGTTTGTAGGCTTAGTAGAAATTTTTAAAATTGTCTTGTAACATTAAAATTAATCGAATCCACGATGATGGTAAAATGATGTCTCGTTCTCAACGTCTATATGTAGTTATTTTTCATGTTATTGCTTAAAAGAAAAACATATCAGAAACTTCGAAAGTAAAAGAAAGATTTCAATCTATGCATAGCGTAAATGTTAAGTAAATTAAACCTTTAAATCGATATTAATATCAATTCAAAATCAAGTTAGGCAGTAAAAAATTGACAGAAATATGCTCAATACCCGAGCTGATCTAATCAGCTTAGCTGCTTTTGGGTTTTATTTTTTAATTTATTTTTCTAAAACCTGAAATATTTTTAATTTTTTATTTCATAAATTTGCATAGCAATTTCTGGAAACAGCTTAAAAACAAAACCCACTCATTTAGCTACGGTTTCTAGTTGTTTATATTAAACGCGCATGAGCAGCCGACGCTTCCACCTACACACTTCCGTTTGACGCTTTAAAAAAATGCATATTAATTTTTTTTTGGATAAAATTAAAAGTAAGCCAATTAAAATTAAGGAGATAAACATAGGAAAGCTTTCAAAAATATATAATGAATAAATAAAAATTAAAAGTAGAAAGCTGGACTGAAGAAATTCACAAGCTACTTGTGTGTGCCAATTTCTTCAAGCGATACTTTTTGTTTTTAAAATAAAAGATTCACGCATTTGTTAGGGCTTTGTTTTTAGTACATTTTCAACCCTTTATGCTGGACTTTAAAAGGATTTCAAAAGGATTTCATAACAAATGTGAGAGGTATTTATTTTAATTGTTCTTTTTTGTTTTTGCTGCAACATCCGTTTCCGGCTTAAGTAAGGGCATCAGCAAGCAGCACAGAAATTTTTGCAGGCTTAAAATCAAAAACCTATAGAATAAAAAACAAATATTCCTTTAAATGAAAAAGAATTTTTCACAATACAAGCTGCTGCTAGCTTGGCTTTGTCTAAATCTTTTGTGAATGAGTGAATGTTTGGTTGAATGAAGTACTAAAAATAAAACCAAGCACGTAGTCACTGAAGCTGCACAAAAAGATTAACAATATAAATAAAATGTAAAAGTGAAAATTTTTGCTGCACAGCCGAAAAACATGCAACTCATTGAGACTTGAATCGGGCTGCGCATGCGCAGTTAATGCTTCGCTGCATTAGAGTTTATTTTGTTGTGACTTTTTGATCTTTTGTGGATTGTCACGTTTACTGCACATTGTTTTTTGAAGCGAAGCTTTTTACTCGTCGTTCTGTGATTTGCTTGGAGTGAAATCTGAAAAATTTTCGACAGATTTTTTCTTGGAAATTTGATGGTTTCTTTGTTGCTAGCGCTTATTACAACAAGAACATTTAACGCTTTAACATTAAAAATATTTCGACCCGCCGTGGAATCGAACCCGGGTTAACTAGTATGAGAGCCTAATACACTACACACTAGGCCACAAAGGCTTGTTATAAATTATTGTTAATTCAATGTTAATTATAACAGAATCTATGCTGCAGTAGATCGTCACCATCTATCGATAGAAATAGGATTGTGTATTTGCTATGCTACTATTTACAAAAATTTGCCGAAAGGTGTCTCCAGCATCGGTACATCTGTATTGTGAATGCGTTTGTGGTGTTGTTGGTGCAAGGAAAATTAGCAATGCCCACAAGTGCGTTTTTTAAGTGTCAAAAAAATAGATGATATCAATAAATATGGAATTAACAAACGCATGCATGACATCGGCAAGGTATCTAAAATGTTTGTTAAATTTTGTTTCGTGTGCGGTCTTTAATACATATTTTTTTATTTGGTCTATCTCTAGAAAACGGAAAAGTTCTAATAAAAATGCTAAATACTGTAAAAAGTATCGGAAGAAAAAAAAAATGACTGAAAAACCACAAAAGAAAGAAAAGGAACAAAAGAAGGAAAACAAAATTAATGTGGCACAGCGTTGCCAAGATTATAGAGGCCACTTAAAAAAAATGACAGAAATGGATAAAAATCAAGAAGCTGCTTCAAGTGATATTGACTTAAGATATAATCAAGCTGAAATTAATCAAGAACAATACTGTCAAGTTATAAGCGTAAATACTCAAAATATCAGTTCATCGGTTCAATGTAGTACACTTCATTCGCAAAGGTATATTTCTTTTGTAATAAAAAATGTCATATATACTAATTTTTTATATTTTCCAATTTGAATTTATATGAAAATTTTTGAAGCGAAGCTTTTTACTCCTCGTTCTGTGATTTGCTTGGAGTGAAATCTGAAAAATTTTCGACAGATTTTTTCGCTAGGTAGTACACTGTTGAAAGAAAAAATTTGTTAAAAGCAGCCAAGTTCACAACTATGTGTGGAGAGTTAAAATGGAGAGTCGCTGGCATTATAAGCCCGTATATGTAATGGGCGTAGAAATTTCACAATCAACAATAAAAAAATAAGCGGTAAATATGTTTTCTGTATATTTGTAAGTTATGTTATGTTATTTTAAATTTTTGAATTCAAAAGTTTATTTATTAAAAAGAAAAGTTATTAAGCTATCGAATATATGAAACTGCGAAAAAGCTTCGCTTCTCTCGTGTGTCCAACGACGCACCTGTGTTTTTTACTTCTTATTTTTCTTCTTATTTCTTTGGAATTATCTGGTTTTGTTAATTGAAAAAAATGTTAATTTGCTAAAACTTGATATTGAAGTGAAAATCTATCAATGCGCTATGTAAGTGCGCAGTATTTTTCAATGCTAAAGACATAATTTGATATAATCTGTCACATAGATTTTGATAATCAAAATAACTATTATTACAAAAAGTGGGCGTGATCGCTCAACTGTCACTGGTCCCATGCTGCTAAAATAGTAATGACATAAGTTTGGTTTTATGCATGCTAAAACTATAACATTCGGCTTTTTAGTTAATCTTATGACTAAAAAACTTTTGTCTAAAAGTAAGATGGATAGCCTCAACTACGTCAGCAACTTTATATTTTATATTTACGTCAGCAACTTTATATTTTATTGAACAAGTGGCGGCCGTGGCATACTGGTAAAGGTGCATGGACTTAAAGAAACGCGGTTGAAACACCATCTGTGTTTTTTCAGTAAAACTGCCATGTAATGCTTCTTGAGAACTTGAGCCGTTCGGAGTACATAGGCATAAAACATGTACATAGGTCCAATCCTCGATCACTTGTATTCAAACATTTAATAACAAGCACCACACAATTGATCATAAGAAACTCGGTCAAAGACCTTTCAAGAGTTGAAATGGCTAATCCGTTTTTTTTAACTTTGATATATTAATTTAAAACAATATTTTTTCTCCATAGAAATTAGTTGTCGACAAATGTCGTCCAAATTAACTTATAGTGAAATTTAATAACAATTATTTTCATAGAATAACATATTTTTACCCCTTACGATTACCCTTAATAGCCTCTTTTAACTAATATATAAAGGTTAAAAAAGAGCAATAAATAGGGCGTTAGAAGGATTAAGTGTTTTGCAAAAATATACCTCATAAAATTTCACTTTAAGGCAACATTAACACACCTATTCTTGAAAATTTATAATAGTAAACTAGAATTTTTCATATTTCTATGTGTTTTTGTTGTAAGTTTTTAATTTTAAAACAAAATTTGAAGCTCAAAAAATAAAAGTTGTTAATGAAATTGTCAATATATGAAGAGCTGACAAATTTTTTTCAAAATTTATTATTTTTGAGATTCAAATTTTGTTTTGGAATCAAAAAATTACAAGAAACACATTACTTACTTACTTTAAATTCTTGAAAAATTTCCAAGAATAGATCTGTAAATATAAGAAAGAAAAAACAAAATAATTTTTATATCCATTTTTTCATTATATTTTTATCAATATTTCAATAATATACAAAAAAATTTAAAAAGCACAGATGCATCGTTGGAAACACAAGAGAAGCGAAGCTTTTTCGCAGTTTCATAGGTTTGATAATTTAATGGTCTTTTTTTTCTAATAAAAAACTTTTAATTAAAAATTTAATATAAAGTAAATAAAAATTAGACGTTATTATTCACATCGGTAAATTTTATTACATGTCATTATTATTTCATTTGTTTTATTAATTTTAAATTCAATTTTTTCTTCGCGCTATGCAAAAAAAAAAAACGTGTACCAACAACAATAACACAAACGCATTCACGTCAACAAAAATAAAATAAAAAATTAGCCCGCCGTCGGAATCGAACTTGCATCCCATCGATTCAAAGTTCAACACTCTTCCCACCGATCCAACCAGCTTTGGCACGCCTCAGCGTACTTGATTCAGTATTAATTAAGTATAACTGAAGCTCTTTTGTTGCAGATTGAAATTAGACTCAAGTTCTACAGCAAAACATAAAAAAAAAATCATAAGAAGTATCCCAGCAGAAAATGTCATGCCTGATCAGGCAAGAATTCAGGCCTGACAGGCATGACCGAGACCTGACCTTGCCTTGAAAACAGCCCTGATTTTCTCATCCAAGTGTCCGCCTCGTCAGACCTGAAATTCGTTATTCCTTTTTTTAAGTGTTCATCTATGATTTCAAATTTAAATATGAAATCTGGCCTGAAATAAAAGAGAACTGATTTTTGGATTAATTTCAGGTTAAAATACAGCTGTGTAAAAAGGAAGACTGAATTATATTTTAATTTCAGCCTTGAAATCTGAACTGAATAATGGAGGCATGATTATGTTTAGAATTTAATCCAGAATTTCAGTCTTAGAGGCCTGAGCGAGTTTTCTGCTGGGATACTATAAAGTAATTGTTTCACGCTTAACTAGTTTTATTCCAAATAATTCTCTTTATAAATATAATAAAATATATAATATGATAAAATTTCTAATATTGGAATTATTATGCAGTCATTTTTTTATTAAAATCGTTAAAGTTTGAAATAAAAATGTGGTAGATTTTGGAAAAATGCAAACAGTGTGTGGTAAAAGTGGTAGAAACCAAAAAAATAAAAAAAGTTCTACCACAATTGTGGCAAAGTGACAACACTGATGATGATATATTTTAGCAAGCAGCTTAGCAGCTATACAAACAACAAAAACTAACAAAAATGTTGCTTCTTCTTTTAGCTATTAATAGATTATTGTGATCTTCTGCAACATAGCTTCAGTTATAGTTAATAATGAATCAATGACTCATAGTAACAAGGCTGTTTGGATCGGTGGGTAGTGTATAGAACTAAGAATCGATAGGGCACGAGTTCGATACCCATGGCGGGCAAAAAAATATTTTTAACACTTAATATTACATTTTCTTGTTTAAATGGAAGCAAGCAAAACGGAAACATCAATTCAAATAAAAACAGTGTCGAAAAAGATCAAATCACAGAACGAGGCGTAAAAAGCTTCACTTGAAAAAAAAACATCAAAAATTAAAGAAATTATAGGCCTGGTACAGTTGGGGATACTAAAAAAAGGTTGCCTCCATCTTATCACGATTTCAACCCTTCTAGTTATCTGAAAAAACGCCCAAAATTTTTTCGTCTAGACTAGAAAATTGCTTTAAAATTCAACATACAATTTGTCAGCCTTTTGTCCTTCTTAAGTAGAAAAAATCGCATTGTGCGCTATAATGTTTATATTATAAAAACAATTTTTAAGCCTTTTTGAATTTTCTAATATTCTTGTTTATCTCAAATACAGTCTATGCTAACCTAAAAATATCTAACATCTATATACTATTAATAAATCTGTAGCCACTTTTTATGTTCACTCATCACGTTTAAACGACAACTCAGATTTTTATAAAATTTTGTACACATATTTATAGGTCAGCAGAGAGTGCAATAGGATACTTTATTTTAACCCATTAACAACCAATGTTACTATACGGAAACATATGCGTCTCGAATTATCATTAAATACTGCATAATATTTCAAAAGTTTTAGTGCCAGTTTTTTAAAAACAGTAAAATTAGCATGCAATAATAACTTATTTCTGCTCAATGGCATACATAGTTTTCACCAAAATGTTGCTTCAAGTCTAAAAATGTCTGTTTTTTATGGTTTTCTTTCGGTCCTAATGGATTAAATTGCACTTCGGTTAAACGAGAACAAAATCAATAAACGCTTTTAAATTTCCTTCAATTTGATACCAAAATCATGTATGTAGTTTGAAAACTGTGAAAAATTTTAGTACCAGATCTTTTTAGTATTAATTATAAACTGAGAATGAGAGAAAAACGACTTGAAATTCACACTTTTAGCTTTGAAGGCAAATATTTCAGTCAGTTTGCAATGGATTTCAATAATTTTTTTTGAAAAATGTTGTTTGTTAAAATATCCTTCAAACATAAGTTGAAATTTTTACGAAACCAAAGTATTAATATTTTTAAAAATTTTTTTAAAAAATGTTCAAAAATTTTTAGTTTAAGCCAAAAAATTGGATAAAAGTTGTTTTTGTTGTAAAAAAAATTAAATCCAAAATTTAGGTTTTCGATTTCCTATCAGATGATATAACAATCCTAAGGTTAATAATTTGTAGTATTACTTAAACAATAAAAAATCGTTTTGGTAGCGAAAAATCAAGCCTACCCACTATCAATTTTTGAATGAAAACTTTTTGAAAACCCGGCGAAGCGGCGGGTTTAAGCTAGTATATAAATAATTCGTTTACAAAAAAAAAAAGTTTACTGCTACTTGAAAAATCGCTGTGTGCTATAAATACAACAACGTATCAAACAATATACAACAACGTGAGAATTGCGCGCAAATGTTAGCCATAAACAACAGCAATAATGACAACAAATGTGCGTGTTGCTTATTCCAGCCAAGAATTTCAAATGTTTAAATGTTCAAAACTTATTGCTTTACAGACTAGAATTAATTGCCTTAAGCGCCACCAAAGTAGCAAAATCAGCAACAACAACAACAACAACAAAAACATCAATTCAGCGACATCGACTGCATAGTAATATTTGGAATTTTTTAACTTCATTTAAGTTTTCAGCAAGACTATCAATAAAACTAATGTTATAGCTGTTATATTTTGACATCGTTACAGCAACTGATACATAAATAAAGTCATGCCTAAAATGGATAAAATGCATTTTTTCCAACTTATTTCGCAAGAAAAAAAAAACCAAAAAACTCTTCATGCGTTTGTTAATTGTCCGTCATTTTTTTTCTATTTAATAGTTTCCATCATAGCCCCATTTACGGTATGAAACAGTTAAATAATATATGTGATTGAAAAATTCACACAAACGATTTCAACGATTAGCTCAAATCGTAGAAATATGAGCGTGAGAGTTTTATGTTTTGATTGACATGAATTTGCTGGGTTAAATTCGTTTATAATTAAAACAAAATCAAATAATAATACTAAATTAAAAAATTCAAGTTTTTTTGGTACATTTTTAATTTAAAGTTGTTAAAGTCAAATAAGTCTAATATTTTTAGCATCAGTCGGGAAGAAAATATTGTATATTGATCTATTATTTAGGAATGATACCAGTCAGGTGACGATACTTTTACTTGATGCTTGCTTGTATCGGTGAGAACGTATCGATACTTACTCAGTAGCGTTCAAAAAGTATCGATACTTACTTGTATCGTGCAATTTTCTCCAAGAATTGGGAAAAAGTTGAAACAACAGGTTTGGAATAAAGATGGCGTTATGAAATAAGCTTAAAATGAGGATATAGCAAGCAGCTTCAAGCGACTGGCTGGCACACTATACGCACTTTGAGCTTATTTGATATTAATGCATGTGCAGCATTTTTCAGCTTTCCTTCTCAGTTCGGCTCGGCACAGCAGCCAGACGGTGCTATAAACGCGACGTAACGCTGCTAAAATCAGCGTCCTTGAATTAAACTTGCTATATTCCCAGTTTGTTTTCAATTTAAACTTGCATAGTGCTATGAATTGAATTCATAATTGAATTTGTGTGTGTTTTACCTATGATGAATTTCATAGAAGCTTTATATGTTTCTGGTGAATTGTGAAGTAGCCCAGATATAACTTATCGTAGCATTATAATAAAAATCTGTACATACTTTTAGGCATTACAAAGAACTTTTGTTTTTTTTAATAGAAAATTGTTTCAGCTTTTTTAAAAAAACCTTATTGCACATCTACAGAGCAAGGCCTTTCAATTGCTACTCTATTTATGAAAATTGCGTCTACAGTATAAATTTAATAGTCATCACAAAAAATGCGCTTGGGTAATAATAATATAGATACTGACCAACTGATCATAAATCACCTAATCTAGCGAGAGTGGCAATCGCATACTTTTGGACAGAGTTGTAAAAGCAATCAATGACTTCATAGCTAATGACTTCAAGATTTGATTGCAATGACTTTAACACAAGAAGTCCTAAAATAATTTAGAGTTATTGAATGCATTAAAATATAATGTTAAGTCATTGCTGACTTCATTAAATTTTATTTCGCAGTCATGACTGGTAAACTAAATTGATTACATTCATTTATCCTTTTGAAAATATTGCAAACACTGCAATAATTATTGAAGTCTTTGAATTAAATTTTAAGTCACTGAACCCATGTGCTTGCAATCTTTAAAAATAAATGAAATCATGACCGAGAAAAATAATTAAAGCCACTATACAGGGTGTCCCAGACTTTATTTTAATTTTCTTTTCAAAAAGTTATGGTTTTTTTTAATCGTTGCAGGGATATGTTAGCTATGGATTAAAACGTAACGACACCTATTTTTTTTGTTTTTCACTCCAAGCCCCCTAGGGGGGCATTTGCGACCACCCCCACCCATACGATTTTTTGCTCGCCTCATCACGAGGAATCAGCCCCCACATTATAATACTCTAAGTCTGGGACACCCTGTATATATATTTTCTTAGCGAAATCTCTACCGTAAACAATTTAAGAAGCTAATATTTAAAAAAAAAACAATTCAATTCAAAAACAGAGCGGAATTAGCGAAAAATTGCAAAGAACATTTTGTTCGTTTTTTTTTTGTTTTTTTTTTTAAATAAAAAGCCTGTGTTAATAATTATTAATTTTTTTTTAAGTAAAAATAGAAGTCGTTTTATATAACTTAAATTTCGAAAATTTGTTAATTTTTTCTAAATGACTTCAGAAATGTTTGAATGCAATAAAAAAACTTCAACTGACTTAGAATTATTTCAATATTTCAGTGATTTAAAACATGATTTCAACTGACTTCAAATGGCTTAATTGACTTTAAATTGGTTTCAACCGAATGCAATCAATGACTCTAAGGACTGCGACTTCAATCAAAGTAACTTGAGGACTTCAAAAATGATTACGAATTGAGTTTGAAGTCATAACTTCAAAATGATTGCTGAATGCAAGACTTAAGTTATGAAATCAAAAAATGATTGAACAACTTAAATAATTTTTCTGGCTTCAATTGAGTTCAATTGACTTTTGAACTCAAATTAAATTTTTTTATCTTCCACAAATTTTCCAAAAAAAAAAAAAAAAAAAACATATATAGGAAAGTTCGGGAGAAAAGGGATACCATTATTTCCTAATTTTGTTAAATTGAAGTTAATACTATTAAAAAAGCCACCGGAACCCTTCCCCGGTTTCATCAGCTACAACAGCACGTCACAGCTTTGAGGGTGAACTCACGTCCACTATTAGCGCTGTCACTTTAACACAATTGTGTTAGATGTACATTGTTTTCCAGTTTTCTCAAAAACAAATATAATTTAATTTCCCAATATAAATAATTTAGGTTTGTCATGTATAACTTGCAAGCTTCATGCTTAGAATTCTTTGGATTCCTAAAATTAAGCCCCAAATTACATGTAGAAATATAAATACAGCTTAGAAAAATAAATACAGCTTCAAAATAAAAGCACAAAAGTTGTCAAATTAATGAATTCTTATGTACCATCCCGAAATTTCACTAAAAGTAGTTGGTCACATTATGCGTATGCATAACGAGCTGATTAGGCTTATAAATTTTGCATTTTTGGTTGGTTTGAAAATAAATCAAATATTTAAGGTGGCGGAACATCAAATTTGAGGAAACATTGGGTTATATTAGCATGCACAAATCTTTTGCGTAAAAGTTCTGTCAAAAAATTGAGTATACAATTAAAATATCGAATAATATCCCATACTTTTTTGTATAATATCCAATACTACGAAATGTATCCAATATCTCCACCACTACTACCGACTTTGACAGTTCGTCGTGAACTGTTGTTTCGATTGTTAACTTTTACGAAGCAGGCAAGTTGTCAATTGACTCAAATGCCTGCGCACGTGATAGAGCAGACTTTTCATAGGTTTTCATTTTCAATGAATGCGGATAAGAAATTCCGTTGGTAAAATACCATGATACAATTATAAGGTAGGCTCATGACAGAATTATAAGGTAGGCTCAAGTTGGACTAAACGGGAAGCTGTATGTCAAAATCGGCTGGTCAATTTTTAGTTTTCTTATTGTTGTTGTTGCCTTTTTTCATTTGACGTTTAGCGTTCTGACAGCTTTGTTGTTGCAAAACTTGTTGTTTGTGCAGCCATTTAAATGTGAGCGTACCTTATAATATTATCATGGGCAGGCTCACATTTAAATGGCTGCTCAAACAACACGTTTTGCAACAACAAAGCTGTGAGAACGCTGAACGTCAAATAATAAAGGCAATAACAACAATAAGGAAAATATAATTCAACTAGCAGATTTTGACTTACAGCTTCCTTTTTACTCCAACTTGAGCCTACCTCATAATTCTGCCATGGTAAAATACAATTTCAAACACACAATTTTGCTCAACTTTTTTTCTGTTATAGCATTCACAGGTCAGGCAAACAACGTGACAGATCGCGCTAAAAATTAACGCCCAAGACTATAACAGTGTTACCAGCCTTAAAAAAAAACTTGGGTGCGTCGTTGGACACACGAGAGAGGTGAAGCTTTTTCGCAGTTTCATAGATTTGATAACTTAATGGTCTTTTTTTTTGAATAATAGCTTAAATAAAAAAAGAACTTAAACTCAAAAATTTAAAATAATATAAAGTAAATTAAAAACAAAATCTATATTCACACCAGTAAATTTCATTACATTTCACTATTATTTTATTTATTTTATAACATATTTATGATTGGTGGGTAGTGTACAGAACTCTCAAACGATGGGGTATGAGTTCGATTCCCACGGAGGATCAAGAAATATTTTTAATATATTGATATTACATTTTCTTGTTGTAATAGACGCAAGCAATAAAGAAACATCAATTTCTAAGAAAACGACTTCGAAAAAAGTGTCGTTTTTGAGATTTCACTCAAGCAAATCACAAAACGAGTCGTAAGAAACTTCGCTTCAAAAATCATTAGCTTTATGAAAAGTCTTGTTGTTTCATTCGCACAGTCCGGTTCAATTTAGAACAGAAGGTATTCTATTCTCGTAGTCTGCCGCTTACTTACCCTAGATAGGGAAGCCTCAATCATGATGATGAATTAGAATAAATCCTTATGAATTAAGCTTTGCTTCGTTGAAATTTTCCATAATCAGGAAGTTCAGTGATTTCAAAATTATAGTTCGAAACCCTCCTGAGTTGTTTGGACCCCAAGACTCCCCTTGCGCATGAACCTGGTATAGGGAATTTATGTTAGTTTGAGAAATTAAAACGTCTTTGAAATAACCATGAAACACGTTTTATACATAGTCTATACAAGGAGAGAATAATCTTTTTAATTGGAATTAATAAAATTAAATATTTATAAGAAAATCTTTTGGTATTTAAAAAAAAAACTCCTAGCATAAAACACAAAGCTAGTTTTATGTCATGCATGAGTTCAATTTGCCTTTAAATATGTTATCATAACAACTCATTACAATGTCATCGATTAACACCTTCCGTTAAAATAGAGAAAATGCAAACAGAATACAAGGAGCATTAATACCGAATCATGAGTTTAACGTCAATATTGTTAAATAGAAATTAGTATTTTATGGTCTGTTTGGTGTTTTTTCAACAACAATGTTTGATTTGAGCTTGTTGTAATAAATTCCCATAGAGCTTGATGTTGTTTGTTATTGTTGTTGTTGTTGTAGTTAAAGTTGTTGCTGTCACTCAATGTGCATATTTATCTATGCTTAATTAACACGGTTACCGCATAAGAATCCCAACAAAAATACCACCAGCAGCAACAGATACAGCAACAACAATCAAAGCCGGAAATTAAACGCAGTCAAACGTTTCAAAAAAATACTCAAACCGTGACAACAGTTTTTTGAAAATAAAAAAAAAACGGCAGAACAACACAACATGTATGTACAAAGCAGATGATTATAATGATGATGGTGATGATGATGATGATTTTATAAAAGGCTTATGCAAAGCCTAGTTGTATGATGTTATTGTTGTTGTTGTTGTTTTTCGTAATAAGTACCTTCTTCCTTTTGCTTTGTAAAACCTTCTATTTTATAACTAAATTAAAAAAAAAAACAACAACTGCGGAAAGCTGCTGGTCGAAAGGGTAATTTTTCCAAACAATAGACTCTAAACATGTTCAAAACTACGTAGTTTTTGATTACAGAGATTGTTTTGTTAGTTGGCTTCGCATTGTGTGTTGGTTGTTGTTGTTGTTGTTGTTGTTGTTGTTGTTGTTGTTGTTGTTGTTGTTGTTGTTGTTGTTGTGCCGGACATGTTAATGAAGGTGGACAATAAATATCTAGCTGCATTTAATGTGATAAAAAAATTAAAAAAAAATTATTTAAAAAACATATGCATTCTAATGAAACTTGCGTCAAAAAAGTTTTGATTGCCAGTTATTGTTACGCTCTGTTTTCTCAATTAGAAGGCGGTGGCTTTGGACGACTGCCTGTGGCAGATACTTTATGCTGCAGTTGCATTTAAACAAAATTTTTGCCACGCAGCATGAGCAGCAGCGGATATGAAAGCTCGCAACAGGAAGTTACGGAAAAAAAACATGTTGATTGTTGCCCTGTTTTAATTGTATTGTAAAACAATGTCGCTTCGTCTATAGAGCTCACCCTCACGTAAACGTTGCGAAAATTTGTAGAGCATAAATTGAACGCACCTTCGCAATTATTATCAGGAAAAACGTTTTGGCAAACTCTTTGCGGAATTCAACCTCTTCCGCTTTGTTACATTCGGCCAACTTTCTTGACTTTATGATTGCTTTGGTAGCCTCTTTTGACTTATCACTTAAAAAAAAGGAATGATTTTTATTTGGCGATCTGAATCATTTTTTTAGGAATTTTGAAGTTGTGCTGTAATGTGCTCAAATTGTGCTGTAATGTGCCGTACTGAGATGTAAAAACTCTTCTACATAATTTGTTATATTTTACCAAAATATTTCTCGCTAAAGT
Organism: Coremacera marginata; assembly: GCA_914767935.1. Classification (NCBI taxonomy): domain Eukaryota; kingdom Metazoa; phylum Arthropoda; class Insecta; order Diptera; family Sciomyzidae; genus Coremacera; species Coremacera marginata. The sequence goes on from OU612044.1 coordinate 152,088,517, forward strand.
CTATGAGAAAAGACTGTTAAGAAATTTACATAAAAACATATGTAAGTCGAAGTTTTTTAAAGATTAAAGCTTCTAATTAGAATTTTTTAAGTATGTCTACGTTAGATTACAGCACAATTCGAGCACATCACAGCACATTTTCTAAATGTCTGTTAAAATTAATGTCATAATAACTTTACATACAAAAAGTACCAACTTTTAAAACTCATATGGCACAAAACATGTAGCATATGGAGAATACATCGGGTACATCAAACGACTTGGTTTAGTAATAAATAAAAAAAGTGGGGAGCTAATTTAATACAAACGATTATTTTGTAATATGGATGAGAAAACTTAATCCTGATCCAAACTTAGCGCCAAAACAGTGCAACTCACGTATTTTAGCAGGGCTGGTAATTCGGGAAAATGTATTTATGCACTTAAAATTCACAATAATGCAGCTGTTTTAAGCTTTCAATGATATTTTTTAGCACAACTCAAGCACATCATAGCACAATTTATGAATTTCTAAATAAAGTTAATGTTGTATTAGCTTCACATTAAAATCCACATGCATGCGAATTTCCTAAAATTTCTCTACGGCTTATTGCAGCACAACATGAGCACACTACAGCACAATTTTCAAATTTGTGAAAAAGCATTTGGCATTTGAAATACATTTTTTAATGCGGCATTTGATATGACACTACGGACACAATGAAGGACATATTGTTTTAATAAATATATTTTTTTATTAACATACCACCGTTGAACTATGAGCTTGAACTTTTTTTATTTTTCGTATGCCTGCGTTTAATAGAATGGAAATAAAATAATGGAGCTTGTTCTATACGCACAAAAACTCGGACTAATTTTTTTTTCGCTGTGTATTGCAAATAAAAATATAAAGAGCAAAATCACAAGATCAGCTAATAGCACCCACTTAAAACGGCATTTTACTGTCATATGTTAAAAAATCACTAAACAAAAGAAAAAATAAAACCAACTAACGACCTACGCGACTCATTTCCAGCAAAATAGCAAACAAACAAATCAAGCAATCCAACGAGCAAAACTTTGACTTTATGATAAACAACAACCAACACATTTGATGGTGCAGCTTCACATATCTACGATGAAACACGCATGCGCACATTTGGTACAATATAAACGTTAGCTAAATCTTGTTGTTTGAAGACCGTTTAGCTCCATTGCTTGGAGCTACAATTTTAGGATCTATTAATGCGAGCGGCGCTTTAACGCCCACATGCACACACATACAAGCACACATAGTTAAATATCCATGTGTGTGTGTTTTATTTCTATGATTGCAGAACGAACGAACGAATTAGGCAAGGCAAAATAAAAGAAGATGTAGTCCAAAGATCACACTAAAGTGATAAAAATATTGCTTTCCAGTGGCAAAACGTGTTACTAAGCCAAAGAATTATGGCGAAACGTGTTTGAATTTTAAAAGAAATGGTGTGTGGGAAAATTGGAATTCAGTATCTGATCAATTGTCAGTAGTTATCATAACTGGCTTAATTGTTTTTTTTTTTTTGCTTAAAGCTATTTTCAAGTATGGATCAAAAAGAAATATATTTTTTACCATCACACAAATCCTTCAGACTTAGATGGAGGCTAATAAGTAAGGTTTTTCTTAATTTGTATATGATTCAAAACGGATATGAATCACGGCGAAAAATTACCAATTCATAGCCTTGCCAACTTTTATTTACTAGCCACTCTAGAATTTACGAAAAATCGATATATATATATTTTTTATCGATATATTTAAATTGTCGATAAAGATTATGATCGGAACAATTTTTAAGTATTTGGTTTTTGAATTTGAAGTTTAAAGATATTGCAAATATATTCATTATTTTCTAATACTCAAAACTCCAAACGCGTTTATCCCAAAACGGCATTTTGCCGGAAACATTACTCAGACAATTTTCAACCGATTCACTTGCAACTTTGAATATATCTTTAAAAATATATTGTGTATGAAAGTACGTAGGATTTTTTTTTAATATTTATATATATCAATTATATCCTACGTACTTCTATAGCAGACTTTATATATAATCGAAAAAATTCATTGCCATTTTATAATTCAAAAATTAAAGGAGCTGTTTTTCCGGCCTGGACCCTAAAAAAACGGAGACGTCATCTCAAAAATGCTGCAATTTTGAAATTAATCGCTTAAAAAAATTATTCCTCCGTCCCTGATATGTATAATAAACACCCTTTTTTGTAATCTCGATTTATTTTAGTTTTTTTGAAAAAAATTCAAAGAAAGCATATTTCTCCGGCGTCTAAAGTGGCCTAACTCCTTAATATAATTTCAATTTTTATAATTTTAATTGTGAATTCTTATGAGTTATGAATAACTTCAAAGAATTACTTTAGTCCAAAAAGTTCATTTTAGACTGTATAATTATAACAAAGCAACAAATGACAATATAACAGTACGTTCAAAAAGTCCATATGATGACATAGAGATGGCGTTACTAGATTTTTTCCATATGACTTTTATTTAGTACCAACCTTCAAACGATACGTATAAAAATTTGATAACAATCTGACTATTGATTCGTGAGTTATAGCATTTTGTGTGCAACTATTGTTATTGAAAAAATAAAAGGAAAAAAGTGAATTTCGAGTTTTGATAAAGCATTGCTTTTTGATGAAAAAAAATACAGTGGAAACCAAACAATGGCTTGATAAACATTATCCGGACTCTGCTCCATCGAGACAAATGGTAGAAAATTGGATTGCTGAATTTAAACGTGGTCGTACCAACACCAATGATGCATACCGCAATGGACGCCCAAATCAGACTGTTATTCCACAAAACATCAAAAAAATCCACAAATTGGTTACGAACGATCGCAAATTGAAGGTGCATAAGCTAGCTGACATTGAAAAGATATCAGATGGTAGTGTTTTTACCATTTTACATTAACATTTGGGTGTGCAAAAGCTCTGTGCAAAGTGGGTGCCGCTTGAGCTCACAGTCGCCCAAAAACAACAACGAATTGATGCTTCAGAGGAGTGTTTGGCGCTGTTGAACCGCAATAAAATCGAATTCTATCGTCGATATGTGACAATGGATAAAACATGGCTTCACTATTACACACTAGAATCAAAAAGACAGTCAGCTGAGTGGACAGCAGCCGGCGAACCGAATCCAAAGCGAGCAAAGACCCAACAGTCGGCTTGAGAGGTGATGGCGTCTGTATTTTGGGATGCGAAAAGAATAATATTCATCGACTATCTCCAAAAACGAACCACCATCAACAGCGACTAATATTGTGCACTTTTGGATCGATTGAAGTCTGAAATCGCCAAGAAACGGCCACATTTGCAAAAGAAAAAAGTGTCAATTCACCAAGACAATGCACTGTACCACAAATCAATGAAAACGATGGCAAAATTGAATAAATTGGACTTCGAATTGCTTACCCACCCACCGATTTTTCTCCTGATTTAGCCAACAGCGACTTTTTCCTGTTTTCAGATCTCAAGAAAATGCTTACTGGAAATGAATTCAAGTCCAATGACGAATTAATCGCTGAAACTGAGGCCTGTTTTGACGAGAAAGAGTATTTGTAATATAAAAGTGGTATCGAAAAGTTGAAAAATCGCTATACTCGTTGTATCGCTCTCGAAGGCAACTATGTTGAATAATATAATCGAGTTTTATCAAAATTTGGTTTTTTTGTTACTAATCCTACGGACTTTTTGAATGACCTGTTAGTTATATAGTTGCCCAATTCATTAAGAGGCTTGTTATGTTGATTTTATGATTTGAGAAACTGAGGTCCGGATCCTCACATCATGTTTTATTTTTTGTTGTTTATATTTTTTATTTTAAAATAGTTAAATAAATTTTGGTACAATGAAAGTAAGAAATCAATTTGACCCCTACACTGTTCCGTACTGTCCTTGAACCGTGGACCCACCGGTTGCTAGTCAGACATGCTACCATTGCACTATTGCCTTGCTTGTATGTAAGCGAACAAAATACGAACAAGTATTCAATTACAGATTAAATTTGTAATTTAAGTTACGATTGTCGTCCAATGATTTGTCTAAAATCATGTAATTGCTATTGCTTGAATAAACCTCTAGAGAAAAAAAATGCATCAATCATCACATAATTTTTTTACAATTTTTTCCAATAATTAAAATTATTATTTACAGCTTTGGATCTACAATTAGTATTTTGGTGTTTGATTATTAATATATGAATAAATATATAGTTTGCTTAAATTAGCAGAATGTTTTCTTAAATTACGACAAATGCATTTTAAAATACTGTTTAAGTAGAATTTTTTAATTAGTCTTGAAAAAATGCTAATTGATCTTTTTTAATTCTCTACTTGTAGTAACAAACATAGTGTTGGTATTCACAAAGTCTCCTAAAGTTATATGTTATAAGCAGGGCTGCTAATTTCGCTCACTTGTTGAGCAGCTAACTTGTTGATAGAGGTAGGTAGGTTGTTGATAGAGGTCTACCATAAGCATGTGAGCCCACCTTATAATTGTATCATAAGTAATATGTTTTTCTCATTTTTACTATTTTCGTTTCAATAATCGAGAACGATAATTTTTCGGTAATTTTATTGTTTTTGTCTGAAACTTTTTTGTAGATTATTGTAATAAAAAATTGGGGTTTGCATTTAAAAATCAAAGCTGACCTTGAAACTTGGGTTCAAGATTCTGTAGTAGTCATGGGCTAGTCTGAAGCATGTCCTGAAGGATTGGTCCTGGAAATAATTTCGAAAGACTAGTCCTATACTTGTCCTGAAGGAATAGTTTTTTAACTATACCTAGAACTGGTCTTGGAACTAGTAATGCAACTAGTTCTGAAACTTTGAGCAATAAAAACTAATAAGGAATGGAGCTTCAATGGCCCTCGCGGCCGTATTGAAGTATATCGGAAGTCTTTAGCGGTCTATTAAATGTTAATGCAAAAATATTTGTGTCACGCTTAATTTTATTTTACCCTTAGCTGCCACATAGAGTAATTTGTAGACTGATCAATATGCTAAAGAATACATGTGCAAAATTTGATTGGAATGTGTAAATTCATACGCACGGTGCAAAACAATTTCGTTTAAAATTAAAGTGCCACGCCTCCGTTTAATTCCGCCCAATTTTCTAGACAACTAGCTGTTCATTATTCCAAAGAATATGGAAATTTAGAAGAAGTCGGACAAGCGATATAGAAAGAGTTCGATTTAAATTAAAGTGGCACGCTCCTGTTTAATTTTGCCCACTGTTCTTAGACTAATCCCTGCTCATTGTTCCAAAGAATATATGTGCAAAATTTGGTTGAAGTCAGAAAAATGGTATAGAAAGAGTTTGATAAGAATTAAATTGATACGCCCCTTGTCCAATCCCACCCACTTTCATAGGCTGAAATCTTCTCATTATACTAAAGAACATATGTGTGAAATTCGGTTGAAATCGGTGAAACGGTGTGGATGAAAATGGAATAAAAATAAAGTGCCACGTCTCCTGTCTACTAGCGCCCACTTTTATAAGCTACAGACTGATCCTTATGCAAAATAATATGTGTGCAAAATTTGGTTTAAGTTGGACAAACGGAGTGAAGGGAGTTCAATTGGGATTAAATTGACACGCCCTTTGTCTAATTCCATATAATTTTGTAGGCATTATACTTAAGAATATATGTAAGAAATTGGGTACAGATTTGACCAAAGGTGTAGATTGAGCTAGTTTAAGTGCCACTTCCCCTGTCTAGTACCGCCCAATTTTATAAACTTAAGATTATCCAAATTGCTATGGATTATATGTGCAAAATTTGGTTGAAGTCAGACACACGGTGTAGTAGAAGTTCGATTGAAAGTAAAATGCCATACCCACTTTTCTAGTCTAAAGACTCCACATTTTACCGAAGAATAAATGTATGGATTAGATAAATCATGTGGGCGGAGTTTGGATACACACAGACACGATGTCATTCAGTTTTATATACTTACGAAAGTTTTTCTATTTTGATTTTCATACGATTTTGCCAAATATCATAGAAATGTTTCATGTCATATACCAAAACTTATGTGCATAATTTCAAGACATTTCTTTAATTTTTGCAGATTTTTAAGAGATTTTACGTTTGAAATAAAGCCACTTTGTATATCAATATCATAGTGATGATCTATCATAATTTACCATCTCAGCCCTTGAAAGGACTTTGACCGAACTTCTTATGATCAATTATGTAGTGAAATGTTTGCACATAAATGATCGAGAACTGGCCCTCCAAGCTTAGTGACAACTCCGAACGACTTACTTTCTCAAGAAGCTGTACATGAAAGTTTTTACTCTCTAAGGTTTGGGCTCAACAAAAAAATTAATTCAATTGAAAAAAACATTCTGTCAGATGGGATACGAACCTGTGCTCCTTCGCACACAAGCCACGCACTTTAACTAGTATGCAACGGCCGCACTTCAGGTAGTTATGCTGATCAGAAATATATATAGACTCAGAGAGCGTTACCTACGCTAAGACTTACCCAATAGGGGCTTTCGCATGGTCCAACAAATTGGACCAACATGGCATGTTGGATGACAAGTAGTACCGTGTGTAAGCTAAAGCGACAGTCGGTCCAACATGTTGGATGAAAATCAAAAATTTTTGATTTTTCTGGCGATCGTCCAACAAATTGGACCATGCGAAAGCCCGTTGATCCAACTCGCTGCATTTTTTCATTCTGTTTTAGTCGTCGCACGGTGATCATCTCACCGTTTATTCCAAACACTGAATTTTGGATAGAATTTATTAAATTTTGTAAAAGTTTTCCTGTAATATAGAAAGAAAAAATTGAAGCAACAAACGAAAATAAAGTAAAAATATCTTTTTATTTCCGCCGAAGTGCTCTGCTTGAGAGCTTGCAAATGATGATGTTGATTCACAAGTTGGAAAGTTCGAACGCTCAATCAAATTTTTCCATCCAACTTATCGTTCAACATGTCATCCAATATGTTGGACCATGCGAAAGCCCCCAATGAAGCTTGTGTTGAGTACTACTACACAAATCTATATAAGTATATTAGCGTGGTCCTTATTCCTAAGGAAAATATTTTTTTTTCTTTTAATATCACGGGACAACAAATTTTTTGAAAATATACCATAAGAAACTAATACATTTTTTATTTTTTAAATAATATTTAGGGGCGGCCGTGGCGTAGTGGGTAGAGTGTGTGGCCCATATGACAGAGAACCTTGGTTCGATTCCCACCTGACACAGAAAGTTTTTTCAATTGAATTAATTTTTCTGTTCGGCCGTCACCTCTTTGCAGACAATGGCAAACCTCAGAGAGTAAAAACTGCCATGAAAAGCTTCCTCAGGACATAAGCCGTTCGGAGTCGGCATAAAGCTTGTAGGTCCAGTTCTCGATCATTTGTGTTCAAACATTTCACAACACGCACAAACACAAAAGTGCTGAAATGGCCATTTATTTTTTTTTTATACGAGTATAGGAACTCACAGAATATAAGTGAATCAAATTTTTTTTGTTGAGTACGAGTAGGAGAGATCCACAGAATATAGTTAAAGGAATAAAATGTCAATCACTTCCAATATTGTCGTTCTACTTTTTCCTTGATCTGCAGCTGCTTATTCTCAAATTTTATACGTTAACTTGCGTGTGTTTTTTAGGAATGTTTATTGTTGCACTGAAAAAACTTATCAGAGGGATTGTAGGTTTTTTTTTAATAGTACAGTATTTACTATATAATATAGACCTACTTTGTTTTAATATGAAATTTTCAACAGTGTATAACGAGGACGTTTGACGGTCGTTGTCCACAAGTATGGCTTTTATTAGCAAACTCCAAACCTTACATTTTTATTTATATGTCTCATGCTGCAGCTATTTTGTCTGCATTAAACGAACCTGCAGGAATTTTTGTTGCTTACTTATTCGTTGTTTTGCTTGCGCCTACGTATTACCAATGATTGTCATTCTTGTTATTGGTGTTGTTTTATACGTTATTCCAGATCTTTTTAATGCTTCAGCAAAGGAAAAAATTTACCATATGCGGAATGACACGCATACGCGCGGGCGTAACAGTCATCATTTATTTGCAAATAGTTGGCGAAATAGATTGATAGAAGGCGGCCCTTGTTTTTTGTTAACATTATATTGACTTTCTTTTAGTATTATTTGATTGGCGAAAAGTTACAATTTAAATGTATATATTTTCCTTCATATAATTTACAACATTAAAAAAAAAACAGTCCTGACATTCTCATCACAAACACTGAGTCTCCCATAAGAGTCTTATAGGCATGCTTGTCATGAAAAAGAAAAAACAGTTTGAGCAATACATTAACAAGTCAACAAAATTTTTGTTGCCATGAGTCACAATTGGAGGACGCCCAGAGGATTTGTACTTTATTTAACTCGACTTCCTTTTTTGACTTATTTATTTATGTAGAAAAGAATATAATATTCTCTATTTATTAGCACTTGCATACTAGTTTTTTATGATTTCTTCAAATGTTTACAACTGAGTTTTGTAGGTACAAGAATCTTAAATTTACTCAACTTGATTGAAGGAGCTAGCTGCAGGAGTAACTTTTAAAATTAACAGCAACATGCTACTTTTATTCCTTGATTAACCAAAAACCTTTTTGGAATGGGAAAATATTTGCTATGCTACTTTAAGTCAACAAAAATCAAAGATAGTAATATTATAATGCTAGTAAAATTGTTGGCTATGTGACTACCATTAATATCTGACCTTTGATTCGGTTGTCTGATTTTGACGAATCGTCTTTGCCTTGTAATTTTTTTTCACTTTTTGTCTACACTCTTGTGCGTATATTATATCTAAGTTTCGGTTTCGGGTTAAATTTTAGTTTCAATCGGCCACTAGATATAAGTTAAGGAGTTTTACCAAAATTTTGTTCAGTAATTTGCTTGGGTCAATCTGATAACAGTGAGTCAATCCAAGTGCAGTGCTCGGATTTTGTTGATTTGTCAACTTTTTTCTGCTCTTACATAGACATTTTCTGATAATTCAAAAACACCTTTCATAATCTGCAGGTACCGGAACCAAAAATGTTTAGGACATTTTTAGTCTTTTTTAGTCATTTCTGTATTTTAGGACATTTTCCATATTTTTAAGTCATATTTTTGAGTAATTCATATGGATTTATATATATATTAAGGCATTTTTTTATCATTTTTAGGAATTCTAGGAATTTTGAGAATTTTATTAAGGCCTTTTTTATCATTTTTAGGGATTCTAGGAATTTTGAGGGACAATAAAAAAGTCGTTGATTCTTTTGAAAGCCTTCAAGCCAAATCAGTTGAAGAAGCTTAAGCATTGCTTTTCAACATTGAAATAAAGAGTATGATTTCAAAATTTTTTAAAAGAAACGTAATATTCAATCCATACCACGAGCAGTAGAACTTTGAAGAATAAAATCATTGACTTCAGAAAATAGAGTAGATATGATTAAAATATTAATCGATATAATTTCAATCAAAAAATAATTTCTTTAATATGATCGAAAAATTGCCCATCAATGATTTGTTTTTATTTCTGATCTGAAAAATATCGATCAAAAAAGGCCTTTATTTCTGATCGAAAATATAACGATCACAAAACTATTTTTATTTCTGATCGAAAAAATAACGATTACAAAATAACCTTTATTTCTGATCGAAAATATAGTGATCAACTAATTCTGATTCGAAAAAATAATTGTTATATTTGATTGAAAAAAAATTTGATTGATCGTCTGGTCCCACTTATAAATAAATATATTTTGCAATCGAATAAGCGAATATCACACCAACACAATTCAAAAAACAAAATCAGCTGTTCAATTAGAAGATATTTTTTAAAACTAAAGGTTGAGCTAGTGGCGGCCGTGGCGCAGTGGGTAGAGTGTGTGGTACATACACGAGAGAATCCTGGTTCGATTCCCAGCTGACACCAGGCCCGTAGACAAGGGGGGAGTTTTAGGTGTTCAACCCCCTCCCCCCGTTAGGGTCCAGAAAGTATAAAGAAATAACACAAATGAGACTATTAAATTAAGAATGTAATTTTTTTTTAGATAAACTGTGATAATGATGTTAATTTTCTTGAAAACTTTGCTTAATTATTGAAAAATTTTTTTGGCCAAGTGAATGATTAATTTTGCTTATAAGAGTCATAATCATTATATTGGAATTGTATACATATTAAAAATCAGTTTCAATGCTCAAAAATTCCCTGTCATCCAGTAAAATATATATATGAAATTATGCCTAAAACGAGTATAATTTAGTAAATTGAAGAAAATTAGCTTGACATTTTTTATGCCATATCTACCCAGCAAATCATAGTTGACGACTATGTTGAAATTCCGACTAATTCGTAACTATTCGAGTAAAATTTCCTTTTTTTCGAACTGTCTGAACGAAATCGTAACTTTTTTGTAACATTTTCGTTAGGACTCGTTACGAAATCGTTACGATATTTCGTTACGAAGTCGTGTCAACCCCTTCATACGATTTTCAATACGATTTCGCAATATTTTTAACGAAATCGTAACAAACAATTCGCAATCTTTCCGATTTCGTAATCCGATTTCGTTACGAAATCGTAAGGAATATCGTGTGAAGCGGTTGACACTACTTCGTAACGAAATGTCGTAACGATTTCGTAACGAGTCTTAACGAAAACGTTACGAAGAAGTTACGATTTCGTTCAGACAGTTCAAAAGAAAGGAAAGTTTGCATTTCAATATGTTTTACAAACAGTCGCATAACAAAACTCTTGATAAATTCGTATAAAAAGTGAAACTGTTCCGATATTGGCAGACAGCTCGATATAGTTATGAATTCGTCGGAATTTCGACAAAGTCGTCAACTATGGTTTGCTGGGTAAGCTTATTAGACCCAAAATTTTTGAAAAAGCATTCATTTGAATAGGTTTTTTTCATTTTTAAAAGAATAAAGTGACATGAACCACAAAATTTAACACATTATGGGGTATTCCACGCAAAGCGAATGACTAAAAAGTTTGACTATTTTATTTTGTTGTTTTCTTGGTATATAAGACATCTAAAATTTCCAACTTGGCACAAAAATTTAGCCTTGTGCAAAGCATTTTCCAAATAACAGGTTTCGGAAAATCACGTTAAATCTAAATATGATTTTTTTCGCAAAAAAAATTCTCAATAGAAAAAGTTTTTGTAAAATTTTTTATACAGTCCAATTCTATAGTTATTTGACGATTTTTTAATCATGTTACCAAATTTTCATAAAAAAAAATTAACAATTACAGTTTTTTAAGCTTTTTTATTTAAGTTTTTTTTTGTTAATTTAAGTTTTTTAAAAATAATTTTATTATATTAAAAAATTACAAAACAATTTGGAAGTTCAAAAAATTTTGTTTTTAGTATTTTCAATTTGCAAATAATTTAAATATAAATCCACGACCGATTAAATTCATAAAAATTTATCTAGCTTAGTAATTATTTTAATATTAACATGAACTTATTTTTATGTGATATATTATATAATAAATTGGGTATAGGATACTGGTGCTGAGCAAAAACTAGTTTGCGAATTACGGTTTTTGAAAAATAGTCTGATATTTAAATATGACTTTATCGGAGTCGATTCCTCTGCTCAAAAAATTAATTTAAAAAAAATATATATATAGTAATTGTTATTGGAATAGAATCATGAGAAATGAAACTGTTAAATTTTTAAAGATCTTAAAATATATTCTTTTTAATTTATTTAAATTGTCGAAATCGTTTTCAAGAACCGTAAATATTTTAGCCCTTAACGATAACTCGAACTAGGGTTCACACAGGTTCAAATAGTTGTACACAAGCTGGGGATCAATAAAAGCGTAAGATAGCCAAAAAGAAACCAAATCTAAAGACTAAAATTTGTTTTTCTCCCGCTTACCAGCTTCACCAGCTGAACTTATTACAAAATGTTTGCATTTTTCATAGCTGATTTTAATTTTGATTTTAATAAACTTCAAGAAATCTAATCTATTTTTACCGTTCACATTAATATTGTTGAATTAGTAAAATTTTGTCCCACACATTTTGAGTTTTTATGCTAATTTTCGGAATAATACTTTTTTAGAGAAATTCAAAGTTCTCAATTTGGACCATTTTTCAACATACCATAGGCAAAAATCAAAAAAGTTAGTACTTAAAACTGAATTGTTAAAAAAAAAAATTCATCTCTCTTATGGTCATTTAAAAACAGGCATATTCACAAATACTCTTAAAAGAAAACGGATTTGCTTAAAAATTTTCATATCCTTGCTTTCCGTTATTACTGGTATCTACTTATTTTTTATCAAAACCTCCCCCCCCTAAGGTAAATCCTGGCTACGAGCCTGCCTGACACAGAAAGTTTTTTCAATTGAATTAATTTTTCTGTTCGGCCGTCACCTTTTTGCAGACAATGGCAAGCTTCAGAGTATAAACATAGAACAAAATCCGCTCGGAGTCGGCATAAAACATGTAGGTGCAGTTTTCGATCATTTGTCAAGCATTCTCAAGCATTTCACTACACACACAACACTATTGATCATAAGAAGCTCGGTCAAAGTCCTTTCAAGGGCTGAAATGGCCATTTCGTTTTTTTTTTATAGCAAGAAATCCATTATTTTTACAGGAAATTAAAGACTTTATTTAGCAAAGTCAGAATGGATCAATTTAGTTCATGTATGTACCGTTTTGTTTGTGCATTATGTGCATTGTGCATTATGCCTCTTTCATAGAAACTTTCGTTTTTATTAGCAAAAACTAGAACAGTCGATTTTCACAAGCTTTTCTTGAGGCGAATGTTTTGCCAGCTAAATCATCCGCAATAGACAGGAACAGGTAATAATCATTTGGATTGTGGATACATGAGATCCTCCCAACCAAGCTCCCGGAGGAGCTCTCTCCTTATGACCTAAGCTGGCAGCTTCTAGGCGATTGCTTCCTTCAGACGGTTAAATTGTTGATTGCACAGGTCCGAATTAAGAGTTTGGCCGTAGAAGAGCATATCTTAGTAGATAATTCCGTGGCAATCCCACCAAGCACACAGCAAATCCTTTCTGACCTGCAATACTAGCTCCGCCACGGTGTGCACTGCTTACCGCGATTCGACCACGATCGGTTTCGCTTAACGTTGTTGTAAGTGAACCATTTTTCATGAGAAGTCACCATCCGCTCGACTTTGTTGCAATTCAGCAGCGATTTGCAGATAGAAGTTTGGTCCATAAGGTTTTTTTTGCGTTTACTCGTGTGGCAGCCATACATCGAGCTTCTTTTTGTATCTAGCCTTATTCAAGTGGCTCCAAAATTTTTTGTGCAATGTTTAGCTCCTGGGCAATCGAAACAGTGTTTACATGACGATTGGACTCGACGATTTCAATGATTTTATCGACATTTAAGACAATTAGTTTTTCAAAGCGTGGTGCATCTTTGACATAAAAACTACCGACGAAACCAAAATTGAGTGTCGTGATTGGCTGTTACAGCATCAGAACCATAAACATTATTCACATTTTTAGCCCCCGGGCTTGCGTTTTTGTATTTATCGAAGAAAACTGTAAAATATGGCGTGTTATCTCTTTGCTAGTGCCCATCTATGACGTTCGCTCTAACAAAACTGAGTCAAGCAATCACAAAATCGTTAGAGAAGTTTTTTATGTACGAAATCTTAGAGTTCTAACGCCATGTAGCTTAACTCGATTACACTTACACAACGTTAGATACAGATTACTTTAGCCATCTATTGGAAGAATAATGATACGTCTGATATAACCGTAAATCATATTTTCATATATTCGTCTAAGTTTATACAAATTGCTCAAGGGCATCGTCAAATGTGTGTTTAAACTGTGTACAGTTTTTGTGACACTGCAAAAATGCCCCCCTATGTTAATTCAAAAAGGCAGTTATTTAATGTTTATTATAACACATATTGTAGCAATACAAATAATAATAAAAAAAAATCCCCAACAACAACAACAACAACAACAACAACAACAACAACAACAACAACAACAAAAACAACAATGTGCAAAAAAAAACTTCACCAAAATTCGGTATCTTTTGTCTCAATTATGGCAATTAACAAGGTTTACACTTTTTCTACCTTCCACAGCTGGTAATTGATAGATGCTCTTCCTCTTCGGCACCCTTTTCTCATACTTTTCAACTAAAGTATATCTGTGTCTACCTGTAGCTAAGCAAGGTGTTGATAACATCTTTGAACTCTTAGAACTGCCGCTAGCAATAACACAGCAAAGAGAAAAACAACAACAACTAATTATTGCCACTGCGTTTTGGCGGCTTCTTTCCAAAGTTATGGCAAGCGAAAAAGAAATAAACCAAAATATGTTTTGAGATTTTCTGTGTTTCTACTTGAGCATTTTAATAAAACTGGTGCTGGAACTGATATTTTCGTGTTGTCCCAAGATGAAAGTCAAAATGATTGGCAGGCTGCAGCTTTAGCGCAATGTTGTTGTTGTTAGCGTTTGTAATTATATACAATTAAGTTAATGTTGCGACGTTTGTGCAAATCTGTGCAATGCGCTGACATAATATTTGGGGGAAGAAAAACAGAAGATATTAGTCAGATTGTTTCACGACTTTTGATGTCTACTGTTTTGAACTTATGTTTTCAAAAAGAATAGATACGTCATAATTGATGTTTTTGTTTGTAGGTAAAAATAAGTGGGTGTTAGCGACTTTTTGTTTGGTTGAATGCATTTGAACTAAAATGACTTTTCTTAATACACTCAAACTAAGAGTTTTTGCTTAAAATAAATACATTAAAAATTATAAAATAAACTGGTTAACACATATTCTTGTATTTCATAAAATCTTTAATCGAGATATTAGGTATTGCACAATATTTTGAGTTTAGGTAAATTTATTAAATTGCGACATGATCTATTCCAGCCTTGCCAGTGTTTGAAACCATCACGATCAAATATTCTCTTGGCGCATTCGACATCGTCATCAATATTGTCATCCGTAAAATCTGAAATTTATCAAAATAAAATCTTGATATTAACAAAAAATACAATTAAAAAACTCGGGCAATGTTATGTGCCTCTTAAAAAAAAAAAAAAAAAAACAACGACAATTCTATGTGTTTCGCTTTTCAATTTAGTTCTCAATTTTGTACATTATTTTAAAATTGCTTCTTTTTTAATTACTTTTTACAAGTTTTTATTACATTTTTACCATTATTTTTCACTTTTAGTTTTTACTTAGTTTTCTCATTAGAAACTTTACTTTTCACTTCATACCATTGTCAGATTATTAAACAAATATTGGAAAAATTGCCCCAGGGCCTTGTGAATTTGTGTGTCTTTACATATCGGAAGCAAAAGAGAAATTTGAAACAAAATCAGGAAAACTCATGGAACTCATAGAAAAAAAAAAATAAATAGTTATTAAATAATTACTTATTACCTAAAGAGGTACGATTTATCTCTGATTTTATCATACTTCAATTTGTCAAAACTTCACTTTCATTGGAAAGGATTGATACATTTTTCAAACTACCATCTGCTACGGAACCTCACAAGCGTTTTTTTTTTATTTTCAGATTTGAGAATGATCGTTCATCTACATAATTGGTGGCAAACATGCAAAAATACATAAATACAGAGATTTGTAAAAGTCGTACAAAGATTGTCATTGAACAACTTTCTGTACCTCGATTTATGATTCAAATTGTTGAAAGTGAGGAACTTTGTGGCGAATTCACATACGCCTTTATAGGCGAATTCAGTTTCAATTTCATTGGTTCAGTTTCATTGAGATCTTTTGGATATATTGTAACGGTTTTTTACACAAAAGTCGGAAATATTTTCATCAATCATTGAATTAATGTCATTGGACATTGGTTAAAAAAACAATATATGTGTGTGGCCGCAACGCACGGTTAAGTGAAACTACTACCCAATAAATGAATTTCTGACATTGTAAATTGATTTTATTAACATTGCTTTTCGGCCTAGGCTAATATACACGGAAACTTTTGTGTAAGTAGAAAAAAAAAATTAAATCTTATTAACTTTTAAACTTCGAAAACAAACAACAAACAAAATAATTAAAATAATATGAGAAGAATCATTTCGTCATTCAATATGTCCGTAGGATAAGTAAGAAAATAACAAAATTTTGATAAAACTCGATTATATTATTCAACATACATAGTTGCCTTCGAGAGCAATACAACGAGTATAGCGATTTTTCAACTTTTCGATATCACTATAAACCACGATTTCTCTTTCTCGTAAAAATAGATCTCAGTTTCAGCGATTACTTTATCATTGGACTTGAATTTCTTTCCAGCAAGCATTCTCTTGAGATCTGAAAACAGGAAAAGTCCCTGGGGGCTAAATCTGGAGAATACGGTGGGTGGATAAGCAAATCGAAGCCCAATTCATTCAATTTTGCCATCGTTTTCATCGATTTGTGACACAGTGCATTGTCTTGGTGAAACAACACTTTTTTCTTTTGCAAATGTGGCCGTTTCTTGGCGATTTCAGACTTCAATCGATCCAAATGTGCACAGTAATAGTCGCTGTTGATTGATGAAGCTGTTGGGTCTTTGCTCGCTTTGGATTCGGTTCCTCGATTGCTGTCCACTCAGCTGACTGTCTTTTTGATTTTGGTGTGTAATAGTGAAGCCATGTTTTATCCATTGTCACATATCGACGATAGAATTCGATTTTATTGCGGCTTAACAGCGCCAAACACTCCTCTGAAGCATCAATTCGTTGTTGTTTTTGGTCGACTGTGAGCTCACGCGGCACCCACTTTGCACAGAGCTTTCGCATACCCAAATGTTCGTATAAAATGGTAAAAACACTACCATCTGATATCTTTACAATGTCAGCTAGCTCGTGCACCTTCAATTTGTGATCGTTCGTAACCAATTTGTGGATTTTTTTGATGTTTTGTGGAATAACAGTCTGATTTGGGCGTCCATTGCGGTATGCATCATTGGTGTTGGTACGACCACGTTTAAATTCAGCAATCCACTTTTCTACCATTTGTCTCGATGGAGCAGAGTCCGGATAATGTTTATCAAGCCATTGTTTGGTTTCCACTGTATTTTTTTTCATCAAAAAGCAATGCTTTATCAAAACTCGAAATTCACTTTTTTCCTTTTATTTTTTCAATAACAATAGTTGCACACAAAATGCTATAACTCACGAATCAATTGTCAGATTGTTATCAAATTTTTATACGTATCGTTTGAAGGTTGGTACTAAATAAAAGTCATATGGAAAAAATCTAGTAACGCCATCTCTATGTCATCATATGGACTTTTTGAACGTACTGTTATTTTAAATTAATTTTTCTGAATTTTATTTGGTATTTTCTGAATTTCAAATGGAGTTTTTGAATTTCAATTGATCTTTTCTGAATTTTAAATGGAATTTCAATCCATCTTTTCTGTATTTCAAGTAGAATAATTTCTGAATTTCAATTTATCTTTTATGAATTGCAATTGATCTTATCTGAATATCAAATGGAATTTCTCAATTTTAATTGATGTTGTTCGAATTTAAAATGGAGCTCTGAATTTCAATTGATCTTTTCTGACTTTCAAAGGAAATTTCTGAATTTCAAATAGCATTTTCTGAATTACAAATGGAAATGGTGGGGACGGTGATGCGACCCAGCTTTCAAATTTCCAAATTTCAATTGAATAATATTTAAAAAAAGTTTCAATAATTTTAATAAAAATTCATAGGGCCACCGAATATTTTCAGCATCAGGTCCTCAGAGCCTCAGGGCAAAGTATTAATCCGTCACTTCTTCATTCTTAAACTTTATTTAATACCACAAAGCGTACTGCGTAAGGGGGGTATACTAACTTTGTTATTCCGTTTGTAACGCCAAGAAGGAGGCGTGGCAGGTATAGAAATATATATATATATATTTTTGATCAGCATTACCATCTGAGTCAATTTCCGTGTGTCCGTTCGTCTGTCCGTCTGTCGACATGACTACAGCCGTAATTTTAAACTATCGCGATGAAATTCAAAATACAAGTTTATTTTTAAAAAAGGAAGATCAAGTTCGAAAATTAACCAAATTGGATGAAAACCACGCCCATACAAATTGACTTTATTTTAACCGTAAAATATCTTTAAAATTTGGCACTTAAGCTTTGATCTTCAATTTAAATCCTGACTATGAAATTTTAAAAAATCGGATGAAAACCACGCCCATTTCCCATACAAAGTGCCTTTATTTTAAACGTAAAATCTCTTAAAAATCCACAAAAATAAAAGAAATGTCTTGAAATTTTGCACGCTAGCTTTGATATATAATATGAACTACCTCTAAGATATTTGGCAAAATCGGATGAACACCACGCCTACCTCCCATACAAAGTGACGTCATCAAAATAGGAAAACTTTCGTAAATATATAAAACTGAATGTCATCGTGTATGTCGTGGCTAAAGTCTTCGAATATACTTCAATATGGCCGCGGGGGGAGGGGGGAGGGGGGAGTATATTCTTTAGGCGCGTTGAGCACTTTATGGTAGAGAGCAAAACTATTGATTCGCGATATCATCACGCTATCATCCGAAATTAACAGCTAAATAATTTCTGATGCATTGTACAGCATTGCTTATGCCGTGGTTATGCTAGGCAAACATGTTTTGTAAGCTATTTTTATTTATTACCGAGGCGATTACAAACCGATTACCGAACCAATTACCGAATCGATTACCAACTGATTAACGAAGCGATTATCAACCGATTACCGAAGCGATTACTAACCGATTACTAATTACCGAAGCGATTACCAACCGATTACCAAAGCGATTACCAACCCATTACCGACGCAATAACCAACCGATTACCAAAGCGATTACCAATTACCAAAGCAATTACCAACCGATTACAGAGCCAATTACCGATAATATTAATATATTATATATAAATATTAAAAAAATAGCAATTTATACATTCAATAACGCATAAATTTATAAAAAGAGATAAAAGAGTAAAACGTGTCTGATTTGCCGACTCTAGCTCCTTTGAAATTCGTAACAGCTTTGTTATTTTATAGCTTTCAGTTTTCACTTCAGTCGGCAGTCCCCCCACTGCATACTTATTTTTTTTTTTTGTCTTTTACATTTTGCTTTATACTTTATGCTTTTTGCTTTATACCTTTCACTTAATGTTTTATACTTTAAGCTTTATGCTTAATTCTTTTTTTTTTGTAATTGATTGTGACATTTTTGATAAGTCTTATGTTATGTGTTTTTAACTCTAATAATTTTTCAATTATTAAGACTTATATTTTTCTAGCCCTAGATCGTCTTTGCTGTTTTAATTTTTACTTTTAATCGTTTTTTTTTTTTTATTACATTTAGCTTTTATATTTTACTTTTGATTTTTAACTTTTAATTTTTTCCATATTTTATTTTTTCCTTTATACTCTTTACTTTTGAGTGGCGATCGTGGCATACTGGTTGAGGTGCGTGACTTTTATGCGATAGACTCCAGGTTCAAATCCCATCTGACACAGAATTGATTTTCAATTGAATTAATTTTTCTGTTGGGCCGTCACCTCTCTGCAGACCTCAGAGAGTAAAAACTGCCATGAAAAGCTTCTTGAAAACATTTCACAACAAACACAACACAATTGATTATAAGAAGCTTGGTCAAGTCCTTTCAAGGGCTGAAATGGCCATTTAATTTTTTTTTTTTAAATTTTACTTTTTCTTGCATACTTGTTATTTTTATTAGTTTTTATTTTTTTTACTTAAAATTGTTACCTACTTTGAACTCTTTCTTTCTACTTTTGAATTTATACTCTTTACTTTTATTTCACTTTTTGTTTGACTTTTGATTTTTGTAATGTTATTTTTTCTGCATACTTTTGATATATTTTTTTTGTTTTATTTTTTGCTTTTAATTGTTATTTTATTGAATTACTTGTTACGTACCACTACATTTCCTCATGCACAGTCCTGCTTCACGATCTCGACCACACCATTCTTTGCTACTGATTTGAAACAGTCCATAGTTGCTGCTGCCATTCCGTTTTGGTGTCACTTTACTCGTATCTAAATTGCTCTCATGCTCTATCATGCAGATCCCTTGAAAAAATATTTGAAGTAAACTCAAAATATTTACTAAAACATGACATATTTAACTATTAAATTCTTATTGTTAAATCCTTACAACTTGAGAGTAATGATCCATTGAATGAATATTCTTGAAGTAACTTTTTCGCAAGCTCACAACGCATGAATTTTTTAGCCCCCACTGGCGCACTACCAAACATTAAGAAGAAAAGTAAACTGCATGCCAGCAGTATATCACCTAATATCGAGCACTTCATCGTGGCGACTAAACAACCATTCGTGTAGCTGTAATAAAAATGATCTTCAGTTATTGGTAGAACGCAGTAAGAAGTTATCTGATTGTAAAGAACTCGATTAAATATTTGAACTGGGTAACATCTGTGAAGACCTTGCTCTTCCTGTATGTCTTGGAAACGTACTCAATTTTTCTTTTTTGCTATCATATTCAGATAACTGTTGGTTAAATGCCATCGGACCCTTTAATGAAAAAGTCGCTACTATCTGTATTGTTTACAAATACGTGCATTTTTCTGTGTATTGAACCTTATCAGCTATAAACGGCAGGTTTGGGATTTTTTGACGCTACATGAAAGAGTTCTAAAGAGTGCTGTTATTAAGTTAATAATTTGCGCAGATGTTTTTGCTTTCATTCAACGTTCTGCAATTGTTATTCTATTTTTAAACGGTTTTTAGTTTTTATCTCATTACTGGAAACTCTTATTTTATTTGCAGTGTAAGCGGTTCCCAACTAAATTATATTTTAACTATTGTTTACTTACTGTAAAAACTGTTAAAACTGTTTTGTACTTGAAGCAACTTCATATTTTTGGGATAATTTTTTTGGCCAATCCAAAACATACACTTTTAATACGTCCTGCTGGGTACAATATTTTTTCTCGGTGCCTATCTATATTATTATTATTGCACCTTGTTACACAACCTTTAAAATTTACGAAAAAATTTTTGTATTTGTTTTTTTTTTACACTAGCTGAAATATCCGTTGTTATTCCGAAGCTTATAAAAATAATTTTTATCATTCAGTCCTCGTTTCCAAGTTTTGAATAAACCAAAATAATGAACAAAGTTGCATGCGAGATTGTAAATTTCAGAGTTTGAGTAACATCGCCCCGATTTTCTTGAAAATCATTATAGATAATTTTATGCTTTTTATGACTGTTCAAAGTTATGAAAGATCTAAGTAGGCATGACGATGGAGGGGGAAGGGGGGGGGGGGGGAAGGTAAATTATTAAAGAAGAATTAATTTACATAAGAGTAAAACGAATTTTTAACCTCAAGGGTTTCATGCATTTTTGAAAAATCTTCATCTTAGTAAAAAAATATTTTCTGCATCTTTAGTTTTTTCTGCGACATAACTTTTGAATCTGCCCGAGGGCTTATTGGCAGGGTGATTTTTTTTTTGATAAATCTGAAATCGGGAAACTTTGATCCTCTTAATTAAACCTTAATTAACAACCTATCAAGAGTTCTCTACGATAACATGTATGCGCTAGAAAATATTCAGGTTTAAAGTTCACCGAAACTGGTCAGTCGCTAATATCTCCACTCCTCTTTGTCAGACAGAGAATATGCTTAAAACAAAACTGTAGATCAGATAGCTCTCTTCAAAAATGTTGTATCGTAACAGTTTTATTGTAAAATCAACAGTTTATACGCTATGAGACGCTATATTTCGTACTATGAGTAGATTGTTTTAACTTTAATTATATGCAGGAATTATATGAAATATGTATGGAAAGTGGCAGCCGTGGTGTAGTGGGTAGAGTGTGTGGCTCATAGGCTAGAGAATCCAGGTTCGAATCCCCCATCTGACAGAGAACTTTTTTTTCAATTGAATTAATTTTTCTGTTCGGCCGTCACCTCTCTGCAGACAATGGCAAACCTCAGAGAGTAAAAACTGAAAAGCTTCTTGAGAACATTAGCCGTTCGGAGTTGGCATAAAACTTGTAGCTTCAGTTCTCGATTATTTGTGTTCAAACATTTCACAACACACACAACACAATTGATCATAAGAAGCTCGGTCAAAATCCTTTCAAGGGTTGAAATGGCCATTTTCGTTTCCTTCATTCCTTGTATGCAGGAATTTTGCAAAATTTTAATATTATTCTTCAAACAAACACAAGGTCCAGACAAGCAAATAACAAAAGAAAAAAATTAAAATTTCGCGGGTAGGCCATCGGCTTTCACGGTTTTGTTGTCTTTAGGTCGAGCTATGACTTTCAAGCTTTAATTTTAGTCTTGCAGCCGAGCCTCAACGCTGTCATTCGTAATTGGAGATTCCGAGATATTATTTTTTTTTTCACGGAATTGTTGTCAGCATTGCCATTCAGAAGCCTATAGAAGTGTCTCATCCATAACGTCAATTATTTCTTTGCAGGGAGAGGCCCCGGACTTAAAACCATCGGCCAGGAGTTTTGTTATCGCGAAAAATTTTATAATAGAGCGGAAAATATGTGTTCACTGCGGGCATATATTATCGATCGGAGAAGTGCGTTCTTGAAGGATACGTGTGTGTTGAATGGCGATTACAGCTAGTGTCGACTAACTTTTTTTGTGTAGTGTTGCGCGTTCTTGGCTTCTTACAGACATGTTCTCGATAATGATCCGAGTTTACGTTGGACCTCTTATCGTCTGTTCCTTCTGTTCAAAATTTAACCGAACTGTGCGAATGAAACAACAGCAGTTGTCATAAAGCCAATGTTTTTTTTCATGGCTGGCAGCACTGTTAAAGATTGGGCGTTAATTTTTAGCGCGATCTGCTACGTAGTTTCTTTCTTATCGCTTTGTAAACAAATTCACCTCGAGTCTGACCTGCGAATTTCACAATGGAAAAAGGTTGAGCAAAAAATGTGTGTTTGAAATTGTGTCTTACCAACAGAATTTCTTATCCAGATGCATTGAAAATTTTGCAGAAAACCTATGGGGAGTCTGCTCTATCACTTAGCCAGGTATTTGAGTGGTACAAATTGTTTTAAGCGTGTTGTACATCGGTTGACAAATTGTCTTACCCTTCTCTTCCATCAACATCAATAAATGATGAAAATGTCAAAAAAGTAAAGGAAATTGTGCTCGAGAGTCGTCTTGTAATCGTGAGAGATATAGCTGGCGAGCTTTGACTGGATGTATCGACTGGATACATACTCGGCAAACACCATTTTACATGCTGCTTTGGGCATGTGACGGGTTGCAGCGTGACTTGTGCCAAAATTGCTAAATTTCTTTCAAAAATACTTTCGCAAAACTGTCACACAGGAGATGCTTTCAATGGGAGTTACGGACATTCAGTGCATCATTACTGGCAATGAGACTTGCGTAAATGAGTATGACATCGAAACAGCTCAATAATTTTCAGAGTGGCGTTATCCATATAAGTCGAAACCCAAAAATCCACGACAGAGTTGTTCAAAAATTAAGTTGATGTTAACTGTTTTGTTCGATTCTCAAAGTATCGTGCACTCGAAACTCCTTCCGCAAGGTCAATCGGTCAGCGCTCAATATTATTTGAGTGTTTTAAAGCGTTTGCGCGAAAATATTCAGCGAAAGAGGTCAGAGTTATGGAAGGACAATGTATGGTTTTTGCACCACGATAATGCATCAGCTCACACATAACGCATTGTACGCGATTATATGACCAAAAACAATGTCAATATCGTTTAACAAGCACCATATTTGCCAGATATGGGCCTGTCTGACTTTTTCCTATTCACCAAACTCAAATTGCCGCTTCGTGGAAAACATTTTGAGACAATTGAAGTCATCAAAGAGAATTCTCAGAGGGAGCTAAAGGCCATTCCGAAATCGGCCTACCAAAAAACATTGTCATATGTGTATCGCCAATATGTGTATCCGATGGTGACTATTTTGATAGTGATAAAATAAATACCTATTGAAGAATAATTATCCGTTGTGGTTTTATTTGCACATCCGGTTAAATTTTGAACAGAAGGTACATCTAATAAACTGGAAGAGTGCCTTTCGTCAATCGAAACATGATCAATTTGGTTTCGCGACTTTTGATCAGTGCACAGCCAGATGGCCTTATGAATATTAAGACATTTGAATCTAATGCTACTTACGATCACGTTTCGTGCTGCAGCGAAGTCGATCAGCCTTATCCTGTTATCGCTGGTGTTGTCGTGGAGGCTGAATTTTTCCACCGTTGGAGCGAAAATGTTTACCCTTGCCACCTAACCGCTGAAGTTACCAAGCACAATTTTAATGTCATGATGGGCGCGAGAAAAATTTCTTTGGTCTCATCGTCTTTGCCCTCCATCGGAGCGTGTGCACATATTTAGCTTATATGGAAAAATTTAGCCTTGATGCGGACTATGGCAAGTCCTTTGATCCCAGGTGTGAGTCGTAGGACGTAATGCCGTAGACTCCTGCGAACTACAAGCCCCCACCCAAAAATGCTTCTTCGCATGGCCGTTGTAGTAGATATATATAGGATGCTTACCGTACCCTGTACTTTCCATTGTATTTCTTGAATTTTAGTGATATCAGCTTTGTATATTTCCATAATATCAAGTCAACATACTAGTACTAGTCTTGTCTTATCCGTGTAAAAGAGGGCCTACCTTAGAGTCCGGCGTTGACGGCCTTCCTTGGCCTCCTGTGAATGGAGTAGCAACTGTCCGGTTGAACTTTTTAGCATGGGAACTTTCACCATAAATATGAGGAGACCTGATCTATTGCCGAAGTTAAGATCATTAAAAGGGTTGAATATATAAGACCATGTGATCCTTATATAGGGTGTCCCGCAATTGAGCGCAACTATTTACGGAGGTGAAAGGATGTGTAGAGCTGAGCAAAAAATCTTATTGGAGGGGGGGGGGGGGGGGGGGAGGAGTCTATTTTCACATTCTTAGGAGCAACAGGGATTATTAATATTTCACGACTTTGATTCACGTTATTGTTTCTAGCAGAAAAACTAACAGAAAACTTATTTTGATAGCTCATTGCAAAGGCAATGAAATCACCTTTCCAACAGTATATCAACAAACCCCACCAACTTAACCGTTACCGAGCTGTGCTCAAGTGAAGATGAAATCAATCGCTTGAAACACCAAATTTCAACTTTGAGTGCAAATTTCTCGGAATTTTGCGTTATAAATGAAATTTTCTTTATGATCAAATTCGTAATTTATTCAATTCTTAATTTTTTATGACACCAAAAACACAAACATAACTTCAAAAATAGAAAAGCTGGTTATGCAGTAGGTACATCATTGTTTTTTTAGTATAGGGAACTTTTTATTTTTTGAGATATGTTTATGTTTTTGATGTCATTGGAAAGAAAATTGAATACGTCACAAAATTGATTATAAAACAATTTCATTTATTATGCGAAATTCTTAGAAATTTGCACTCAAGGTTGAAATTTGGCAGTATCAATCGATTGATTTGATTTTCACATGAGCACATGAGCACAGCTCGCTAGAAATGGGACACAAGCGCCACTATTCATGGTGAACCCACCGGGTATCCCGTTAGCGACTCTCAAGCTGCTAATCAGGAACAATATCATATCAAAAGCCAACACTAGGTGGGCTGAGCTCTCGACTTGCAGAGCATCAAGGCTTATCTGGCCGACACTGGATCCCGGGCGATCGAGAGCCCTCCTCTCGCTGGCAAGACCAGAACTAGCCACAATAGTGGCTGTCATCACAGGGCACTGCTTGATAGGCAGACATGCCTACAGGTTAGGAGTTATCTCAAATGACTTCTATTGAAGCTGCAGGAAGAAGAAGTAGAAGGAGGCCAGAAGAAGGCACAAATATTTAGGCTCTTTCTTCTTTCATGAGCTTGACGACCTGTCAACGACTAATGTCAGGCGTCTAAAAGGGTTCATCAGGAGCTCAAGTTGGTTCCATTATTAATAAAAGCCTGTGTGCAGCGGCATTACAATGGACCTATTTGGTCTAAGTGAGCTGGTGTATGTATTTCATTTACACCGGCTGCCGCCTCTACCTAACCTAACCTAACAGCTCGGTAACAGTTAAGTCGGTGGGGTTCGTAGATATACCGTTGGAAAGGTGATTTTATTGTCTTTGCAATGAGCTATCAAAATAAGTTTTCTTTATGTTAGTTTTTCTGCTAGAAACAATCAAGAAACAAGTGAACAAGTGAACAAGTGAAGCAAAGTCGTGAAATATAAATTAACCCTGTAGCTCTTAAGAATGTGGAAATAGACCCCCATCCTCCCCTCCCACACGATTTTTTGCCCAGCTCGACATAACCTTTCACCTCCGTAAATAGTTGCATTCAATTGCGGGACACCCTGTATAATCCCTTAATCCAAATTTCTAATAAAGGTGTTTGGATTTTTATGCACTTCCGAGTTTAAACGAATAGACTATCCGGCGTTTAAATTGTGCATGGACAATTATAAAAGTACATATTTGAATTTTTGGTCTTCTTGTCTGTGGTGTTGTGAATTTAGTGAAACCCTTGCACAGGCTACTATAATTCGCGGTCGTTCTGGGAGTTTTGTGATGGTTATGGTTTGTGTAAAGTTAGTTTTGTTGGTTAAAATGGTGCAGAAAACAGGTCTGTGTACTGGTATTTTATTTACGCATCAAGAGTGCTTAGTAAGGTACTGTTTGTGGTTTCATGAACTATCATCCCCGTGGTTGTGGAACCAAGAAAAATTAAGCTAGAACGGCAGGGGTCTTTTCAAAACACCTATAAAGGATCTCCAAAATATCAATCAGATTAATATATGCACCTTCCTAATTAAGAGTTTGGACATTCCATGTGCATATTCGTATATCATTAAAAGTTTTCCATTTGCGGTAGTCGTCATCAGATTTGGAAATCATTTTTATCTTTGTTCTTTTGTCTTGCAATTCTTTTTGAAGTGGTGCGCTTTGAATATGACGTAAAACTTATTAAAGCCTAGGCGGCCTCCGGTCATAGTAGGCAAACTCACATGAGTCAGTCACCGTTGCCCAGGGAATACCACGAATATAATGGATAATGTCAGCCCCGGCAGGTTGAGACTGTCAGACATGTTGATTTATGTTCTTAACATTTGAAAATAATAACAGAATTCAAGCTTGGGTTGACCAAATCCTTAAAAATATTAGTAAACATATTTATTCTTTTGTTGTGCTCTCGACAGCATTGTTCAATATATGTCAATAAATAATGATCTTAATATGTTTAAGTTGGTTTTTTCTATTAACTATTTGCTTAACTTTATTTAAACTATCATGAACGTCTCATAAATCCTAGCTCATACTTTAATGATTAAATTTTGACTTGTTTATATAAACAGCTATTCCCAGAACAACCCGTTTGCTGCATTTATATCATCAGAATGTTTTGATCTTACTTTTAATTAATGCCATTTCGAGAGAGAACGATTTGAGCCAATTTAATAAAAAAAATTTTTAAACATTCATTGTTTTTTTGGAATGTTTAAAGAAGATCTTTGACTTTTAATATAATATCTGGTTATGAAAAAGTAGAATTTTTCTGCAATCCGTGTCTTTTTCTAAAGTATTTATGAAAATAATTAGTTATGAACCAGTTTGTTATTTTGATTGGTGCCTAATTATCTAAAAAGAAAAAAAAAATATCAAACGTTTGGGAAACGCTGTTAAAGTTTGTCTAATGTTGGCAAAAAATAAAACAACAACAAACTGAAAACAACGAAAACGTGCATTAAAGTACAATAAATAATATACTAATCAACAGTCCGCCCGCATAGAATCAGAGAAATGTTGAATACGATCAAAATTTAAACCTATAAAACTCTGTATTATTAAAAGCTCAATTTCAAGGTCGAATGGGTTGAATGAGTTATTGGCTAAGGTTCAAAACAAAATTAATATAAATTAAAAAACATAAAGAAACTCTTGATTATGCATGGCAATTAATAACTTAAAAGCTATTTAACTGCATTAAGCTAAAGGAAAACGATCTAAGTAAACTTTACACAAAAATTTGACTAAGACACGTTTTCAAAACCAGTTCGCTGTCAGCACAAGCGGGGCTTCCCCAGTTAATGGTTGAAATTACAATTTTCACCTATAGCGCCTTTGCTGTTCACTTCAACTCTTCTTGGATCGACTCGCTCACGTACCTAGATCGATTGCGTTTGTTTACTTTTAATGTTTTTTTTTTTAAGTATGTTCTTAGTTTGTTTTGTTTTGTGTTACAATCGAAACGACACACACGCTTGTTGACCCGAGTGCGACAACTAAGTGAGAATTAAGAGATTTTTAACTTAAGTTTCGAATAGAAAAAGTTAACTTTTTTAATGAAGTATCGCTCAGCAAGCAACTTATACATATGCTTTCTAATGAGCGAGCGATTTGAGAGTGACGCGCTCTCTACTCTATACTAAGTTCGATTCGGCTTTTTTATTATTTTTTTGCAAAATATGTGACAACAATTACGTTTTATAAAAATGTAAACAAAATTATCAACAATTCGCTTTGTATCTCTGCATTCTGCACTGAATTACATTTAAAAAAAGTTACTTGTAAGCGTTATAATGAGTAGATGGCGCAAATCGTTATCGTGGTGTCCATTAAAATATCTCTATCAGCAGGTATGAGCAACTTGTTCATTGATCTTTCAAGATTAGCGGGTATTAAAAGCAACACAATCGCTCTTATCAACGTCGGTGAGAAGGAACGATCAGTTAGCGCGAAACACCGATTGTTATGATCAAACTTCAGAATCATAATAAGTGCTTCCATTTCAAATCTTAAATTGAAAAGTCGGGTTATTTTTTTATTTTTATTTGTAGACTTTCACAAATGGAGTTTTTATTTCAAAAGATGTAAAAATCTATAAAATGCACATTTAACACTTAAGTGCCAAAGTGAAAAAAAATTATTGTGTATTATATCACACATAAATATATAATTTTTTTAATATAATCAGCAGCTTCTTAGTTCTTAATGAAATATTGAACATGAGACCCAATATTTGCAAAAAGTTTCTGACACCTACCGTTAGTTGATGTAGTGGCAGTCATTGTGTTAATATTAATTATAATGAACAAATAATATATTATAATTTAATGAAATAGCGTACCATAAAAATAACTAAGCTACATGACATAATTTGACATATATTTCTCATTTGACATAACCCAATAAAATTTAATAGAATTGCTGCTTATCTCATGATCAGTTTTTTTCTATATCCATGCCGTGATTTGATTAAAACAAAAAGTAAAAATGTTTTTAAATGATTTTATCTTAAACTTTTGACGAATTCCATTGTTGCACTTTTTTGTTCTCTCCATTGTTGTTCTTCCATTGAAACTTTATGTGACAAAAAGCAACCATCAGTGATCAACATCTGGAGACATCAGGCAGTGTTCGCCCACGGCATTTGCTCACCCAACCAGGCCAAGCCTGGAAACCATGACGATTGAAGATTTGCTTGGCGCAACGAGAATCATCAGAGATTTCATCGCTAAGAAAATCTGAAAAATATCAAAAAGAAAAACAAATACAAATTTTAAGCAACTTCAATAGAGTGTGGGTGATTGGGTGGGTGTTGTTTATGTCACGGATAATTATTATGAGTTGGGTGGCATAGCCTTTCATAATATTCAGGGTTAATTTTTGTCATTTCGAACGCACCTTCACATTTCATATTGCAAATGCCGCCTTTGCGCCCTTTGCGACACCAGTTTTTGTTGTTGATCTATGTGCAAATTAAATTTTGTATTGTGAGTTTTACTTCATATTATATAGATTCAAAAGAACTAACCTGGAAAAGTCCATAGCTAACGCTTTGATTTGGTTGCTGCATCACTTTTGAAGTACTTCGGCCGCTTTCGTTTTCGACTAGACAGACCCCTTAGTAAATATAAATTTGAGAAAATATAGATTTATTTTAGAATTCATAATAAATATGTAATAAAAAGAGAAGAATCTAAGCTACAAATATATAAAGCAGAAGTTCAAACTCATTAAAGCTTAATAATCTGCTAACTACTCGTATAATTTTCGAGCAGCCATAGCTAAAAAAACAAAATTTTAGAAATGAAAAATTTTTTAATGTAATTTCTTAACGGTGTATCTTAGAGTGAATACACCCACCAGTATCGAGAGTAACCAATTGCTCCTTTTTCGTTAGCTTCTTTACTAGTTCTATACGAACTAGCTCCTTTTTTGACCCGAGGTAATGCATAAAAGGGTCAGTTCAATCAACTTTAACCTTGTACTGGTTTTTATTTGTGTTTTTGACGTCTTGATTTTATAACAATCACCATATATTTCGAAGTAATCAATTGTGTTGTGTGTGTTGTGAAATGTTTGAACACAAATGATCGAGAACTGCTTATGTTCTCAAGAAGCTTTTCATGGCAGTTTTTACTCTCTGAGAAATATGATACATAACGAGCTTTAATTTAGTTGAACAACAAAAATAAAAGATCTCTGATCAAGAAAGTATAAATGAATTAACTGGAGAATGCTATCACAATTTTTGTTTCTTTATCTTTCCGACTAGCGAAGAAGCTATAGCTATAGAAGTATAGCACTAGTGAAATGACTAGGAAATGGTAATATAAAAGGTAGCAATTGTCCCCTGCCCATGACATGTTCACACAAAATTCGTCAGTTGAATGCAAAGAAAGTAGATTGAAGTGAAACTAGTACTGGTTAACTAAGGGCTAGTGAAGTCGGTAGTTCTGTACTAGTGCCTAGTTACTAGTACTAGTTACTGCAGGGCATTTTTTTTTAAGTACTAATGGTGTAGTGACACTGATTTATAATTTACTTAATAAATTAATTCTTACTTTAATTATTTTAAAGAGTCTTACAACAAGACGTGCCATTTTAAATTTCTCAACACGATCTGTAAAGTTCGTACTGTTTTTGGTCATCATCTAGCGCCTTCTCGCACAGCTATAGTGAAATTAATTGATATATTCGAACGTCACGGATCCCAAGTTAGTAAGACCCCAACTCGTGCTCGTTCGGCTAGGCCAACGAAAAAAATATCGCGGCTGTAGCTGAGAGTGTTTTCGATCCACAGCCACTTTGCACAGTATTTTGCATAAAGATCTTGGCCTACATGCTAATAAGGTGCAGATGACACAAGAATTAATGTCTTTAGACCATAGAAACGCTGACCATTCTCTGATTGGGTGCTGGAAATGCAGGAACAAGATCATGATTCTCATACAAAATTATTTTGAGCGATTAGACTCATTTTCATCTGTCTGGGTACGTGAATAAGCAAAACTGTTGCATCTGGGGCTCCGAAAACCCAAGAGAAATGGTCGTACAATCTTTCCATCCACAACGAGTGACATTTTGGTATGGTTTTTGGAGTGGCGGTGTCATTTGACTATATTTTTCAAAAATGATTTCAGAGAATGGATTGCGTTACCAAACGATGTTGACAATTTTTTTTTTTTGGCCTCAAATTGATGCAATGAAAATGAGCGACGTTTATTTTCAGCAAAACGGCACACGTGTCGCAGGTACGGAGAAAAGTCAAAAAATATTTTTTGTTGGAATTAAAAAAACTAAGCATACAGAACTAAAAACAGGGATTTTTTATTTTGAATTTTAAAGGATTTCTCGATATGTTTCCAGTTGCAGACATGCCAAGCCTCCCTACGTGGCTCTGAAAAGGCATGTAGTTACATTTTTCACAGCTTAGTACTCTAGATTTCAAAACAGATCGGAAAATTCAGTGACATGAATATGCAATTTTATACTTTACATAATATAGCGTCAATTTATTTCATTAGAAATCATAAAAAAAAAAATCTGCTATATCAGAAAAGACTGTAGAACCTAAAAATCCCCACAAATATAAGTTTCTTTAAAAACTAAAAATAATTTTTTTTTTATTGTATGAAATTTTTTGTATTTTTAAACAATACCTACTTTTTAAATAAATCCCAAGATTTCTTTTAAAAACTCACAAACACAAAAGTTATGGGCAATTTCTTAAGCATGTTTTTGGGAAAATGCAAAAATTTGTTTTCCCATACAATAATTTCCAAAAGTTTAAAAGCAAAAAAAAAAAAAATCTTTTTTCAATATTTTTTTTTAATTTCGACATAGATTTCATGGAAGCTTTCTTAACATTTTCCCCACAAGTTTGGCTGCGGCAGTTATAGGCAATTTTCGGAAGCATGTTTTTGCCAAAATGGGAAAACTTGTATTGAAAAAAAATTTTATAATTTCCAATAGTTTAAAACGAAAAAAACGTATTTTCAATATTTTATTAATTTCAACAAAATTTTAATGGAAGATTTCTTAACATTTTTCCCGAAAAGTTTGGCAGCGGCAGCTAAAAAATTATTTTGGCTAAAATTTTTATAAATTTTGGCTAAAATGCAAAAAATAAGGGGTTTTTTAAAATCCGTCAAATTGATGGTCATTTATTTTTTTCATATGAACAATTTATTGCTATATAATAGTTATGCATACCAAATTTGGTTGATCTGCTATAATTTTTTGGGGAAATATACCAGTATACCTATTTCGGTTACATGGGAAGTAGGCGTATTAGTCAGCCGATTTAATTTATTTTTACACCAACTATTTGTTGCTATTAAATAATTATGGGAATGGAATTTACTTGAGCTGGGATAATTTTTTGGGGAAATATACCATATTACCCAATGCTCCCAATTGTTATATGGGAGGTAGGCGTATTAGCATGACGTTTTTTTTTATTTTTAAACACCAACTATTTCTTGTTATAAAATAATGCGTATCAAATTTGGGTAATAATACTATTAAATAGTTATGGGAGTGGAATTTACTTGATCTGGAATAATTTGTTGGGGAAATATAACAGATTACCGATTTCGGCTATATGGGAGGTGTGCGTGTTAGTTCATCGATTTGGTTAATTCTACACCAATTTTTTTATCTCACGCAAAAAACTAAGTGTACATGTGTGTGTACATTCAAGTGTACATTCACCGTCACCTCTCTGCAGACAATGGCAAACCTCAGAGGGTAAAAACTGCCATGAAAAGTTTCTTGAGAACATAAACCGTTCGGAGTCGGCGTAAAACATGTAGGTCATTTGTGTGCAAACATTTCACATCACACACAACACAATTGATCATAAGAAGCTCGGTCAAAGTTCCGGTCAAGGGCTGAGATGATGGCCATTCCGTTTTTTTTTTTTTTTTTTTTTTTTTTTTTTTTGTATTGCAAGAAATAGTTTCATGCGTGAATAAAAACTACATGATCATCAGTTTGACGGATTTGACAAAAACCCTTATTTGTCACTGTAAATTTGCTTTGCATTTTAGCCAAAACATGCTCCAGCAAATTGCCTATAACTTCTTTATTTCTTAGCTGCCGCTGCCAAACTTTTTTAGGAAAATGTTAAGGAAGCTTCTATTAAAATCAAATTGATATTCAAAAATATTGAAAATACGTCTTTTTTTCAATTGAGTTTTAAACTTTTAGAAAGTATTATTTTTTCCCATACAAATTTTAGCATTTTGGCAAAAACATGCTCTAAAAAATTGCCCATAACTTCTGTGTTTGAGAGTTTCTTAAAAAATTTTTTAGGATAATACTTAAAAAGCATTGTTTAATAATAAAAAAATAAAAAAAAAATAAGTACATTAAAAAAGTTTCTTTTAGTTTTTTAAGAAACTTATAGGCGAGGAGCTATTAATCCTAAAAGTGCAGTTACACGGATTTCAAAATTTTTTGTATTAAGAGATAGTAAATAGCATAGCAATACGAATAAAATAAACCTGGTATGCCGCTGGCTATCCTGGCACAAGTATTTTTTAAAGATTTTTTTATTATTAACAAACAGTCAAAATTTGCACTTATCGCGGAAATTAATTTTAACCAGCGCATTTTATTGTAAATATTGTAAATTTTATGTGCTTTTAAAAAAAAAAGGATTACAGCTTTCATTGGCTCTATGGCGTGAATTTTCTGGAAATGTGATTTCTCGAAATGTAGACTCTGATTGGCCGCCAAGAGATCGTGCGACTTAACACCATTAGACTTTTTCTTTGGGGCTACAATAAAGAAAAAGTCTATGCACAGAGAATACAAAATCAGCAAAAGCTACACGTATATTTTTTGATATAAATTTTGACAGGAATTTTGCACCCTATGCATTTGTGCAGCTTATCTGCACGTACGTTTAGAAAGTGTAGAGCTAGACGCGGCAGTCAGGTTTCATAGATGCGGATGTAGAATTAGGGTTTCTACATTTACATTAAGCTTTTCTACACGTACGTTGTAGATCTATACTAGACCAAAAATATATGAAAAATCAATAAAAATTCATTGCCGTCTAAAAGTAAGACTAAATCATTCATATTAATACATAGGTCCAAGAACCAAGGCGTGCGCCTTATACAACCAATGTTTGGTCTTGAACAGAAAGGTAAATACAAACTAAGCGTGGAATTGTTGGAAACTATATTTGAATTACAGTTTTGAATTGAAATAATGTGAACAGTAGAACTTCGCAGGCACACATACATAAATGTTTTCAAATTAAAAACAATTTCTGATCAAAAAATAGCTTAAAACAAATTTCGTCAAAATAACAACATAATGTTTTAAATTTATATGTTAATATTTAAAAAATTCTAAAATTTTATATTAAAAAATACATTTTGATATCATTGTTATTAATTTTAAAACATGCCGATTTTTTTCGGTGTAAGATTATATTGATGAAATTATTTCATATTTAAAGTTTTTTTTAAACGCAAAAATGGTCGGGTTGCTTAAGTTTTTATGTAAAACTAATGTCAGATTTTGAAAGAGTACATTAGAAAACTCCTTCCCTACTTCCCTATTTGTATTAGAATTCTCATTAACAACAAACAGCAATAAAAAGCCGCCGCACTCGACAGTACAAAAACGACCAAATTGTTATTTTAAGAGTACTTTGTTCGCATGGGTTTCGAACACACTACCGATCGATCGATCTTCGACCCTCTGAGCAACTTTCTCATGTCAAGTAACGTAGCTGATTTACTGCTAAGTTTTGTTTCTGTTTGCTTCTTTATCTGATACCCTTGAATTGTGTCTTAGCTATATTAGTATTAATGCACAAACCACAAAGCTTAAAACATAAAGTTTCCTAAAATATATTTAAACTTATTGTCATTGAATAGTTATAATATAGAATAGACACCGCGAACATTCACTAATACGCTGCTCTAATAGTTTGCATTTCATGCAAGCAAATCAATAGATTTGCATTTCATCAATGTTTTAAATCAGGTTCATGGCCATAGTTAAAAATATCCCAAATGATCCAAGAATTTTTCAAGATTAGTGGCACTGCAACATAATATTCCCGAAAACGTAGATGTTTCTTGCTAACGTTAGAAAAGTTTTAGTATTGTTTTAATTGCATCTAATTTTTCTTTGAAGAATTCTTTATTGAAAATAATAGAGAAGAAATCATGCATACAAAGGTAAGTAAAGAGGTAATGTGTGCGCACTCTTTCTGCTCTTTTTGCCTTACTATCATGTTGAATTGAGGATTTTTGTGAAATTCGATGTGTTTCTTTGATTCGGTGCATCGAAATGTACATTGATATTTTGAAAAACATCGATGCATTACCGAGTAATATAAGAATTCTTCGATAACTGTGTTATGCAGTAAGGGATATATTCCATTTCCTATGACATCGCCGTGTTAAAATTCATCGATGTAGGTAATGCATAGCCATGCAAACTATAGATTACCCTTTCGCTTACCTAGTCGCTCATTTTCCTACTAGGAGATTGCATTGCATTTCTCTTGAAATACGTGACTCCCTCCCCCCACTGAATCTTAAAAAAATATTCCATTTCAATTTCTTCACAAACTCACAATTCGATAAATAGCTTCTTGGAAAATCATGGCGCAGTAACTCTTTGGCCAACTGACATCGAGTGAATATTTTTGCATTAACTTCCGTGCCCAATACACCCAAGGTCAGCAACACAAAAATTGTGCAAGTTCTAGTGTTGACTTTGATTTTCATTGCAAATACGTTGATTAATTAAAATAACAACACCGGCGTGTTATGCAAAACTTGATAATTAATACAAGTTCACTGAGTTCTCGTTCAATATACGTAGAATTATTATAAAGTACAATATTTGCACGATTGTTTTTATTTTAATTTGAATTTTTAATTTGATTTCTTATCAACTCGATAGATTTTTCGAATGTCTGCATCGTAAATGCACTACAAGACGATCACTTCGAGTATGAGAATGGTGTAAAAATATTTCTCAGGATATTTTTGCGGAATTCAATGACTATAAAAATTATAGAATATAGACGCGATAACGTGTTGTTTTTTTGCGGCACTTGTTTCGCGTGCGGCTCTTTTACAGCAACTAGTTGTGAGCTGCTACCCTTGTAGCTTTTAAAGACTCAGTGGCTCAACTGACTAGAAATTGATTTTATTTTCTTTTTTTTTCGACACGGTTCTTTAGTGAAGTCTTAAGTCTGTAAGAGCGAAAAAAAATAAAGGCGATTTAAAATAACGAAATAGCATAAAAGAATATATTATGACACACTGTATATAGAAAACAAAAAATTACATGGTACTGAAATTAGCATTAAGATAAGCTAAAATTGAAACACTTTCGCTAAATAATAAAAATTACTACAAAAACGTAAGAAGCAAACTCACTTTCGTTGATCGTTCTTGTAATCAAAAGAAATAGATTGTGAAATAGATTGTGAAATAGATAGCTTAATACAAATAAAAAACGAAATTTAAAAAAAAAAATGCCCCTTAATATTTAAGACAGGGTGCGACAAAAGTAACTTACCAATTTGTTTTTTGAATAGCTTTTGAATGAAATGATAAAAAGATAAAAGAAAAGTTTTAGAACAAAGTTTATTTAATCGAATTTTTTTACATTAAATTTGAAAAATGATGTCTGTTAAGTGTGAACCATTTTCTCTAACGCAAAGAGTTGCTCTTTTTATTTCCATACTTTTTTGGAGTGTTTCTTTCGGAATAAGAGTATTTTATTCTTACTTACTTACTTACTTACTTTCCGGCCGACTTTGCGCGCGCCTTCTCCAATCGGATACACCAAGTGCGGTTAGGGCTTCCTCAGCCTGGTCCATCCATCGGAGGCATGGTCTCCCTCGTCGTCGTTGACCAGCTACCCTCGCCTCGAGCACCTTTTTCGCTGGAGCTTCGTCGTCCATACGATAGACATGACCCAGCCAGCGTGGTCGCTACACAGTTATACGCCGAACTACGTCAATGTCTTCGTTGAGCTCATACAGCTCGGGGTTCATTCGGATGCGATAGCCATCGTCGACTCGAACAGGACCGAAGATTTTGCGAAGAACTTTTCTTTCGAACACCCCCAGAGCGGCTGCGTCAGTTTGCGAAACTACTCATGCCTCAGCGCCATGAAGCAGCACAGGTAGAACGAGCGTCTTGTAGAGTGTTAGTTTTGTTGATCGAGAGAGGGCTCTGGAACTTAGTTGCTTTCTGAGCCCGTAGTAGCACCTATTAGCAATTATTGTTCTTTGCTTATGCAAACTCCTTGACTACTTCAAAGTTATAGCTGCCATATGAAACGTGGGAGTCTAAACACCGCGCTCCCTTGTTTGTAGACAGCATATACTTTGTTTTACCCTCATTTATCGACAAACCCACTTTGGCTGATTCCTTTTCGATAGCGGCGAAAGCAGCGGTAACATCTCTCTTGGTTCTGCCGGCAATATCAATATCAATATCATCAGCGTACGCAAGGAGCTGGACACTTTTATAAAAAATGGTGCCATTACGATGCCATTATGGTGCCTTGACGGAGCTGCGTGTGTTGCTCAACGTCATTCTGCAAAGTCTAATCAACTTTGCAGGTATACCGAACTCAAACATTGTTGCGTATAGGCAATCCCTTCTCGGACTATCGAACGCAGCTTTAAAATCGACAAAGAGATGGTGTGTGTCAATTTGATTTTCGTGGGTTTTCTTCAGGATTTGCCGTAGCGTGAAAATCTGGTCTATGGTGTACTTTCCAGGTCGAAAGCCACACTGATAAGGTCCAATAAGTGTTTTTATAAACGGCTTTAATCTTTCACACAATACGCTTGAGAGAACCTTATATTCGATAGAAATAAGACTGATACCTCTATAACTGGCGCAGATTGTTGGGTCTTATTTCTTAAGTATAGGGCACAGTACGCTGAGGTTCCAATCGTCGTGCATGCTTTCTGCTAGCCATATTTTGCTGATGAGCTGATGCACGCCGCCGGTCTTAAACAATTCAGCTGACAGGCCGTCAGCACGCGCTGCTTTATTGTTTTTGAGTCGTTGAATAGCAACTTGAACCTCTTCATGTCTAGGTGGTGATAGTTCCACTCCGTGATTGGTGGCCCTGAACTGCGCTCTCCATGGGCAGCATTGGTGGAATCGTCGCTAGTAAGTTAATTGGAGAAGTGCTATCTCCACAATCTCAGCACACACTGTGTTTCCGTATTCAGATCTCCATTTTCGTCTCTATAAGTGGACGCTCCGGGCTTGAAACCTTGGGCTAGACGCTTAACCTGTTGATAGAATTTTCGAATTGATCGTACCATTGCTTCCGAGGTTGCGGGCGCCGGAAACCAATGACTTCTTCAGCGGCAGCGTGCATGGAGTGAGATATATGCGCCCAAAGTCCGCCGGTGTCGTCGGGTCCAGAGGTTGGTTGGTTGAGCTTAAACGAGAGTTGAGCGGAGTAGGCTTCGGCAGTCCGTTGTAATTGCAGCTTAGCGACATCTAGCTTTTCCTCCATCGGGGCGTGCGCGCAAATAAGGCTGATGAAGAAAAATTTTGCCTTGATGCGGATCGTGGCCAATCTTTCGTTCACAGGTGTGAACCGGGAAACAAGGTGGTCTAGTTTCCGGCTAACGACGAATCCACATCCAAATGCGCGCCTCTCCGCATGGCAGCTGGAGTAGATATCGCAGTGTGCTTGTTTAGAGCAGCCTTGCCCTTTCCATCGCATTTTCTGGATGGCGGTGATGCCAGCTTTTATTGTTTTGAGGGTTTCCGCCAGTTGGATAATGGCACCTTCCCTATAAAGGGTCCGGACATTCCAGGTGCATATCCGTAAATCATTGTCCGTTTTTCGTTTGTGGTGGTCGTCAACGTAATTGGGGTTCTTATCCGAGGCTGGTTTAGTTTTCATTGGGCAGTAGTAATGTGGCGGGACCCAAACCCTGCGCACATTCCATGTTTAAGGTCTATGGAGCGACCCGCCGCTCAAATTAGCCGTCAAACTGACGGATGCCAATCTGTTTTCTCTTGCAGTATCAGGAGCGTATTGCAAGCAAAGATAATAAAACGTTAATTTTTCAGAAATCAATTCGAGGTATATCAATTTTCAGGGATTGCCAAAAAATATGTCCACAATGGCATGAGCACTCCAGAGAACACTTATTTATCAATTTTTTCGATTTTACATATATTGTTAATTCCAAGCACTTATTTCGGTACCGACAACGCTTGCAGTATCAACTTTCAGAGCAGCATAATACTCAAAAGTTAAAGTTAGCTTAACTTACGCTACAACTACAGCTACGTGCCACATACGTGCTACGCATTCTGTGCGAATCCGTGCATTGAGTATATTTTAACTTTTGACAGGTCATACTACGCACTACAAGTTACACCATTTTGGTTCCCACTTTAACTTTGGTGTCCCCCGTCTCTTAGTGAAGTGATCGCTGAGCTTAATAAGTATTAATGCATTTAAGACGATTTTTGGCATCGTTATCTAGTGAAATTTGCTTTTTTAGGAACTGTATTGTTATGAATTATATTATAAAAATTTGCGCAGAAAAATTATTTATTAAGTTTTTTTTTGTTTTAATTAACGATTACATTTAATATTTGAGTTTTGGTTTTACTCACATAATATAACTTATATATTTTTTGTTTTAAAAAGCCTTTTGCAAAATTGATCCACCCTTTAAATGCATAATATAAATCTTAGTTTGTAAAACCGATTTCACAACTTCATAATATTAAAAAAAAAAATCGCCTCACTTTTCCAATTTAAGCGCAACGCACTTTTTTTTTCATTTAATTTCCTTTTGCGCAAGACAATAAATCTTTGTACTGAGATTGGGTTAAACGCCTAATTGGCAAATTGCGTTTGAGCTTACAACATATCATAAACAACAACAACAGCATAGACTACAACAAAGTAAATAATATAATAAACTTAAAACAGCATCACTTGACCCAAAAAATATTGTCGTAGTTTGTTGCACAGTGTGTTGATCTATGCAACAATAACAAGAATAACAACAAAAACTCAATAACTTGCGATCTTTTCAATGTCTTGAACCTATTGTAAGTGACAGCTTAGTTAAGCAAAGTGCCAGTCACTCCTTACAACATTGAAGTTATTTTCCATTACTCGGTATTAAGTTGTTTCTTTTTTTAATCTTTTTAGCATGATGCTGTGCTATTTACTCCTATTGTTGATGATATGCAATGGCATTGCGGCGAATAGTTTAAGAGATCTCTTGGAGGACACTACTACAACAACAGCAAGAACAACTATTGCAACGACTATAACAACAAGTAAGGCGGTTGCCACGCCTCTTGCAAGCATAGCAACATCCTCAGATGGCAATTCTGTCTATGCTTCGCAATCTTTGATAACTTCGCCAACTTCTACGAACATACTTTCTGCTCCTGTGAGTACCAGATCAGTCGCAGCGATCTCGACAGCAACTCTTGTGCCACACCCACCGCCTGCAGTAAAGTCATCGACGAAATACTTTAATAAAAGTTCACCAAAGAAACGCAAAGCAGCCGATGTTTCTGCGTTACCCTTCGATGAGGATACCACTGAGTGGAAGTGCCCGAATATAACAGGCTCACGTAGTCTCGAATGTGGCTGCGATCTGCCACATACGCTGCGTTGCAATGGGGACTTGCATGGGCTCACGGTAAGTATCAGAGTTAGGGAAATGATTTCGTATGAGAAGTTCTTATTCTTGTTTGAATTTCAGGTGCTCGCTGAGAGTTTGCGAGCCTCTCCCTATTCTATATCTTTGCTTGATTGCTCACTGCGTAATGTGACTTTCCTGAGCGATGCCAAGATATTTGATGGTATAGCACTACATGGCCTGGTTATATCATCGGGTGAAATAAAACGTGTGCACAAGTCAGCGTTTCTAGGCATCAAGGGACCTCTACAGGCTTTAGGTAAGTAGAATGGGAGCATAAAGTTAATGCAGCAATTTTCAATTAATTTATACAAAAAAAAATATGTGTTGCAATGTGCCCGATGTGTGCTACCAAGCACTGCAAAAAAAAAATTGTTTAAATAAGGTGCAACTTCCCAATAAACCAAACGAATTCGTTTCAAATTGAAACCGAGTGAAACCGAGATCTCGGATATTCATTTCGAGAACGAAGGTCGTTCTTGATTTGCTATTGAATCCGAGAGCGGGAGAAATGCACACTTCATTCTCAAAACTTTATTTTCAATATAATCGAATCATTTACGAAACGAAAAATTAAGAATTACCAAATCCCTTTCGAATAATTTTAGCAATTTGTTTTCGAAATAAAACTTTTTTAAATATTCCAAATCAATTATTATGAAGGCTTATGACCTACAATATGCATTGGTTGCAACATTTGGCAGACGATGCTCGAAATATAATAAATTCAGTGCATTTAAATGAGTAAATCAAAGAAAAAAAATATTTTGTACTCAAATTTTTAATAGGCAGATAGAGCAAAGCATATGTGAAATATTAAAAAAAAAAAAATTGTGACCAAATTAATACTGGTGACTTTAAGGAAGGGTAATTTTATTTTCAAGCATGCCAATTAGAAAGTGATTGTAATTTTTACTCTTCTTAGAAATGTGCAAATTTATCTTAAAATTCGGAATTTGTAAATACTTATTATTGAGGAGTAAAATATCTCTCACTCACCTCAATACAACTCAACTCAGTGCATTTCGTTTGTTTCTTTCATTGGAAATGAAAAACAAACGAGCGATCATTCGTTAATCTCCGAATGAGCGAGCGAATGGTTTATTTGCATTTCTCTTTCGTTGCTGTTCACAGCATGCGCTTTTGCAGATCATAAGCCGATATATGAGCTCACTCTTCTTTTTCTCCTCACTTAGATTATTCGGAAATTATGCACTCTTTTCAATGATAGTTATATACAGTGAAAACTGAGTGAGCTTAATTTTGATGTCATCATTTTTTATCATTCGGTGCTATTGGAGTTTGTTTGTGTTCTGTTTTTTTACGAATTCGGTGTTGGGGCCAACACTAGGTAAAAATGGATCGCTGAATCCGAATCCGAACAGAAATAGAGGGCTCTATCTGCCTCTAATTGCAATATTTTTAAGGGGGACCAAAACATGTGTTTGACTTACAGTGGACAGTTAAACACGTGTTTCGAGGTCTCCCCTAAAAATGTGCAAAATGGGGGGCTGATAGACCCCTCTATTTGTGCGTCTCAAAAATGCTTCCCCCTCAGAAAGCCCAAAAAAATTTTTCGAGATTTTTCGAGGATTTTTCGCAGATTTTTTGATATCTTTCGATTTGATGTTGTTGCATATATCAGAAAATTTTTTCAATTGAATTAATTTTTCTGTTCGGTCGTCACCTCTCTGCAGACAATGGCAAACCTCAGAGAGTAAAAACTGCCATGAAAGCTTCTTGAGAACATAAGCCGTTCGGAGTCAGCGTAAAACATGTAGGTCCAGTTCTCGATCATTTGTGTTCAAACATTTCACAACACACACAACACAATTGATCATAAGAAGCTCGGACAAAGTCCTTTCAAAGGCTGAAATGGCAATATTTCGTTCGTTCGTTCGTCGCATATCTCGAAGTGAAAGCAAAATAGGTAAAATCTAACCTTTTTTTGGGCGTTACTCTAAGAGGAAGCGTTTTTGAGACACACTAATAGGGTGGTATATCTGCCCCCATTCACCATATTTTTAGGGAGGGACCGAAACACGTGTTTGACTTACAATTTGACTTATAGTGGACAGTTAAACACGTGTTTCGACGTCGTCCTAAAAATATGGGAAATGGGGGACATTAAACCCCTCTATTTGCGTGTCTCAAAGATGTCTCCCCCTTAGAAACTTAATTTTTACTTATATTGCTTCTTAATAAGCAAATATCAAAATGATAAGTATCAAAATACTTATCATTGATGAATTTAAATGATTTTCAGCTCATGTAAAGAACACATCATTTGCAGAACTCGAGAGATGAAAACAGTGACGATGCTCTTACAACGATGAGCGCTCTTTGTACACGGACGAATAACCAATACAAGTGTTTGAGGAGTTTATGCGAGAGCGTAGCGTTCAACGAATTGCTCTAAAAAGATTATTCATTGCTTCTATTTTTATAAATGACTAGCTTATACCCGGCGCGCTTCGCTGCGCTCAGCGCTTATTCCCTAAGAGAGGGCGTAGCTTCAGTGAAGCCATGCTTTTATAGTAACTTCGTACCGAGTTTCATTGATGTGTGACTTATTTCTCGCGGAATAAGACCGCGCCCCTCGCCCCTCGCCCCTCGCCCAACACCCATAATATGTTACCTGTGGAACGGCATGTGTAAATTGAGGTC
This sequence comes from Coremacera marginata, assembly GCA_914767935.1. Taxonomy (NCBI): domain Eukaryota; kingdom Metazoa; phylum Arthropoda; class Insecta; order Diptera; family Sciomyzidae; genus Coremacera; species Coremacera marginata. The sequence goes on from OU612044.1 coordinate 152,132,240, forward strand.
GAATACTAAATTCCTAGGCTGTGCGACCTATAATTCCAAAACTGTTTGATATCGAACATTTTAGGTGTATGTAAGGTGCCTTTTACGATCGGCACCAGACTTCACAGGAACCCTCTCAAGGCTTTAGTATAAAAATTGGCTTAGCGGTTTCGAACTCTTTACGTGATATACATATATACCCACACACGTATATACATTCAGTCGCCTCACGCTCTTTAGGAAAAAAATTGTTCAGTCCGGTTCTTCAAAATAAACCATGGCGTATGTTATGATGATCCCCAAAATATTTCGACGAAAAATATTGGCTGGTATGGTAGTTAAAAAAAAACGGTCAGAAATAAGAGTTATGATAAAGTTCTTTTGCATCAAAAAATCTTACATTTTTCCCGTTGGACCAAAGATAATGCGAATTTTTATGGATTGTTTTAACTTTTTCCATATTATTTTCACTAAAATTCAAACGAATTTTTTCCTATACTACTTTAAGTCAAATAAATTGTAAAATGTAAAAAATGTGTAAATTTTTTTGTAATTTCATTCAATTTAGTTCTTCACTTTACACTATATTTTATCATCAATAGATAATTTATTTGACTAAAAGTAACATGGCAAAACAAAAAAATAAAATTAATTTGAATTTTAGTGAAAGTAATTAAAAAAAAAGTTAAAAAAGTAATGAAAATCTGCATTATCTCTCGTCCGACTGTAAAAATTTAAAATTTATTGGTGCAGATTGGATGAACTTTTTCATTAATATTATTTCTGACCGTTTGTTATTTTTAACTAACACACCATTAAATATTTTTATAAAAAACTCGATTTTTAGAGCATATTTCAAACCATTGCGTGGCATACTGGTTGAGGTGCGTGGCTTGAATGCCATAGAACCAAGGTTCGAATACCACCTGACATAGGAAGTTTTTTCAATTAAATTAATTTTTCTGTTCGGCCGTCATCTCTATGCAGACAATGGCAAACCTCAGAGAGTAAAAACTGGCATGAAAAGCTTCTTGAGAACATAAGCCGTTCGGAGTCGGCATAAAACTTGTAGATTCAGTTCTCGATCATTTGTGTTCAAACGGTCGAAGTATTTTCAAGGGCTGAAATGGCCATTTCGTTTTTGTTTTTTTTTTTCTTTTTTATTTCAAACTATTCCAGCTCACGGATGGCTATTCCTACAGTCGAAATATTTGGGGAATCATCATAACATTAAGCATTATTTTGAGGAACCGACTTGTTCACCTTTTTTTTGTGAGGAGCCTTATTATACATACATACATTTTTTACAGATAGATAGATGAGCAGAAAAAGTAGTCATGGCAACATTTATATATATAGTGACCGCCACTTGGTCCCATTGCACCTACATACCAAGTTTCACTATCAAAACACGTAAGCTCAGAAATTAGAATGATTTTTGAAAAGTCGTCGTAGATAACGTGCGAAACGCCCATTTTTTAAGAGTTCTGGCAGTAACCATATGAACTAATCTACCAAATTTTAGTCTTTTACTCTAAAAAAAGTCTGATATACATCCTTTTTATAGATTTGTGGGCGTTTAAAGTAGGCGTGTCAACATTTATATATAAAGTGAACGCCAATTTGACCCATAGCACCTACATACCAAGTTTGTCTATCAAAACGTTCACATCTCAGGAATTAAAATTATTTCTAACCGATAGCCCTGGCAGCTAGTGCTGACTTAGTTATAATTTTTAAATTGTAATTAACTATAGTACAATTAAAAAATAAGTAAATAAATAAATTAAATAAAATTATTTCTGAAGAGTGGGCACAGATATAGTGCTACCATGCACATTTTTTGCAAAGCTGTCGAGAGTAAGCGTGTGAACTTAATTACCAAATTTTAGTATTTAACGATGATAATCGTCTGATTTAAAGAAGTTCTATTAATTTGTGGATCAAAAAAAAAAATCAAGTGGCGGCCGTGGCGTAGTGGGTAGAGTGTGTGGCCCATACGCGAGAACACCTTGGTCCGAATCCCACCTGACACGGAAAGTTTTTCAATTGAATTAATTTTTCTGTTCGGCCGTCACCTCTCTGCAGACAATGACAAACCTCAGAGAATAAAAACTGCCATGAAAAGCTTCTTGAGAACATAAGCCGTTCGGACTCGACATAAAACATGTAGGTCCAATTCTCGATCATTTGTGTTCAAACATTCCACAACACTCACAACACAATTGATCATAAGAAGCTCGGTCAAAGTGCTTTCAAGGGCTGAAATTGGCCATTTCGTTTTGTTTTTTTTTTGTGGGTGGTACAATTGGGCGTGGAAAATTTTATATATATATATTGACTGCCACTTAGAGCACCTGCATATCAAGTGTTACTATCAAACTTGTGCAACTCAGGAATAAGCATGATTTCGAAAAAGTGGGCGTAGATATGGTGCGACCACGGCCCTTTTTTAGCAGTTGCCGACAGTGACCATATGAACTAAATTACCAAATCTTAGTCTTCTACGGCAAAATCCGTCTGATATAAAGCATTTTTACTGATTTGTGGGCGGTAAAAGTGGGCGTGACAACAGTTATATTTACATAGTGACTGCCACTTGGACCTATAGAACCGGCATACCAAGATTCACTATCAAAACGTGTACAACTCAGGAATAAGCATGATTTCGATAAAGTGTGCGTAGATATAGTGCGGCCATGCCCATTTTTTGTACATTGGCCGACAGTAACCATACGAACTAAATTACCAAATCTTAGTCTTCTACGGCGAAAACCGTCTGATATAAAGCATTTTTACTAATTTGGGGGCGGTAAAAGTGGGCGTGAAAACATTTCTATTTACATAGTGCCTGCCACTTGGACCTTTAGAACTTGCATACCAAGATTCACTATCAAAACGTGTACAACTCAGTAATAAGCATGATTCCGATGAAGTGGGCGTAGATATAGTGCGGGCACGCCCATTTTTTGTATATTGGCCGAGAGTAACCACACGAACTTAATTACCATATCTTAGTCTTCTACGGCAAAAGCCGTCTGATATAAAGCATTTTTACTTATTTGTGGGAGGTAAAAGTGGGCGTGAAAACATTTCTATTTACAAAGTGCCTGCCACTTGGACCTTTAGAACCTGCATACCAAGATTCACTATCAAAACGTGTACAACTCAGGAATAAGCATGATTCCGATAAAGTGGGCGTAGATATAGTGCGGGCACGCCCATTTTTTGTATATTGGCCGAGAGTAACCATACGAACTTAATTTCCAAATCTTAGTCTTCTACGGCAAAAGCCCTCTGATATAAAGCATTTTTACTTATTTGTGGGCGGTAAAAGTGGGCGTGAAAACATTTCTATTTACATAATGCCTGCCACTTGGACCTTTAGAACCTGCATACCAAGATTCACTATCAAAATGTGTACAACTCAGGAATAAGCATGATTCCGATAAAGTGGGCGTACATATAGTGCGTGCACGCCCATTTTTTGTATATTGGCCGAGAGTAACCACACGAACTTAATTACCAAATCTTAGTCTTCTACGGCAAAAGCCGTCTGATATAAAGCATTTTTACTTATTTGTGGGCGGTAAAAGTGGGCGTGACAACGTTTATATTTACATAGTGACTGCCACGTGTATGCATAGCACCTGCATATCAAGATTCACTGTCAAAACTTGAAAATATCATGAATTAAAATTAGTGCTGAAAAGTGGGCGTATATATAGTGTGACCACGCCTATTTCTTGTACAGTCACCGAAAGTAACCATCTGAACAAAATTACCAAATTTAAGTTTTATATGATTAAAACCGTCTGATATATAGCAATTTTTTTGGTTTGTGGGCGATAGAGCCAATTTGGGTTGTATGGGAGGTACCACGCCCCCTTGCCCAATCAACACCAAACTTCACAGGAACACTTCCCGAATGTTGCTTTAGTATCCCTAAAAATTTCATAAAGTTTGGTTCGGTGGTTTTGGAGTCTATACGTGATATACACACATATCCACATACCCACATACCCACATACCCACATACCCACATACATACATTCATTTTTATATATATAGATAACTCGAAAGAGCGATAGCGAATTTTGATTGCTCTACTCACCCTGATTAATAGTATTTGCTATTTTACAAATTTTCGGATTCATCTCAAATTTGAATCGAATAAGAGATATCTGATTCGAGTTCTAGGTTTCGTTACTAATTTTTTCGAAACTAACCCGAGTTCGTTTTGTGGTTTATTGGATTTTTAAAAAATTTAGAAATTGTGCTGTGATGTGCTCAAGTTCTGCTGCTATATGTCATTTAAAAATTTTGAAAATTTTGAAAATTTTGAAATTTTACAAAATCGCATATTTGCAAAATTTGCAAGTGCAAATATATTTTTATTTAGCTAGGCTGCTTTATTGAGTTGAAGAGTTTAATTATGTGATTGCGGTAAAATACTTAGTTTAATAAAAGTGCAAGAACCCAGGCTCAAATCCCATCTGGCGCAGAATGTTCTTCAATTGAATTAATTTTCCTTCTCGGGCGCCACCTCTCTGCAAACAATGTAAAGCTTCTTCAAAAAAGTGGCTCAGTAATTTTTAATTATTACTTGCTCGCCCAGTCAAATGAGCTTGATATCGATGTCGAATGATTTCAATTAATCGCTCAATGGCACAATGCAGCACATCATAGCATAACTTCCGAAATTCGAAAAGAAAATCAATGACGGACTAAGTCCACAATTAAAAGTTAGCGGCTTAGAACATTCATGCTTTTAGAATACATTTACCAACGTGTTGCATGATGGCACAAATCGGTTCCAATTTATCACATTTTTTTTTCATATCCAAATAACGTTTTTTAATATTTTTTCAAAAAATTTATGCTCATAGGACTGCCCAGCAATGCCCTGCTGAGTGTGCCTTGGAATTCGATATCTACTCTCGCTGGCTTGGAGCGTCTCGATCTTTCGAACAACAAAATAAAGGCTCTTGGCACCTCCGATTTGGCGGGTCTTACGAATTTGGTCTATCTGGAGTTGAGCAATAATCAAATTTCTAGCATCTCGCAGCGTACTTTTGCGAATTTGCGCAAGCTGGAGGTGTTGAAATTGGCCGGTAATCGTCTAGGCGACTATCCGTCCAGCCTAAAGTCACTTAGTCAATGTTATAATTTACGGTAAGTTCAAGAACACTCTCACTCTCCCTCACACTTCCTCACTCTACCCCCCCCCCTCTCCTTCTCATTCACAGTCAACTCGATCTTACGGCCAACAATCTGAATGGTCCACTCTCCGTTGCCACTTTACCCGGTTTGCGCAGCCTCGAGTCACTCAATCTGAATCGAAATCTTATCAAGAGCATCCAAAATAAGGCTCTACAAAATTTCTCTCATCTCAATAGTCTCTCGTTGCGTCACAATCAAATCGATGTATTGCAAGATCATGCCTTCTATGGTCTTGGCACGTTGGAGAATCTTGATCTTAGCTTTAATGGTATTGTGGCAATTTCAAGTGCCTCGCTTCAACATTTAACGCGCCTAGTAACGCTTGATTTGACGCACAACTTTCTGCGTGCCTTAACCTCAGACCTTATAACACCTCTGCCTTCTTTGCGTGAACTGCGTCTAGCCGGCAATGATATCTCGATCGTGGCCAAAAATGCTCTTGATGGCGCCAAAGAGCTGAAATCACTTTCATTGCAAGAGAATCCTTTGTCGTGCGACTGTACAATGCGCTCCTTTGCCGAATGGCTGCAAGTCGCTAAGATACAGGCTCAGGACTTGATCAGTCCGACTTGTGTTACGCCACCCCGGCTAGAGGGCGCACCATTGATACAAGTACCTGTGGAATCGCTGAACTGTGACATGGACAATGTGGAGAAGGATAATGCGAACATCATTGAGCAGTTGGAGGCGATATCACGTCAAAATGAATCGTCGTCTCACATCAGAGACTTGTCGGAGGAGGTAAGACGAATGAGAAGTTTTTGAGTTATTTTCTTTTTAACATTCTTCTTTTCTTTCACGCAGATTATATTACATGAACTGCACTATTCAGCTGATTATGGTCTGATCTTGACATGGATTTTGAATCTCAGCAAAAACGATTACATGTGCGATGCCATTTTTGTCTACAAGGAGGAGAACATCAACGAAATCCTGATCGATAATTCACCGGTTAGTATTGAGTTTTTTCTGAAAAAGAGGGTATTGTTTAGCTATAACACTTCATTTATCGGCAGTGAGACTATTATGTCAGAGCCGTGTTCCAAGTTTTCCTCAATTGTTTTTGGTTTTCCGCAGCTCTTTTCCAATTTTCAGTAGTATTTAGCATTCGAACGTTTGATTAACACTTTTTCATCGAATCAATTAAGATTTTATTTTCTTCATCAAGCCTATGGGTAAAAATATACCTTTTTAAGAGGGGGTGGAGGTTAGCGGAGGGGGTTAGGGATTTAAGGGTCTCAGCGTAAAAAAAACACTTATTTGTGAATATTTTTAAAGAGCATGAATTGAGCAAATTTATTCAAACCTTTTGTACATTATTAAGTAAAGTTTTAACAATATTCTGTAATTTTTTCATGCGGAAATATTAAAAAACAAGCCGGTGACAGAGCTTGCCCCAGAACGTCTTAGAAAAATAACAATTTGCAGTGTTCACTAAAGAGTTGCACAGGTATGTTTGCAAGACATTTGCTTGTGGTTCGCATCAGAGAACTGCACAAGCCTACTTGAAATTCAAGCTTTTTCAAGTACTTGAATTCAAGTATGTATTCAAGCTTTGGCCTGCTTACAAAAATACCAAACAATTACAAATCATATCCAAGCTTTCTCGTTGGCTTGGCTTGTTGAAGCTTACTATATCGGGTAAAAAAGTTGAAAAGCTTGAAACGATCGGCAAAAGCTTGTAAGCTCGCAAGTATGCAATTAATTGAATTTAAAGCAAGTATCCGAAAAATTAGCTTGTTTAGGAAAATCTTAAGCGTATTAAGACTTTTGAGGGTTCTGTGGACTCCGTGGTTGGCAGTTTTAGGGGGTAGCTGATTTTGAAATTGATGTAAAAATTTAATTTAAATTTAATTCAAGATGGCGAATAGAGTTGTCACCTTAATGTTTTTTGTATTTTTGCGTATTCTTGTTATTTTGAAACTCTGACAACGGATTTGATTTCGAATCTAATGTCACAGTTTTCAAATTTAAGATAGAGGATAGGCTTGCCACCTACATTTTCACCATAGCGTTGCCACCTAGTAAAATGAATTTTTAAGAGTTTTGAACATCATTTAACAGTGTTAACGGGTCCCTGACTTCGAATCTGATGTCAGAATTTTAAAAATCATGATGGTTAACAGTGTTGCCACCTACAATTTTTTTATTTTCACGAATTCGATGCTGGAGCAAACACTAGGTAAAAATAGGTCGCTGAGTCCGAATCCGTTGCCAGAATTCTGTAATTTTGTTAAAACAAAAATTGGAAAAAATTGTTCGCCTGTATTTCAGAACTGCTACTACAAAATTTCTGTGTAAACATTTATCAAGACATGGATCATAAAAAATCTTAAATTTCAATTCAAAAACCTTTTTCTTTAAATTTGTTCGAGACAACACAATAATTTTAATGCATTTTTGTTATATTGGAAGTATACATAAAATAGAAATGAAAATTTCAATTTGATGGTGTTGGAATAATCTTCATTTATATATGACGTGTAAACGCCTCATTAGACCCCAACTGATTTGTACAGTGAAGCTTGCTTTCATATTTGATATCAATAATCAATGTTTTTTGGAAATCTTTCCTATTTTAATCTGGTGAAAGATTTGTTTTTAACTAATCTCCCAATATTTTATTGGATTGAGCTTTTTAGCACAGTTAGTGATTTGATATTTTTTATGAAAAGGACTTGTATTAGTACCAAATCTTTCAGCTTTTGAGTCACAAAACGTATGTTAGCCGTCTTTAAATTTATGAATGTAGTAATTATTTTCTTTTTAATGCAAAAATTAGCCTTTTAAAGCATTCGTTTTGGTAAATTTTGAGTGAAATCCAACCAATTTTCACAATTTATGATTTTTGTAAAATAAACATTAACAATCGATAGCCATAACATTTTTCTCGAGGGACTTCTTCCATTTTGTATTTTTAACATTTTATAGAACTAACTAGCTGGAATACCTGTTGCCGCCCGGGAGTGCAGTCTACGTACTACGCTTGGTCTGGCCATGAAAACATAGGTTAAATAGAGGAGAGGAATATTTTCAAAGCTTACGATCGACATTATTTTAAATAAAATACATTGTACCAATTTCTCTGAATAAAGTCTACCCTATTCTAGTACTTACCCACCATATCTCATTTCTTACCATGCTAATGTACCACTCTAACGTCAGAAAATAAAGCTCGCAAAAAACTTAAACTTTTTCTAAAAAAGTATTTCAATTATTCCAGTGGAATTAGTATAAAAAATGTTTTCATTTTTTTGCCGAACGTTGGGTTCACCTTTCTTAATTTTTTACTTAATTTAAATTTTACTTTTAAATATTTAATTTATGTTTTAGATGTTGAGATCTGGTGGGTAAGTACGAGAACGGGGTAAGACCTTCAGAGCAAAAAAAGTTGGTCAACCCGAGACAAAACCATTGATATATGTGACCCGGTCTACGAAAAGGGACCTTCGGTGTAAAAACAAGTTTTCGAGAAAACAGCTGTTTGTAAACGTTTAATTGTCGCACACTGAATGGCGTCTTTTCATTTATTTCAGCTTATCCTCTATTCTTACAGAGTTGTATTTCTTAGTCTATTAATACAGATTTGTATTTCTTAGTCAATTAATACGAGTTCTTTTTTTTTAGTTAACGACCAACAGTGAAGAGGTGATTACGTTTACTGAATCATTTTTATGCGTCTTTTGATTCCGAAATAAATTAAAAATGAGTTTAGATGAAGAGGTTAGTTTCGTTCTTAGACAATATATTGGTGAAGACGAACAAGATAGTGATAAAACCGACATTGATAACGATTTCGACAGCGATCATGATTTACATCAGGCAGGAGATAATACAGAGGAAAGTTTCGTTTAAATGGACTTATCTAATACCGTATTATCGTATTTACAATGGAGAGTTGCTCGAAAACTTGAACAAACGATTTTATTCAATTTCTTACTAACAGGACATACGAAATTTGCGCCTGATCGCTTCTTCGGGATTTTCAAAGCAAAGTATGCTCTTAGCAACATCGATACTTATGAAGATTTATTGCAATGTGTTGTTGAATCCTCACCCGGTGGTTATAATAAAGTAGTATCAGCAGAGACTGTTACATGGTATCAATGGGATACCTATTTCAAACTATTTTATCGGCCACTCGTTGGCATAACGCAGTTCCATCATTTCATAATCTGTACAGATTGCGTAAAAGCAAAAAAATTCGCGGATAGTGAGAACGTGGACTCTTTTCAACTATTGTTGGAACCTATCGTCAGTGAAATGCCAAAAACTATACATCCAGTTGGTTTAACGTTGGAACGCCAATGGTATATTTACCAAAATCTCCGCAGTTTAGTCGCAGATCCAAGAAAAGTAGATATTTTAGCCCCAAAACCGGAAGAAAAGCCAAAGAAACAAAAATCCAAAGTTGATGGAGAAGATAATTCTGCGGCTCCCTTGCAAAACAAGAATTCGATATCGAAGAAACAAAAAGCAAAAGGTAATAACAAGAAAGATTCTGCGGCTCCATTACCAAAAAAAAAGTTGGCATCGAAGAAACGAAAGGCAGATGGTAATGACGAGGAAGATTCTGCGGCTCTACTACCAAAAAAAAATTTGGCATCGGAAAAAAAAAAAAATATAAAGCGTAAAAAAAAATTATAGATTTATTTTATATTTCGATTTTTATGTAAAATGGCTGGTTTCCCTTCAAATAAAAGTATGAAATGATGTTTATTATGTTATAATTCAATGTCCAATATTTTTTCATTTTCACTCATTTCTGCTCTTTTTTTGGAAAATTCCTGACAAACTTCTTTACGAGTTGGAAACTTCTGCTTTGCGCCATTAGAAAGAGCACATATTAGTCTATCCGAATCGCCAAAAAAGTGAAAAATGATATTTTCACACCGAAGGTCCCTTTTCGTAGACCGGGTCACATATTATGTTTTAAGATCCGACTCTAAATACCGAAGATATGACGAGAAATTAAAAAAATTTTATTTTTTCAATTTCAATTTTATTAACTAGTCAACTAGACAATAGGTCTGTTCGCATACTTCTCCAGTGAAAAATATCCAGCAGCAACTTGCAAGAGAGTAACGCACAATTCTCTCACAAATAGAAAAAATTGCAAAAATTTGCAAGCGTCACTAACAGCTGATTAACGTCTTGTTTACATTTCAAGTGGAATGGAAAGCAAAAGGAAATTGAAATCAACACAAAGAAATAAAAGAAGTTATAAATACCCAGTAGCAACGTTTTCTACAAAAATTGAAGATACCTTCCCTGTTTTGATGACTGCAGCAGTCAATCCTCCGGTTTGTGAAAATAAATTTCACTAAATTTGTTTGATTGTTCAAATTGCAACTGTTTTAAATTAGCTGTTTTCTTGCTTGCAAGTTCTCCACAGTAAAATTTTTTCAAGTACGAATTTGCAACTTCCCCTCCAAGTCAACTGTCACTTGGTTTTTAGCGAACGCCAAAACCTGATAATTTGTGATAATTTTTACAAATTATCAGTACGCGAACAAACCTAATAAAATCACGTATTAAGTTAAACTCGAATAACCAAAAAATATTTTAATAATTAATGCTTCTTTCTAGATTCACTGTGAAAGCAAAGTTATTAACGGGCTGAACACCGTTAGTGTCATTGTACCAGACAGTTCGTCCCTGGATATTGGCGAGAGGTGAGATCATATTCTTTAAAAACTGTGCATTTTAAATAATTCCCTTTCTCTTTCACTCGTAGCTATCGTTTCTGCCTCGTCATGGTGCAGGAGAAAAATCCAAAAGCCGAACTTAATATTGGTTGTTCCAATATCACAAAATTGCAGCTGAGTAATCCATCGGCTATACCGGAAATACGTCAATATCAACGTCGTCCCGTCTATACGGATAGCTCAAATTTCGAACACATTCCAACGATGCGTCACGAAGAAGTGTCCAGCTCATTGACAGGCAGCGGTGGGCAAATGAATCGCAAATTCAACGACTACAACAACTTGCACGATCGTCAACAGCAACAACAACAACAACAGATACCACCGATACTATCACATGCCTCCACTGCGCCCTCCTTTGATTTTCTCGATTCGCTCAATAGAAGTTTTTTGCCTGGCCTTGGCTTGGGCATTCTTGTTACCTCCATTGTGGTTCTGGTATGGGGCGCAGCACGTCTGCGTCATAGTGTACAACACAACAATAGCAGCAGAAGCAGCAACAACAACAATAATGGCAGCCGTCCCAGCACTCCAACGGCAACTACTTGCTATGCTGCTTCGGATCATATAGCGCGAATTACCGATGCAGAAAGTGGGGCGCGTTATTTGAAATTGCAAGCGACTACAAGTCTCTAAGGAGCGCATGAGTAATGAGTAATGACACCACATTCTGTGTTCCAGTCAAACTGTTGTGAGTTGGCCCAGCTCCAACTCTTGTGATAGGTATCAAGGTCGATACCGTTTACCAATGTAATTTTTATACTTATATTCAAAATCTTTTGTAATTTGTATTTTATTTAAATAATAGTTATAAGTTGCTCCCTAACATCTAGCTAATAAGCCAAATATTTGCAAAGAAAAATCTACATTTTAACTATAGAATTTAGGTTTTAATTTTTTTTCAATACTTTTCTAGCTTTCCTACCTTATTTGCTTGTGTTTTCTTCTATTACTTTTTTATTTCTTACTTTGTGCCATATGCTTTAAATATTATACGTAATTTTTAAAAATAATTTTGTTTTAACTTGTATTACTCACTCTGTTTTTACATGTTTGCATCGTAAATGTTAAGCATTTAAGTCATTAACACTTAGTTGACGAATTAATTAATTTATTAACACACACATTTTTGTCCAAAAATTATTAATAAAAAAATATCGATAAAGGATATTCTCAAAAATTGTGCTTGTTTCATTTCTACTACTAATAAGGTGTGTTTCATATATATAACGCCACTTCTAAATTTTAAATATTTTTATAACGGCCAGCTTAAACAAAAGAGAATGTTTTGCGAATTTGGTCATCTATGCACAACAACAATAGTGAGCCAGACCAAAGTCTCTTCTAATAACGGTACATTGTTTATTGCTAAATATTACTTTTAATGCCGTTCATATTTAAAACGCCACTTGCAATTATTTCTTCTGCTGCGTTTGAAGTGTAGAGATTAATAAAATTGTGTAGTTTGTTTTCAAGACCTTACAATAGAAAAAAAATTAGACCGGAAAACCTCGTCCAACCCAACATACTTACGAAAAAATTTTAAAAATAAAAATTCTTAAAGAAGAAGGCTATGGAATTCAGGAAATCGGGCGTAAAATTAATCGCAGCCATAGAGTGATTCAACATTTTTTTAACAAATCTCAAAATTAAAAAAAAAAAATCCTCTTGCCGCGATCAGCGGAAAATAATCCGAGCTGCGAGCAACACTACACACAGTTTAAAAGAGTTGCGGAGTTTTGTTGCTGAAAAAGTTTCCCGAACACCGGTATGGAGAGTGCTACATCAGTGTAAACATATCCGTAGTGAACTTATGAAGTGTGTTTCTGCTCTTGCTAGCAAATATAAGAGAACGAGCTTGGAATTTGCAAGAAGGAACATAGGTACAAATTGACTACCAGTGAGCTTTTTAATAATGTTTTAAAAAAGGGTCCCCCGTTGAAGTTTAATTTTGACATGTAATTTTTTCCGATGAGAAAAAATGGAATCTTGATGGCCAGGATGGATTTTGATATTATTAATACGACATACGCCGCGAACCACTACCGTTTTCAAAAATAAGTTTTGGTGGAGAGAAAGTGATGGTGTGGGATGGTTTTTCTGAAATTGAAAGTTCAAGCATGAAGAGCGCTGATTACACTCGTCTGCTGGAGAGCAGTTTGACTCCACTTTTGGAAAAAAACGGACAGACACAACTAGTTTTCCAGCAAGATAATGAGGCAATCTACGTTAATCGAGATGGTTTCAGGCCAATTACATTGATTTATTGGAGTAGCCGGCGTACTCTTCAGATTGTTATCCCATCGAGAATTTATGGGGAGTACTTGTACGCCAGGTGTATAAAAATAACAGACAATTTGGAAACGTGAAAGAACGGAAAACAGTAATTTTCGAAGAATGGAGTAAAATTGATTCAAACACATTAAAAAAATGAATTGCAAGTATGCCAAATTGCATTTACAATATTATTGGAGCCAATGGAATAGTAATTTAATATATTTTTTTTTTATAAATTCAATAAAAATTGTTTATATTAAAAATTTTGAAATGGCGTTATAAATATGAGACAGCATCATAAGTGATATTAAACAATAAACAATGTACCGTTATTAGAAAAGAGTTCACTTTTGCTCACTATTGTTGTTGTGCATAGATGACCAAATTCGCAAAACATTATGTATTGTTTTCAAATTTCGCAGTGGCGTTATATTTATGAAACATACTATTGGAGCTGATTCCAATTTTATCCAGCTGGTTTTACCCTACGCTTTGAATAAAACTCCTTGCTTGGGTTTAACACGTCGCTTTAAAACTATTTATTGATAATTCATCATTAATAGTTTTATCTAAATTACAAATTAAATTCTTACTTTTTGGTCTCCTCCAATAATCCGGTGTTCAGCTTTATCTAAATCAACTTGTAAAAGAAAATGGTAATAATTTTTGCAATGTCATTTTGTGGCGGCGTTGTTGCCAGATCGCGTAAATATATTTAAGTGGGATTACTGATTTACAGTGTTGCCACACCGCAGATTGTTGGAGGGGACCAAAGAAAGTAACTTTTATGTTACTTGAAGCTAATTATAAAAAATATAAAATTTAAAGGAAAGCAAATTCAAATATATAATTACGACGAATTTGTAATATTCCCTCCCCAGTATGTCCATCCTTGAGTTGGAATACTTATTGCTGTTAAACAGATTCGTCGTTTCTTTGGTGCACATCCAAAACCGCTATTTTGGCCGCTGGTCGATGATACTCTCCCTGATTCGTACGGATTATCGCACTCCTCACTTGGCCATCAGTGCTTGAGATAGTGCGTACCACAACTCCTTTGGGCCAGCAGTATCTAGGAAGGTTCGAGTCCGCGATGATTACGACATCTCCTACCTCGATGGGTTTGACCTTTTGGAACCAGGCGGTTCTTCGCGTTAGCACTGGCAGAAACTCCTTTACCCATCTCGCCCAAAATTTATCGGCTAGGTGCTGCATGTGCCACCAAGAAGATCTGGCGAATTGATCGTCAAAGTGAAATTCGCCCGGTGGTTTTAGACCGGATGACGACCCCAGCAAAAAATGATTCGGTGTTAAGGCCTCCTGGTCGGCAGTGTCTAAGGACAGATACGTGAGCGGTCTACTGTTAACGATGCTTTCCACTTCGATGAACAGGTTGCTTAACATCTCGTCACTCAATCTTGTATTAGGCGTTATAATTTGGTACATGACAGACTTAATGGACCGAACCATGCGTTCCCAAGCCCCACCCATATGGGGGCTGGCTGGGGGTATAAAGGTTCACTTTGTTTCGGCGCTTGTAAACTTCGCTCCAAGGGCTTCAAAGTTTACTTGCAGCAGCGCCTCCCGCAGCTCCTTCTCGGCAGCCTTTAGGTTGGTTCCATTGTCGCTATAGATATGGGTAGGTGTTCCTCTTCTCCCAATAAAATTGCGAATTACCACCACACAAGAATTCATAGATAATGAGTATGCCATTTCAACGTGAACGGCACGGCATGTGAGGCATGTAAACACGACACCGTAACGTTTTTCAGAGCGTCTTCCAATCGTTACCAGAAAGGGACCGAAGAAGTCGATGCCTACAAAGGAGAAGGGCCTGTTGTTGAACGATAGGCGCGCTTTTGGAAGTGGTGCCATCTCAGGTGGCTGCGGAAGAACTTGACGGTTTCTGCAAAATTGACAGTTGCTTCGTTCTTGCCTTAGAAGTCTTCTCAAGCTAGGAATGTGATATTTCTGGAAAATTTCGTTTATGACTGTTTCATGATTTAAATGCTTAAATTTACGATGGTACCAGTCGACAATAAGGTGGGTGACTCTATGATTTTTTGGCATAATAATGGGATTTTTCGTTTCTTCATCAATTGTCAAGGCATTCTCTAAGCGACTCCGCATTCGGATGACCGAATTGCAGTCAATAAAAGGTGAACGTTTGCTGAGAGGGCTTGACTTTGGCAATCTACTCGCAGGGTTCGATTGCAACATTTTGATCTCACTACTAAAGACACAGGCTTGGGCTAAGCTACAGAGAAAGTTCTGACTCCACGATAATTCATCCGAGGTCGGATTGATCTGATAATTTTCCTTACTATGGAGGGTTGAGTTTTTCAATTTGTTTATAAATCTCTTTACGTACGCCATGGATCGATACATTCTTTCCCACCGTGAAAATCGATGCGGGATTATTAAAGGCTCTGCCAAACTAATTTGGGCAGCAACTAGATTGGGCTCTTTTCGTAATTCACTTACCACTTCATCAGCTTCTCCTGGCTTACAATCAAAACAATCTCGCTTAGGCTGCCGTAAAAATTCTGGGCCTGTAAACCACACGTTGCTTGAGTTGAAATCCGGTTTATTAGACCACTTAGTGCTTAAATCTGCGACGTTTAATTTCGACGGAACGTACTGCCATCTCTCGATCTTCGTTGACTCTTGAATTTCCCCAACTCGGAACATCACGAATGGTTTGTAGCTTCTAGGATCAGATTTCAACCAGAGTAGAACAGTTTTCGAATCTGTCCAATAGCTGATGGAATCGATCTTCATATCGTGAGATTCGGTTATGATTTTTCCGAGACGAGAGCCCATTACAGCTGCCATGAGTTCCATTCGAGGTATGGAAACAGGTCGTAGTGGCGCAACCTTGGCCTTCGAGCAAATCAGGGTCACGTTTGCATTATTTCCATAAATGAACCTAAAGTAAGCAACGGCTGCGTATGCTTGCAAGCTGGCATCCACGAAAATATGTAGCTCTACTTTTTGGTCGCCGCATTCATCGCGTTGCATGTAGCATCTTGGAACGCTTATTCCCTGTACCTCTGGAAAAAATGACAGCCACTGACACCACGCCGCACCGAACTCTTCAGGAATAACCTCGTCCCATCCAATCCCGCTGCGCCATATTTGCTGAAACAAAATTTTTATATTGACCATGTATGTAGAAGTTCAGGAAACCAATCGGGTCGAAGACGGACATCATAAGTCTTAGCAGTTCACGCTTTTTTGACAACCTAGTGCCACGGAGGACCTCTTCGTTGGCTTTTGTGAATCTAATGTTGAATATGAGCATGTCACTTGCCGTATGCCACCATAGTCCCAGGACTTTCTCCGCTTCAATGGTGTGCTCCACGCTTCTACCTGCGCTACAGAAAGTATCAGCCGTTCCTTCTTCTCCAAGAGCATTGATGACCTCTCTGGAATTCGACAGCCAGTTTCTAATTTGGAAATTTGCATGTTTGTGGATCTCCTTAACTTGAGTGGCAAGAGCTATTGCCTCCTCAACCGTGTTCACGCTGTCCATCATGTCATCCACGTAGTGCCTTTCTAGGATCGAAGTCACGGCTCTCGGAAACTCCTTTTGAAACTGTGTAGCGTTTTGGTTCTTTACAAATTGTGCCAATGAAGGTGAGCAGCTTGCACCAAAACTTAGGACTTGTAGGACATACACATCTGGACCTCGACTTTCATCACAGTTACGCCAAAGAAAACGTTGTGATTGCTGATCCTCCTTATCGACCGCCACCCGGTGAAACATCTCGCAAATGTCGCCACAGATAGCAATTCGGCCTACTCTGAAGTTAAAAATTACTTCTATCAACGAGGTTAAGAGATCTGGGCCTTTCTCTAAGTGGTCATTCAGGGACCTTTCCTTATACACAGCGGCTGCATCCCACACCACTCTAAACTTGTTCGGCTTATTAGCATTTTTTACTACGAACATAGGCAAATACCATTTTCGTGGGTGGTCTGCGATTGCCTCCTGGTGAGTCAGTTTTCGTATGTATCCCTTCCTTACCATCTCTTTAATATGCTCACTGACCTTATTCTCTAGCATTGGGTCTTTTCCCAATTTCCTCTCGAAACACTGCAGTCTCCTCAGAGCCATGGCGAAGTTATCTGGCAGTAGGCAGCTATTTGATTTCCAGAGTAATCGTACCACATATTTTTCTCCGTCGTGCGAAACACTCTTTTGAAGCTGTTTATTTTGCTCGGAAATTATTTCTGCTGAACTTCTTTTTTCATAGCAGTCGTTTTCAACAGACATGCTTTAAGCCAATAATTTATCGAGGGCTACGTCATCATCACACTCGCATACATGAAGTAAGTGCAGCTGCAAATGTTCACTGGGCTTATTTCCATTCAAAACACCATATATCGTCCAACCTAGGCGTGTCTTGGTGGCCGCAGGTTCGTCCTCATTGCCTTCTCGAAACTTTAAGGGCATTGCCACACTTCTATTATTCAGCCCAATAATCATCGATGGCACAGCGTCTGTGTAGGAATCTGCCGGAATTCCCTTTAAATGCTCAAATCGTTGAGCCAGCTCTGACATATTTAAAGTTTGAGAAGGAAGATCTAGTGCCGTAACCGACCGAACGTTGCGTAAATTATATAGAGCATTGCCTTTTCCACGCTCAGATATTTTAAGCTCAATATCATCAGAAGCTGGTTCAGTGCGCACGGTTCCATCTGTCCATCTGAGGCACAGATCTCTTTTATTGCCACGCAGTTGAAGCTTCTCCACGATTCCCTTTTCGATGAGCGTTGGCCCGGAGCCGTCATCCAAAAACGCAAAGATGTCGATCGATTTTCCATTTCCGTAGATAGTGACGGGTAACACGCGATACAATACGTTTGAGGTCTTCTGAAACTGCATTGCAACCATGGGAGGTGCTGGACAGGTGCTAGCATCTTGCACGCACGGCTTATGGAGCAGCGAGTGATGCTTTGCAGTACAGTTGTTAACAGCGCACTCTTTACGTTCCCTGCAGTTTCTCGAGTGGTGTGCCTTTAAACATGAACGGCATAGCCTACACTTTCGGACTGTATTCCACTTCTCATCAAAGCTCAACCCTAGAAATTTTTCACACTTAGCTATATTATGTGCTTCGTAGCAGTAACAGCACATCGGTGCTTTAGGGACTACCTTTCTTTCAATCTTATCATGTCCTACTTCTGCACGCTCTTCATGAAATCCAACACGATGTGTTCTGCGCTTCTCATCAACGCCCACGTTGCAAGGAGGAAGGGGCATAACGTCGCTTGCAGCTCCTGCTAAGTTGAAGAGCAACCCACTGAATGTTGTTAAAGATGCGTCTGGATGAGGCCGTGAAAAGATTGACCAGTCCAAGCGCATCTGCGGTGGTAGCTTTTCGATAAGCTCTTGAACAAGCATAGGGTTATTTAAATGTGATTTGAGGCCAGCAGCCTCCATAGTCGCAGTTAGATTTTGTACTTCTAATGCAAAACTTACCAACGATTCTAACTTATTCATATTAACGTTCGGGCACGCACGTAATTTGTTCAGTAAGCTATTAATTATGTGCTGCGGCCTGCCAAATACCATTCGCAACGTAGCAATTATTTCAGGCACTAAAGCTGGAATCAACAATTTGCTGCTAATATATTCTAGCGCCTTTCCCCTCAGGGCGCGTTGCAACCGCAACAAATTCTTATCGTCGCTAAACTTACATAGGCGAGTAGAGTTTTCGTAGCTACTTATGAAAAGTGGCCATTCTTCAACCTTTCCGCTAAAACAGGGTAGATCCCTGGGTACTACTTGACGCGCGCTCATTTGCTGCGAAGTTAAACCATCCTCGCCTACAAATTCTGTGCGTGAAAGGTTTTGCATTAAAATATTTCGTTGACTGCATTTTTCGTTTTTCGATGACGCATGTTCAGCGAATACCTTGTTTTGTAACATAACCTCACTTTTACCCTTGTCGTGTGTCTTTAGTAGCGACCCCTTTGCCTTCTGCGGAATAGCCGAATCACTCCCCCCCTCAGACTCATCACTACTTTCGTAATTTCGCAAAATGTCGTATTTTCTATTTAAAAAACTCATGTGCGCGCTTCGCTCTTCCTCTAAGCGTGTCAACTCTAATTCTTTATTTCGCTTTGCGACCCGCTTAGAATGATTCAGGTTCTCAAGACTTATAGAAAATTGCTCACATACCTTTGCTGTGTATGGCTGCTTGCCCTTAGCAATTTGCAATGCACCTGCATTCTCGCTTTCAAGATTTTCTTCATTTGCTTTGTTGGTCGGCTCGGCCGTGCAAGCTGTACAAGCCCAATCCATTTCCGAGACCTCCTCTGCTACGCCTACGCATGCGAAGTGGAACCAGACGTCACATTGATCGCATTGCACCATCTTGTCATCGTCCGGTAATAGACACGCTCCACAACTGCTTTCCGTAGCCACTTCACCGGAATTCGCATTCTTTTTGTCGCTCATGATGATGTTGAACCTATCTCGATGCCTCCGCGTTGTAGTATGGGTTCAATGGCTGTAGCCTCGTGGTGCAACTTTGATGCAAAAATTTTACAGAATGCAAAAATTTTAAAGAATATTGGAGCTGATTCCAATTTTATCCAGCTGGTTTTACCCTACGCTTTGAATAAAACTCCTTGCTTGGGTTTAACACGTCGCTTTAAAACTATTTATTGATAATTCATCATTAATAGTTTTATCTAAATTACAAATTAAATTCTTACTTTTTGGTCTCCTCCAATAATCCGGTGTTCAGCTTTATCTAAATCAACTTGTAAAAGAAAATGGTAATAATTTTTGCAATGTCATTTTGTGGCGGCGTTGTTGCCAGATCGCGTAAATATATTTAAGTGGGATTACTGATTTACGGTGTTGCCACACCGCAGATTGTTGGAGGGGACCAAAGAAAGTAACTTATATGTTACTTGAAGCTAATTATAAAAATTCAAATATATAATTACGACGAATTTGTAATACATACCTTATACTAAAAATATACAACTAGTATTGCCAAATGATCTATATTATATGTTAAATTTCGAATGTGCCGCCGCACAATGGGAAAAACATAGCAAAAACCATTGTATTGGAGCAAATCAAAAAGTTGTGGGGAATGATTTTTTTTCTTCGTGTTTTAAAATCTACACATGTTACTGCTTCTAAAAACGTTGTTGAGCAAACTAAAGTCCAAAAGCTTTTTGATTCATAGTCAGATTCATTCATAGTTGAAAGAAGGCATTTTTTCAAATAATTTGTTGAGCGTAAATATTTTTTTATATTACTATATTAAAGTTTAAATATTTCGCTTATTTTACAACGAATTGCAACCATTTTTGGCACACCTAATAAACATAGATTTTTCATTATATTTCTTTGTAATTTTTTTAAAATGGATTTTACGTAAAATGAAATAGGTCTCTGATATTATGTGTTTTTTTGGAATTTTCAAACTTTTTTCGGTATTTAAATAAACTGTTATTCAAATCAATTCCAATCAATGAAATCCTTTAGTTTCAACAAGTCGAATCTGTTATTAACAATGTGCCATCAAAAGGTTTTGCATGAATTTTGCCAGAAATTGAGTTATGATTGCTTTAAGTTAACGCTTTTTATAGTAAAAAAACCCTTTTGAGTATTTTTTTACTTAAAGTGTATTTGGCTCAAAATGATCATAAGAAAATAACTGAATATATTAGGGTCAAGGATTGAATGAGCTCCTAGACTATTTTTTTATAAAGTTGATAGTAGTTAGCGGTGAATCTAAAAAACTTAAGTGCATTCAGTTAGAATGCTTGTGTTATTAATAAGACATGTGTTAATTACTTGTCAATGTCAAGTGACTTTACGGGTTTTTATAAAAACAACATAAGAAACATTTATGGCCATATTTTGTGAAACTCAAGCGATCTTGTGGCTTGTGACCCAAAAATAACATTATTACGGGCAAGTAATAAAATTGTATCTGCCAAAAAAAACTTGACTTTAGATGTTCAAAATATGTTAAAATAAATTCAAACATATACTATGTTTTGGTTTTTTTAACTGGTTAAAAGTTATGTGACAGAATGGCTAAATCAAATTCATGTGGTTTGACAAGTTGCACACTTTTTTCAATTGCCTGTAAAATTTACATTCACCTTTTTTCGCATCATCTCCAACTCATATGTACTTGATGTGTATAGTGAGCTAAAAAAAAATATTACCAATGCTGTTTGCTAACGCTAATAAAACCTCTGTTTTCATTGTAATTTTATGATTTTTAGATTTTAAAATGAAAAATTCAGAAATCGTAAAGGTTGAGGATTCTTTAGAATTAAAAAATAAGATATCTATCTATATATACATATATAAAATTGTAAAAAAAAAAGTCTGTACATGAAATATTTTTTTGAAATTCCTTTTGCGATGGACGTTTTGAATGACGCTGAGCCCGAAAATCGCATTTTTAAAATTTTTGTCTGTCTGTCTGTCTGTCTGTCTGTCTGTATGTTAAAGCATCACGCGAAAACCACTGGATGGATTTAAATGAAATTTGGAATCTAGGTTCCTGATATACCCGGTCATAACATATGCTACTTTTTATCCAGTAAAAAAGGTTGGACCCGGTAGGGGGCGCTGCGATCGAAATCCAGGCATTAGTTTTATCAGCGTATCTCCGAAACCGTTCACCCGATTTGCATGAAAATCTGTATGTAGAGGTTCTCAGACACGCTGAGTTTTTTTAAGTTATCTGCACTGTTCTATCTTGAACACCAGAGGGCGCTGTAGTACAAATATTTTGAAAAACCTTGAAAAACTCATAAGCCGTGCATCCGATTTGCATGAAAATTGGAATATAAGGGTTTTCTGATACGGTGAGTTTTCATGACTTATCTACTCTGTTCTATCTTGAACACCAGAGGGCGCTGTGGTACAGATATTTTAAAAAAACGTCAAAAAACTACTAAGCCGTTTATCCGATTTGCATGAAAATTTGTAAGTAGAGGTTTTCGGTTACAGTGAGTTTTTACGACTTATTTACTTGGTTCTATCTTGACCACCAGAGGGCGCTGTAGTATAAATATTTTGAAAAACCTCGAAAAAGTCCAAAACCGCTCATCTGATTTGCATGAAATTTTGTATGTAGATGTTCTCCGACACGCTGAGTTTTTTGACTTATCTGTTCTATTCTTTCTCGAACACCAGAGGGCGCTGTAGTAAAAATATTTTGAAAAACCTCGGAAAACTCCTAAGCCCTGCATCCGAATTGATGAAAATTGGAAAATAGGGGTTTTCTGAGACGATGAGTGTTTTGGACTTATTTTTTTGTACTATCTTGAAATCCAGAGGGCGCTTTAGTACAAATCTTAGGAACTCTTGAAAAACCCCAAAACTGCTCATCCGATTTGGATGAAAATTTGTAAATAGCGATTTTCGAGTACGGCAACAGGGTTCTGGTGCTATCTTTTTTGCTCTTTCTCGAAACTAGAGGGCGCTGTTGTCCAATTTGTACGTGTGTATATTATTAAACTGCCCCTTAACGGCTGCACTGATTTTGATGAAATTTTTAGTGTGTGTTTGAGTGGATCCCTGGATGGTTCAGATTCACAATTGGACCCAGTAGGTGGCGCTGCAATCGTGTTTAAGGCATTTTGTTTTTATATTTTATCTTTGAAACCGTTCATCCGACTTGCATGAAAATTCGTTTATAGAGGTTTTCGGATACGGTGAGTTTTTGTGACTTATGACTCTGTTCTATCTTGGTCACCAGAGGGGGCTGTGTACAACTATTTTAAAAAACTTCAAAGCTTTTTATCCGATTTTCATGAAAATTGGTATATAGGGGTTTTCTAATATGGTGACTGTTTTGGACTTATCTTTATCGATATCGAGCACCAGAGGACGCTGTAGTACAAATCACTTGAGAAATCGTGAAAAAGTAGAAAGATGCTCATCCGATTTGGATGAAAAATTTTATTAAAGGATTTTCGTGTACGGCAACTGTTTTCGCGTTATCTCTTTTGCTTTGTCTCGAAAAATAGAGGGCGCTGTTGTACAATTTGTACGTGTGTATGTTATTAAACTGTTCCTAAACGGCTGCACCGATTTTGATGACATTTTTTGTGTGTGTTTAAATGGATCCCTAGAGGGTTCAGATTCGCAATTGGACCCGGTAGGTGGCGATGCGAGCAGGTTCCACAAGATTTGTTATTAAAGATTATCTCCGAAACCATTCATCCGATTAACATGAAAATTTGTGCTTAGGAGTTTTTGGGTACGGTAGTTCTTATGACTTATCTATTTTGCTCTATATTGAACACCAGAGGGCACTGCAGTACAAATGTTTTAATAATCTCGAAAAACTCCTAGCTGTACATCCGATTTGCGTGAACATTTTTACATAGGACTTTTCGGATACAGTGGGTATCTTGGACTTTTTTTTCTGCGCTATCTTAAACACCAGATGGTGCTGTAGTACAAATCACTTAAGAAATCGTAAAACACTTAAAAACCGCTCATCCGATGTAGATAAAAATTTGTATATCGGATATATAGGATTTGATTATCGAGTATGGAAAGGGCTTTGGCATTATTTTTTTATTCTATCTCGAAAACCAGAGGGCGCTGTTAAACAAATACCGCAAAAAACTTAAAACAACTCACCCGGTAAGTATGATTTTTATAAGTGGTTTTCGGGTGCGGTGAATCTTTTGAAGCTATGTATTTTGCTATATCTTGAACCACAGAGGGCGCTGTACTACAAAATACAGTAAGGCGTAGCAAATCGCCAAGAGTGATATATATCTTCTTTTTTTCTTTATGTGCATTTATATTCCACTTCCTTTTTTCGCAAATCAGGACAGCTGATACCGAATTCTGTGGTATTTGAGTACGCATAAGCACATGCGCAAGTTAGTTGCGTCGTAAGTTGGCTTTCTTTTGACACTGCAGTTTCTATTTTCAATGCTTATTTAATTTTTGTCCAGTTTCCTCGCGAATTTCCAAAAATTTGTTTGTGCTCTGATTTTTTTTTTTTAAATGTGCAATCTATCGAATACAATATAAGTCTTGAAAAATATATTTTTGCAAGCGATCGGCGGCACTCACACGTAAATCACGATTTCCCTTACTTTTTCTCATAATTTTCAGATGGTGAAGCTACATTTTGCTCATTTCGTCAAAGTTACCGGTTAGAAAGATGTACACAAAATTCCTTCTAAACTTTGTGAAGAATTTTTTCAAATCGACGAATGAAATCGAAAATTATTTATATGAACTCCCGAGTAAAGCCGGGTATTCAGCTAGTTAATTAATATAACGCTAAAATTAACTACAGAATACTTAGTTATAACGAGTATTTACAATATATGTATTTTTCTTAAAATTATTTTATTATTCTTTATAGAGTAGTGGAAAAAATTAGTATATATTTTCTTAAAACATTTTATGCCTGGACTTCTGAAATGCTTACTTAAGGGCATTTTTATTTTTGACTAGCTTTGTTAATCCATTATCAGAATTTCGACATTTTTTTTTCAATTTTACGCTGTGCAGTTTTCTAAAAGTCCTTACTTCCGACTGTAGGGTACCAGGCTCTGTTGAAGAAAAACAAAGAAACCTTATATCAGTCTCTTTATTGAAGAATTCTGTAAATTACACCTAAAATTCAAGTATCTAGCTAGCATTAATATTTTAGACACTAGCGTTAAAAACAGTCGCTGCGAGGGTTTTTGCTATGTTTTTCCCATAGTGCGCCGGAACAAGATTTACCCTATATTTATGAAAATTTGATATGCCTACGATTTTCGAAAAAGTATTCATATACATGGACGTAGTCAGAATATCAGCTAAGGGGCACACAAATTGTTTACATACATTTTTTTTTATCACAATTTGATGTTTCCCCTAAAGAAGTTTCTTATACTCATTTCTTATTTTTCTTAAGAACAAATTTGTGCATATAAGTAAAAAACAATATAGTTATAAAAAATAGCTTCGAGTTGACCATTGATTTTGTTTTATTAGTGATGGCAAGCAGTGTTGATTGATATGCGATTACACTTAAGATGACAAAGGCAATTTATCAGTGTGATAAAACGAAACGAGCTATTAACTTCAAACTCTACCCTTTTGTATTTGAATTAAAATTTTTTCAAATCAAATTTAACTTTTTATACAATACTTCAAATTCAACCTTTTACACTTCAAATTCGACTTTTTCCCAGTTAAAGCTCAGTATGCTGTAGAAACGAAAACAAAATTCCCATAAGAAGTACATTGAGATTTTTGACTGCGAACAGGCAGCGGAATTTTTTTTCATTAGGTAGTACGCTGTTGACGGAAAAAGTTTGTTCAATGAAGCCATGTTCACAACCATGTGTGGAGAGTTAAAATGTCAAAATTTCGGGGGCAATTATATGCCCGTATATTTAATTGCCGCGGAAATTTGACATTCAACAATAAAAAAATAAGCAGCTAGTATGTGTTGGTGTTGAATTTGTTATTAAGGGGGTCTTCTCATTGAGCAACTTTTTTTTTTCAACTTTTATTTTTGCATTTATTTATAGCTTGGGTAGTGAATATGGGTTGTGAATATGCCCCTAAAAGGATTTTTAGAAATTCGAAATACTTTAGAAGATACAGCCTTTTTTGTGAAGCAAGGTCTG
The DNA here is from genome assembly GCA_914767935.1 of Coremacera marginata. Classification (NCBI taxonomy): domain Eukaryota; kingdom Metazoa; phylum Arthropoda; class Insecta; order Diptera; family Sciomyzidae; genus Coremacera; species Coremacera marginata. The sequence goes on from OU612044.1 coordinate 152,158,078, forward strand.
ATGGACAAGAAGGTGATGGAGGTAATAAAACCAGCTTACGAAGCGCTGTCGGCAGATAATTTGCTTGAAAGATGCCTTGGATCTGAAACTCAGAATTCCAATGAGTCCTACAATTATGTTCTTTGGTCACTTTCGCCCAAACACATCAACTCAGGCGCACGCACCATCGAAGTGGCCAATTTCATTGCAACGTGCCTCTTCAACGATGGTTTTATACCCATACTTAAAATTATGGGTTTGATGGGTATTGCGATTGGCAAAAACGCATACGAATACGCACTATCTCGCAATGAAGACAGATTGAACCGATCAGAGACTCGAGCTGCGGCATCAAAAGCTGGCAGAACGGCTCGCAGAGCAGAGAGGGCAGCAGAAAGCAGTTTCTACGAAAAAGAGGAAGGTGGCCTGTATGGAGCTGGCATCGCCGACTAATATTTGTAAGTAAAAATTGTCAGCTCTTTAAAACTGCATTTAAACATTTTTGATTTTTTTTTTTTTTCCCAAAAAAATTACTTCAAACTTTAAACGAGTTTATCTCGAACCCACGTTTTTCGAACTGGCGGCCATGATATCTCTAGTTCAACTGAACCGATTTTCATGAAACAAAATGGAATCGACGCAGAATTGTCACCATTCTCGGGTGAACCTCGACCATAATTTTAAAAAATTTTTTACTATTTTTTTTTACACTAAACTACAAAAAAAAACCCGAAATTGAAATTTTTGAATGGCCGCCATTTTGTCAAAAAAAATCACAAAATTAAGCTTGAGGTTCACCCGAGAATTACATCTATCAATTACATCATCCTTTTTTTTTCACCACCAACTTTGAAGTCTCATTACTTTTTGAACAGCCCACGTATCGAGGCAAAAAAAATTTTTTTAAGTACTTTGAACCTTTTGTAATACAATAAATAAAAAAAGTTTTCAATTATTCTTTGCGTTTTCAAATAAGAATTTTTTTAAATAGGGTCAAAAAAACGGGTTTTGAATGAGAAGACCGCCTTAAACAAATTTATTTATTTATTTATTTTGCAGAAATAAAAATATGAATCTGTCAACCAGAATAGCTAGTGCTTTTTCTGCACACAAAAATTTTGACTCTACACCAAAATTTCGCGTGTAGAATTGAATCGTCTATTTCAGAAACAGCATTAGTCATTTTTTTTTCGAACAATGTTTTTGTGTTGGAAACGCTTCCTTAAAGGTATACCCATAATCTGGGTGTAAAATGCACACACGCCAGTGTACTCCTTCCTCTTAAAACAATGCGTAGTAATTTTTGCTTATTACTAAAACAACATAAGCAATCTCTTAAAGCAATGCGCCGTAATTTTTGTTTATTACTAAAACAACATAAGTCAAGTGACATGCAATGTTGTTGCAATCGTTGTTAAAATGTGAGAATGCCACTGTAGAAAACCGCCACTGATATCGTATTTAAAAAAAAACCGTTACATTGTATTCACTCATCGAATTTTGAGTGGGACAAGAGTCATTTGTTTAAATTTTTGTTTGTTGGATGAGTTTCAATTTGACCAACACCGCACAGTGCTTTGAGCTCATACAGATTTTGAAATAAATAGAAGAAGTGTTCCTATGATAATGAAATTTTGTAAGCTTTATTAAGTTTAATTTATCTGAGGAACATACCAAAAATGGTTGAAATCAGTCAGTCCTTAGGTATACTTCCCTTGGGCTTATATTTAATTTTTATCAGATTTGGGGAATTTTTGGGATCACATTTAGAGAAAAGCATTCACCGGAGCAAAGTCTTGCAACTTTTCTCTAAATATGATGCTTTTTTTCTCATATTCCAAGAAACTTTTTTCTGAGTATGGAAAAAAAATGAATACACATCAAACTATACAAAATGTTGCACCAATGCCTAATGCCTTCTTGCTATTGACTAATGTTTTAATGTTATTTTGATTCTATTCAACCAGAATTTTCTAAAGATAAGTTACGTTTTATTATTTCATTAAACAATTACAATAAAAGTATAACATAAGGGTTGAATTTAACAAATGAAAAGATTGAAGTTTGTGTTGTTAATAGTCTAATTTGATTTGTAAAAATTTATATAACTGAAAAAATTTGAATTGAAAGTGGGAAAACTTGAAAGTGAAGTGAAGAAGCAGTATTGTTATAGTTTTTAATGACCATTTCTTTAACAGAAAAATGTGTTGTTATAAAATCGCTGCACTTTACAAATTTCTTACAATATTATTTTATTCTTTTATATTGGTCGAGTGTTCATAATTTTTGTTAACTTATTTATCAGTGAATTAAAGACATTTATACCTTAAAAAACCTTTATTATTTCAAGTTCATATAAAAAAAAAATAAAAATTTATTTGTTGTTATATAAGCGAATTTACGCAACTTTGCTTTTATGCCCGACATTAGATGTTGCACAACGTCTTTTTTCACTGTTTCTGTAGCCTTCTGCCATTCGGACTTAAATTCTTTCTCATTTTTCGCACATTTCTTCGTTTTTAACAATTTTCTTTTAATATTGGCCCAATAAGTTTCAAAAGGCCTTAGTTGCGGCGTGTTTGGTGGGTTGATTTCACGAGAGACAATTGTAACTGCATTGTTTTCAAACCACTCCATGGCAAGCTTTCCGTAGTTCAAAAAAATACTGAACCACTGTGCATATTTAAAAGTGGCAACAAACGTTTTTGTAAGCACTCTTCAACATAAATTGTTTGGTTAATAGTTCCATGACACACAAAAATTTTGCTTTTTAATAGAATTGGCGCCAAACTAAATATTTTTTTTGGAAATTTATCAAGATTTTTTCTTTATATTTATTGTCCACTTCACCTCTTTTTTTTGCGGTATAGAATTGGCGTCCCGAAATTTGTTTGAAGGCCGCATTAACATATGTTTCTTCATCCATTATGATGCAATCAAAATTTTTTATAACTTTGTCGTATAGTTTTCGAGCGCGTGTTTTAGCCACTTTATTCTGTTTATCGTTTCTATTTGGCGCTGGATTTACTTTAAAGGAACGTAAACCCTTTGATTATCGCACATCTCTTTTTTTTGCCGTGGTCAACTACTGCATTCACATTTTTTTTTTTATATAAAACCTTTCTTTCTGCCTTGATATTGTTGATATTGTTGGCAGAACCAAGAGAGATGTTACCGCTGTTTTCGCCGCTATCGAAAAGGAATCAGCCAAAGTGGGTTTGACGATAAACGAGGGTAAAACAAAGTATATGCTGTTTACAAACAAGGGAGCGCGGCGTTTAGACTCCCACGTTTCATACGGCAGCTATACCTTTGAAGTATACCTTAGCACCGCCATTAATAACAATAACGAAGTCAGCTTGGAGATAAAGTGAATAACAATAATTGCTAATAGGTGCTACTACGGGCTCAGTAAGCAACTAAGTTCCAGAGCCCTCTCTCGATCGACAAAACTAACACTCTACAAGACGTTCGCTCTACCTGTGCTGCTTTATGGCTCTGAGGCATGGGTAGTTTCGCAAACTGACGCATCCACTCTGGGGGTGTTCGAGAGAAAAGTTCTTCGCAAAATCTTCGGTCCTGTGACTATCGCATCCGAATGAACCACGAGCTGTATGAGCTCTACGAAGACATTGACGTAGTTCGGCGTATAACTGTGCAGCGACTACGCTGGCTGGGTCATGTTCATCGTATGGACGACGAAGCTAAAGCGAAAAAGGTGCTCGAGGCGAGGGTCGCTGGTCAACGACGACGAGGGAGACCATGCCTCCGATGGATGGACCAGGCTGAGGAAGCCCTAACCGCACTTGGTGTATCCGATTGGAGAAGGCGCGCGCAAAGCAGAGGCGCCTGGCGAGAGCTGATGAGGTCGGCCGAAACTCGGACACGGGTTGTTACGGCCACCTAAGAAAGTAAGTAAGTTTCTTTCTGCCACTGCAACTTTTTCTATTTATGCTTAATGTTCACTATATTTTTCAAGTACAAAAGTTTCTGCGGATTTCGCGACTTTTAACAATTTTGCTTTATCTTTATGTGACATACACGGATTTTCCTGTTTTTTGCGCACAATTAATTCGCGGACGTCTTGATTGTTTGAAGTCATTTTGCACAATGAGAAACTTAAGGAAAAAAAAAATATACACAAACAAATGTAAAATAACAATTAATAATCGCATACAAAAACAATTAGCTTACCGTTATTCTAAAGAGAGTAACACGTTTGTGATTGCGATCAATATTTTTCGTGCACATTCTTTATATTTTTTAGGGGGCAGCTTCCACCTACTCTACCCTCGCTACGCCCATGTGAACAACTAAAGTTGCTTAGGTTTTTGCACACATGGAGTATATTTTGATTTTTATTTCTTAGCCGCCAGTGAAGGGTTAATGTTTGGATTTTTGAAGCGAAGCTTTTTACGCCCCGTTCTGTGATTTGCTTGGAGTGAAATCTGAAAAATTTTCAACAGATTTTTTCTTAGAATTTTATATGGTTTCTTTGTTTCTGTGTTTTTTACAAGACAATTTAATATAACAAATATAAAAAAAACATTTCTTCACTTGCCGTGGGGACCCGAACTCACAAGACCATTGGTTGGGAGTTTTACACCTCATCCACTGAGCCAAACACCCTCGTTATTTAGAAGCATTGATTTAGTAATAAGTGCAACTGAAGCTATGTTGCATCACATCCAATAACCTATTAATGCATTTGTGTGGTTTGGGTAGCTGCTTAGCCACTTGCTACAAGAGTTGATTAATAGATTTTTATGGTTTGGGTAGCTCCTAAACCACTTGCTACAAGAATCATCAGTATTGCCACTTTTCCACAATTGTGGTAAGTCTGGCACTTTTTTGGTTTCTATCACTTTTATCACCCACTATTTCCATTTTTACAAAATCGATCACTTCTTGATATATTTATATAAAAATGATTGCATTATAATTAAAATTTTATAAATTTTATTGAATATATTTTATTTATTATTACATTTAATATTGTATTTTAGTACTGCCTTAAGAACATTATATGGGAATTATTTGCAATAAAACTAATTCAGCGTGAAAAAACGTACTGTATGGTATACTTCTTATGATTTGGTTTGCTGTAGGACTTTAGTCGCATTTTTCCTTAAGAAGAACAATATATTCCAGTTTTTTAAAATTCACCACTCATTTTAGACTCAACCTACCATTATATAAAAATTGCAAGTGACAACACTGGTCATCATTCTCAGTTTGTTAGTGCCATCTGTTAACAACTGTTAACGTAGCTGCAGTTATATATTTAATATTAAATCAACGTCAAAATCTAACAGAGCTTTTGGATCGGTGGAAAGAGTGCAGGTTTATTAATCAACGGGCTATAAAATCGATCCTCACTGTGGGCAAAGTGATATATTTTTTTTTTGTGTGAATTCGTTTATGCTGGGGTGGTATCGGCTAAAGTGATAATTGACAATCAAAATCGTCACTTTTGCCCCGTGTAAGCTGATTATCAAATTGACAATCACTTTTTTCCCTATTGATTTCATGCGATAGGTATTTAGGTGTCGTTTTCAAAAACGACAATCAAAACAGCGACTGTCATTTTAAATTTTTTAAATTTTTAAATTTTTTAAATTTTTTTAAATTTAAGTTATTTCAAAAAAAAAAAAATTTAAATTATCATATCTATGGAACTGTAGAAAAAGCTTCGCTTCTCTCGTGTGTCCAGCGACGCACCTGTGTTTTTTTTAATAAATGTTGTTATAATTATAAATGTTTTAAAGAATTTAATTTTAATTTTTGTACAGCAAAAAAAAACTCGAGACTTAATTCAAATGGATAGTGCAGGTTGCTTAGGTCTTGCACAATACTCTATAATAGTATTAAATTCTAAGTGTAACGCATTTCACCTATGCTTAACTCTATTTTACCTTTAAGCACTTAAATAATTCTTTAAACTATTAATGGAAAAAATAGAAAAGCAAAAAAAAAACCTCTACTTGAAACGCTCGACGTCATCATTTATACCTTTTCACGACAATAAGGAAATTAAATTAAATATTCACGAAATTTCAACCAGCTTTTGAACTTAACAACAGTGAATAAATAATTGGGCTTAATGCTGAAAGAGTTTGTGTGTAAGGACTTTTATTGTCGCCTTCGTTGTCGTCAAATAATTGTGCATACCATGAAAAGGACACGCGTTTGCTTTCGACTACTAAGAAGAACCACCTTTATTTATAACTATTGTGTATGCTTAAATAAACTTTTTTTGTGGGATGGAATTAATTTTGTTATTGTTTCTATTACGAAAAGGTTATGACAGTTCAATGCATACGTTTGGTCGAAATTTTTTCAAGTCAAGGCAATATTAAGGTTTAAATGTATTCTGTCAAAAAATTACCAGAAGTTGGTCAATAAACACAAAATATTAATTATTTATTCAAATTTGTTGTATCGCTTTTAAAGTAGGTTCTTTAGGTAATAATACACTTATGCCAACACTTATTATCCAATCATCAAAACATTTTTTAAATGCTTTTTTATGAATCGCCTTCAGTTCCCAGCGCGACTTCTCTTTTATGCCTTTTATCGACTGAAAACAGGTGCCTCGAAGTGGTAATTTGAGTTCTAGAAAGAAGAAAAAGTCAGTCGGAGTGCATGCATTTCAAATTGGTACATTGTATTTTTTCAAAGTATCGCCATCCATGGCCAGTTACGATTTTCCCCATCTTCTAGGCAGCATACGGATTCCGCGTTGAAAAATTCCTCTTCTTTTAAGGCAATCCCAGAAGCGAACCAATTTTTAGCTTTTCGTGAGAAGTGAAGTGCTTCTCGGCCAGGCCATGAGTCATGGATTGGAACTGAAGCGTCTCCAAAGTTTCCTTGACGGCTTATGCAACTTGTGGGCGAGCATTGCCGTGCTGAAAGATCACCTTATTGCGTCAATTGTTGTTAGTGGCGGCCGTGGCGTAGTGGGTAGAGTGTGTGACTCTTACGCCAGAGAACCCAGGTTCGAACCTTCCATCTGACACAGAAAATTTTTTCAATTGAATTAATTTTTCTGTTCGACCGTCACCTCTCTGCAGACAATGGCAAACCTCAGAGAGTAAAAACTGCCATGAAAAGCTTCTTGAGAACATAAGCCGTTCGGAGTCGGCGTAAAACATGTAGGTCCAGTTCTCGATCATTTGTGTGCAAACATTTGACATCACACACAACAAAATTGATCATAAGAAGCTCGGTCAAAGTCCTTTCAAGGGCTGAAATGGCCATTTCGTTTTTTTTTTTTTTCGTTGTTAGTAAAGTGCCCCAGTGTTATTTTCGTAAAGCAGGAGTAGTTCTTAGTAGATCACTCCAAGCTGATCCCACCAGATACACAGCATTAGTTTCTTGGTTCTATTCGGTTTGGGCGTTAAAGTTGATGCATGGCCGGGCACAATTTTTTGAGCTTTGGGTTGTGGTAGTGGATCCACTTTACGTCCCGTCTCACGATTCGATGCAGAAACCCTTTTCAATTTTACCTTTAGAGCAGTAGCTCGCACGTGGAAAATCCTTTCCACAAATTGTATTTTGTTGACACAAAGGTTGACATGGTTAGAGCGCAAGGAAAGTATGTTGTTTATGTACACTTCTTTGAAATGAAGTGAAGCTTTAACATTAATATAGTTAAAAGTTGGTCCGATGCGATTTAATAAAAACTAGTTACTTTCTACACAAAAATTATATGAAGCAGTTTAACATTCTGTTTGCTCTCCTGAAAAGTAAGCCTGGAACTGAATGACCTAGGAATGCCAAATATAGGAGTGAGAGGCTTGCAGATTGCCATCTTATAACTTTTCCGATCATAACTCGTCATAAAATCAACGTATTCCACAATCCTAAATTAGAAAAATAAAAATTGTATAGCAAATTTTCAAAATTATCTAAAATCGACCCTTTGAAATTTTGGCTTGCAGGTTGCCACCAGGGATGATATAGACTTAGTTGGAAATGGGCCAGAATTCAAACAAAAATTGGGCCAATTTGACGCTGATAGGGCTTTTAGTTTTAAAAAGTGGCAATTCAATATTGAAGACACGGTTTTGATCACACGGTCATGCCATGGTCTCACAAATAGCACACTTTTTTATAATCTTAACAATGCCAGTTTATTTTTGGTAAAAATAGTCGAAATTTCGAATTAACAGTTTTGGAAAATCAAAAAAACTTTAACTTTTTCGTGTTCTATTTCGTTTGTGCCGTTTAAGCCAAACATGGAAGGAAGTTCTTGGTTGATCACAAAAAAAGCACACTCTAATTTAAATGATTAAATGAAATCACTCTCCATCTCAATAGTGTTTAAGGTGCTTCCTTCAAATACATTTTATTTTACGCATAAATCAAGAAATGGCAAAAACAATCTTTAGATATATTGCATTTCTGCAAAAAAATTTTAAGCAAAAAATTGCAAAGCACTGCCACATAAAGCCGCAAATCGGTTATATCCACCTTAAAATAGTCATAGAATGTCAGAAATTAAAGAGAAATTTAATGTAAACTCTTCTTCGTTAAGACTTGTAAGAAGTCGAATCAATGAAGCGGGACGAAATTGAGTAGAAAAAATTCACTCCTGTCAAAATATAAATATTGAGACATGGCTGAATTCAACAAAAAATAGTTTCATAAATAACTACCATTTTAGAATAAGGAATTTTGCAAGAAGAAAATTAAGTCAAATTACATCTGATAAGATGGCAAAACAATTGCCAGAAATAAGTTTGAAATTTGCCAACAAAACTTCATCAGGGTGGAAAGAGATGGTACTGGTCTGATTATCTTAGCGTTGATATTGAATTGATAACAAAATGGATTAATTTGTATGTATATTAAGGCATTGTCAGGACTATGATGGAGCCTTTAGGGCTCGCTGTTTTCATATAACTTGGAAAACAAATTAAATTTGTAGTTGAGGTTACTAAAAAGTATGCTTTTTATGTGATCATGGCTGTATATAATGGAATTTCTTTTAATGAGAACATTTAAAAAGGCGATAGGAAATAGTATAGACTTTAAATTAAAATCCCCCAAAATATCTCCATATAAAATTCGGTTGATTTTCGTTTAGAAACTGCCAAAAAAATGATGCGGTTTTTCGTTTCCGCAAAAACATTTCGTTTTTTGGTTTGGCTGTTTGCCATACAAAAATATCTCATTTTTTAGAACTAAATTTCAGTTTTTGTTTTCGAATGATAGTTCACATTGACTACTAATAAAATGGTAATAATAGCTATTACAATCACTCGATCATGTTTTTAAAAAAACTAAAAGTTTTTAGTTAAAATCCTTTTGATAATTACTAATGAATTATATTTATTTCTTTCTCCAGATATTTTCACTTATTTAACAAATTCAAGAGAGCTTATTCTTGTCAAGTACTCCGACACCGCAAGATTGCATTTTAGTAAATTTTTTTCAAATTTTGGGCATATTTTCGTTTTCATTGGGTGAATTTTTTTATATGTTTGGGTCACTGGGTTATTTCTTTTTTTGGGTTATTTTTCGTTTTAGTGGTTTTTAATTTTATTTTTTGTGCGATTTTCCTGTGGACGATATTTCCTTCCTCCATTTCCTACCTCCAAGTTTAAAATTTTGTAGTACGATTTCATAGTACACAAATGTTATTAACAGATATCAAACTTTTGTTGTAAAAAATTTAAAAAAAAAAAACAACCGACTACAAAATCACTACAAAGTAAAATATAATTTTAAAAATACTTTTCCTTTTAATTTCTTGGTCATATTTGATAATTTATTTAAACATATTAAAATATATGAAATCTTTTTATCTTAATTTTTTTTCTTATTTGTTTTATTGTCATAAATATACTAATTTCTTGCTGAATACAAATGCTTTTAAGGTCGGCGCTAATATAATCAGACTGTTAAACAGAAGCGCCAACTTCAAAGCATTTGTATTCATCAAGAAATTAATATATTTATGATAATAAAACAAATAAGAAAAAAAATTAAGATAATAAGATTTCATATATTATAATATGTTTAAATAAATTATCAAATATGACCAAGAAATTAAAAGGAAAAGTATTTTTAAAATTATTTTTTACTTTGTAGTGATTTTGTAGTCGGTTGTTTTATTTTTTTTTTTAATTTTTATTTCCTCCTTTTCAGAGAATATGATAAATTTTCGAAAAAAGAGTAAAAACAACATTAGTACAATTGTTCCGAAAAAATTTGTTCTATTAAATTCTGAATTTTTGTTGGTTATTTCAAATATCTGCCTCTTAAATTTAAATTAGATGTCACATGTTTTGAAATTATTATACCCATTCTTGTAACGAGTTTTATTACCCTAGTGTCAATATTATTCGAGATATAGTGTATGTCTAATATTTCCACGCCCCTTTGTTATATAGCGCCCACTTTCTTGAGCATTATTTCCAATAATTGTGCCTAACCCTATACCAAATTGCAGTACCATAGTATCAATATTATTCGGTATATACTCTTTTTCTAATATTGCCACGCCCATTAGTCAAACAACGCCCATTTTCTTGACGGAAATTTGTAATAATTGCCTACCACTACACTAAATTTCAATACCCTAGTGTCCATATTACTTGAGATAAAGTGTTTTTATAATATTGACATGCCCATTTGTCGAATAACGCCCACTTTATTGGCCATAATTTGTAATAGTAATGCCTACCCTTATACTAAATTGCAGTACCATAGTATCAATATTATTCGAGATATACTCTTTTTCTAATATTGCCACGCCCATTTCTCAAATTACGCCCATTTTCTTGACGGAAATTTGTAATAATTGTGCATACCATTACACTAAATTTCAGTACCCTAGTGTCCATATTATTCGAGATACAGTGTTTTTATAATATTGACACGCCCATTTGTCGAATAACGCCCACTTTATTGACCATAATTTGTAATAATAATGCCTACCCCTATACTAAATTGCAGTAATCTAGTCTCAAAATTATTCAAGATTCACGCCCATTTGTCGAATTACGCCCATTTTCTTGCCTGTTATTTGTAATAATTGTGCCTACCCCTACACTAAATTGAAGTACCCTAGTGTCAACATTATTCGAGATACACTAGTATTTATTATTGCGAGATCTATTATTGCCACGCCCAGTTATCGAATACCGCCCACTTTTTTACGGGCACCTCCATGCTTATCATATCTATTTGTTCCCCAAAAATTATGCCAATCAGGCATATGGTTTAGGAGTTATCGATGTACATACATTAAAAAAAAAAAAAGAAAAAAAAAAAGAACCTCCTCCTTTTTGAAGTCAGTTTAAAATTGGGATAATTTTTTAGGTTAAATGTTTTCATAAGGGCCTAAAGGACGACTAAAAAAAGGGGGCTTTATTCTCGGGGCTTTTAAAATTAAAAAGGACTCAAAGGACCTGGTTACAATCCTTTGAAAATATGTAGCCTAGGTAGCTAGTGGTCTTATCTCAATTGTAGGTATTAATTGCACTGCGTTACACACATTATGTTCATCAAACCTCTCTTTTTTTTTATGTGCACGCCAGAATTTTTATATTTTTGCATTTTAAGTTCTGTGGTGCCCCTCGATGAGATGGCTTCATACATTTGTTGGAGAAAATAGAAGAAGATGTTGGAATTTGAACTTAATTTCTAAAAGTATAATAGTACGCTGGTTCAAAAATTGATATCGGCTTTTGTACCGGCTTCGGGTGGTTAAAAGATCAACTTATTGTTTTTTTTATTGAGCTATTTTGTTAAAACCTAAAATCTTTAGGTATTTTTTTTTTAGGTGGTGATTTCAGAAATTCATATAACTTTTTGTAACAGTTGCAGTTATTATTATTTATTTTACCATTATATATTGTTTTTTTTTTTAATTTTCAAAATTCACAATAAGTACGATTGTTTAAAATTATGTTAAAAAAAAATCGCAGCCAATCAATGCTTTATACTTTTTCTACATTTTTTAGTTTTTGCTGGCTTATTTGTCGCGATACTGAGAAAAAAGCGTACAAATGCCAAAATAAAGGGCCCAAGTTTCCTTTAAAATACATTTTTTTTTTAAATGTTCCGTTTTTTCCTCAACATAATTTAGACCATAACGAGGTATACTCATATTGTGAATTTTTATTATTGTGAAAAAATTAAAGAAAACATAAAAAAGCCACACCCGGCATAAAATACCCAAATGCAGTTTTAAAATAACCGCATAAAATTATTTCTGGGGGACCACAGAACCTAAAACTTAAAAAACACAGGTGCGTCGTTGGACACACGAGAGAAGCGAAGCTTTTTCGCAGTTACATAGATTCGATAGCTTAATCATTTTGTCTTTTTAATAAATTAACTTTTAAATTCAAAAATTTAAAATAACATAAAATAAATTACATACATACAGACAACATATTTACTGCTTATTTTTTATTGTTGAATGTCAAATTTCCACGCCAATTACATATACGGGCATATAATGCCAGCGACTCTCCATTTTAACTCTCCACACATGGTTGTGAACTTGGCTGCACTGACTCATGCATGCGTTTGTTGATTCCATATTTATTGATATCTATTTTTTTGACACTTAAAAACGCACTTGTCATAGAGTGTAAATTATTATTTCAGAGTTATTTCACTTAAAAACATGAAGAAAAAAACTCTGTTAACCTCTGTTAACACATGCCAGAGATTTTGCAGAGTTGATGCAATCCCTAGATAATAATTTAGACTTTATGCCAACAGCACCACAAACGCATTCACAATACAAACAAACCGATGCTGGAGACATCTTGTGGCAAATAAAAGTAAATTTTTGATAGTTGTAGCATAGCAAGTACACAATCCTCTATCTATTGATAGATGGTGACGATCTACTGCAGCATAGCTTCTGTTATAATTAGGATTGAATTAACAACTCTTTCTAACAAGTCTTTGTGGCCTAGTGGATAGTGCATTGGGCTCACGTGTACGAGGATGAGGGTTCGATCCCCGCGGGCAGGCCAACAAATATTTTTAGTATTTAATATTAAAATATTAAATTTTCTTGTTGTAATAAGCACTAGCAACAAAGAAACCATCAAATTTCCAAGAAAAAATCTGTCGAAAATTTTTCAGATTTCACTCCAAGCAAATCACAGAAGGAGGAGTAAAAAGCTTCGCTTCAAAAAGTGGCTTGTAGGGTAGAGCGAGGATGATTTGACTAAAGGAGGTTTTGTCATTTTTAAATATAACGGTAACAATGCTTCATACAGAGCGCACACAACTGTCAATTATTGCCTGTCATTCGTTGAGCATTATATATGGAAATGCCAGTCGCATCTCTGACGTGTTTGTTGCTGCACGTGTTTTTATTTTTTATGTTGCTTTCTTCTTAATTTTGCCTACTTATGTTTTTGCGTGAAATAAAATGGTGATACATTAGTTTTTTTACTCTTAGTGATTTTAACTATTAGTTGTCCAGTAATTCTTATTTTATCATCAGTTTTGCAATAGTATTTGACAGTGTCGGTAAGTTGAAAAATATTAGGTTAAGATTGGTTAAAGGATGATTTGTCATTTACCAAATAGGAGGATTTATCAAATAGTCAAATCCTCCTACTATTTCTTTAGTGTTGTTATTATTATTTTTCTCCTTATTATGCTTTGTATTAATATCATTTGTAGTTTAATATGCCTAATATATACAAAGGAAAGCATCCTGAAAGGGTTATTGACGAAGAGGGTCTTCAACAAGCACTACTCGACATTAAAAATAAAATTGAAACACCTACAAGTGCTGCTCGCAAGTATAACATGAACAGAACAACAATAATTTATCGGCTGAAGCTTCTTTCTGAAAACCGTGTGGCAAACGAGTTACAAGGCAAGGCTAGCACTAAATATTCTGTTAGACATGTCCTATCCACTTGGCAAGAGGCAGAGTTGGCGGAATATTTTAAGACATGCTGAAATTTGCACCACGGTCTAACTTTTGATATGGCAATGCAGTTTGTCTACGACTACGCAAAAAAGAACAAAATTAAATGCCCTTCTTCGTGGGATAACGATAGAGCTGCGGGAAAAGTTTGGTTAACGGGTTTTTTGAGAAGAAATTCATCTATTAGTTTGCGGAAACCTGAAAATATAAGCTTGGCTCGCCTTCGAGCTTTCACAAAAGCTGTTGTCTCAGACTTTTTCTGTAAACTTGAAGACGTTTTGTTAAAGCATTCTTTTAGGCCAGAAAACATATACAACCTTGAGGAAACTGGCCTTACAACAGTAATGGACTCTGTTAAAGTAAGTTTTATTGTTTTTTTGTATTAACCCTCTAACCGGCAAGACCGTCAAAAGACGGTCTTTCATTTTTTACCTCTAGAGCGAATTATGCATTTTTTTGCAATGCAAACTAGCGAAAAGCATAATTGTTGTTGTTTACTTAACAATTTAATAATCATATGATTGCACTCCAACCACGCGGTGGAGATCAGTTATTAGTTATGTGCGAGCAATCAGCCAAATAGCATAAGAAATTATTTGGTTTTTTTTTTCTTTTCGTTTGACAAAAAAACACATCCAAAATTAAGTGATCATCTCAATATTTTCAGGGTAAGTATTTAAAACGTTTTATTTGAAAAGTATAATGAAGATGAAGTGAAAAAATAATTGAAAGTGTGTTATAGAAACTAAAAAAGCAAGACCGTCACTTGACGAACTGGCAATTGAACAATGCATCAATGACATGAATCAAGCTGAGAATACTGATGCATTTATTACAGAGGCAATAAACATATCATTGAATACCAGTTCAATCGATCAGTCATCAGCATCTTCAACATTCGTCAAAATACCAAACGAACAAGCAATCGAAGTGGTGAGTGAAGCAGTCGAAGTCGGTAATGAAGCATTTGACCCACAGGAACCGTCCACATCAACTCCATCATTCGTACCAAGCAAACAATTCAAACCACCCAAAAGACCCCGATCTCCACTACCAACCATTGAAGATGGTGCACCATTAGGTCAACCTACTACCGGCGGATTCACTGAGCAAAGTATATATTTTAATTGTAGCTACTTATATTTATTTATCTCTATTTTATATTCTAAGGTCTGGCTGCCATATCAAAGGACTTAAAAGAGCTATCAAAATTAATCTGGCGTAAGAGCTCCATGCATTTGCATGTAAAAGAGGTGGCTTTTCGTGGAAATATTTCCTTACCACTGACCATTACAAACCTAGAAACACCCATGGAATTGTTTAATTACTTCTTCACAGATGAGATTGTGAATTTTATTGCTGAGGAAACTACTCGCTCTGCATTACAGGAAAATATAAACTCCACATTCAAAACAAATGGGGTTGAAATTCGACAGTGCATTGGCATAATGATTTATATGTCACTATACCGATATCCCAATATTGACAGCTATTGGGAAAAAAATGCTTTTGAACCAATTCAAAAATGTATGCCAGCCAAACGATTCCTCACAATTAAAAAATATTTATCGTTTCAAGATGAAACAAATCGAAACCATTTCCTTCAAAGCAAAAAGGCCTAAAGGTCGACCACTATCATCTTCCGAACGATCAGTGTCACCACAGCCTGGCACATCAGGTATTGGAAAAAAAGCTGTGCATAAGGTCGCTGATATTCGATTCGATGGTGAAGGTCATTTCCCGAAATGGATGGATAAAAAAGGGAAAAAAAGATGCAAACATTGCAAAAAATCCGATACACAAATGTTTTGTATCAAATGCGAATTAAATTTATGTTGCACAGCCGATAAAAATTGTTTTTGGGACTGCCATCAACAAAAGTAATTATAAATCATATCATTATTATCAAAAATAAAATCTTCTATACCTCTTTTTCTTATTAAAAATTGCTCGATACAAAATTGTCTACCTGTGTCATATTTTATATATAAACCGGCAAGACCGTCAAAAGACGGTCTTCAGTATTTCGCACCTGGCGACCCTCAGAGATAAGATTTTTACCTGCAAATTTGGATTTTAAATTCTTTTGTCATTATAAACTATTAAAAAAAATATCAGATGAATCCGACAGCTTTTACGATGTTGCCGGTTAGAGGGTTAAATTAATTTGATATTTCTAAGAAATCACTTAACTTTTCAGAATATAACGGAAAAAGGTAAGAGAACTGTTTCACAAACTGCTTCAGGAGAAAGAGGGACTTTAGTGACAATGGTTGCAATTGTCAATGCAGCTGGCAATCATGTGCCTCCGGTATATGTATGTCCTCGAAAGCGGTCAAATCCTCTATTCATGAAAGGAGCAATGCCTGGAGCCATTGGACTCTTTGCCGATACTGGTTGGATGAATGCAGAAATTTATGTTGATGTGTTGAAACATTTAAGACGTTTTGCGAAATGCTCCAAACAAAATCCTATTCTCCTTTTACTGGACAACCATGTATCACACTGCTCACTTGATGCTATTTTGTATTGTCGTGATAATGGAATTGTTATGCTTTCATTTCCTCCACACACATCTCACCGTTTGCAGTCCTTAGATGTTGCAGTATTTGGACCATTTAAGAAACAAGTCAAGACGTCTTTTAATAATTATTTAGTTAATAATCCGGAAAAGACTCAAGGAATTACAATATATGATATACCGGCGCTTTCAGTTAACCCATTTCTGAGATCATTCTCCCGTGAGAATATTACAAAAGGATTTTTGTCTACAGGGATTTTTCCTTTTAACTGCAACATTTTTGATGATAGCGAGTTTAGTGACGCAGAAGGATTTGAAGAGCACTGAGAGCCCATTGACGAATCTACTGCTTGTCCTTTGAATTCTCTAACAGAAAATGCTTCTACTAACATCTCTTTAAGTTGTAATCCATTAATCACTTCAGTAGATAAAATGCCTCATAGCACACCAGGGACCATTTGTCCGCTTCCAAAATTAAAAACCAAAAAAGTTAACAAGGGTTGTCCAGCCGGAAAGTCAAGAATCTATACTGATACTCCAGAAAAAGACCGATTAATAGATCTCGCCTTGCAATAAGCTAAAAAAGAAAACAAATTTAATATTAAGAGACCGAAGGTCGTGAAGCGTTTGCTTCAGGATACGTCCAGTGATGAAAGCGACAATTACAGCGTCACAGACTCGGAAACTTCGGTATTATTGAACGAAAGTGATGATTTAGAAAGCGAAGATTTGGAAAAAATAAAATTAAGCGATAACATTGTTGCCGTTTGCGGGGACTATGTCCTCATTAAGTTTGGAAATCAAAAGAATTTTTTTACGTTGGATTGGTAACAGCTGTTGCAAAAGAAAGTTATCTATCATACACAATCAAATACTTTAGAAGGCAAAATGATACATGCATTTTTTTTACGAGCCTGTAGTGGAAGACATTAAACTGGCCCTGCCAACCGATTTGGTAGCCAAACTTCCAGATCCATTACAATTGCCAGGGACATCTACACGCAAAGGAAAGATACAATTTATTGTAAATTTTGCTGGTCTTGACGTTCGCTTAATCCTTAGTTGATACTTTTTCTTTCTATTTTTTTTTTTTGTATTTGAATATTTACTTTTTCTTTTTCTTTTATATTTCTTATGTACTTTTTCAATAAGAATAAATATATTTATATTTGTAGTTTTTTGAAATTATATCGATGTCAAATCCTACTTCATGTTGTTTAATCCACCTAAGGCTCTGTCAAATCCTCCTCATAAGTAGGAAGATTAGACAGTTTTTCCATTTTCGATGTTTCACTCTATCACAAGAAAACGATTTGGTTTTCACATTTGGAATATAAATGATTTTCAAGTCAAATAATTAATAAACAATATCCGCTATCAAATTTTTAGCGATTTTTAGTGAATTTTATAAAAATCAATTTTTTCGTCAAATCATCCTCGCTCTACCCTACATGAAAAACGGCGATACACGTGTATTTGTATTTTTCTCCCATTCCGAAAATGTATATTTGGTTCATAAAAAAAAAACCTCCTTTATCTCCTCCTACCTTTGACAAATCGTATCTACGGCTTTGATGTAAATTATAATAGTGTCCAAATTTATATCCAAACAAAACTAGAAGTACATTTCCCAATTAAAGGAGAGCCGCGATTTATACGGGAAACAACTAGTATGTGCATATTCTAATGCCTGTGTAGTCTTATAAACAAATAATACCAAAGTAATGAAAAGGATTTTCAATAAACACCGCGTTCTTGTATCTTTTCCTTATAATGGTTTTGTTAACTTTTTTGATTGGTGGATATTACTTAGTGTCGTTAATTTAATGAAGCAGTTGAAAAACATTTGGAGAAGCTCACAAAAAAATTATTTGGATCTCCACACAACTAAAATTCAGCATAAAAAGTTAAATTATATAATTGCAACAAAAAATTGATTGTGTTAAAAACTGCTGCTGAACTAATTAATCATACATAAAAAAGCAGCAACAAGTTTCTGTACTGTGCATATAAAATTATCCTCAAATTTAATTCGCTAAATAAATCAAAGTTCGTTGTTCTTTTTTTATGCTACTGGAAAACCTTGCATTTTTTATAATTAGCTATATACAATTTACGATTATTGTTGCTTTCGTTTTGTTTTGGTCAAGCGCCTAATAGTATGCAACACCATAGCAGCATACAAACACACACATGCACACATACTGCTCGTGTCCTGTATGCGGTATTGTTGGCGCTTGAATGAGGAGAGTTCAGTTCGTGTCGGTTGGTAGCCAGCAGCAAAAGCATGTCCAGTGAAGTGGCTATTTGCTCCAAGTTCTACGCGTATCGATTTTTTATTATTTGAATTTGAAATTTTTATTCACTTAAATAAAACATTAAAGGATTAATTGCCTTGAATAAATCATAGTTCCAGACATTTTAAATGCTAGTCGCGGCTAAATGTGAACTACAAAAAACGCCTACATGAGTATGTTGGGCTTTGTTTATTTGGTGCTGATTCTTGGATGGATTATGATAGTGTTGTTTCTAAAATGCAAGAAGACGATTACGCCACATTTTGCATTTACCGATAATTATACGGATACCATAAGTGCGGGTGAGTTAGTGAGTGCAGTATAAAAATTTGTCTGGTATAAATGTTGGATTAAATGCTGGATTGTGTTGTATGAGGCGTGGCGTTAAAAGCAGTTTTAAATATGTAGATTTTCAAAAAATTTAGTCAATCAGATAATTTTTAATAGTTTTTATTTGTAAAATGGAATGCTTACTTAAAATCCATAACTTATCAAATAAATTTGTCTCTGATATGATAAAGAATGTTTATTATAACTTTAAACTTTGACAAAAATTCTAAAAATTATTGAAATATACGCTGGAATATTTTAGCAGCCTTCATTTAAATAATTTAAATGTTCTGTATTGATACAACTGTATTTAAAAATTAATCAAAGTAAGTTTCAAAAGACACTTTAGCTCTTCTAAACCATAACAAATTCGCTAGTATTTAAGTAATTTCCAATGGAAAAATAAGGCTCAGGGAAATGCTTTTCTTTAAAGAATTATAAAGAGTTTAATGTTAAAAATACTTAGAAAAAAAACTTTATAAAAAGTAAGCTTGGACTTTGAGAGATTTCGTATTAAAAGCAAAAGAAACATCAAATTGAAATCCGTGCAAGTTTTCTTCAATGACGTTATAACTCCACTTTTTTTTGATATTCACAAGACATATTTTAAGATTTGAAAATAAAAAATATGTCACTGTTTTTCAAAATTCTCATAGTTTGGTCCCTGCAAATTTTAAATATACATATAGATACAAAAAAGTTCAGTACCAGTGCTCACACATAATCCTTTGTAGTAAATAAATCCCACTTCCTTTTTTTATCATTCTATTTTTGACTAATAATTTAATTGATTGAATAGGTGTCACACCTATTAATCATAAAAGTACTCAACAAACATGGGCGTAGTCAGAATATCAGCCAGGGTGCTAATAATTTTTTTATATTTGTAGCTTTATAAATATACATTTTTCTACGTCACAATTTGCTCTTCCCACCAAGCCTTTTTATACCCATTTACAATACTCGTTTTTATAATAAGAATAAATCGTATGCATACTTTAGTTTTAAAAAATAGTTTCCAATTAAACAGCAGATTTCGGTTTGTTAGTGATGTCAAACTGTGTTGTTTGATATTCAGTTGCATCTACTCCTTAGATGGCAGTGAAGATTTATCAGTGTGACAACACTTCAAACTCAACATTTTTGCATTTTAAATTCAACATTTTTCAAATACAATTCAACTTTTTATACTTCAAATTCAACCTTTTCATTTCAAATTCAACTTTTTTCAAATCCAACTCAACTTTTTGCACTACAAATTCAACCACATCAATTAAAAACTCTATTTTAGTTTTTCATTATTTATTCTAAATGTTATCGTTAAATATCGCATATTTTTAGTTTGTGTGCTGTGTACCCTGCTTAAATAAAAAATACAAAATTTAGAATATTAAAATTAGCCCTTTATTATATTCGGTTTTCGCATTAAAAACATCCAAAAAAATCCAAAAAAAAACAATAAAATGTGAATATATTTTTAAATGTTTTTGGAATAATTTAATTTGCTTAAATACATTTTCTTAACTATTGTATCATATGTATGAAGGGCTTCTAATTCCAAATATGGAAAAATTATTGGCGTCTCTCATCTGTCTTAGAAGTAATAGGTGTCCAAAAATAAAAAAATGGGCACGAAATACTTGTTAGTTATCTTCTATTTGTATACAAAACTAAGCAAAATGTGTATTAAATGAAAGGATATGCTGTTTCCTTTTCAATGAGTATTTTTTGATTTTTTATTACTTTTCCAATGTATAACTTGCAAAAAAAAAAAAAAAATTAAAAAAGATAATATATGCAAATATTACTATTTTTTAAGTACTATCAACGTCCCAAATTTACCGCAAAGTACCAAATTTTTCTAAATATGTAAGCTTCGAAAAGTATCCAGTTTGATATGGAATCATTGATACATGCATTTTTTTAATACAATTTTATTTTTTTTTTTTGCTAATTTAGCCTTCCCCCTCTGCCAAACCCTAGATCCACCACTGATTTTAGTGAAAGAAAAATAACCGTGAACTTAAGGCATGTAGAAATGATTGGTACTTTGACATTATTGACAGCCTCGTTTCTTTGCAAAAGAACATAACTTTTTTATCCAGTAAGTTGGATAATTTAAAATTTATGTGGTAACTTAATGCGACCACATACAAAAGATACCATACAAGCAGGGCAGCATTAATGTTGTAAGGTGCGGTAAAAATTTGCTGAATGCATTTTGTAAAAAGAAAAATTATGTCTTTATAAATTAGTGTTTATATTTTACAAGTGATTTAACTCGAATATTTCAGTGTAACCATTTTAACATAACTTTTATAAACATTAGTTTTGTGTTGTAATTATAATGTTGAAAATTTCTTCTTTAATATCAAGAAAAGATTCTTGAATGATCGCTTACCGGCTAGTTGCATATCACAAATTAATTGATATTTAAGCACGTTCAAAAAGTCCATAGGATGACACATAGATGGCGTTACTACATTTTTTCCATATGCTTTTTATTTAGTACCAACCTTCAAACGATACGTATACAAATTTGACAACAATCTGACAATTGATTCGTGAGTTATAGCATTTTGTGTGCAACTATTGTCATTTAAACAAAAATGGAAAAAAGTGAATTTCGAGTTTTGATGAAGCATTGCTTTTTGATGAAAAACTATACAGTGGAAGCCACACAATGGCTTGATAAACATTATCCGGACTCTGCTCCATCGAGACAAATGGCAAAAAAGTGGAAATTATGCAGAGCGCAGTGGACGCCCAAATCACAGTGTTATTCCATAAAACATCAAAAAAATCCACAAATTGGTTATGAACGATCGCAAATTGAAGGTGCATGAGCTAGCTGACATTGTAAAGATATCAGATGGTTGTGTTTTTACCATTTTACACGAACATATGAGGATGCGAAAGCTCTGTGCGAAGTGTGTGTCACGTGAGCTCACAGTCGACAAAAAACAACAACAAATTGATGCTTCAGAGGAGTGTTTGGCGCTGTTAAGCCGCAATAAAATCGAATTCTATCGTCAATATGTGACAATGGATAAAATATGGCTTCACTATTACACACCAGAATCCAAAAGACAGTCAGCAGTCACCAAAGGACAGCAGTCGACAAACCAAATCCAAAGCGAGCAAAGACCCAATAGTCGGCTTGTAAGGTGATGACGTCTGTATTTTGAGATGCGAAAGGAATAATATTCATCGACTATCTTCAAAAAGGAACCACCATCAACAGCGACTATTACTGTGCACTTTTAGATCGATTGAAGGCTGAAATCGCCAAGAAATGGCCACATTTGCGAAAGAAAAAAGTGTTGTGTCACCAAGACAATGCACCGTGTCACAAATCGATGAAAGCCATGGCAAAATTGAATGAATTGGGCTTCGAATTGCTTACCCACCCACCGTATTCTCCAGACTTAGCCCCCAGCCACTTTTTCCTGTTTTCAGATCTCAAGGGAATGCTTGCTGGAAAGAAATTCAAATCCAATGATGAAGTAATCGCTGAAACTGAGGCATATTTTAACGAGAAAGAGAAATCGTATTATACAAGTGGTATCGAAAAGTTGGACAATCGGTATATTCGTTGTATCGCTCTCGAAGGCAACTATGTTGAATAATATAATCGAGTTTTATCAAAATTTTGTTTTTTTCTTACTTATCCTATGGACTTATTGAATGACCTGTTACACGTTAATTCGTCAGTTAACTGAGATTTGAGTTGCTAAAACAATAAGGATATTCATTAGGATGATTCAAAAAAGTCGACTATTTTTATTTTTTCAAAATCCCCTGCGAAATAGATTCAGGGAGGTGAGAAGAAATGGATGTAAAATCCGTAAATCTTAATATTATTATTTAGAGGTCACGCATATCGATTTTCTATTTTCCATATTAATTACATGGGAAAAATTATTTTTCAACTTCTTATTCTTATATCTTAAAAGATAATTGACGGATGTAAATGACTAAAACTTATCTTATAGGAACTCGTTATCGTTATAATTATACTTTTTTTCTCCAGTTTACGTTAAAAATATTAAAGCTATCATTAACTATTATAAAAAAGGCAATAAGAAATCAAAATCGACAATTTTCAAAATCAAAGACATTTTCAAAGTCTTTCAAAGTAACTTGACTGAAAATCAACCATTTCTAGGAAGAATTAATGTAAAAGCCTTTTTATTGTATACTCGTACAATAATATTTATATAATAATATTACATAATGAGAATGAGAAAAAGAGAGATAAGGAGAGAGAGAGAGAGAGAGAGAGAGAGAGGAGCAACAGTACTTCTTCTTGAAAGAGTATTTTTAATGATTTTTAATTTTTTCTTACAGGAAATCACAATTTGCAGAATTTCTAAGGAAATTTTTATAATATTTAAGAATAACTTAAATGATTTTACCGGAAACCGGAGAAAGATGTGTAATTTTAACATACATTTAGTTTTGAATTTGGATAATTTCTCCACGAGTAGATTTATCAAAAAAATTATGATGAATATTTTTGTAGAGAGTTCAGTTTTCTATAAGATATGTTTTAATCATTTATATCCGTTTTTAAGACATAAGAATAAGAAGTTGAAAAATATTTTTTCCCATGTAATTTATATGGAAAATAGAAAATCGTGATGCGGGACCTCTAAATACTAATATTAAGAGTTACGGTTTTTACAGTCATCTCCCACCTCCCTGAATCTATTTCACAGAGGATTTTGAAAAAGGAAATAGTCGACTTTTTGAATCACTCTAATATTCATGCAATGCCGAATATTTTTTGATGCCGTATATAAAACAAGAACCATTAAATTTGTGTCTTTTATTTTTTAGTTTTAAAATGGCATATATCTATGGTAGACCGCGCTAGCAATCATGTCACATATACGTCCGCGACTACTATAGGGCTAATTTGCCATATAAGATCATTCTGTAAGATCATTTGACTATTTAACTAAAAAGTGGGAGTACCAAAAAATTAACTTAAAAGTGGGCGTTGCATCGAAGCTCACTAGGTAGAATGAGACAAACCTCAAATCCCTTTATTGAAGACCGAATGAAGCGATTTTATGATTTTACAAAATTGGAAAAAAATATGTTTTTGACTTTCCAATATTATCCCTATTATTTCAGATAATATTTTATTTTATGCATCGATGCAAAATTTAAAAATTTTTATTTTTATTCAAATGTTTTTTTTTTTATAAAATTAACGATTATTAAGTTATTTGCGAAAAAAGTTCGAAAATTTCGAAGTTTTTATGGAATCTTTCCTTTTATATGTAGCTTTGTTATTATTGGATTTCTTGAACTTATCTGACGTAAAATTGTATGGTATTTAATTTTGTCTTATAACACTTTTCTCTAGGATGAACGATTTTCGAGTAATTTAACTTAAAACGAAAAAGTCAACGTAAAAGTGTACGTGGCACCGAAGCTCACTAGGTGGCAATTAAAATAGGAAGCAATTAAAATAATTTCCAGCTTTCCGCTAATTTTGTCCGAGCCAATCCTTCTTTTAGCTAATTTTATTGGCCTAGCCTTAAATTCATAAAAAAGTAATCAGGTCTATCATGAGTAATTTTTTTCGGCCGTAATCGGTAAAGGAAATTTACGTTTTTTAAGATAAGGCTCAATATCTTTTGAAAATTTAAGGCAAATTTGTACATCTACCCTCAATACTCATAAGTGTATAATATGAAAACGTAAAGTCTTACCTGCTATTTTAAAAACGGAAATTCTCTTTTTCAATTCCGAGCGAAAAAATTACTCATAAACGCCCTGAATATTTCTTATTAATATAAACTTTTAAACTTTTTATAGCATAAATAACAGGATAAGTAATGTTCTGTGATTGCATTAAAAATTACCACCTTGTTCAAAAAGGAAGATTCATTTATTGAAAAAAATTAAAGTACAAGTTTATTCATCGAAATCAATATTGTCGTCTTCAAAGTATTCCCTGTCGGCTGTAACGCACTTATGCTAGCTCCTTATGCTTGATCCAGTCACGGAAACCTTTCTGGAACACGGTTTTTGGTATGGCCTTCAGAGCGTTCACCGATTTTTTTATGACCTCTTCTTTGCTGGTGAAACGCGTTCCTCGAAGCGGTTTTTTTACTCGATCGAACAGGAAAAAATCACACGGAGCCAGGTCAAGTGAATTTGCCGGCTGCTGGATGGTTATCGTGTTGTTTTTGGCCAAAAAGTTAAGAATAAGATGAGCATTGTGCGATGGTGCATTATCGTGGTGCAAAATCCATGATTTGTTTTGCCACAACTGCGGTCTTTTTTGGCGAATTGCTTCACGTAAACGTCTCATAACGCCCAAATAATACTGTTTATTGACCGTTTGACCATCTGGCAAAAATTCATGGTGAACTACAACATTGTAGTCCATGAAAACAGTGAGCATAGTCTTCTTTTTTGACTGAAAAGGACGTGGTTTCTTCGGTCTCGATTCGTCTGGCGACCGCCATTCACTCGCCTGATGCCTGGTTTGCGTGCCATACTCGTATACCCACCATAACATTCCACCAACATTTTGCGCGTATCGGCGCAGTTAAAACCATTTTTCACACAAAATTTGATACAAACTCGTTGCTCAATTTTTTCTTCCATCGTAAAAATCGAAGACACGAAAAAGGCTGTTGTAAACAAAACACTGTCACTTTACCAAATGTCAACGAGAGACGCTGATATTTGGCTTGTCATATACTGTGTTTACATGCCGAGTTAGCTCGGGGTTTACTCGTAGTTAACCCTGCATGTAAACGAGAGTTGAGTTGAGTTTCGTTAAATCCAAGTAAACTCCACGAAACTTGCTGGATCTAGCTGAGTTCTATCTGTCAAAATGCATTATGGCATTTATTACTAAAGAAATGGCAGCTGATAGAGTTTTTTGGATTGCTCACAACACAACACACACAAACTGTTATAAAATATATATGGCAAATGTCAAGTAAATTTGACAACTCTAACTCAACTCGATGTTTCGCATGTAAACAGCATCGAGTTAGCGTCGCCATGTTTTTAACTCAACGAAAACCCTAACCCCGAGCTAACTCGGCATGTAAACTCAGTAATAGACACATGTGGCAACCTACTAAAAAAAAATTTTTAATCGGACAGTTAAGTCCGGTTCACAGTGTGAATAAACCCTTTCTTTTTGAACAAGGTGGTATATTTTTGAGGACATGTCTGTATAATAAATTTTCTCTAAGTTTTTAATGAAATTATTTTTATTTTTAAATAACCCAGATCATCGAACCTCCGTGAATGTCATACAATTGCCAACAAATGAACTCGATAACGAAGAACAAACTATGGCTGCCTATCATCAGCAAAGTAGCGCACTGCGACGTCATTCACATCGATCCCAACGTTCGATGGCAAGAGATGAACGTACAATTGAGACTACTTATACAACAGATGCGATAATAAATCCCGCCTATACAAATGATGAAGAGTACATAATCAACGGTAAGTGTGTGGCGATGAAAACCTAGTTTGGAAATAAAAAAAAACAAGTTTTGTCATTAGTGATGGACAATTTAAAAGCATTTGATAGTGAAGCTATCAGAATATAGTGCGATAAATTAATAACGGTCAGAGTTAAGTAAATGTTATTAGCAGCAATTATAATGAAAGTGAAATATGTTCATGAACATTTTTGTTAGAAGATAATCAATATTTGGCAATAATAATCTATCTGTATTAGGGTGGTCGTTGTATGGTTTTGAAGTTACGACGATTCGATATTGAGAGACTTCCGTCACGCGGAGGCGCTGCTTAAGAGTAGGTAATGACTTCTAGGTTAATCAATTACAACAGTGATGGCCATAAAAGTATTTATATCAGGGGAGGGACCAGGGGAAACCATCAAAAACTCAAAAAACTACAGGGGCAACAGCAATTTCACCAAAAAAACCAAATGATTTATTACAACTTCAGTTAAGACAAAAATAAAAAAACCAAAAACACAGAAACACTAAAAACTTCAAAAACAACAACAATAACAACACCAAAAACAACAACACCAACTATACCGAAAAGACCAAATGATTTCTTACAACTGCAGTGCAGAGTTATACACCATAAAAAAAACCAGAAACACCA
Source organism: Coremacera marginata (assembly GCA_914767935.1). Lineage (NCBI taxonomy): Eukaryota > Metazoa > Arthropoda > Insecta > Diptera > Sciomyzidae > Coremacera > Coremacera marginata. The sequence continues at coordinate 152,185,250 of OU612044.1, forward strand.
AAAACAACAACACGGACAACACCAAAAACACCAAATTATTCAGAGTGCAAAGTCTGCAAATATAGGATTTGCCCCTATCGGAGTCCCCAAAAAATTTAACTTCAAATTTCCCGATATTTTTGGCCCCCAGTAGTACACCAAAACACCACAAAACCAAAAACACCAATATCAACAACACCAAAACATCAGATGTTGTAATCGATCATAGTGCAGAAAAACACAAAAAAGCTGAACGAAACAGCTTGTCCATAAGGCCCAACCAAAATAGACGAAACGAGATGATTGCAACTTGCCGAACGTCTGACGAGTTGAGACGCTAGCAGTTCGGTTCTTACGGAACAAAACGTATGGACAAGCTGTTTCGTTCAGCTTCGTTAAATTACGTTTGTTCATTTTGGGCAACAACATTGAATTCCATTGAAGCGAACATTTTCGTCTCTACTCGTTACGGAGCAACTCGTCTATTTTGGTTGGGCCCCTAAGTTTTGTTCCGTAAGAACCGAACTGCTAGCGTCTCAACTCTTCAGACGTTCGGCAAGTTGCAATCGTTTCATTTCGTCTATTTTGGTTGGGCCCATGGTGGAATAATAATAAGGTGTTAGTAAGTTTTTGACAACACCAAGAATTTCTTTCATTCTGTCAAATAATTGTGAGCGAAAGAGCGGAATTGTTTATAGTTGTCAAATTTTAGTATTTGCTTGAGTTGCTAGGTTATGATGTGTTATACTGTGCCGTGTTATGTTGGCAAAAAGTTATTGCAGTTCTCGCTGCCCATTTGCCAAGTTCGCCATTGCATGGTTTTGCCATTTTATGAAAAACGTGCCAGCATGCAAATGCTCTTGCAGTACATCGTCTGCTTCACGAACATATCGAATGCCATGAAAGAATGTTCAAAGCCTCAAATGATAATAGCTGATAAAATTTATTTTCATTGCAATTCACCATCAGCTGTTTTTGACAAGATCGTTTTTGACAAGAGCGGGGAAACATAAATTTATCATTTTGAGAGAGAAATGTCAAACTCACTAACACTTTATTATTATTCCACCATGGTTGGGCCTTAAATCTTACAAGTGGAGTTTATGTGGATTTAACGAAACTCAACTCAACTCGCGTTTCCATGACGAGTTAACCCCGAGTAAACACCGAGTAAGCTCGCTATGAAAACTCATGGTAGAATAAAACAAGGTAGTCTTAGTAGTTAAAATTCTCTCTTGTGCTGGGTACCACACCTGTCAAAACCAGTTTTTTACGAATAAAAGCAAAACAATTAACACAATTTGCAAATTATAATCTATGTGTTTGACAGCTGCGGTACCTACCGCTCCGAGACGACACTACCTTGCTGCTAAAAATGCATAAATGGCTGCTCAAATAACAAGTTTTGCAACAACATAGCTGTGAGAGCGCTAAACGTCAAATGATAAAGGCAACAACAGCAATAAGAAAACTAATGGCGTTTTCTTTTCTCGAAAATTGTTTGCATTTTTTCTGCCCTCTTTGAGAATTTTGCACTTTTTGTGTTCTTTTCTCAAAAAAATTTGCCCTCTAGGAATGACAGTTCTGTTGGCGATTTGGAGTTGTCAAAAACGCATTGAAAAGGAGAAAACGTATAAGCAGCAAAACAGATGAAAAGTTAAACTTTGTATTGATTTTGATAACTCCCGATCGCTGCTCGTGAGAAAATAGGTAGTTGCCAAGGCAACCTCGTAATCAGAATGAAGTCCGTCAAAATCAGCTGTTCATCTCGAGTTTCTTTATGCTCACGTTTCGCAGTTGTTTTAATGTTAAAATTGTTACAGTTTTATCTTGCAATTTTAAGACTTCTTTCATATTGCATAGTTTTTATGACTCTGTTTTTATAATATTTTCACTCAAATTATCACAAATTTAACACACGCGACCGCACTGTTTGCAACTTGGAAACATAAAATATTTTCTTCATTTGCAATTCCTAAGAAATCCGTCGTTTTGACAACTACCCAACCTTTTCATTATCCAATCTTCGTTGACGCGTGAGGACACTTAGCGAATAGGCCCTACCTTATAATTCGGCCATGGACCAGCCGACATTTTAAATCCAACTTGAGTCTACCTTGAATTTCTACCATGATCACCAACAACTACGAGCCCAAGGTTGATTAATATAGGTTAAGTCACTTGAAAGAAGCTCGGTCGAATTGTCAGAATGGATGAAAGGAAATCAAGAAAAAAAAAACTGAATCTGTACCATAATATCATGAGTCTGTGCAATTTTAAGCATGGTATAATGCCTTAGAAGGTAGGAGTGACAACTGCCTATTTTCTCAGAGCGTCGACCAGCACTTGTCAAAATCAATACAAAGTTGAATTTTTCATCTGCTTTGCTGCTTATTCGTTTTCTCTTTTTCTATGTGTTTTTGACATGTGCTGTTCGACAAAAGAACTGTCACTCCTACCTTAAGGCCCTTATAGACGAGCAACTAATCGCAAAACTGATTGAAAAACTGGTTGATGGTTTTACCTACAGACACTTGGACCAATTTTTCAATTCCAGTACAAAAACTTTTTCTTCTTAAAAACATCGCGCATATTATATTGAAAATTAATGCAAATAATTTTTTTTACTATGAATCTTACATTTCGTTGTTGATTTTGCTACAAACACATAACCAGTTGAAGAACTGGTTGATCTGAATCGAAAAATATCAAAATTTTTTAATTTTTGTCAACTGATTGATAAACTGGTTGAAAAACTGAAAATGACAACTCAACTCATCTACACACGACTTGTTTTCAACAACCAGCTACCAGTTTATCAACCAGTTTTGCGATTAGTTGCTCGTCTATAGGGCCCTTTAAAATGATTATATCATTTTTAGCTGACAGCTACTTTGACAGTTCGAGCAAAGGCGAAAAAAAAAAGTTATTTTCTCTCAAGTGGCTTAACCTATATTAAGCAACTTTGGTACAAGCCAATGTTGATTTATAAGGTTGTCGCGGGGCTGATCGCACTCTCTTCTCAGTACCCACAATTGTCAAAACCAGCCAATTTTGCGAATGACTACGAAAGAAAACGGATGATAAAAGGAAGCACTTGCAGATTTTCTATGAGCTGTCAACTTCGATTTGACAATTATGGGTACTGGCTATCTCCCTTGCGACAACCTTATAAATCAACCTTGTTGGGTACAAGCCTTAAAAACAAAATATTTTTTATATAATTTTGTATTGAGATGCTCTCCTGAGATGTACTGAGATGCTCTTTCTTTGTGTCTCTTACACTAAAATCTCTCTTATTGAAAGAGGGGAAAGAAGAAGTTTCACTCCTTATCATGGCCATGCGTATTCAAATTAAAACATTTTAAAGAACTTTTCTAAACGGGAAAAAAACTTAAATCATAGACAATTTTGCCCGGGAATTTTGTGAAATTGATTAGATATCAATAAACAAAAAAGGTTTATTAGATTATTTTGGATAAAATATTAGAAATTTCTCTAAAGTTGCTTAAACCAGAGGGTCATTTAGTTAAGTTGAACCATTATTTTGAAAGATTGTGTTTAACTTACTGCAAATTATAAAAAATTAAATATGACTTTTATATTTTCTATCTCTATTAAGCTCCACCACCTTCATACGACGAGGTTATGCGTAAACCAGAAATATATCCAAAGGTGCATCAAAAATGCAAAAGCAGTGATGAAAATATTTAAGTCATAACGCCTGAAAAAATACAAATACTCAAAATAAAGGACAAATTAAAGAGCTGTGTGAATATGCAGTGACTGTGATACTTAATACCAGCAAGTAAGAGAACAACTTTATTTGGAATAATTCAATTTATTCACAACTTGCTGCTCAACATATCAAAGTTATTATGTTTCATCGTCATATTTTTTAATTAAAAAAAAAAAAAAAACAATTGTATAGCTCGTAATTAAAAACATGAAAACTTTTTACATAATATATAAGATTCTAGCAAATGTATATAAAATGTTCTCAAAAAAATTCTTCTAAATTTAATAAATTTTTAAAATAAACACTAACTTTTAAAAACCGTACATACAATAGTTCTAATAATAATTTTATTTCATTATTTATTTATTATTAATTTATAATTCAACCAGTGTTTTAAGTTATGCACTTAAATTGAATAAACAATTACAGAATATTTTTTGGTACAAATATATCAATTATTAAAAAATTTTTAATTCAGGAAACGAAAATATAGCTAATTTTTGATTAAAAGATGATGCATAAAAAGTTGTTGTCGCATGTTTTTGAAATGCTGGAGATTCCGTTTTTGACATGAATTTTTATGATTTTTAAGATAAAAATCAATTTATAGTAATATCAATTCCTAATTATCTTTATCCTAAATTTTCGATCGGAATTAAAATTTTATTATAGATCAATATGCTAAAATTAAAAATAAAAATTAATCATTGATCGATGTTTTTTTCAATCAAAAAATAAATAAATCATTGATCGACAGTTTTTTCAATTAAAATAAAAATCAATCAGAGTAAAAATCAATCATTGTTCGATATTTTGTAATCAGAAATAAAAATCAAAATAAAACAAAAATAACAACTCAAAATAAAAAATAAAATAAAATAACTAATCATTGATCATGTTTCTTTTCGATCAAATATTCTTTCGAAAAAAGTATTCTTTGACCGAAATAATATCGATTAAAATTTTAATCATGCACATACGAGTAACATATTTATTAACTTGAACAACAATACCTACAATTAATATTATCACTTTAAGGCAAAAAATAATTTCCAATTCACGTCAACATTTCGCACACTAACTACATAAGGGGCACATCTCAAAATTTCCAGAACAAACAAAAAACAAACCGATTTTTTTATATTAAATAAAAGAAAGAAGACGAGTAGAAGAATTTTAATAGTTGAACACTACAAATAGTTTTTAATTAAAAAGTCAAAATTTAAAAACTTTAAGTTGTACCTAACTGTAGTCAGGGTGCGATTGGTTGAATACAATTATGCAATTCACAAGGTGTTGTAAAGTTGTATGTTATAAGTTAAAGGTTTCTCATTCCTTATTTGTAAAGCGATTTTTTTGAAATTTTGGTTGCATGTTTTGTTTATAGCAGTTGTATGATGTGCATAAAAATGGCGTGATCGGACCGTAAGTACGCCTACCTCTCATACAAAGTGGGGTAAAAAAAATCGCTTTACTAATAGGAGAGAAATGGAAAATATTCCACTTACAACATACAACTTTACAACACCTTGTGAATTGCCTAAATGTGAAATGTGATGAATGGATATTATTTCGATCAGATTTCTTTTTTAATCTGATTTTTTTTCGATATTATTTCTGATGTTATTCGATCAAAGATTCCTATCGAAATCTGATCGAAAAAAATATCGATCAAATTCAATTGAAATCAGAATAGTTGGTATAAAATAATTGATTGGTACCAATAATCGTTATTTGCGATCCCTGATTAAATTACAATTTAAATATCAATCAGAACGCGCTGTTTTTTAATAATATAAAAAAAAAAAAAATTAAAAATTAATTGACAAAAATACAAAAAACAATACAGTTCATTAATAAAAATATGCTTAATTAATATAAATAATTATTTCACTAGTATTAAAATTTAATATGACATTGTTCAATATAAATAACAAAATTCGATTTGATTCAGTTAAGTTGCGGTTTTAAATAATAATTTCATCACTTCTACGCGCAGAATTTCTCTGCACTGTGCATTTGTATAAAAGTCTCCAAGGACAGTGGTATTAGACCGTGATATTTAAGCTTATGGAAGGCAATACAGCGTGAGGCAATACATTTGAGGGAAGTCAGCGAATTCTGGTAGCTCATGATGAGATTGCTAATGCCAGCTGAAAAAGAAAAAGAAAAAATCTAAATGAAAAGGATTGAACGTACATAAAATTTTAATATTTAAATTTTATAAAGTTGGAATGATCAAAATTTCTCAATTCAAATTTATTCGTTTTATTTCCATCTTGCATGAATATTTCACAAATAACTACATCAAACTTATAAATTTCCATTTTCGATATTTTGGAAAAAAAAGCAAGATATCGGATATAAACCAGCGGTCACGCAGTTCTTACCACTGAATTTCGCTTGACAAAAGCATGTTTGAATGCATATCATAACGGTAGTTTTTGCGGTATAGCAATTATATGCGTTTATTTGTGTAAAAAATAAATACGAAATTTTGCGAAAAAAAACATACTAGAACTTAAAAATGAGTCCAAAATATAAGCGATTGACTCAAGACCACAAGGGCCATTATTTTTACATTGGAGAAAAAAGGAGTACCTTGCCGTGAATTTGTAAGACGGATAGGCTGTAGTCATCCAAAAATTATAAATTTGCTGAAAAAAAGAACCAAGACGACAGTTTGAAAAGCATCAGCAAGAAAAGCACTAGGGCAAAGTAATCTAACCGAACAAATAGCGGTTTACAGCGAATGAGCCTAAAGAATCGTTTTAAAAGTACCGTCGAAATAAGAAGAGATCTCGAACAAGAGCACCAAGTTAGCATTAGTGTGGAAACGGTCCGGAAATTTGGACTTTGTAGCAGTAGACCAAGAAAAATACCCCTCCTGACATAGAGAATGAGAGCTAAACTATTGAAGTAAGCCAGAATGCACCGTAAATGGACTTTCGACCAATGGCGAAACATTATATGGCCCGGTGAGAGCAAGTTTAACTTACACTTTGCCGACAATCTTCTTTACGTGCGATGTTTTCCAGGAAAAAGATTTAAGAATACGTGTGTAGTAAGAACGATCAAGCATCCTGAGAGTCAAATGCTCAGAGGATGATTTTCTTATAATGTTCGGGGTCCTTTGCTTTTTGTTGATGGAAATATGAACGGAGAAAAATATTGCGAAGCCATAACGGGTTTTGCCGTGCCTAATGTGAAAAAGCAATATGACCATTCTTGTCCATATCGCAAAGTCGATTAGTTTTTTTTTAATAAATACACTATCATTTTATCCGCATGTTTGTAGTCAAGGAGATGTTTAAGGGTTCACACCACCTCCCTTTTCGGGTCCAGAAAGTATGAAAATAACTATATTTTCAAATGAGAATATTGAAATCAAGAAATGATCTTTTTTTTAAAAAAACATATTATGATGTAAATTTACTTGAAAATGCAAAAGTTTCAACATTTTCAACACAAATTTAAGAAACTTCGCTTAATTAAAGAAACATTTTTCTAGCCAAATGTAAGATTAGCTTTGCTTATAAAAGTCATAATCATTATATTTGAATTTAACTTATTTTTATGTTAAGTTTTTATATTAAACAACTATTTTCCATTATGGATTTTGATGCTCAAAAAGTCCCTGATATCCGAAAAAAATATATATTTCAAATTATGCATCCAACGAATATCATTTTATAAATTTTGGAAAATTATGTTAACTTTTTTTATGTAATTTCTAATCTTATTGGACCAAAAACCTTTGAACCACGAACCTTGAACCACGAAATTCAACACATTTTGGGGTATTTCACGTAAAGTTTTTTTCAATTCCAGTTCAATTCCACGTTTGCGCATTCTATTTTATTGCTTTTTTGGCTAAACTACAGGCTTCGGAAAATCACATAAAATCTTAATATGCTTTTTTCCCAAAAAAAAAATTTTTCAACAAAAAAATTATTTTAAAGCACTTTGTACAATCCAATTCTATGGAAATTTGTAAGATATTGGATAAGATATTGGGTATAAGATATTGGTTCTGTACAAAGAACATTTTTCGAATTACGGTTTGTGTAAAATTCCTTAAAATTTAAATATGATTTGTATCAGAGACGTTTCTCTGCTCAAATAAATTTATAAAAAAATTATACAGTGATTGTTATTGGGTAATTCCAATGATGATTTCAAATGAAAATGGAAGTTACATTTTTAAAGATTTCAAAATATTTTCTTTTGAATATAATATAAACCGTCGAAATCGTTTTCGGGAAAAGAAATATTTTGGCCTTTTACGATAACTCGAACTAGGTTTCACACTTGCCCAAATACTTGTACACAAGCTAGGGATCAAGAGAAGCGTAAGATAGCAAAAAAAAACCGAATCTACCATATAGACTATAATTTTTTGGTTCTCCCGTTTATGTGAAATTTCCCATAAAAGTTGTGAATTAAGGGCCTCCGGTAGGTTTTCGAAGAAAAAATACATCTTTTTAAAATTTTTTTAAAGTGTGTTTTATTTTAGACCAAAATTTTAGTTACTTTATTAAAGTATAACTATTCAAGATTTATCCCTGACAATTTGGTCAACAAACATACATCGATAAGGTAAAAAATTCCGCGAAAGACCTTATATTTGCGGCGAGCAAGATATCTGGAGACTGGTTGACCTAAGAAAAAAAATTTTTTTCGGTTTAGTACAGAGTTCTTTGACATTTAATCGTTGATTTTTTGAAAAATATTAATTTTTGACAAAATGGCGGGCGTAGAAAGAAAATTTTAATTTTTTGTGCACAAAATTGAGGTCGTTTTAGATTATAAATCAAAAAGTATGTATAAAAAAAAAAAACAAATCGAATGATTAAACGCCCAAAACCTCCTTAGTAAATCGAAAAAATTTTTTTTTAAATGAACCAGTCTCCAGATATCTTGCTCACCGCAAAATTTAAGGTCTTTCGCGGCATTGCTCTTTTCTACCTTATCGACGAATACTTTTGGAGCAACATTTCAGGGACAAATCTTGAATAGTTATACTTCAATAATGTAAAAAGTTTTGGTCTAAAATAAAATATAGCTTAAAAAAAAAATGTTTAAAAAGATGTCTTTTTATTTTTCGAAAAACTTCCGGCGGCCCTTAAGCTTCAACCGTTGAACTTATTAAATAGAAAAAGTTTTAAAATTTCATAGTTTAAATTTTAATAAACTGCAAGAAATCTTTTTATGTTACTTTTAAAACTAATATTTGTTGTAAAGGGTGGTTAAATTTTAAGGGCCGATGTTGAATGTGAACCACACCTAAGCGTCAAGTTTTTTCTGCTTTTCATTTGACATTTCTCAATTTCAGACTAACTCAATTTGAAGCATGGAAAGATACACAATCGAGCAATGCGTTAAAGTTATTCAGACTTATTATGAAAATAGGCGTTTAAATCGAAATACATATCGTGCACTTCGTGATTTTTCCGGTCAATTTAATCGCTCAAATGTGCGTACAATCGGAAAAATCGTGCAAAAATTTGAGCAAACCGGATCTGTAGGAGATGTGAAAACACCAGTGCATGCTCGTACAGCTCGTACTGCAGAAAATATTGCTGTTGTTCGCGATAGTGTGGCTGAAGAGCCGTGCAACTCAACTCGGCGTCGTGCCTAACAATTGCACCTCTCACGCTCGTCGTTGGTGAACATTATGCATAAAGACTTGCATTTACATTCTTACAAGGTCTAATTGACTGATCAACTAAAGCCTCTTGACCATTTCAAGCGTCGTCAATAGTCAGAATGGTGGCAAGAAATGGCAACAGTGGATGATCAATTTTCGAAGAAAATCATCTTCAGTGGTAAGGCACATTTCCACCTCAGTGGATTCGTCAATAAGCTGAATTGCCGCATTTGGGCGAATGATAATCCAAGAGTGTTTGTCGAAAAACCAATGCACCCACAAAGAGTGACTGTTTGGTGCGGTTTATGGGCTGGCGGCATCATCGGGCCGTATTTTTCCCAAAATTAGGCCGGCCAGGCCGTTACTGTGAATGGTGTTCGCTATCGTGAGATGATAACGAACTTTTTATGGCCCGAATTGGTAGATATGGATGTGGATGATATGTGGTTTCAACAGGATGGTGCCACTTGCCACACAGCTTACGAAACAATGGCTCTTTTGCGTGACTATTTCAATGGCCGTGTTATCTCACGTGGTGGCGATGTCAATTGGATCATGTGATTTGACACCGTTGAACTTCTTTCTTTGGGGTTATTTGAAAGAAAAGGTGTACGTCGATAAGCCAGCAACAATTCAAGAGCTAAAGGATGAGATAAATCGGCACATTAACGGCATAGAACCTCACTTATGCCTCAGCGTCATCGAAAATTTGGACCATCGGATGGAGGTGTGCCGTCGAGGTCGCGGCGGCCATTTGGCCGATATTTTGTTCCATACATAATTGAAACATACCAATATTACCATAGTGAAAAGAAATGACAATAATTTCTTAAATAATTTGTGTTTTATCCAAAATCAACATCGGCCCTTAAAATTTAACCGCCCTTTATAAGTGAAATTTTATGATAGAAATTTTTATTATTTTTTTTTTTTTTTTGTTAATTTTCGCAATTATACTTTTGGAAAGGTTATTAAAAATTCTCAATTTGGACTATTTCTCAAAAAATTATGGGCAAAAATCAAAAACTTAGTACTCAAAATTAATTTGATAATAAAAAAGGTCAATAATAAACTCTTTTCATCTCTTTTATTTATAAAAAAAGGCATATTCGCGAGTAATTTTAAAAGCTAACGGGTTTGCTTGGAAAAAATGTATTCATATTTTTTTTCTATCAAAATTGCCCCCTAAGAAAAATCCGGACTACAGGCCTGATTTAAATCTTTTTCAGGTGCATTAAAATCATCATTTAAATCTTTTTTACAGGTGCAGAAAATATTTAAGTACTTTGGTATTCAACACATGTATTGACCTGGAAACTTCTCGGGTTTAAATCCAATCGAGCATCTATTGCACCCCAGTGTGCCATACGGATCCGTTTCGAATTTGAAATGAACTTACTCCTTCATATATTTTATCCGAAACGGGTTAAGTTTAAGATCTGAAACGGATCCGTTTTCGTAGGAAATTCCTTTCCTTTTTCCCTTTTTTCGGATTCATCTCGAACTCGGAACGAACGTCATATGCTCCTAGCTTAGCGTTTCATGCCATGCAAAATTAACTAAAAATGAAATCTCAAAAAAGAATTCTAAAATTATTGGAACCTGTTTTCATATTATCCTTAACTGATTTTAATTTTGTTTGTTTTTAGCTTATAAATAAATAATTTGTTACAACGAGGAAATAGCTTTACCTATATTTCCTACATGCGCTGGTGTCAAACCCTGAGCATTCACGGCATCCAAATGAGCACCGGCCTCAACAAATAGCTTAACGATTTTTTCAGCCTGCGCTAGAACTTGTGGATTATCGCGCGGAAACTGTATCTAAAACAGAGCCAATTTAAATATCACTCAATAAAAACTTACTTTACAAACTTACACTAGAGACCAAAGTGTGAAGTGGTGTATTACGTTCACAGTCGACGGCTGCAACGGAAGCTCCAGCATGTACCAACAACAAGGCAGTGCGGAAACAAGGAAATCTATGAAGAAATTTTAAAAAACCATATGGTGAATTAAGGAAACATTTCAAGCACCACTACCTGCAAATATCACTGGTGTAAAAATCATCGACTGGCGTCACACCGTTAACCGCTAAGTGCAGCAGCGTCTGTCCGTCAGCTAGACGTGTATCACATTTAATATATTTTCTCATGGTTACAAAAAGTTGTTCGATTTGTGTCTTTGGTATTTCCACAGATGTTTCGGCATGGGAGAGCAATTTTGTGATAATTTTGATAAGATAGAGGGCAGTGACGACATTTTGTTCATTTTGATCCTGAAAAATCGAAGAATAGTGTCGACATTAATTTTAAATTTTGAGCAACTTAAACTTTAAATATAGAGTTTTGCTTGATTCTTACCGCAATCATTTGTGGCACATCCTTGGGTCCGGGATTTTTAATTTTTTGCTTATTATTTTCGATCTCTTGTTGACATTTTACCAATACAGACAAAACTATTGAGAGATCCAATGATTGCTCTTCCAAGCGCAGAATCTGTGAAAAAAGCTGAGCAAAGCGTAGAAGATCACGTTCCACAGGAACCTGTAGAATGTAAAAACAAGGTAAATTAATTAAATACAAAAGAGCACGTAGTTTAAAAATTTCCTACATTATTAAGCATTCTTAAGTCCACGGCATAGTTCCATAAAGTTTGACATTGTGCAAAGCGTCCCTGATCGGCCATAACAGCGCCACGATATACAATGGGCTGCGGCAAATCTGGATGATTTTTGCCCAAGATGCGTTCACGTATTGTTAGCGTCTCCATGTGTATCGAATGATGATTAAGACGTATGGCCTGTAGCTCATTTAGATTCTCTGTTTCGAACCAATAGTCATAGGCGGGCACTGGTTGAATAACTTTTTTGCGTATCACTCCCATGGGATCGGAGTAACGCAACTCCATAGCATGTACCAAATGCTGATAAGCTTTGGCAACATTATAGTTATCCTTGTCATTGGCAAAAGACGCACCCATCAGTTCAATAGCAGTGATTATCTGCGAAGTGACAAAGAAATGTTATTTTAAACATGAAGCAACAAGTTGTTGCGAAAATACAACCTCCTCTTTGATCATTAGACCCGGTCGCTCAATAAACATCTCCACTACAGCTTCATGAGTACGTTCTGCAGCCACCATTACTGGTGTCAGTCCGTGTTCATTGGGTTGCATGTGTGCTCCATGATCCAGCAAGAGCACACAAACATCTAGGTGGCCACATTCTGCAGCATAGTGCATAGCTGTGGCACCACACAGAGCCTGCTCATTAGGATTGGCACCATTCTTCAGAAGCACATCAATCTGCAAGGCAAAGAAGTTTATGGCAATATTAATACGGGACAATAAAGGTACAATTTTCATACGCACCACATGTGTGTGTCCTTTGTAGGCGGCAATCATGATGCATGTGTTGTTGTATGTATTGGCCAAATTAACATCGGCACCATGTTCAATCAGGTACAGAACAATATCCAAGCGGCCTGGGTAAGTGGTTTATAAAATATTTTATTTAACTTTATTTTAAAACAAAACATATTATCTTATTTAACTAATTGAATTTATTATTTTTCTTTTTTCATTTAATTCATTTAAATAAAAAAAAAATTTTTCGGAAAAATTACCTTCATAGCAGGCAGCTCGTAATGGCGATGATTGCGCCTTTGTATTGTGGTTTAAATTAGCACCACGCTGTACCAAAGCTTTGACCACCTGAATATGACCCATGCCTGCGGCTACCCACAACGCTGTAGCACCATAGACCACGAGTCCATCAAATATCACATTACATTCACGCTCCAAATCTACATCGTAGTGACTGAGCAACGTCTTCACAAAATTAACATTACCCGACATTGCGGCCATAGTTAGGGGCGTGAAGGATTGCCCATCGATCTCATCAAATTTCTACAAAAGAAGAATAAGTTTATTAAACGGATTATTTAATTGGAACTTTTAAAATGTATGAAAAATATTCACTCCCGACAAACATAAATATGAGCGCTCATAATAATAACTTAAAAAGTGTGAAATTTCTGACGAAATTACAGTCAAACTAAAATAATTTGAATTAGTATAATCAAAAAACAAAAAAAATTCGGCTTATGGATAATTTGAGTTATAGGTAGTGCCCGAAAAATTTACTCTTTTCTGAAGTAAAAACTTCTTTAGGCGCGTTAAGCACTTTTTGGTAGGGGTAAAAGTTATAAGTTCACATCACGATATAAAAATTGCGCTTGGTGACTTCAACGCTAAGGTGGGCAAGGAAAACATCTTTGGTCCGACACTCGGAAAGTCCAGCCTCCAATAACGGAATAAGACTGATTGAGTTCGAGCATCTCAATATTCGGCAAATGCCCACCAATTTTTTTTTAAGAATTGGTTTAAATATATTCTTTAAAAATAAGACTTGGTCCTCTTTTTAGTTAGTTGCCTATATCTTCATTAATTTGCATCCGACCTGCAGAAATTGTGCATCATTTAATTTTTTCGGCATTGAAAGTCACTAAAATTAGTTTTTATATTTCTAAGACTTAAAATTAAGAATTATTATTTCACACAGACTTATGTATAAATTTGCCCAAATCGGACAAAAAATTGAGAGGTCAGCCGCCAGTATCGATAGTAACCAATTGCTCCTTTCTCGTTAGCTACTTTACTAGTTCTATACGAACTAGCTCTTTTTTGACCCAAGGTAATGCATAAAAGGGTCAGTTCAATCAACTTCAAGCTTGTACTGCTTATTGTTTGTGTTTCTGAAGTCTTGATTTTGTAACAATGACTTATATAATTCGAAGTAATTTTTTTTCGACAATGCGCTTCAGTTTCGTTGAACAAAATGAATAAAAAAGTTCTGAAGAAAAAAGTATAAATCTATTAACTGAAGATTGCTTTCGCAATGCCTACGTTTTTTTTTTTTCTTTATCATTCTGACTAGCGAATACGCTGGCCTTATAGTACTAGTGAAGTTGCTGGGAAATTGTAACGCAAAAAGTATCAATTGAACCCTGCCTATGACATTTTTACGTAAAATTCGCCAGTTGAATGTAAAGAAAGTAGATTGAAGTTTTCTATATGATTTTTATTTATAGCATCTTTGTGTAAAACGACGCCTTCGTCTTAAGCCTCGTTCGTTTTCGGACGATATCGGACAAAATTGGCTTGATGCAAGGTTGATTTATAAGGTTGTCGCAGGGCTGATCGCACTCTCTTCTCAGTACCCATAATTGTAAAAACCAGCCAATTTTGCAAATGACTACGAAAGAAGAACGGATGATAATAGAGAACACTTGTAGATTTTCTATGAGCTGTCAACTTCGATTTGACAATTATGGGTACTCGCTCTCTCCCTTGCGACAACCTTATAAATCAACCTTGGCTTGATGTATTTTTTCCTTGCGTCGTCGTCTATTGTTACGTTGCTTACGTTGATCAAATACTCTTAACGTGAGTACTTGTCAAAAATATTATTACCGGATTGTAAAAGTCGAGCATATTGCGTAAAACTGACAAAAACCTTAAACATTTCATACTTGTTACAAGCAGTTTTTAAAAGGTGGCAACATTTTTAAAATCAGCTGTTTCGTTTATTTTGTTAATTGGATAATTGTTTGTTTACTTTTGCTGCAAATTGAGTTTTAGGATTTATGTACTGTGAAAATTAAGAAATAAATATTAGAAATGTTTTCGGCGATTGCACCAAGGACTGGAGTGCCTTAACCAACTAATAATTATTATCTTTATTTTATCCTAAAGACTTTTTGAAGAGAAATTATTAAGATTGATACACTTACGATTAACTCTAAACGATATCTCTAAGATACTTGTAAAACTCTTCTAAGCTCTTTTTGGCACTATGTAAGTGTGAGTTGTAATTTTCAGAACGCCCTTATATCGGCCTCTTAGGGCTCTGAAACAAGATCAACACTCTAAGAAACATTGTCTTAGACAAGGCTTACACATCTCTTGTAGATATATACTTTTAAGAAAATTAAGATGTATATACTAATAAGAGAGTTTTATAAGAATTTATGTATATATATAATACTACCAACACTATTCTAATATAACATAATTCGATGTACCATTTTTTATTATGTTTGTAGGAAATTATTATATCTATAATATTGTATATGCGGGGTGTAATATTTTATCATATAAACGCATAAATTTCATTGCGGTGAAAACTTTATCGTTAGAATCTCATATGGCACCTAAATGTACTACTTACTTACTTAGGTGGCCGTGACAACCCGTGTCCGGATTTCGACCGACCTCATCAGCTCTCGCCAGGCGCCTCTGCTTTGCGCGCGCCTTCTCCAATCGGATACACCAAGTGCGGTTAGGGCTTCCTCAGCCTGGTCCATCCATCGGAGGCATGGTCTCCCTCGTCGTCGTTGACCAGCGACCCTCGCTTCGAGCACCTTTTTCGCTGGAGCTTCGTCGTCCATACGATGGACATGACCCAGCCAGCGTAGTCGCTGCACAGTTATACGCCGAACTACGTCAATGTCTCCGTAGAGCTCATACAGCTCGTGGTTCATTCGGATGCGATAGTCATCGCCGACTCGAACAGGACCGAAGATTTTGCGAAGAACTTTTCTCTCGAACACCCCCAGAGCGGCTGCGTCCGTTTGCGAAACTACCCATGCCTCAGCGCCATAAAGCAGCACAGGTAGAACGAGCGTCTTGTAGAGTGTTAGTTTTGTCGATCGAGAGAGGGCTCTGGAACTTAGTTGCTTACTGAGCCCGTAGTAGCACCTATTAGCAATTATTGTTCTTCGCTTTATCTCCAGGCTGATTTCGTTGTTAGTATTAATGGCGGTGCCAAGGTATACAAACTCCTTGACTACTTCAAAGTTATAGCTGCCGGATGAAACGTGGGAGTCTAAACGCCGAGCTCCCTTGTTTGTAGACAGCATATACTTTGTTTTACCCTCATTTGACCTAAATGTACTAAAACGCAGTTTTAAGAGTTGATGTCTCTATACAAGAGTACAGCTCTTACTACAAAATTAATTTACTTATGTAAGTCACATAGAAGAGTTGTATACTCTACGAGATGAGTGAAAGCGAAATTTTGTAGGGCCACCATTTTTAAAAAGCATTCATTTATGCTAAGCAAAATTAACCCTTTCATTACATATGTGCAAGGTTTACCGTACGTAAATTGCAGTTAGAAATTGTTCTGTTCTTTCGGAATATTTTTCTTATGAATGAACCAAATTCATTTATCATAATTTGTATATAATTCTGTTCGTTTATTATATAGGTACCCTGAAATTTAAGCAAATTAAATAAAAACCCATTTTTTATGAAAAATGATACATTAACAAGAAAGGGTTAAGAGCATGAATAAAGCTAAATCTTTTCAGATCAGACATTTTTAAATAAAAGCCTTTGAGATGTCTATAAGACTTAATCTATAAAGCTAAAACTCTTCAGAGTTTGGCTCTGATAGCTGAAGTGTTGTAAAAATCTGTAAGAAATGACTTGTAAGATGCAGCGTCTTCGCAGTAATGATCTTATAGCACAACTCTTTTAAGCTACTATGAGATAATGTGAAAGAGAACGGAACACTTATAGACAACTAGTTTTGCTGTAAATAATCTGTAAGCGTATTGCTCTTGCTGAAGATAGTTATAGGACGTAATTAAAAACTAAAATTTTTCGTTCAGTGCTCAAGTCTTAAGAATTGTTGCTTAGGTTGCCAGCTTTGGATTCTTTTCCATTTCCAGCAATCCAAATTGTTCACTTGTAGTTTTCTTTATACTAAAAATATAGAAAGTATTTGTGTATTCTTAGATGAAAATAAATAATATTCTATTTTCCTTTTCTTCATAGCAACTTCCATTTTAAAAATGTTCACAACGATGACAATTTACTAATCGTCAAATTTTGACATTTCGTTCCAATTTCAAGCCAATTTCATACCAAAGTTACGTTATCGTTCTTTACTGGAACAGCTGTTCTCGTTTATGCACGACATTATTTTTACATCAAGCAAAAACAGCTGACTTTCGGCTTTCCAGCGAAGGCTTCGTTAAATAGACGTGTCGTTCGTTTTACACAAAGATGCTATTAATACCAACCTTCAAACGATACGTATAAAAATTTGACAACAATCTGACAATTGATTCGTGAGTTATAGCATTTTGTGTGCAACTATTGTTATTGAAAAAAAAAAAAAATTAAAAAAATGTGAATTTCGAGTTTTGATAAAGCATTGCTTTTTGATGAAAAAAAAATACAGTGGAAACCAAACAATGGCTTCATAAACATTATCGGGACTCTGCTCCATCGAGACAAATGGTAGAAAAATGGATTGCTGAATTTAAACGCAGTGGACGCCCAAATCAGACTCTTATTCCACAAAACATCTAAAAAATCCACAAATTGGTTATGAACGATCGCAAATTGAAGGTGCATGAGCTAGCTGACATTGTAAAGATATCAGATGGTAGTGTTTTTACCATTTTACAAGAACATTTGGTTATGCGAAAGCTCTGTGCAAAGTGGGTGCCGCGTGAGCTTATAGTCGACCAAAAACAACAACGAGTTGGAGCTTCAGAGGAGCTTTTGGCGCTGTTAAACAGCAATAAAATTGAATTGAAACCAGAATCCAAAAGACAGTCAGCTGAGTGGACAACAGTCGACGAACCGAATCCAAAGCGAGCAAAGACCCAACAGTCGGCTTGTAAGGTGATTGCGTCTGTATTTTGGGATACGAAAGGAATAATATTCATCGACTATCTTCAAAAAGGAACCACCATCAATCAACAGCGACTATTACTGTGCACTTTTGGATCGATTGAGGGCTGAAATCGCCAAGAAACGGCCATATTTGCAAAGGAAAAAAGTGTTGTTTCACCAAGACAATGCACCGTGTCACAAATCGATGGAAACGATGGCAAAATTTAATGAATTTTTCAGATTTAGCCCCCAGCGACTTTTTCCTGTTTTCAGATCTAAAAAGAATACTTGCTGGAAAAAAATTCAAGTCCAATGATGAAGTAATCGCTGAAACTGAGGCCTATTTTGACGAGAAGGAGATATCGTACTATAAAAGTGGTATCGAAAAGTTGGAAAATCGCTAGACTCGTTGTATCGCTCTGGAAGGCTACTATACGTATGTTAAATAATATAATTGAGTTTTATCAAAATTTTGTTTTTTTCTTACTTATCCTACGGATTTATTGAGTGTTATAATCGATTAATGATTATTTTGGATAAACAATGAATGTTTTTGTCATCAATCCTATGAAATAAATTGAAAGATGTGTGCTATGCCATCTTTCGGGTTTGTTCGTACAAGGGAGGCAATGATGCGATGGTAGCACGTTCAAATTCCAGCCGAATTGTACACGGTTCGATGCGAGTACGGAAAGGGAAAAATGCATTATTCCCGTAAAAGTTTTTCGACAAATTTTTTCTTTTAAATATTAATAAATAAAAACATAATTAACAAAAAAATAAAACAGCAAGATCTGTCGGATGTGCTATGAGGATCGAGTCTAGGTACTACTATTTGCAGTGATTCCATATTTTCAACGAAAATCATTGAATCACGAAATATATATGTTACGTCTGTTCATTACTTGGGCAGAATTATACTTCAAATTTTTTGTAAATAATGATCTTAAATTTTACAAATTAAATTAACAAATTAAATTTAGTGAAATTAAGAAGGGTCGAAAAAATCCCTTTTTTACTTTACTCTTTACCCGTAACTTCATCAAATCATTGTAAAGAGATAAAAATTACCTTTTAAACGATGTACAATTTCTGCATGTCGGATGAAAATTGATAGAAATATGGGTGAATATACACTCAAAATAAAAAATCAACAAAAAACTTTTGTTAGATGTATTTTTATAAAATTTTACCAAATCAACCTAGTTTTTTTGTCGATATGAACAACTTTTATCAGTTTTATCATGAACAAAAACCAAGGTTGACTTGATAAACTTTTATCAAAAAACGTCCAACAAAAGTTTTTTGTTGATTTTAAAATTTTTTTTTTTTAATTTGTTGCATAAAAATCAACCTAGTTTTTTTGTCGATATGAACAATTTTTATCAGTTTGACAAAAACCAAGGTTGACTTGATAAACTTTTATCAAAAAACTTCCAACAAAAGTTTTTTGTTGATTTTAAAAATTTTTTTTTTTAATTTGTTGCATAAAAAAGTTGCAAAAAATCGTTTTTGTTAAAAATATTTCGAAGACGGTTCTTAAGAAAAAATAAATTATTGGTATTTGTGGAATCTACGCCTATAAGGCTATGATGCGAAACCAGTTTATTTTGGTTCTTTGAATATTGCGAAATTGTTGATTTAAAGAAAACCTAAACAGGAAGACCGAATAACTAATAAAAACCCGATTTCTCGAATATCTCGAAACCGGATTCTCGATTAACTCAATTGTATCCATAATTCTATTTTGGTGTTAAAAATTTCTCTGCGTACAGCTGCTGAAATGTATCTCTTATGAAAAAAAAAACGAAATGGCCATTTCAGCCCTTGAAAGCACTTTGACCGAGCTTCTTATGATCAATTGTGTTGTGTGTGTTGTGAAATGTTTGAACACAAATGATCGAGAACTGGACCTACCAGTTTTATGTCGATTCCGAATGGCTTATGTTCTCAAGAAGCTTTTCATTGTAGTTTTTACTATTTGAGGTTTGCCATTGTTTGCAGAGACGTGACGGCCGAACAGAAAAATTAATTTAATTGAAAAAATTTTCTGTGTCAGATGGAGGATTCGAACCTGGGTTCTCTGGCGTATGAGCCACAGACTCTAGCCACTACGCCACGGCCACCTCATGTATCTCTTATAGCCTTGATAAATTATCAAAATAATTAAATTCAAGTCAATAACTATAAAATAAATAAAATTCTTGGTAGCAGGAAATAGGCAGATGTCTTAAAAAGCCATTCATTGCCACCAATAAAAAAACTGCAACAATACATAATGAATCATTAAAAAATGTGCCACTTATGAAATAAAAAGGACAAGATTTTTTTCGCCATTTATCTGTGAATCACATATTTTCGAGGTTCTAGTCTAAAAACAATTTGTTCATGAAACAACTTTTGTGACTTTTTTTTCCAAAAATTAATTTTTTTCCTCCAAAAATAAGTAAAACCCGGAAGGTTATTGAATTTTTCAGGGTTTTATTTTCTTAGTTCAAAATCAGCTTCAGTTTATTAGTCATTTGTTGAATCTGAAAAATTTCACCATAGACCATTCTTGATAAATTTGTCTTAATAGAACTCTACTAACCTTTAATAATTTTTTCTTTTATTCTGTTTAGAAAAACAAACAAAAAAAAATGTGCTGAGTTCAACTGAGTACAAAAGTAAATAAACATCGTTAAGGCAACGTTCATCAATTTCACAACGTTGTTTAAAATGAGAGCACACCAATCAGCAAAACAACAGTCTGCAATACTCCGTATTTCGAAAACATTTTTTAAAATCATCACATTAAAAAATAGCTCGTGATCGACCGTCGCCAGCGACGCAAAACGCAGAAAATGTTCATATTTTTCTTTGTCATGGACTACGACATGAAAATTGTTACTTTAATAACGCATTAAGGTTAATACGTTATAGCATTTATTAACGTTAAAATACCATATCTACGAACAAAGAAAAATTTTTGTGTAAATTTCTTTAACCTCCACTCTCTCAACTTTGTCAGCTTTTACAACCATTTCCATCTTTGTAAATATTATCTTTAAATAAATTGAATGGCTGCAGTCTTAAACGCATTTCGATTTGGTTTGGAAAATTTTTACTGGCGCATTTAACGCCCACACATGCTCGAAATCGCACCTTTCTCTCTCATCATCATGATCCTGATAATTTGAAGCTATAAATCTGTATTTTTTGTTTGTTTTCAATTTAATTTTTATTTTTTCTCTATTTTGTGTTCTTTAGAGAGAAAAACACATTTTTTGCTAAAGAGTCCCGCTTTCTACTTCTCTGCACATATATGTTACGAGTCTTAACGAATTATTTTCCATTGAATAATAATTTGAGTGTGCTTCTATGACGCAAAATTTTGTTTCTAAATCATTTTTCTTCGCATTTGGTTCCGTGTTGCGAATTCTCTAAATATACAATTTTTGTACTCTTCTTATTGAGCCTTGACTTTGAAATTTGTTCAAACATTTTCTTTTTGTTACTTGCACTCAGTCGCCACTCACCACTTTAATTAATGGTGTGATTTTTCTTCCAATTTAGCTTTTGTTATTTGTGCCCATCTTTTTATTTGCGATTCTAAAATTTATTTTGAAAATATTTATTGCGATATTGTTTTGATATTACGTACATTTTTCGTGTTCTCCGTTCCTAAATATACGACGCTCGTGATAAAAACAATGCGTTTTAAGAAACATACACTTCTTAATTTAAAATGATTAATTATGTTAGCACATCAATAAAATCTTTGCATTTTTATGTCAACATTTTTCATGAGAATCCTTTGATTATTATCTTAAAGTCGCTATTTGTAACAACTGTCAATGCAAAAAAATTTTTATTATTGTTTTGAGTTATTCAAAATTACTTTTTTATTCTAAACGAGATCATTTAACTCTTTCAGTCACACGATTTAAAATTAAAAAAACACAGGTGCGTCGTTGGACACACGAGAGAAGCGAAGCTTTTTCGCAGTTACATAGATTTGATAGCTTAATCATTTTTTCTTTTTAATAAATTAACTTTTAAACACAAAGATTTAAAATAACATAAAAATAAACTGCTTATTTTTTATTGTTGAATGTCAAATTTCCACGACAATTACATATACGGGCATATAATGCCAGCGACTCTCCATTTTAACTCTCCACACATGGTTGTGAACTTGGCTGCAATGAACAAATTTTTTCCTTCAACAGCGTACTACCTAGCGAAAAAATCTCTCGAAAATTTTTCAGATTTCACTCCAAGCAAATCACAAAACGAGGATAAAAATATATATTAATATATATATTATATATATTAAAGATATTAAGATATTAATATATATTAAAGAACGCACACGAAACAAAATTTAACAAATATTTTAGATACCTTGCCGATGTCATGCATGCAATTGTTAATTCCATATTTATTGATATCATCTATTTTTTTGACACTTAAAAACGCACTTGTCAACGCACTTGTGGGCATTGCTAATTTTCTTCGTGCCAACAACACCTCAAACGCATTCACAATACAAACACACCGATGCTGGAGACACCTTGTGGCAAATGAAAGCAACTTTTTGTTAGTTGTAGCATAGCAAATACACAATCCTCTATCTATTGATAGATGGTGAGGATCTACTGCAGCATAGCTTCAGTTATAACTAACATTGAATTAACAATTGTTTCTTACAAGTCTTTGTGGCCTGGTGGATAGTGTATTGGACTCTCATTTAAGAGAACGCTGGTTCGATCCCCACGGGCGGGCCAAAAAATATTTTTAGTACTTAATGTTAAAGTATTAAATTTTCTTGTTGTAATAAGCGCTAGCAACAAAGAAACCATCAAATTTCCAGGAAAAAACCTGTCGGAAATTTTTCAGATTTCACTCCAAGCAACTCACAAACCGCACTAAACTGTGCATTTTGTGGGATGTAACGGCGATCCGATAATCTCGTATGGATTATCTTCGCTACAAATGTAACAGTGTTGTTTATTGAAGTATCCATTGAGCCAAAAAAGGTCGATAACAATTCATATCTCTCTCGAATTGACCACTAGAAGGGTCAAATATATGAGCTGGTCCTATTATTTCATTTCTTCTCAACACACCTACCTCCTATCTGCCACTCTTCTGGGGGTCCCCATCAGAGATCTGCAACGAGTCACAGTTTTGCATCAATGCGCCACTTACTCAAAACTGAGTATGAATGAGTAGTATGAATAGGTAGTTTCCAAAGCCGTATTCTGATGTGATTGATTCAAATCAAAGTGAATCACGCTATTGAATAATGAGCCACTTACACAAAACTGAGTATAAATGAGTATAAGTAGTTTCCAAAGCATTATTCGGATGTGATTGATTTAAAACAAAGTGAATCAAATTTTTGAATCATGAGCCACTTACTCAAAAATGAGTATGAATAAGTATAAGTAGTTTCGAAAGTAGTATTCATATTTGTTTCATTCAAAACAGCTCAAAGCTCATTAATATTAGATTTTTTATGTTTTGATTTAGAGTATTCGTAATATATTGAAGTACTTAGAGTATTAGAATCACCGTTAATACTCATTGTGTTCATGGCTGAACCTATAAAAATTATTTGTTTTGTTTTTCAAGCTTAGTACATGTTCTGGTTGTAATAGAGGGTCGCTGATTTCAAATCTTATGCCAAAATTTTAAAAATAATTTGATACTA
Source organism: Coremacera marginata (assembly GCA_914767935.1). Taxonomy (NCBI): domain Eukaryota; kingdom Metazoa; phylum Arthropoda; class Insecta; order Diptera; family Sciomyzidae; genus Coremacera; species Coremacera marginata. The sequence continues at coordinate 152,209,010 of OU612044.1, forward strand.
GGGTGGACCCTGAAATGTTTTTTTTTTTTTATTTTTAGTATTACTTCATGTTTTGAAAGTATAAGGCGGTCGCTGATTTCGACTCGGATGTCAGAATTTTAAAATTCATGATGGTTAATAGTATTGCCAACTAAAATTTTTTTATTTTCACGAATTCGGTGCTGGAGCAAGCACTAGGTAAAAATGGGTCGCTGAGTCCGAATCTGTTGCCAGAATTTCAAAATTGTGTCATTTTTGAATCATGAGCCACTTACTCAAAAATGAGTATGAATAAGTATAAGTAGTTTCGAAAGTAGTATTCATATTTGTTTCATTCAAAACAGCTCAAAGCTCATTAATATTAGATTTTTTTATGTTTTGATTTAGAGTATTCGTAATATATTGAAGTACTTAGAGTATTAGAATCACCGTTGATACTCATTGTGTTCATGTCTGAACCTATAAAAATTATTTGTTTTGTTTTTCAAGCTTAGTACATGTTCTGGTTGTAATAGAGGGTCGCTGATTTCAAATTTTATGCCAAAATTTTTAAAATAATTTGATACTAGGGTGGACCCTGAAATGTTTTTTTTTTTTATTTTTAGTATTACTTCATGTTTTGAAAGTATAAGGGGGTCGCTGATTTCGACTCGGATGTCAGAATTTTAAAATCCATGATGGTTAATAGTATTGCCAACTAAAATTTTTTTATTTTCACGAATTCGGTGCTGGAGCAAGCACTAGGTAAAAATGGGTCGCTGAGTCCGAATCTGTTGCCAGAATTTCAAAATTGTGTCATTTTTTATAACAGTATTGCCACCTACCAAAATGTATTTTTAAGAGTTTTAACCACCATTTAACAGTGTTAAGGGGTCGCTGACTTCGAATCTGATGTCAGAATTTTACAATTCAAGATGGTAAATAGTGTTGCCACCTAAATTTTTTTATTTTTACGAATTCGTTGCTGGAGCGAACAATAGGTAAAAATAGGTCGCTGAATCCGAACATAAATGGAGGGGTCTATGTGCCCCCATTTGCTATATTTTTAAAGGAGTCCCGAAACACGTGTTTGACTTACAATTTAACTTGCAGTGGACAATTAAACACGTGTTTCGACGTGTCCCCCCTAAAAATGTAGCAAATGGGGGATGATAGACTCCTCTGTTGAAGCGTCTCAGAAATTCCCCCCCCCCCTTATAAAGCCCCAAAAAATGGTTCATTTTTACCTATCTTGCTTCCCCTTCGTGATATGGCACTTATTCTACTTTCTCGAAGATTTTTCGAGGATTTTTCGATACATTTAAATTTTATGTTGTTCCATATCTCGAAGGGGTAGCAAAATAGGTAAAAATTAACCACTTTTTGGGGGTTGCTAAGGGAGGCAGCATTTTTGAGACACACGAATAGGGGAGTCTATGTGCCCCCATTCGCCATATTTTTCAACGTCAAAACACGTGTTAAACTGTCCACTGTAAGTCAAATTGTAAGTCAAACACATGTTTCGGCCCCTCCCTAAAAACTACTTTCGAAACTACTTATACTTATTCATACTCATTTTTGAGTAAGTGGCTCATGATTCAAAAATTTGATTCACTTTGTTTTAAATCAATCACATCCGAATAATGCTTTGGAAACTAGTTATACTCATTCATACTGTTTTGAGTAAGTGGCTCATTATTCAATTCAGCTCGAGTACTACTTATTTTTAAGTATTCATTGCAGTTCTCTGGTCCCCATATAAATTCCCGAAATCTTTCCCGAATTAATCTCTAGAGGGTTTAAATATATCAGCTGGTCCTATTACTTTTTCCCTTCAACATTTCTTCAGAACATACCTAACCGCTTTCTGCCACCATTCTGTGGGTCCCCATACAAAAAACGTAAAAACTGTCGATTGTATTTCATACCTCTCCTGAATTGCTAGATTTGTTAAACATGGTCCTATTTTTTCCCCCTTCAACATTTTTTTTTAACACACCTACCCTCTATCTTTCACCCTTCTGTGAGTTTCCATACAAAAGCACTAAAACATTGATATGTTTTCTGCTTAACTGTGTGCTGAATCGAAAACGCAGGCATTAACAGTGCAAGCCTTAACCCATTTTAGCCCGCTGGTCGATTTTTCGACCAAAGATTTTTTAAACTCTTTCAGAACATAAACTTTTTGGATAAATGTAAATTCAGAAGAAAAATAAATTTACTGAATTCCCTATTTTTACCTATTTAGGAAAGCGCTACATTTTTGTATAATCATTGGGCCTTGGTCTATTTTTCAACCAAATCGTAGCTAAAAATGGAAAGTCGGAAATTCTCGAACTCTGGAATTTTCTTAATTTGATTAATAAAAGCAAAGCCTGAAATTATTATTACGAAATTCCAACGCGTTCTAGTAGCGGACAAAAATGGGTTAACAGTGTTACGAGTAATGTTAACAGTGATGGCAATAACAGTGGTGACGTTATAACATTGCTAACGTTAATAGTGCTGACGCTAATTCATAACTTTTACCACTAACTTACTTACTTAGATGGCGCTTATAACTGTAAGTCGGTTTTGGCCTGGTGTAAGAAATTGCGCCAGCCATTTCTATCTTGTGTTTGCCGGCACCAGTTGGAAGTTTGTAGTTTCGCCAGGTTGTCCTCTACTTGGTACTTCCAACGGATTGCGTTCGTGCTCTTCTGCGTTGACCCCCACTGAGTACCGTATCGAATATCGAGTATCGATGCAGATTGGTCCGTAGATCTTACGAAGAATCTTTCTCTCTAAAGCTCCCAAGGTCTTTTCATCAGAACTACTCAACGTCCAGGTCAGTGCTGCATATAACAGGATGGGCATGATTAGTTTCTTATAGAGCGTGACTTTTGTTTTGTTCGTCGAGAGAGGGTTCTGCTTCTCAAATGCCTACTGAGTCCAAAGTAACACCTGTTGGCAAGAGTGATCCTTCGTTTTATCTTTCTACTGATATCGTTGGTGGAGTTAATGCTGGATCCCAGGTAGACGAAGTCCTACACAACCTCGAAGGAGGCGTTGTCAACAGTGACGTGGTTGCCAAGACGCTGGGACTGTTTGTTCTGCAGGACACATGCGAATCATTTTTCTAATTTGAAGAATGCTGCACTGACTTCGCGTGTATTATGGTTTCGATATCATCAGCATACGCTAGCAGCGTATTCTTCTTGTAGAATATGGTGCCACTTTGTCTCAGATCAGCAGCTGGAATGATCTTCTCCATAATTAGATTAAAAAAGTCGCACGATAAGGAATCACCTTGTCTGAAACCTCGTTTGGTAATAAATGGGGAGGAGAGGTCCTTACCGATTTTAACTGCGCTGCTGGTCTTACTCAGTGTCATCCTGCATAGACGGATTAATCTTGCAGGTATACCAAATTCAGACATGGTGGAGAATAGGGGATGCCTTATTGGACTGTCGAAGGCGTCTTTGTTATCAACAAAAAGATGGTAGGTGCCGATTTGTTTTTCTGGGGTCTTTTTCAGGATTTGTCGTAGCGCAAATATCTGGTCGGTGGTAGATTTTCCAGGTCTGAAGCCACACTGATAAGGTCCAATCAGTTGGTTTACGATGGGCTTCAGTCTTTCACATAATACGCTCGACAGGACCTTATATGCGATATTTAGAAGGCTTATCCCACGGTAATTGACACAAATGGTGGGATCACCTTTCTTGTGGATTGGACAGAGTACACTAAGACTCCAGCCGTTTGGAATGCATTCTTCCGACCATATTCTGCACAGAAGCTCGTGATTGCATTTAACAGAGCTTCACCTCCGTTATAAAGTAGGTAGTCGGGCAGCGGAACTTCAACGCTGTTATCCATAATTGGGATCCATCCGAGATATCGTCGCCATTCAGAAGACTAGAGATGTGTTCTCTCCATAACGTCAGTGTACTCTGGATATCTGTCACTAGATTTCCGTTTTCATACTTGCAGAAAGAGGCCCCGGGTTTAAAACCATCCAGGCGTCTTATATTTCCAAAAAAATTTTCGGCCTCATTCCTATCGCCACACATCTCAATCTTCTCACACTCGCGCTTTTCTGTCTCTCTTTTTTTCCGCCTGAAAAGACGTCTCTCGTCCCTCCTCTTCTCTCTGTATCGCTCCTTAGCAGCACGCGTTACAACCGACTGCAGGGTGGCTTTGTAGGCAGCATTTTTCTCTGCAGTGGCGTCACGACACTCTTGGTCGTGCAACTGGTTTTGGCGAGGGCGGTGATAGCTAATAATCTCTTCAGCAGCCGCACGCATAGAGTGGGAGATGTGTGCCCACAGCGCAGAAAGTCGAGTGGCGAAGGCTTCGGCTAGCTTTCTCTGTGTAGAGTTGCGCGCATTCTTTGCTACGCGCAGACGTGTACGGATCTTAGCTGCGAAGATATTGATCCGAGTCTATCCGAGCATCACGGATCGTGCGTACATCTAATCTCTGGAAGAGTGCCTTCCGTCAATCAAAACGTGAACAATTTGGTGTCGTCAGGTGGCCTTGGAAGCCGAAAACTAAAGGAACTCTTCTATAGGGGGAAGATTTAGCATTATTTTCAGATCCGTCTGTGGCGTAGATCTTATAACTGCTGTTACTCTTATGCACGCAAATATTTGGACTCCTGTTAGAGAGCTAAGGCATCTCTTGTTGTGCGCTATCGTTCACCATACGAGAGCGCCATAGGTGAGAATGGGTCTCATGAGCGCTGTATATGTACATCCAGTGGATTATGTCCGGTCGCAGTCCTCATTTCCTGTCAAAGGTTCTCTTGCATGCGTATAGAGCGCACAGTGCTTTTTTTCGTTCTTTCTTTTGGGTTGCGTTTTCAGCTTAGCTTGTTATCTAGGATTATTTCAAGCTATTTGGTTTCCGTGAAAAGCTTCAGAGTTAAACTGCAGAGTTAAAGTTGGTGGAAACTATTGTTTGGAAAAACCTGTATAGATTCTTTTCTTCAAATTTAAGTTTTTCGTTTCAAATAATCGTAAAATTAACCTTAAATTTATCGTAATAAATTGGATTTTATTTATGTAACATAAGTTTTTTAATGTAAAATAAATTTTTAATTAAATTTTAAAGTGTTATTCAAAAACTTCCATCATATTTTACGTATTTTTTTATTTTTTTCGTAGGATGACGTGAACAAATTTAATGTCTGAAACCGGTTTTTTATTTCAAATATTCGAAAAACTGGTTACTAAAAAAAGCCCTATTTTCGGTTTATTCGATAAACCAAATTCAACATTTTGACAAAAACACTACACCAAAGAAAGTGAATGTATATGAGACAATATAATGAACACAAAATACAAAGAACTCATGTAAAATTTTTTGAAATGCCAAAAGCAATGATTTGATTTATTTTAACTCACCGCCGGATATGATAAATCAGAAGATACTGGTGTAGTGTTAGAGCCTTTCCAAAATTCTGGACCAGGCCAAGCCGCAGAGAACCAGCGTTGGCGTGTGCTTTATTTTGGAAGAAAAAAAAAATACTTTAAGCATTTAGCTTGATATTAAATATCTACAGATGTCGCAAAAACTAACCGAAATAGTTCAGAATTCATTGAGTCCAAAGGTTATTTTTTCCAAATAGAATTATTTAATTAAAAAAATATGCCAAAATAAACTACAACTACAACAGTAGGTGCAGCGAAAAACTAACTGACTGTTATATATTGAAAATTCAATACAACAATGTTTTGAGTCCTTTTTCGTTATCCTACGCCAAAATACTCCCTTATTTTGCATATCATGAGGGTTGAATATTGACAGCTGAAACTAACAGAGTTTGCTGGGTGTAAACAAAAGATGAAAATGTCAAAAGCGCGAAAGAGAAAGAAAGGGAACAAACATTAAAAATAAGTCTACTTCGGAAAGGATAATTTGTTGCATATGTTGGCTGAGGGTGTATAATAAAGTTAGACCGGCATGTGTTGTAGTTGAATGATTGCATTTTCCTTGTTTTCTTCTATATGACTGAAATTTTTTTCTCTGATGTAGAGCAACAAGCAACCCCTAAAAAGTAGCAGTGAGTGTTGCTCAGAAGTTTTCTCAATTTTCAAAGTGGCTGCAATGTAAATACAGTTTTTTTTTTTATAATAATTTGTTAAAATTAAATATGAAATTAAATAAAAATTTTATTACTGAATATTAATATTCCAATTGTAAGGAATTTATCGAAAAGAAACTGACGTATCGAAAAGAAACAGCCGTTGTTTTGGAGCTATTGTAATTATATTCAACAAGCTTTATATTCATATTCAAAATATTAAGATCAAGTTACAAAATGAGCCATAACGGTTGGGTACCATGCCTACCATAAAGCTTTTAAAAGCTTTACAAAAATGAATGAAATCACTTGAATTTTTGCACATAAGCTTTGATTTTTAAAATAAGCCCTGACTAAGTTATTTGACAAAATCGAATTAAAACCACGCCTACTCCCATACAAAAGAATGCCATCAAAACGGTTAAATCTCTTAAAATTCAACAAAAGTGAATTTACTTACTTCAAATGTAGATTTGTAATATGCACCCTGACTATGAAATTTGACACAATCTAATAAAAATCACGCCTACCTCCCATACAAAGCGACGTCATAAAAACGGTAAATCTTTCAAAATTCCACAAAACTGATTTTACTGACTTGAAATTTAGTATATAAACCCTGATTTCTAATATGAACAGTGACTATGTAACTTGAAAAAATCAAAAATTAGCTCTGACTACGAAATTTGCCAAAAAAAAAAGAGAGAGAAAACCACGCCCTGCCTCACATATAAATTAGCTGTATGAACTGTAGAATTTCTTAAAATTCTAAAATTCTACTTAATCCTTAATTTTAACATACTCTAAAATTAAACAAAAAATTTTAAAATATAAATTTAACGCGTTTGTGTTTCTACAAAACAAAATTTAAACAAGCGTCTTTAATTTTTTTTTTTTTTTAATATTCTCAATTCTTCATCGAATGGACTGGATCACGAATCTGACGTCAAAAATGCGAGCATTAAAAAAAATGGCATCGAAAAAAATGGGGGTTAAAAATATACGCGTTGACAATTGCGTTTTTAAGTGTCAAACAAATAGATGATATCAATAAATATGGAATTAACAAACGCATACATGAGTCAGTGCAGCCAAGTTCACAACCATGTGTGGAGAGTTAAAATGGAGAGTCGCTAGCATTATATGCCCGTATATGTGATTGGCGTGGATATTTGACATTCAAAAATAAAGAAATAAGCAGTAAATATGTTTTCTGTATATATGTTATTTATTTTATGTTATTTTAAATTTTTGTGCTTAAAAGTTAATTTATTAAAAAGTTATAATTATTAAGCTATCAAATCTATGTAACTGCGAAAAAGCTTCGCTTCTCTCGTGTGTCCAACGACGCACCTGTGTTTTTTATATTTTATTTTTAAATAAATGTTTTTAAACTGAAAATGTTTGATTTAAAAGTATTTTAAAAAACATTGCTTTGAAAACAAAAGCTTTTGTTTTAAATTTTACTTTACAAATATTTGTGTTTAACTTAAATGAAATTGTTTAAAGCTCTATTTCAAAAACATTTTCGTTTAATAAAAACACAATTTCATTTAATTTTAACACATATTTCCCTCAGTGTCCAATTTTATTTCAAGGTTATATTGAATTTTCATCGATTTTTTCCATATTTTTGAATACGTACTTAAAATTTGAAATCGATCAGAAAAAATTGACTGGGATATGAGCGTTGAAAGAGAAGAATCCGTTACGTAGACGACTAAAGTTGATACTTTAAACGCGTTTTTTTCGAAATACGTGACAAAATTTACTCGAAAGCTGAACCGATCTTACATAAACATAAAAACGTAGCGTTTATTTGTTCGGTTTTTTTTCCAATAAAAATACACCGTTTTATAGCCAAAAACCGACTTTTTTTTTGTGAAAATCGAACCATTAACTTTGACTGTCCGCCATTTTGTCAAAAATTTTATTTTTTTTTTTTTTAAATTCATCGATCAAACACTTGTTTATATTGTTATTCAACTAAATCTATTGACATTTTGATCCAGATCGCCACAATCTTGGTCACCGCAAAACCAAAAATAAACAATCGATTTTTTTACGACCATTTGAAACAAAAGTACCCTGTATGGGTACCCTGAAATTGAAATAACATGTACCCTGTACATTTTTCAATAAAAAAATTACTGAAAGGTGTTCAATGTATGTACTTTAAGTTTAGTAGTTTTCGTAAAAAATAAACTCATGAATTACTTTTTTTTGCTCTGCAGTGGGGTAACTCTGTAAGGGGACATAACACCTTGAAAAATTACACATATATTTTGAGGTAAAAATATTACACAAAATATTTTTTTTTTAATTTTTGTAATTACTTTATTTTTATAAAAACTTTAATAAAATTTAATATAATATGTCTATATATAAAATATAATATGTTTAATAAAAATATGTTTATATATGTTTGGTTTCAAAAACAAAATATTCAGAGGGAACCACCTAATGATTAAGAACTTTCCTTCAATAGTATTATTTTTCGATATAAGAAGATATTAGTTGTGCCCAACATTAATATAATTGCCTTAGCTAAAAAACTAACGTCTACATTAATATGCTTGTGACAAAATAGAATTGTGTGTTTTTACACAATAAAAATATATTTGCATCACTTTTATACTCTGTTTATAAAATAAACAGAATTCCTTTCTTTTATGTGTTTCGCCTAGACATACATATATCTGTTTCTTTTGCACTTGCACGAATAGCGGAAACCTTGTTGCTTTATGCGCTTGCTTTTAACAGTTGCCAAGTCATTTTGGCGTCATTTTAAGTTTCAAGCAGCCGCTCCAAGCGTGTTGAAAAGTTTAGCTCTAGTGAAAAATGTTTCTGAAAATGTTTGTTGAAATTAAAAGTGTTTGTGTTTTCAAATTAATAAAATAAAAAACAAAATAAGACAATAAACAAAGAAAAATACGACGGTTCAGCAGTAAAAATAGGAGAGTTTTAAAGCAACTTTGCTGATAAAGCGGGTGCTTCGCTGGCAAAGTGGGTGCTCCAACCATATTATGTTTTCTCCAACTAAAAAATGTGTGCTTATAAAAATTATTGTAATGTCTGATAAACATTATGTGGTTACTTCTCAACATAATTAAATCCAATAAAAACTTTTTTTCTGTTTTCTAAACATATTTCGTTTGCTTCAAACCAACAATTACTTCTAAGCAAATATTTTGTAATCACAGTGAAAAACTTTTGGCATTTCTTTTGCTAAAATATGTTTCCAAGTAAATATAGTGTAATCATCGGTAAATATATTATGTTGTTCTTAATTATCGTTTTGAAAATAATTGCTTGACTGCAATTAAATTATGTATTCTCCAATTAATATATATTTGTCCGTGAATATCTAATGTTATTCTTGACTAAATTATATTTCCAAGTAAACAAATAGTAATATACTAAAAGTGTTCTCAGTCAACATATATTCTTTAAAACAAATTATATTGTTTTTAAATTCAAACAACAAGTGCTAAGGTACAATTAAATAATGTTAAGATGCAAATATATATATAAAGGAAAATTGCATTAATTAATCATATTATATGTGGAACCAATATTGACTACTTGCTTCCAAGAAACATGCAGAAACATATTATACTTCCTGCAAATTATGTTTGGGAAAGCTTATTATTTTTCAGCGTGTACTATAAAATAAAATAGATAAAATAAATACTTCACGACCGATCCTACTCAAAATTTTAATATGATATTTTGCACTTATTAATGCATGGAATGCACTACGTACAGAACGATAGGTAATATAGTTTTTGAGTTTTTTGCCCGATTTTGGCCATTGTCTGCAGAGAGGTGACGGCCGAACAGAAAATTTAATTCAATTGAAAAAACTTTCTGTGTCAGATGGGAATTGAACTAGGGTTCTCTGGTGTATGGGCCACACACTTTACCAGCTACGCCACGTTTTTCAAAAGAAAAATAATGCATATTTAGCGACCCTTATATTTCATAAAGCAGGACATACACATCTCTTAAATGGTTAAAGAATTTATTAAAACAAAAAAATAAGAATATGGTACATAGATAGGTATACACGAGTGGATATTTATATATATTAACTTTTGTTTAATTTGTTTTTATTGTGATGGGTGTGCTTATTTATTAGCACAGTCTTTCAAATCTAGGTGTCATCGAGGAGAGTGCTACTCGTGGTTTTTTTTCTACTACTAAACGTGCTTGATATTAAGATTTCATTGCAGCTAATGCAGAAATCCAGTTTCCTATAAATATGAGGTTTCAAATGGTAGCAGAACATTTATTCAACTTTGTTGACAAAGTATTATATTCATCACTTCGACCCAACCAGAATTAAAGTAAAATTTCACTCTAAAATTTGTGTGGTAGTTTTTTGCTCCGCCGTGGGTATCGAACTCGTACCCCATCGATTGAGAGTTCTAGGCACTACCCACCAATTCAAAAACCTTTATTACGCAGAGTTGTTGATTGAATAATTAGTACATCTGAAGCTCTAAAATTTATTGTTAGCATTTATAATAAAAATTTAACTGGATCAATTTTCTAGTTCATTAGAAATTAAATTTATTCTAATTAAATTAGTTAAATTAAATTTTTGTTGTTATGAAACCGCTGCTTTAAAGGCAAATATTACACTAGAAATTTTAAAAACCCCTTTTTTATTTTTTAATTTTTCGAAAATATTTTTGGCTGGCCGATAATCTGTTTCACTAATTTTTTCGATAATATTGAAATCAAATTTCGGAATTACAATGCAAACATGTACAGTATGAACTTTAACATTTTAAGTCAAACTTTATTCATTCCGTAATTTTTGTACCATCGCTATCTTTATTTAAAAAAGTTATGCACATATATTTAATAAATTGCATTCGACTGAATATTTTTGCTTTCTTTGTGCTATAATCAGCAAATAAATAGTTGGCAACGCGCAGCATGTCAAACGAAGCTCAGTGAAATGTCAGAATTTCTGAAGTAAAAGCATATAATTATTTGTTCAGTGCTTGCTGATGATAAAAGGTCGGAAAAATTAAGTGCACACAAAAAGACATTATATTATTAAATTGGCATTTCGTTTCGTTTCGTTAATTGAAATTAAATAAATATTTGTAAGTTTCAATAAGTTGCAGTCAATAGCGACAATATATGGATGATAAATGTTTAAATAAAAAAAAACAGAATTTCTGGAGCTACCCAGCGGAGCAGCGCGCACGTCCGACATTTTTCGGACCGCATCGAGTGTAGATATTTTTTCTGGGATCAGTAAAATTAGCGAAAACACTTGATTTCAATTTAAACTCACTTGAAATATATTTTTGAATTTCAATTCAAGCGATATGTCGGAACTGCGGCGACCACGTTGTGAATGTTGTGATGAGGTATTGGAAGAGCTGCTTGGAATGCGTCAGAATTTTGAAAAATTCTTTCATCGTTTTAACAGCCAAATTGTGGAGCTGCGGCGCGAATTGCGTGCCGCGGTAAATAAACCAGAGACAGAAGAAAGTCGTCAAGCTGTTACAAACAATGCCAACAGCTCGACTTTTGGCATTAAGAGAAAAGTACCAGTAACGCGATCAGACAGTCCGTGGAGTCGCGGTGGTTCAGATGATGATGCTTCACCCAGCCGAATAAGCCGCAGCAGCAGTCGAACTGGACTAAGTCAACAACAAAACGCTTCTAAACAAGCCAAGTACAATTCTGGAACGACACAAGTAAATATAAAAACAGAGCCCACACTGAAAAACAGTAGCATCAGCAGCATTGCTAAGAGCACCGCGAAACGTCCAGTTTTGGACTTTTTCGGAATACAGTTGCGTGTGATGCCAACGCGTCCGTTTAATAGCGATGTGGAATTTGAACAATGGGAGAGTTTGTTGCTAGCCGATGAGGACCAGCGGGATCATTTGGCAAGTGCAAATTCATAATAATTTATGATTGTTATCATTTATTTTAGGGGCATTGTATAGAAGAAAAGTTTTGAGCTATTAATACAAACATTTACTTTAAGTCCGCTTTAACATATGAGTGAACACCTTTTTATATTATCTGTTGTCTTTCAGCGCGTAGAGCTGATGCAAGGTCACTTTGGCGATGCCGAAAAGTTTATAAAACACATTTGGAGCTCTGTGTTGGGTGACAATGCGGCACAATGCTATTCCTTTAGAGGAAATGTGAAAACAGACAAAAAAGCCGTTAAAGACATGACATTTACATCTATCTTCAAAGGTACCATTTTTTTTTTTCTCTAAATAATGTACGCTAAATTAATTCATATCTGCTTATCTGTTTTATTTTAGAATGTTTTCTGCAGCGCTATGAACGTCACGATAGTTTCTTTTTTGTGGAACGCACTATGCGTTTCTTTAACTATGTACATGATCGCCAACGTCGCATTAGTAAAGTTTCACAGAATAGTTTTGAGAAGGTACAACTTACGGACGAACCAACAATGGATGGTGATGGAGAACGATCCATGGATGATGATTCACTGATGAATGATTTACATAATGATGAAGAAGATGGTATATATACCGAGGGTACATAAAACCAAGGGGGTGGGAGAAGCTATTTTTAATCCTTCTATAACTATATTTTTGTTTGAAATATTTGCATCTTTATTGTAAGGGAGGCATTTATATGGAATATCCCATATAATTCGTTCAGAAATAAAGCTTATAATGTATTTAAAATAAAAGCTTATTTTTCATTTTATCAATTTCAATAACCAATTTCTTTACATTCGAAAACACTTCAATATAATTCTGCATTTGAAAAATGTGCATATATAAAGAAAAAAAAAAAAACAATTGCGGAGAAAAATATAAAGCGGGAAATTAAAAAGCATGAAATATAATTTTAATTATTAAAAACCAAATAATATTTTATAAAATCATTGTAACATTAAATAATAAATAAAATTATTTATAAATTTATTTCAAAATAACTAAGCGTGCAAAATTAATCAAAAACTTCTTTTTTTTCTAAACTATTAAAAAGAAGTCGTCTTTGAATTATCAAATAACATTGTAATTTATTTAGATTAAAAAAAACGGTATTGTTCATGTGACTCGAATAATCCATATTTGCCGCTCTTACAATATAGACGATTTTATAATTTTTCAACTAGTTTTTTAGATTCATTGTAAAAAGTGCTTCTTTAAAATTGTTTCAAAAGCCAAGTCTATATACATATATAAAAATCTAATAGTGCCCGTATGTTACTACATCACATCTGAACGGTTCCAATGGTGTTGTTCAAATTTTGAGGGTGTGTTTGGCTAGTCTTGGCACGGGTTTTAGTACGTATTTGTACAACGTCGGATGAGCGGTTGTCAAGATATTGCAAAAATATTGGATATTAAAAAAAAAAATAAGAAAATTATGAAACATGCTTTGCTTCTCGTTCCATGCTTCCCGTTGGCTCGACACATATCGCACACTAAATACAAAACATTCACAACTCAAAATTTTTAAATTTCTAGAAGCAAAAAACCCTTTTATATTTGAAGGGGACCCCATACAAAACAATTACACAAAACTTTTTTTAAAATTAAAGAGATAGAAGATGTGTATAAAACAGGGACCGTAAATGACAGTTAAGATCCCATTTTTTAACGGAAAACCACAAGAGATAGAATAGTCGCATTTCGGAGCACACAATTATGATACCCTGGACATCCCCTTGTTAGTCCTTGGTTGTGTTTTAAATTTCGACTTTAGAAATAAAAGTTTACAAATACAGGTTCATTTTTAACTTTTATTTTTTCGCACAAAAAATAATAGTTATTTTAAATTTCGTAAGGTTCAAATTTCGACTTTAGAAATAAAAGTTAAAAAATACAATCACTGTAACAAAAACAAAATCACTGTATCTGAAGAACTGTAAATGCTAGCGTCATTAAATTTACGACTTTAGACTTGACGTAGCCCCACAAAAAATAGTCTAAAGGCGTCAAATCGCATGATCTTGGTGGCCAACTTACCGGTCCATTTCTTGAGATTAATTGTTCTCCGAAGTTTTCCCTCAAAATGGCCAACTTTTTGTTGCCAAAAATGGAAGAACTGAACTTGGTTGACATGTGGTTTCAACAAGATGGCGCTACATGCCACACAGCTCGCGATTCTATGGCCATTTTGAGGGAAAACTTCGGAGAACAATTAATCTCAAGAAATGGACCGGTAAGTTGGCCACCAAGATCATGCGATTTGACGCCTTTAGACTATTTTTTGTGGGGCTACGTCAAGTCTAAAGTCTACAGAAATAAGCCAGCAACTATTCCAGCTTTGGAAGACAACATTTCCGAAGAAATTCGGGCTATTCCGGCCGAAATGCTCGAAAAAGTTGCCCAAAATTGGACTTTCCGAATGGACCACCTAAGACGCAGCCGCGGTCAACATTTAAATGAAATTATCTTCAAAAAGTAAATGTCATGGACCAATCTAACGTTTCAAATAAAGAACCGATGAGATTTTGCAAATTTTATGCGTTTTTTTTAAAAAAAAAGTTATCAAGCTCTTAAAAAATCACCCTTTACAATAAAACACAAAAAATAACTAAAACTTGAAACTTTTTTGGAAAAACGGTATAACCATTACGGTCCCTGGTATAAAATTTTAACAGTCAAAGGAATCATCTCCTCTTTAAAACTACGAATAGTTTTACATAACAAAGTAAAAATTTGTAAATTTTGAGTTGAAAACAGCACGTTTTGTATTTAGTGTGCAATATTTCTTATAAAACAATGCAAAAAAAAAAATCGTGTAAAAAATACATGCGACATAAAGTAAATTTTGGGATATGTTCCACAACTTTAAAAAATCGTTTAGGTATTTATTAAACAAAAAAGAATTAATTTCTGTAGCAAAAAAAAAAAAAATTAAAATTAGTAGTGAAAATTCAGTGCATTGCTTATGGATTATATTATAATTTTAAAATTGAAATAAGATATAAAAATAATAACGGAATAACGAATTGATGTGCTCAAGTTGAATTAAGGAGGGACATGACATTCGCGGCAGAGAAAACAGACCTTTGTTTAAAAATTCATAAGTCAGTCAAAAACAAACATTTTTCCAAATTTTTTTTTTATTATTGTAGAGAATTGAACAAATTACAAGAAAAAAATTCAAAAAAATATATTTTTCACTCCAACATGGCTTTATAGAGCTCCAAACTGGAGGCAGAGAAAAAAACGGTTGCAGCGCTGGGAGTTGCAAAAATTGTCCGATCTGGAAAAAAAATTACTTTTTTAAATCTGAACAAAATTGGTTATCGTATGACACGAGCTTTTTTTTAAATTTTTTTTTCAATTTTTGGTGATGTTCCAAATTTAAGTGTGTTTTTCGAAAAAAATATTGACTTTAAAAATTCATAAAAAATCGAAAAAAAATTAAAAAAAGCTCGTGTCATACGATAGCGAATCATGTTTAAAAAAATACAAAAAAAAAAAATTAACCCGCTAGTACCGCAACCAGTACGAAAAACATGGTTTCGAGATAAACGAAAGTTCAAAGTTTGTGAACAAAGAAAACAAAGGTTACCTTCAATCTGCCATACCTGCTTCGTACTGTATGCCTTCGTTATCTTGTGTTGTGCTGTTTCTTATAGTTTTTTGCAATCGTTTAGCAATTCGGGCTTCTTTTGAAGCTTCATATGCCTTCACTCTGGCGCATTTCAAACGATTTGCATCATTTGCTCCATGAAGTTTTTTAGCAGATGTACTAGTGAACTTCACCTCAGATTCCATTTCTTCTGTTGAAATAGGTTTTCTTGGTGTAATGATTTTGTGTAAAAAACCTCTTTTGCCTTTTCGATCTAAAGAACGACGCTTCATTTTTCAATTTTTCAATATTTTTCACAAAAAAACCATGACTTTACGCTGGAAAAGATGCCAAATAACGGAGCATTTAAAATAAAAATTCCACCATATGAGTTATAAATATAAAGAAATATAAAGAAATTCAAAAACACAAAAAAAAAAACCCACAATTCAAGTAGGTACGAAATAACAACCACCAAAAGTCAGGTAGCAAGTAAAACAAGTATATACAAGCTGCCGTACGTAGGTAGCGCAAAAATAAAAAATGCGCTCTCACTAATCCGGCTGTAACTTTTGAACCCGTAGGAATTTTTAAATGATTTTAAATGAATTTTTTTCCTTAGAATCTTAAGAATATTTACTAAAATACAAAATTATTAAAAAAATCGATTTCAAAAAACTGTCAATGTCATGTCCCCCCTTAAAACAAGATGATAAAAGAATGTAAAATGAAATTCGGGTATTCCCCCCGCTGTATTCATCCCCCCGTTGTATTCATTCCCCGCTGTATACATAAGTTTACCGTAAGAGACTAAAAATTCTATCTAAAAATAAATTTTTTTTTGTTTGGGATTAGTGTTAGAACCGATGCCGATCGCGTTGTCTTCATTTATGATACTTTATGGCCTACGATAAAATGACTTTATGATGAGTTTTATTTATTTATTTACCGACATGATGACCTTTACGATACACTATATTTCATAATCTGACATCAAAGGGCAGAGCTATATTTTATAAGAAATTAACCAAAAAATTACAAAATTTAAAATTATAAATTTAAAAAATTACGAATTAAAAAAAAAATCAGCTTTATTTTAAATTCTAAGTCGAATTTGCGTTACAATTTGCAATGAATTTCGAATAAGATTTCGTTTTTGTGCACAAATTGTATTGAGTTTTAAAATCACGAGCTGGCTGCATCTAATGTCAAATTTCATACGATTTCATTGATCTGGCTGCAACCAAAGCTATTCAAATTGAATGCTCCGAACGTTTCTGTCAAACGTATGTATATTTCTTTTTGTGAATTGTGAATTGTTGTGTTTGTGAATTTTAAATAATGAATTTATTTTATGTTGACAAAAAATTATCTTTAAGATATAAAAAATATGATTGCAACCATTGACATTCAAGCGAGCCAACTAAACTTTATTATGTGCAAATTAAGTGTTTGACAAAAATTGAGCTGGCTGTTCGTTGAATTTTTAAAGTAGCTGCAGCCAGCTCGAGCCTATTATGTTTGGGCCTTTATATTTACAGCTGTTCAAAGTAGATGTGTCACAATGTTTTTTTAAAATGGAAAAAATCAAGTATTGTGCAGTGATAGAATTTTTTAAAGAACATTTCAAATTCTAAAGTACAACCAAAAAAAATTCCATGAACAATTATTTGAAGTATAAGTAAGAACTCTTCACTTTCACTTACAAGAGTGTACAACTGGGTTGCTGAGTTTTAACGTGATCGTACAAATCTTGAAGACGATCCACGTCAAGGACGTCCAAAAAGTGCGTCAACACCCGTAGTCATAGTAAAAATACAGGATATAGTTTTAGAAGATCGTCGATTGACTGAGAGAGATTTAGTAGAAGCAGTAGACATCTCATTAGGCAGTGTGAGGAATATTTTAAGTGAAGTTTTGGGTTTCAAAAAGGTGTGTGCACAATGGTGCTACATTCGCTAACAATGAACCAAAACCACATTCGAGTGAGACTTTCTCAGCAACATTTAGAGCGTTTTAAAAATAATAGAAATGATTTTATACGTCGATACATCACTATGGATGAGGCTTGGGTCTACGACCATGATCTTGAATAACAACAAGAAGCTAAAGAGCGGTGTGAACCTGGTACTTGGGCTCCTAAGCGAGTTTGTATGAAAAAATCTGTAAAGAAGGTTATGGCATCAGTTCTTTGGGATGCAAAAGGAATTTTGTTGGTGGACTATTTCCAAACTGGAAAAACAATTCATTATAAATATTATTGCACCATTTGGATCAGTTCGACGCAAAGATTTGTGAAAAAAGACCTGGTTTGTAGAAGAAAAATTAATTTATCATCAGGATAACGCTCACACAAGTCAAAAAATTATCGCTAAAATCAGTGAATTAAAGTAGGAATTGTTGGTACGAATACCCAACCTATTCGCCAGATCTAGCTCCCTCTAACTTCTCGCAGCTCTCATATCTCAAAAAATTCATGAGTGATAAGCGATTTTCATCAAACGAAGAGGTGATAGCAGCGACAGAAACGTATTTTAGAGACCTTCCGAAAGACTACTACAGCGATGGGATCCATAAATTAGAAGACCGTTGGAACAAGTTTATTGAGCTTCTGGGAGAATATACTGAATAATAAAAAAGCATTTCAAGTCATTAAAATTATGTTTTTTATATCAATTCTAGAAGCTTATTGAACAACCTAGTACTGTGACGTTTCGTGGGTTTATTGTGCTTTTTTTGACTATGGCTGTAATCTTCTATTATGATTTTTCGTTCGGTAAATGTCACTATTTATTGCGAATTTATTAAAAAAAGGTCATGATATTTGGCTACAGCCTCAGATTGGCAGCCAAAGATGATATTTTATTCAAATGCATTTTCGTTGATTGTCTTAAATGAGTCCTATATCGTACTTTTAATACTTTTGTATTAATTTTTGATCCTGGCAGAACTCTTTGCAAACATATTTTACGTAGGATTCATCAACTATTTTGATACACTGTAATTTTTGTTTGTTGAGGCTTTCATTAAACTTTCTGCTAAAGATTTGTTCACTTATTTATTATTTATCGCTTTTCTTTGCCATTTCTTGTTTTAAATAAAATTTTATATTGTTTCTAGTTTTAGCTTACAAGCTTCTTTGAATACTAGTTACTGCATTTTTATTAAAATTTTGAATCTAAATATAAAAAATTTTTTTAAAAAGTTCTGTTCATTTAGAATGATATCTTCCATAAGATCTTTTATCTTTTTATTAGGTCCGTGGACACATTTTTGCTTTTTAATTACTAAATTACATAGTAACTCAATTACCTAATTACTTAATAACCCAATTGAATTACAATGGAAATTTAAGTAACGTAACGTCAGAAACGTCACGTTAGATGACAGCCTAATAACAAAAAAAAAAAAAAAAAACCGACAAAATCACTACAAAGTAAGAAATAATTTTAAAATAACTTTTCCTTTTAATTTCCTAGTCATATTTGATAATTTATTTAAACATATCATTACATTGGAAAACTTATTATATTAATTTTTTTCTAATTTGTTTTATTATCATAAATCTATTAATTTCTTTATCAATACAAAAGCTTTTAAGGTCGGCGCTAATGTAATCCCCTGTACTACAATAAATGTCAGTGCCCTAGTGTCAATATTATTCGAGATACACTGTTTTTCTAATATTGCCACGCCCATTTGTCGAATAACGCCTATTTTCTTGACGGTAATTTTTAATGGTACCCTTGTGTCAATATTATTCGGGATACAGTAGTATCTAATATTGCGAGATCTAGTATTGCCACGCCTAGTTATCTAATGCCGCCCACGGGCACCTCCGTGCTTATGATATCTATCTGTTCACCAAATATTATGGCAATCAGGGATATGATTTAGGAAATATCGATGTACATACATTAAAAAAAAATTAAAAAAAACAGAGAAACCGACGAACTTGAGAACCTCCTCCTTTTTGAAGTCGGTTAAAAAAACGGGAGAAGATTTTTAAATATGATTACTTGGAAAATAAACTTATACAAAAAGTCTTGCCCAATTCGCAGAGTTTTGCAAATTTTGTAATCCAATTCGAAAACAACGTCTGTTTTTTGTAACGTCACGCCAGAGCCTAGTTTTGCTTAGATCTTTAAATTCTTAGGATCGATTGTTGTAATTCTTTTACTTAACATAGTTCTACTAAATAACTACACACAAATATAAAAAACCATTTTTAAAAATGAGACTTTTTCATTAATTTAATAATATATTAAAAAGTAATGTTTCAATAAACTGTTTAATGTTTCAGGTACGGGCAGCAACAAAAACAGTAAAAATGTTGACTTCACTGATAATTTCATCAACATAGATGAACTCAATCAGTCGGATATAACAAGAAATGGTTAGTTGTGCAAATAAAAAAAAAGTCTTAATTATATAACAATATTTCAATTCCAGATTTAATAGACACGCGACGCGTTATTAGAGAGGATTTGAAGGAGTTAGGCAGACAAATTCATAAAGGTTGGTTAGAAACAGTTGGTAAATGAACAGATTCAAGACATGTGCATTTCATTTAAGATATACGTGAACAAGAAGAGCGTTTAAAAACTATGCTCAAATTCATAACGCACGATACAGACAATGTGGAACCAAAATCAACTTATAATAATGACATTCACGTAGAATCACCAGCAAGATCAAGCTACAAACAAATAAATTTTGAAGAATATAACAGTTTAGGGATACTTCCAAAAGAACCCTACAAAGATGTAGAAGATTTTCAAAAATTCGAAAATGCTATTAAGAGCGACGAAAAAAAATTCTATAGTTTGGTAAATTTACAGTTTTGGTGCAAAAAAAAAGAAGGAGTATTAGTTAAACTGTATATATTTCTTTTTGTTATTTGTTTTTACAGATTCAACAATTTGGACAGCTAACAGCACGCTCTGAAAAATATATAAAAGTTTGTTGGCGCATATTAATTACTGATTCGGCAGCTCAACATTTATGTTGGAAGGGCACCGATAGGAAAATAGCCGTTAGATTACTCAGTGTGACGGCGGCGATAAAGAGTAATATTTTGAATATTTTTACAAAAAATGTTTCATATGAAAATTTAATTCATTTTTATTTCTATAGCCGCTTATAAAAAAAAGTTTACCCAATCTAAGGATGCAGATTTTGAAAGAACCTGTATTTTATTTTTTCAACATGCCAAAACAAGATTCAAGAAAAAGACTATCTATCAACAAAATCTAAAAGAGAAAAAACTTAAAGATAAAGAGTTGAAAGTACCCACAAAGGAGTTTGAAGATGAGGACAGAGAATTTATAAACGATGACGATCATGATCTTAGTTCGACGACAATGGATAAAAGTCAAACTTTTCTCAAAGACATTCTAGATGAGCATTTAAGTGATTAATTTTTTCCAACATTTTTCGTTATATTTTTCACTTATTTAAGCATATTCAGCAGTTATTTTGGAATCAATTTTGGAAAAACTAACTAGTTCATTTCTAGTGCATATAGAATTAGATGCTAGCTAGTTCAAAAAACGTTCAGCACAGAAAAGTTTAAATTTGTTTTTCTTGCCTTTGTATGTATAATATTTCCTATATATGTAGCTCAACAAATATTTTAATAAAGTCATGAACTTTTCATTTAAAATAAATAAAATATGAAAATATGATATACAGTTAAGTGAAAGATATCTTAATTCCTACAATGGAAGCTATGATACAATTGAATGCAGTCTCGTTTTGAGAGTTTTTGCCTATAGTCTGGTTGTATCATAGCGTTCATAGTTAGTGATATTATTGTATCAGAGTTGGCAAGGATGAATAAGAATTTCGGAAAACAAAAAATATTAGACTGTAGCAAAAAGTGTTGATTTCGAACTATTTATAATGGAATTAGTTCAGATATATTTGGAAAATCAACATCAACCCGTAAAAATCGTCAGTTCGATCAATGTAAAAGGGCATTGTAGAAAAACCAGTACTGGTCCTTTTATAACTAGTTCAGAACTATTTAAATTTTTTGTAAGGATTTATTTGCAATATATTTTAAAATAAATATGAAGCAAGTTATTTGAATTTATATACATTTAACAGCGATTGAAAAGCTTCATAAAGCTTTTCAATATAATATGCATTCATAACAAATTTTTCGGAAATTTAAGTAATTATAGAGTCAGTCCAAATGAACTGATCCAACATTGGTTGCTCATCTATTTTTAAAAAAGTTGATAATTTTATTAAAAGTTGTCCAATGAATTTGGATATCAGAATTGCTTCCGAAAAAAATTTTTTTTTGTTCTACTTTCAAAATAGCGACCATATTTTCTTTGCTAACTATAACGATATAGGCGTTTGTGGTAACTTATATTACTCAGCTCCTATTATACATAGAATGATGAATTAAAAATAATAATATGAACACACTTTGGCTTTAAATCTGACTTTTAAAAAATGCTTATGAAATATTTTCTTCATATCAATGATTACATTTTTTTGTTCAAAACGTGTTATATTGCAACTGTAAGAATGTTTTTTTTTAATAGAAAGCAGTGAGTTCCAGTCATACATTTTTTTCTAGAGTACATTTCAACTTGTTGTTTAAACTAAATTTTTTTAGCTCATGAACTTTGTTGTTTACAGCATCTTAAAAATTTGAATTTTGAGAAATTTGCTGAATTTTTCTGAAATTGGGGTCAAATATCTCTGGTAGGCACGGGTTAAAAAATTTTAAATTTATTCACATTATAGAACATAATAGCATTATATTACAGTTAAAATTTTAAGTTTGATATTTGCTTCTTTTGAATACAGATACAGATTTGGACTGACTCTATACTGTAATTTTTGTTTGTTGAGGCTGTCATACAACTTTCTGCTAAGGATCTGTTCTAATTATCTATATATTAACTAATTTATTATTTATTGCTTTTCTTTGCCATTACTTGTTTTTAAAAAGTTCTAATCAACTGTTTACTGTTTCAGGTACAAGCAGCACCAAAAACAGTAAAAATGTAGAATTCGCTGATAATTTCATCAACATACATGAACTCAACCAGTCGGGTATAACAAGGAATGGTTAGTTATGCAAATAAAAAGTCTAAATTATGTAACAATATTCAATTCCAGATTTAATAGACATGCGACGCGTTATAAGAGAGGATTTGAAGGAGCTTGGAAGAGAAATTCATAAAGGTTGATTATAAAAAGTTGATAAATGAACAGATTAAAGACATGTGCTATTTTTCATTTCTAATTTTAGATATACGTGAACAAGAAGAGCGTCTAAAAACAATGCTCAAATTCATAACGCACGATACAGACAATGTGGAACCAAAATCAAGTTATAATAATGACGTTCATTTAGAAGCACCAGCAAAATCAAGTTACAAAAAAATTAATTTTGAAGAATATAAAAACTTAGGAATACTTCCAAAAGAACCCTACAAAGATGTAGAAGATTTTCAAAAATTCGAAAATGCTATTAAGAGTGACGAAAAAAAATTCTACAGTTTGGTAAATTAACAGTTCTGATGCAAGAAAGGGTGATTGGTTAAACTGTATATGTTTCCTTTTGTTATTTGTTTTTACAGATTCAACTATTTGGACAGCTAACAGCACACTCTGAAAAATATGTTAAAGTTTGTTGGCGCATGTTAATTACTGATTCGGCAGCTCAACATTTATGCTGGAAGGGTACCGAGAGAAAAATAGCCGTGAGATTACTCAGCGTGACGGCGGCGCTAAAGGGTAACATTTCGAATGTTTTTACAAAAACTGTTTCTTGTGAAAATTCAAATTAATTATTATTTCTACAGCCGCTTATAAAAAAAAGTTTCCCCAGTCTAATGAGGCTGATTTTGAAAGAACCTGCATTTCATTTTTTAAATATGCCAAAACTAGATTCAAGAAAAAGGCTATCTATCAAAATCTAATCAAATCCGCACAAAAAGAGAAAAAACTCAAAGATAAAGAATTGAAAATACCCAAAAAAGAGTTTGAAGATGAGGACAAAGAATTTATAACCGATGAAGAACACGATCTTAGTTCGACGACAATGGATAAAAGTCAATTTTTGCTCAAAGAAATTCTAGATGAGCATTTAAGTGATTAATCTTTTTCAAACATTTTTAGTTTTATTTTTATTTTATATATAATTTTTAAGCATATTCAGCAGTTATTTTGGTATCAATTGGAAAAACTAACTAGTTCATTTATAGAGTTAGATGTTAGCTAGTTCAAAAAACGCTCAGCACAGAAAAGTTTAAATTTGTTTTTCTTGTTTTTGTATATTTAATATTTTAATAAATAAATATTTTAATAAAGTCATGAACTTTTCATTTAAAATAAATAATATATAAAAATTTTTTAGCATTCTGACTCATCAGCAGTTTTGCTGAGCAAATTTTTTAATTCCTAAAATGGAAGCTATGATACAATTGAAGGTAGTCTCGTTTTGAGAGTTTGTGCTGCGTATCTTCTGGTTGCATCATAGCGTTCATTGTTAATGATATTATTGTCTCAGAGTTGGCAAGTTTCTTGTTAAAATCCAGTTCACAACTATCGCAGCAACAAAAAATATTAGCCTGTAGCAATAAGTAGGTATTGTTTTCGAACTGTTCATAATGAAACTAGTTCAGATATATAGAAAATCGACATCAACCCGTAAAAAGCGTTAGTTCGATCAATGTAAAAGGGCATTGTAGAGAAACCAGTGCTGGTCCTTTCAAAACTAGTTCTGAACTATTTAAAATTTAGTGCATTTTTCTGCAGGGTGTTTATTATAAATAAGAGCACATTACCGATATTTAGGCCCTATGCGAGTTGATCTAAATACGACCTAAACTAATTTGTGTCGATAAACCATTGCTTCCTAAATTTTCGTAGTTCATGTAGAGAAATCAAGGAAATTTTAATTTTCAGGTTAAAAAATGTCATTACATATTATTTTCTCTTAGAAAATGTCATTATTTTAGGAAGCATTTAGGTAGCTCGGAATCTATCTAAATTATTTAGGAAGCACTGTTTTTTATATACAGTTTAGTTTAAGTCGTATTTAGATCAACTCACACAGGGCCTTTATAAATAGTTTTCTAAAATATTTTAGTTTTTGTAATACCGGGGTGAGTTCTTTACTTTTTTTGTTGAAATGGATTTTGAATAAAGCCTTAGATGATATAAAATGCTGCTGTTAGGTCTTTCAGAAGTTTCATACAAGTTTAACTCTTACAGAAAGATTCTGTGCGGTAACGTTATCAAGCGTTACCAGTGAATATTGTTACCATCTCCTTTGGTGGTAACAAGCAAAACAGCCAGATACAAGAAAAGAGCTTTATTTCTTCTCAAACAAGCCTACGAAGTTTGACAGCTTTATCGAGTGTACATAATATCGATTACTTAGGTCGGTAACGAGTTTCGGTAACAAGATTACTATTACCGGTAATGCACAGCATCGATCTATTAGCTTTTTTACATTCATTTCTAAAACTTCTTTACGAAAGTTATCAGAAGCTATAATTTTCATAGAGCTTCGGAGAAAGAATAATTGAAACTGCTGTCGCTAAGCCCACAAAAATTTATTAACAGCTTTACGGAGACTCGAAACTTTTCTGCGAAACTTTATAAAACTATCAAAAGTTTACATATCGAAGCTTTATGAAGGAGATGAATTTATTTTTCAAAGAGATATATCAAAGCTTTATAAAGGAGAAAAATTTAAATGCAGTATAATTTTACATATTGAAAAATTGTAGATGTCCCTGAAGCATAGAAATGAAACCTTTTTATAAGCTTTTATTTAACTTACTTCGTTCGTATATATGTAAATATGTCCGCAAATCTTGCAAACAATTTTTCGACAGCTTGTGGGTCTCCGATTAAGCTGAAATTTAGCATACATGTGTAAGCCCAGTGACAATGCAATATTATGAAAAAAAAATCTTGCTACACCCTTTTACCGCCCACAAATCAATAAAAATGCTATATCTCGAAAACTACTAGGCCGATTCAGATGAAATTTTGGTAGTAAATTTCTTTCAAGTAGAAAATGGGGTTTAAGACAAAAATTTGACCACACCCCCTTTTACCACCCACTAATTAATATATCTGCAAAACTACCGGGCAGTTTCAGCTGAAATTTTGGCAGTAAATGCCTTCCAATTATTGCATGGGTTAGAAAAAAATGTTGCCACACCCCCTTTAACCGCCCACAAATGAATAAAAATGGTATATCTCGAAAAGTACTAGGCCGATTCAGATGGAATTTTGGTAGTAAATTTCCTTCAAGTAGAAAATGGGGTTTAAGAAAAAAATTTCACCACACCCCTTTTGCCGCCCACAAATTCATATATCTCCAAAACTACCGGGCTGTTTCAGCTAAAATTTTAGCAGTAAATGTCCTTCAAGTATTGCATGGGTTAGAAAAAAATTTTGCCACACCTTCTTTTACCGCCCACAAATCAATAAAAGTGATATATCTCCAAAACTACTAGGCCGATTCAGCTGAAAATTTGGCAGCACATTAACATCAAGTAGGAGATAGGGGTGTAAATTTGACCACACCTCCTATTCCCGCCCAAAAATCAATAAAAATGCTATATCATAAAGTATATAAGGCAATAAATGTAAATGGTATATATAATGTTAATATGTACTGTTAAGGTTAATGGTCTAAAAAATTAAAATGCTATATGTAAGGCTTTCAAAATAAAAGATGTTCATAATAAACCTTTAAGACTAAAATGTAAAAAAAAAAAAAAAAAATACAAAAAAATGTTTTCAAAAATAAGCTTTTAAAATACATTGCAATTTTAAAAGCTTAAGGCACTGATATTGTGCAGTAAACCTGTATAATGGATACGGTTTATTTACAGATAAGCCTACTAAAAGATTCAATTCCACTGATATTGTGTAGTGCACTTGTATATTTTACATTTTGAAAATTTCTAAATTTATATACGTCCCTAGAACTTACCTATTTACGTACGCTTTTATTATGATGATGGGTAACCAAGAGAAAGGTTCTCCTGAATCTAGAATATACCTACTATATACATATATGACAAATGCCACTGAAATTTATTACTTTGTTTTTAGTTCAGGTTTTAGTTTTAAATAAAAGCTTATTTTTTAAAAATTTTTTTTTTATATTTTGTTTTTATCTTATAGTGTGACAACTGTTATAAAGGCAAAAGTTTCCAATAGAAGAAAATTGACTCAGTTTTAATGCTCATTTCTATAAAATAGAGTTTAGTCGAGCCTGTAGCAGTCTTAATAAGTGTATGAAGAGTCGTCGGACGAAGATCCTCGGCACAAAAATTTTATTCTCTTTCGAATATTGAAGTTTCGGTAAAGCTTCTTATAATTATTTTGGAACAAATTAACACAAAATGTAGTCCAAAGTTTAATAGGTGTTGTAGCTTATAAAGCTCATAACGAGCACTTAAAGAAGTTACGTAGCTTCTATAACAGGCTTTATACAAGTTTGTGTGTTTGTTGGGAAGGAATACATTTTCAATACCACCCTTTTATATAAGTCTGTATTTCGAGCATGACTAAATCACGCTGATCTAAATGCAAAAGAGTTCTAGTTCAAATATATAAAACAATAGCTTTAAATAGAAAACAAAATCAGGTGGCAGTTAAAAAAATAAAATAAAAATCTGCTTAAAACTACTTAATTGGCTGCAAAAACTAAGCCATATGTCAACAAAACGACATACATAATTACAACGATTTGCAGCCGTTTAACATGTAATTTTCAAACAAAACAAAAAGAGAGACGAAACAAATCAGTGACGTTTTTCTATAATTTTTTTTTTTGTGATGGTCATTTAAGCAATATTATTTGCTGTAGAGCTAATTTAAATTTGTTTATAATTTTGTTGGGTTTAAATTCACTCTATTAAATAAAACAAAAAGTGCAAAAACAAAAGAAGCAAAGCAAAAATATTTAAAACAAAGGTCTAAATATAGTTGATTTACAAAGAAGAGAAAGAGCGAGAGCGGGAGAGCGGTGAAAAAAGTGCTCCACTGACTGTTATAGATTATAAATAAACGCTGATGCGAATTAGTAACCGCGAAGCAAAATCAAGAGCGGGATAAAAGGCGGGAGTCACTTTTGCATATTCAAATCAAACATTGGACATTGAGCTGTTTGTAGAAGGAGGTATAAAGAATGCATGTGTTAGTGTGTGTAAATGGCACGCTCAAAAGTTGATTGATCTTCATAAGGTATGTGTAAATTTTAATTTTTCGTTATTTTCAAGTTCAACTATATTTAAAATTTTACACAAAATTCTAGAACTGAGAAGCACATGTTTTCAACATGCACGCATAGGAAAAATAAAATTTATAATAATAGTTTATAACATACAATTTTAAGGAGAAACAATTTCGCCCGGAATTAAAGAAGAGAATTTTCGTACTTTTAACAATTTACACGGAATTTTTGAAAAATTTTAACACACATATTTGCATACATCGTTAAGTTTTAAGATCACAACAAAAATAAATCTTTAAAAGCATTATCTCCTGTCTAAAAAAAAAGCTCTTTTTTTCAATTCCGGGGGAAATTTTATTCAGAAAAGGGCTGAATATTTTAAACTTTACACGCTCAAAGTATTATATTAAGACATATTTTTATTAATAGTAATGAAAAATAAAAGTTTCTAACAAAAAATTTTTGATGTGATAGCAAAAACTGAGTAGCTTAACAAAGTTTATACCTTGTTTTTATATTTTGTAGACCCTTTTGCTCCACATTATCGCTCAAGTGATAATGAATTAAATGCCAATTTTGCTAAAACCACAACTCATGCTGCCACATCTCTGCCTACATTTTGAACTATTATAAAATAATATTTCGTTATTATTTGAAAGAACAAATTAATTCTCTTAGACATGTTGGCTTCGACAGCAATGCATTTATTTGCTTTTTTCTAGTGTTTTACTTGTTATTTTATAATTTTTTTTTTTTTGTAATCATGTATAAATATTTGATAAAATCAATACAGCTGTTTTCCCTCTTGTAAATACGTTTTAAAGATGAACACCCGCTGTTTGAATTACAGCAACAGCAACAATATTTGGCTAACTAGACAAAGTGAGTAAGATTGGTGGCGAGGATGTTTTTTGAAAATGCTATGACGAGGCGCAAAATTTGTTGAGAATTGTAAAAGAAAAAAACAACAAATAAACAAG
This sequence comes from Coremacera marginata, assembly GCA_914767935.1. Lineage (NCBI taxonomy): Eukaryota > Metazoa > Arthropoda > Insecta > Diptera > Sciomyzidae > Coremacera > Coremacera marginata. The sequence continues at coordinate 152,237,802 of OU612044.1, forward strand.
AAAACATTTACTTACTAAACAAGAAAAGCGTAGAAATAATATTTCACAGAAATATTGAAATCATGTCGATGTTTCTAGAGCAATGGACCATTTAGAGCATTTCCTACTTACTGTCTTTTCGAATCTGAATTAGTTTTATAAATACGGTTTTATAAATATTTAAATTTTTTTTTTTAAATCAGGAAATTGATAAAATCGCAACACATGTTGTGAAGATTTTAAGTTCATAGAGTAATTTTAAAATGTAATAAAATGATGAAATAAGTCAAATTCAATGGATTCTGAATTAAGTATTGAGTAGATTTTTTTTGATCAGTTGATTTCCTTCTGAGCTACCTTCATCAACTTGATTTTAACTATTTCAAATTTCAAAATATTCTGTTTTGAGCACTCTGTATACTATAAACTAATTAATCTCATCAATAATTATTTAAACCTTTGCCTTGGATTATCATACATTTTTTTTTTTCGATGCTTGCAACTGCTATACAAATATTTGCGCTTTTTTAATATTTTCGATTATTTTGGAAATCTACTTATTTTACGAATATTTTCCTTTTTTTTTTATTTGGTTTGGATATCAGTTCAACAGGTACTTACAATATTCACTAGATATCTACGCAGCTCGTCATCTTTCACATCGTTCAGGGCCGCCACCAGCCGTTTTGCGTGATCTAACTTGGCGGCGTAATAGATGGTAGTGAGCAGCGTTGACGGCAGCTTCACATTAGGAAAGCGCGTCTGCACCTCTTCCAGTAGCTCATCCATGATGGCACTGAATGTGAGGTCCAATTGTTGCTGTAGCAAGTCCAGTGATGTTGTGGTGCACATAAAATTGCAGCTTATTTATTTCTGGGATTGGCAACCTAGCTCTTACAGCGATTTCACTTTGAAATACTAAATTATTTTTCCTTAAATTTTCTATGTTTTGTTTTATAATTGTTTTTTTATTTTCAATACTTTTATTAGTCGCACTTTAGTAGCATTCTCTTTTTATATTTTAAGATTACTTTACACCGTGAAAATTCGTTAATAACTGACAGTAAAATATTTTTGTTCCCAGCCAAATGACAGCGTGAGAAAGTTTTCAACAGCAAGAAACAGCTGTTGATCATGAATATAGTTGGCAACGTAGAGTTGAAATTATAGCACCTTTGACAGCTGCTCGTAGAACTGCCAGATTAATATGGAATGTATAATAACCCAGTCAGCTATTTATTTGGCGCATCGGTTTACTTTTGGTGTCCTGTAAGATTATAATAATTGCTCAGAAAAAATGAAATTTTGGCCGAAACCAAAAAAAAAAAACATAAAACGAAATGGCCCTTGAAAACACTTTGACCGAGCTTCTTTCAATTGTGTTGTGCGTGTTGTGAAATGTTTGAATACAAATGATCGAGAACTGGACCTACAAGTTCTATGCCGACTCCGAACGGCTTATGTTCTCAAGAAGCTTTCATGACATTTGTTAATGCCGCGTTTCCATGTGATCTTCTATTATCTTCTAGTATCACATTTTTTGTAAGAAAGAAATACCATGTGAGCCCTACTTAATGGCGTTGATGAATGTGAGTGTGAAACAGGTATACCTTTTTAATTTTTATTGCGTGTGATATCCCCTGTGATGATAGAAGATCGAAAAAGTTCAACTTCTTGAACTTTTGCTATAAAAGTTGATCACATGCTATAAATATGACATTCATTTTTATAGTTGTAGGTTGTGTTTAGTCCATGGTAGAATAAGACAAGGTAGTGTTAGTAGTTAAAATTCTCTCTTGTGCTGGGTACCGCACCTGTCAAAACCAGGTTTTTACGAATAAAAGCAAAACAATAACACAATTTGCAAATAATAATATTCTATGTGTTTGACAGCTGCGGTACCCGCCGCTCCGAGACGACACTACCTTGTTAAATATACCTTGGTTTAGTCAAGCTGTCAATTTTTTTGTGCCAATATCAACAATTGTTTGGCAATATTACAAAATATTAAAAAGTTACAAGTAAATACAAATTGGAAAATAAACAAAAAACCCATAGCATTCAATATCCAAACATACCATCAGCTCAAAAGGTATGTTTTTAAATAAACATTCTTGGTCTAAGCAATTAATGCAGATGGTTTCCTGATTCGGGAACTTGCAATGTAAAGTTGGCCAGAGAGTTCCTAAACGCATTTATGGAAAGCATCAGTGATTTTTTTCTTTAATTTGGTGCTCGGTAGATTCCCCAGAACACCCTCCGCTGTGAACCTGTGAACTGTGTGTATTGAAATTATTCTGCTGTAGTTGTTAAATTGCTTTATTTATTTATTATTTATTTATTTATTAACTGCTGCAGAATTTGGTAAATTTATGATTTGTTTACAAATTTCGCAAATGTCAAATTTGTATAGCAAAAAGTACATATATGCGTCTCGCTCTTTATAGCAAGTGTTTTGTGATATGGGATAAGATAAGATACAGAAAGATCACATGGAAACGCGGCATAATCTTAATTTGTTACTATACTCTGTCTCCGTACAGAAAAACAAATTCAATTGAAAAAACTTTCTGTTTCAGATGAGAATTGAACCAGTATTCTCTGGCGTATAGGCCACGCACTCTACCCACTGCACCACGGTCACCAACACCGAAACCAAATGGGGAACTTGTAATATTCGCACAAGCCCGAAACTGAGTATTAATATGAAAATTAAAATACTTCTAACAATTTTTTTTAAAATTTTTGTATTAAATGTATGCAGAAAATAGCATTTACATGCACTTAAGTATAGAAAAATTGAATATAAAATTAAACGGACCTGAATTGTTTGTCCTATGTCGTAAAAAAAAATATAACATTTAGCATGAGATTTTGAAGTTTCGGTTTCCGAATATTCGGTCCAAAGCCGAAATTCTAAATATAAGCGGCGTTTCCATGTGATATTTACTCATGTTGTAAAAAGCGGTGGTAATAACTGGCGGCCGTGGCATACTGGTTGAGGTGCATGGCTTGTATGCAATAGAACCCATGTTCAAATCCCATCTGCCACAGAATGTTTTTTCAAATTAATTAATTATTCTGTTCGGCCGTCACCTTTCTGCAGGCAATGGCAAGTCTCAAAGAGTAAAAACTGACATGAAAAGCTTCTTGAGAACATAGGTTGTTCAGCATTAAGCATGTAGGTTGAGTACTCGATCATTTTTGTTAAAAACTTTTCACAACACGCACAACACAATTGATCATAAGAAGCTCTGTCAAAGCCCTTTCAAGGACTGAAATGGCCATTCCGTTTTTTTTTCGTTGTAATAAGCAATGTGAATTCTATTTTCTCACTTTCCTTACTAGAACGACTACTTGCTTGAGCTATCAAAACTTTCCAAATCACAATTTTTTACTTTCCTTTACATTTACTCAAAATATAAGTAAATGAGGATAAAAATAAATTTAAGGAAACTTTGGAAATTATCTAATCAAGCCCATAGCAATGCTGTTTTTTACTGCTGAAAAAGATGCAACAATTTTCCGATTTTATAAGTCAATATAATATAATAAGAAATTCAGACCTGCATAATCTCATCTTTAACTCAGTTTAAGCTGAACTCAGTTTAAGCTATTTGTCAGTGGATACTCGATTTTTTTAAAAAGCATTTGTATGATTGGAATATTCTAGAATGCTTAGGTATGGCAAGAACCTACAGATATGATGCGAATAGGCTTGAGTGCAACCCTAAAAAGTAAAATATTCATGTTTTGTTTATTAAAATGAATATTTGACGTATAATGACATAAAAAGTTAAAAATTTCATGTATATTTTTTAAATAAACTGTATTTAAGCATTAATTTTATTTTTTAACTAGTAAATTGTTTAAAAATATTTTCTTAATTTAGTCAAATGCTTAAGAAAGTGTAAAATCACAATGCAATTACGAAATATTTCTGACCTGACACAAACAATTTTAAATACCCGTGCATTTTCAATATTCAAATTAATTATCTCACACCTCAGAAGGTGCATTGCATTATATAAATGATTTTAAATTCTCAATACGTTGAGTATAGGCAGTTGCTCGGTGATGCAAAATTTCAAAATTAGGGTACTATATTATTAATAAAAAGGGGTGAAAGTTCAAATCAAAAGAAAGTAAAAGATACTTAAAAATGTATGTGGTAAGCTTAATTCAACTTATAAAAATAGTTCAAATAAGCAAATGAAATTTTTTCTTTAAGCAAATTCATAATGCTATAGATTTGTTTTCCTATGAATGTCGCTCAAAGTCAAATCTGTTATTTGCTTAAAAGTAATATTATTAGGTATATTTAAAATAATGAATTAATGATATTCATTTGGAAATTTAGTATATTTTTGCTCATACTTCTATTTTAAAATACGGTTTATAAGATTAGCTAATATGCATTAATATATCCCATTAAAGTACAAGTCAGTGATTTTTTATAATTATGATACATATTGCATGTAAAATAAAAGAAAATAATTATTTTTTTTTTTTACTGAATTCATTCCAAATTTTAAATTTTTTTTTTATGATTATGTTAACATATACAGGGTGTCCCGCAATTGAGTGCAACTATTTACGGAGCTGAAAGGTTATGTCGAGCTGAGCAAAAAATCGTATGAGAAGGGGGGTCTATTTTCACATTCTAAGGAGATACAGGGTTAATTTATATTTCATGACTGATTCACGTTATTGTTTCTAGCAGAAAAACTAACGTACATAAAGTAAAATTTTGTAATTTATTAAATTTTCTTTTCCATGGCAATGGCACTAAAAATTATACTTATTAGAAAATAATGATAAATAATGACATTACAATTAGTTATGCAGTAGATAATATCATTGTTTTCTAATAAGTATAATTTTTTTAGTACAGCCAACTTTTTTATTTTTAAAGATATGTTTATGTTTTTGGTGTCATTGAAAAGAAAATTTAATAAATTACAAAATTGATCTAAAGAAAAAATTTCATTTATTACGCAAAATTCTGAGAAATTTGCACTCAAAGTAGAAATTTGGTAATTTCAACAGATCGATTTCTTCTTCACACGATCACAGCTCGGTAACGATTAAGTTGGTGGGGTTTGTTGATATACCGTTAGAAAGGTGATTTCATTGCCTTTTAAATAAGCTATCAAAATAAGTTTTATGTAAGTTACTAAATTCTGCTAGAAACAATAATGTGAATCAAAGTCGTGAAATAATTATTAACTCCGTAGCTTCTAAGAATGGGAAAATAGACCTCCCATCCCATACAATTTTTTGCTCAGCTCGACATAAACTTTTAGCTCCGTAAATAGTTGCACTCAAATGCGGGACACCTTGTATATTTAACTAGGAGGGCAACTGCCCTTCCCTGCCGCCCCTGTGGACGTCCATGCTTTTTTGTGTTATCACTTCACAGATAACGTTTTTTCCCGTACAGCTACATAAATAAAGAATGCAAACACTTTATCAAACAGAATATTTTGAATTTATTTCAAATATTTAAGACAGAGATGAGCACAACAAATGAATCATATCGAAAAATTAAACACAAACGATACAATTAATTTATATAAAACAAGAGGATATGGGAAAAAAAAGAGTACATGGTAAGTGGCTACATAAGAACTGGGACGATGTTTGTTTGTTTGTATTGCATACAATAGTATTATATTATTGATAGTGATGGGCAAATTAGTGATGGGCAAATAAATGATGGCAAAATCTTAGAAAAAAAAGAGAAAGAAAAAATCAGTTGAGTGATAAGATTAAAAAAATAAGCATTCGTTTGCATTTCATGTCTGTCGCAGCACTTCTGTGCAGTGTGTTTCAAAACAATGCAAATGTTTTAGTTTAGATGATCTTCATCTGTGATGATCATGTTTTTATGTTAATAAATAAATTGATATTCATACTCATGGTGAGGGTCTCTGGGGGATGGAAGTTTAAATAATTAGTTAAAAGTTTTTAAAATTGAACAATAAATTAGTGGTGCGAGTTTTCAGCGCTTGTTTTGAGAAAATAAATAAAACTTGATACGCAAGAACAACAAATTCAAATTGTTGTTTTAAGCAAATGTTGCTGTTATGCTGGGGAAAACAACAAAATCTGAGATTGCAACATTTGCAGGCATGCGTGCATGTTTTATTTTGTTGTGCATTGGGACAACAAAATATTTTGTAATTGTTTGTTTTTAGCGTTTTTTGTATAAAAACAACTGATAATTGTTAGGAAAGGTTTTTTGTGTTGTTTTCTGTCGTTTGTTGTTGTTGTTGTTGTGCTGTGTTGTTAAATAAAACTAAGAATAAAAACTTCTACTTGTCCTTTTTTTTAGTAGTTTAGTTATAAGGACAGGCACTGCTCTGAGCTCTGAACTCTTTCATATGCAGGATGCGATCATATGATGGCTTTCTTGCATTGCGTTGCATTTGATTGGCAAATCCTTGCTCCGTTATGTCTGCTGGGAGAAGACTGGCGGGCGAATGGATTTGATTGCGTTTTGTTTTGTTTGAATCTCTGCTTCTTCTTCTACTTCAACTTTTTCGAAGTTAGAATCGAATTTACAAATTTCAAAACATTACAATTTTGTTACTGGAATTTTGATTGAGGCGAACTTGTTTCATTTCTTTTGTGGTTTTTATGTTTATTGTTGTTGTTGGTTTATTTGCTTGAATCGAATTGCATATATTTTTTTGTATAGGTGATGGTTGACCGATATGATGATCTTCAATGAGGAAACATTTTTTTTATTTATATAAGTATTTTTGCCTGCAGCTTGTGCTTATGTGCTTATTTGTTGTTGTAACAATGAATTTTATTCATTTTCATTCTCGAGTTTTTCAAATTTTTAAGGATTCAGGTTGTGATGATTATCTTACGTAGCATCATGATGCATTCAATTATATATATTTTTTGAAATTTTGACTGTTATTCATTTGAAGCTAAATTGAAAACAAGAAACAGTTAATTATTAGTGAAAATTTTTAAATTAGAAACAAAATATTTACTAAAATATAAGATGTTATAGGTGTTGTGATACCCAAATTATCGGAACTTATGTCAAATCTATATTCTATTATTACATTTTTTGTATGAAAGAGCTATAAATCTACTTTATGGCATTTATAAATGTGAACAATGTTCATTAATATAGGTTAAGTCAATTGAGAGAAAAGCACTCTTTTTCTGCCTTTGCTCGAACTGTCCATGATACAATGATAAGGTAGGGCCGCTGCGCTGAGTGCTCTCACGCGTCAACGAAGAGTGGATAATGAGAAGCAACATATATGTCAAAACGACGAATTTCGTAGAAATTGCAAATGAAGAAAATATTTTATGTTTCCAAGTTGCAAACAGTGCGGTCGCGGGTGTTAAACTTGTGCTAATTTGAGTGAAAATATTATAAAAAAAGTGTAATAAAAACTATAAAATGTGAAAGAAGTCTTAAAAGTGCAAACCTATAACAGTTTTAACCTAAAAACAACTGCGAAACGTGAGCATTAAGAAATTCGCGATGAACAGCTGATTTTGACATCAATGTAGCTTTATTCTGCTTTCTACTCCATTCCTCTCCGTGATGACCTTACCTTATAATTCTGCCATGGAACTGTCAAAGTAGCTGTTAGCTAAATATTGTACAGATTCAGGCAAGGTTGATTTATAAGGTTGTCGCAAGGGAGAGAGCGAGTACCCATAATTGTCAAATCGAAGTTGACAGCTCATAGAAAATCTGCTAGTGCTCTCTATTATCATCCGCTTTTCTTTCGTAGTCATTCGCAAAATTGGCTGGTTTTGACAATTATGGGAACTGAGAAGAGAGTGCGATCAGCCCTGCGACAACCTTATAAATCAACCTTGGATTCAGGTTTTTTTTTTCTTGATTTCCTTTTATCCATTCTGTCAGTTCGACCGAGCTTCTCTTAAGTGACTTAACCTGTATTAATAAACCTTGAATGTGAGTGTGAAACCAGTGTTGGTACATACTTTTTTAATAAGTCCCAGCAGCCGAAAAAATTCATACTTTTCCCTACACTCAAAAAGTTTTCCCTACAAAACTCACTCTACTTTTTTTTATATTTGCACTTTTGCAAAGAGTATTCAACCCCAAATAATTTGATCGAAACATTAAATTGTAACTTTACTTTAAGATGTATAATATAATATGAGAATTTATATTTATTTTAATAATGTATAAATAATCAAATTTAGTTTCACATTCAAATTGTTTCTTGTTTAATGTTTAATAAAGACAGGAATTTTTCCATTTCAATCTAATATATTAAAATTAATATTTAATAGTTGTTTTGTTTGCTTGTTTAAGTCATAGTCAGGCATAGTTTAAATTCGACATACCTCCTTTTACCGCTCATAAATAAAAAAAATACTATATTTAAGAATTTTTCGAAACTTTAGTCTAAATTTGCTATTTGAGCTCGTATTCTTACTGTCGGCAACTGTACTTAAAATGGGCGTGGCACTATATTTAGGCTCACTCTTCACAAATGATTATAATTCCCGAGTTGTAAATGTTTTCATAATAAATATATTTTTTTCATAATTCAACATAAAAAAAAAATAATTCATAACGTGCGTAAAATAACATTTCATATAAATTAATCTTTTTCAATATTTTAACCATAATAAAAAAAAAATTCAACCAATAAATTTTCTTTAACCATACAGTGATTGAAATTTAACTGTCAAATCTTTATATTTTCTTTCAAAACTGCAGAAAAACGTGGGAGGCGAAGCAAAGCCCACCTGGTTTAAGATACCAAAAAGGAAAATAAGGAATGCATCTTATTTTTCTTTGAAGAATTCTTTATTGAAAATAATATTGAAATTTGTATGTAAAAGAAAATAAAGGGTTCCCACCACATAGATGCCTGACATGTGTGAATATTTTACTTAACATTACTTTATTGAAAGTAATTTATTTCTTTTTTTCTTTGTTTTTTTTTCAATTTCTAACAAAAGTGCGACAAACACAATATTTATATTTATAGCAAAATTATATAAATTTTATAAAGCACTCGTTAATATCTCAATTAATTATGGAAATATCAGATTCACTGTCATTTACCCAGCGTCCACACGTGCAAAATCCAAGTTCGAAAAACTGTTTTACTAACCTAGCGTCCACCACACGTGCAAGTATTTATTTCGATGTTTTTAACAAAAGTGAGACAAGCACAATATTTATATTACAAAAATATATAAATTTTAAAACGCACTCGTTAATATCTAAATTAATTATCAAAACGTCAGATTCACTGTCATTTGCCCAGCATTCACACGCGCAAATGCAAGTTCGAAAAACTCAATACATCCAAACATTTTAAATAACCCACTCACATTTTCGGACTTGCAGCCTACTTGCAGCGCTACTTGCAAGGACATTTACTAGGCTGTGGATTTTTTTACTTTCTGCAAGTAAATGTCAGAAAAGGGGATAAAAGTGATGTTTTTGTTGTGCTTTTGTGAATTTTTCCTGGATTTCCGCAAGTTTATACAAGAAGAAGCAACATTACTTACATGTTTTCCTTATATTCAATTTATATTCTCTACTTGCATAGTGATTACTTGCACGTGTAGACGCACGGTAACATACTCACATTTTCGAACTTGCAACCTACTTACAGCGCTACTTGCAAGGAAATTTCAGAGACAGTGAATTTTGACACTTGCTGCAAGTAAATGTCAAAAAGGGGGATACAGTGATGTTTTTGTTGTTTTTGGATATTTTTTCCGGATTTCTGTAATTTAATACAAAAAACAACACCCGTCGTAACCTGTTTTCCCCATTTTCTAACATTTTAATTTCAAATAATACTGCAATTGCAGTGAGAACCTTCGCATTCGACGACATTTTTAAATTAACATGCACTTGCAGATGTGGACGCTGAAGCAACTAGCAGCAAATTCCGAACTTTTTCGAAAACAATAGGTACTCGATTGTAGTACTCGATAGATTCCGTACTCGATTGTAGTAACTTGCAATGTACTAGAACGTGTTTCCATGCTTTTTCTAGCTAGAAAAAGCATACAATCACGCTCTCGAGCTCGAAAGTTGCTCGAAGTATGCTAGAAGAAATTTGTTCCAGCTGTATAAGAGCAAGCATCAAGAAGAATCAGCACCAGGAAGAACAAGCTTATGTCAATTTGTCATTTGTTGTTTGCTTAAGTTGGGCGATAAGAAATAAATTTACAAATTTTGAATTATCAATAAATATAAATGCATATAAATTAATATCAAGTTAAAATTGGCGCCGTTTTTGTTTATAGGCAATCACCTGTTTTTTTTTTTGCTTGAAACTAGCTAGAAGTCGTTTCCGTACTTTTGGCACTATTCTCAAATTTCATTTTACGCTCCCACATTGAACTTTACTCGACAATGTGTACGGAAACAGACCTATTAAGTACTCACTACTTGCAAGTAATTACTTGCACGTGTGGTCGCAGTGTTAGTTGATGTGTTCGGAAATTATATTTGAAGTTATTCATTTTACGAACGAAGAAATCCGATTCTCCGATCCACTTCCGAGGTGGATTTCAGAACATGCTTGAATAATTTAAAAATATTTGTTAACTTATTTAATTTTGTAAGCGTTTATTTTTAATCAGCCCAATCATGAAACATAACTTCCGGGAAAATTACTCTGAGGCCACAAGAAATAACGACTAAACTCAAAATATCGTAAAAAAGCGATTTGGCATTTCCTTATTGCCAATCTTTAGAAGGATGCAGAAATCCATTTTTCGCACAGACTAGACTACCGCTTATGTCTGCACATATTTCGTTGGTTTGACAGTTCATATATATCAGAAAAAATGTAGTTAGAGAAATTAAAATATTGTTTTTTTACCTTAATTGACTTTAGTTGTTATTCCTTTTTTATTATTTTTTATCATTATAGAATTTTATATTATCGTCATATGAAATCAAAGAATCCGAAACTGCATTTTTTATTTCTTTACAGATGTCGAAAACGTTTAAAAATGGAACAAATAGATTTTGTCGTATTTCTTTGGACATAACTAAAATAAGCGGAAATTTTTAACATTTTTGACATATTCTGTAAAGAATTAAAAAAAAAAAAATGTAGTTACGGCTCCTTGATTTTATATGACGTAGAATTATTATTCTTAGTTCATTTCTCTATGCCGACAGTTTTTGAAAGTTTATTTTTGAAGATTTGGGACTATATACGATTCTGAATTGTCCAAATTTTAGTCTTACCTGCTTGTTGATTTTGACTCTTTCAACGCAGGAAACCTTACTGAATGAAGTACCGGTGTTTCAGTACCAACTTTGGAGATAATAAAAAGCGTAGGAACGAAACGATAAGCACAAGGCAACGGAAAAGAATGATTGAAAAAATTACTTCCTTTGAACATTCATGGTAGCTTTTATTTAAATGAGCCTACCTTTTAATTGTATCATCGGTTGTCGATCTACAACCTATTGCATTCTGTAACGTAAGATCCTCCAAATTATAGGTGTGTTTCCGTACTTACACTGTGTAACTTGTGGGACACTATTTTCTGTTTCCGTACTTTCTGTGCTTAAAATGGAAGAAGAAGAACAAGCATAAAACCGCTCTCTCGAGCACACAAAGTGCACAGAGAGTGCTAGAACTCAAGACTCCGAGTAAAGTAAGAACAAGCATAAAGAAGAACAAGCATCAACTTCACAAGCAAATTGACATCATTTTAATTGGCGCAATTTACGTTTGACATGTCCGCAGTCAAAATCAGCTGTTTTGTACTTGAAACTTACTAGAAGCTGTTTCCGTACTTTTGCAACTATTCTCACATTTCATTTTTACTCTCTCAGTTTGAACTTACACAAATCTTACACAGTGTAGAGTACGGAAACACACCCGATTTTTCACTGGCTAGTTATTGGCGATATTTAGAACTTCGGTTAGTTCCTTTGGAATGAAATTTCTATTGCATTGGAGCAAGGGAGTGGGTCGGTAGATCTGAGACTATGGGCTAGTTTTTCAGTACGAATACTCACCAAAATTGGATGTTTAAACTCGGTTTAACTAGATATTTTAGCATTTGTTGAACTTAAATTATCATGTTTTTTAGTGATTTTAGTGAGTTAAACTCGGTTTAATTACGAACTCGTAATTACTGTCTGTCTGAACTGTCTAAACTCGTACTGAAAAACTGGCCCTAAGTGAACAAAAATTCGCTAACAGTTGTGTGTAATTTTGTTTTGATATAATTTAATGTTATCGGTATAATAACACTATTCTACAAATTCAGAAAAACTTTTTAAACAGAGACCTCAAATACTTTTCTTATAACTTTTTACGCTGATTATACGTCTATACTGTTTTCCCTTTATAGGTCGAATTTTTGAGACACAGAGTGATTTGCATGTTTTAAACTTTGATTCAGTTCTCATTCTAGAAACTAAACTGTTTCATATAAAGCAAAACAATATATAAAGTTGTATGTCATTTGACAGATAATTAAATAAGCTATCCAATACTGTATTAAACATTTTTATGTCATGTTTCTTCTCTGAGATATTTAAGTCTAAAGTTTAAATTTTAAGTTTTTGCTTAAACATTTTTAACTTTGACCGTCTTTTCCATAATGTTTTAAAATATTTTTCAAAGATGTTTTAGTTTGATAATTTTTATACCCCAACGCGAACTGCGTAAGGGTATATTAAGTTTGTCATTCCGTTTGTAACGCCAAGAAGGAGGCGTGGGAGGGATAGAAAAAAATATATATTTTTGATCAGCATCACCTCCTGAGTCGATTTCCGTGTGTCCGTCTGTCTGTCGACACGATTACAGCCGCAATTTTAGCTATCGCGATGAAATTCAAAATATAAAATTATTTTTAAAAAGGAAGATCAAGTTCGAAAATGGCCGAAATCGGATGAAAACCACGCCTACCTCCCATACAAAGTGACTCTATATTAACCGCAAAATGTCTTTAAAATCCACAAAAATTAAAGAAATGCCTTGAAATTTGGCACGTAAGCTTTGATATATAATATGAATCATCTCTATATTTGGCAAAATCGGATCAAAACCACGCCTACCTATACATCAAAACCATGCCTACCATACAAAGTGAGTATAAAACTGAATGTCATCGTGTATGTCGTGGCTAAAGACTTCGAATATACTCCAATATGGCAGCGGGGGGGGGGGGGGGGGGTATCTTAGCTTTGGTTCCCTGCCGAAGCTCCATCCTTGCTAGTTTTTATTTAATTTCCTTTTTTAATATGCCAATAACAATATGAAGAGTTAGGAAACAAAAAAATTTAAAAATTCAAACTTTAGACTTAAATATCTCAGAGAAGAAACATGACATGGCACACTCTTTAAGACTCGGCGATCATACCCTATGGAGCTGCTACGTAAGGGGTATTAATTCCATCGTCATATCTTCGAGAACATAGGAAGTGATTAGTCAAGAATCCGGGTAGCTTCTTTTGGCAATGAAGGAAGGATACGGATGTCGATATGGATATAGATTTTTTCCAATTTTGTTTTGTTTTTACTTTCCAACACATCGCCTTGCAGCTGCCGTGTGTTCATCTCCTAAAGTATTAGTGCCTTATTTCAATACTTGAGACAATAAGAAAAAATAGATCGCTTTAGAGAGGTGCAGAAAGACTTGAATCGAAGAATTGAAAAAAAAATTAAATTAAAAAGTTATACTAACTATCGAATTCATACAGCCCAATTCTGAGTGAAATCTCCCCGGGAATTGAAAAAGGGAATTCTTCGTATTTTTAACATTGTTCACAGAATTTCTCAAAAATTTTAACGCAAATATTTGCATTCATAGTCAATTTTAAAGATTACAAGAAAAAAAAATCTTTAAAAGAATTGGGCTGATAGTGGTTTGATTTCAGCTTCACTCGGAAGTGAAATGCAGAACCTGTCTAATTATATACTTTATTGTGAATAAATTTCAAATTTTTGTGCCCGTGCTCACCAGAGATATTTGACCCCAAAGTCAGCAAATTTCTCAAAATTCAAATATTTAAGAGGCCGTAAAGTAAAATATTGATGAGTCGAAAAATGAGTTCAAATGTACACTAGAAAAAAAATTTATAACTGCAACTTAATGCTTTTTATAAAAAAAAAAATTCTTAAATTTGCAAGATATCACGTTTTAAATAGAAAAAATGTAAGGTTTTTTTAATACGAAGAAACTATTTTTTATGCATCTCATATGTTAGATTAAAGGCCAAAGTGTACTTAATACTATTGTTTTTAATTCAGCACAGGGGCTTGGAAGAGTTTTAAAAATTTTAATGTACGTTATGTATATATGGATTAGAGTGCCCCTTAGCTGTACGGAACAAATTTTTTTTTTAACAAATTCAAAATGTGCATGGGCCACGATTGTACCTTTACATGTAAAAAGTAAATTGAGAAATTTTCCGGAAATGCAAGTTTCAACTCTCAAACCCCTCCCCTCTTGAATTCACGCCTGATGCCAATGATCAAAAACCTGCATGACAAGACTACAAAACAACAGATAAAGCGAACCAATAGTGGAAATTACGGCCCCTTTTATGTATCACAACTCAACTAAGTTGACTAGATTCAACTAATTTGTTTTCGTATAACGCATTACATAAATTTCAGTTAAACTTCATAGTTTGCCTTAGTCTTTTAAGAATTTTCAAACTACATAGTTCAACTGAAATGTTTGTAATACGTTATACGAAAAAAATTTAGTTGAATCTAGTCAACTTAGTTGAGTTGTAGTACATAATAGGTGCCGTCATTTCCACTATTGGTTCGCTTTATCGGTTGTTTTGTAGTCTTGTCATGCAGATTTGATTGTAGTCTCAAAGAAGATTATGTGGTATCACAACGGGCCTGCACTGACCTAGGTGTCGAGTCGGCTATATATTTAACCACTTTTACCTAACCTAGTTAACTTAGTTGAGTTGTAATATTCGATTTTATCTGGCAGTCATAAACAATTGAAAAAAAATGTGTTTCTGAGCACGATCGTCAAATTAAAAGTGTGCGGCAACGTGTTAAATATATAATTCAAGATACGTTTTTTAAAATCTCTTAAAATACATAAAAAATAATATAAAATATGCATTTCTAAAACACATGGGTTATAATTTGCTGCCAAGGGAGTTCAAGTCAATATTTTTATGTAATAATATTCTACAAATACTAATATTTTATAATCCAAAATAATTTTTTCGCCGTTATTCTGTTATTAATATGTTTTCAAAAACCTATTTTATTAAATTAACGATATTTTCGTTGGATTAATTTTATTTTGAATAGAATCCATTTGAAATAATATCCTTCCTTACAAGAATGGTCCTTTTCGCAAGGTATCTCTAAAAATTTAATACAGCGAATGGCAAAGATAAGAGACATTTTTGCTTTTTAATGAATTTAAGATGAGAGAAATTTTTCAAGGAAGTATTGAAAGTTTTGGGACATCATCTTCTGCGTTTTTTAATGATTGGGTTAAATATGCTGCATGTTTTATAAAGTGTCTTGTTTAAGTGTAACAACGAATGTTTTTGTAAGCAACAGGTATGTATTTTGTTTCCATTTCATATTACTTAAAATTTCTTAGTTTTTTTTTTTATACCAAAACAAAATAATAATGAATATATAAATATATGTATATGTATATACAATAATGTGAGTTTGCTTCAATTTCAAAATATGTTTTAAAAGAATATATAGCACATGTCTGTTCGTTTGTTTAAAGCATGGGTTACATAAGTTTGTTAATTCAATTTGGTTTGAAGTATTTAAAGGTTCTTCAATATTTAAAATGTATTTGTTATAACTAACATATAAAAGCAAATTTCAAACTTTTGTTCACAATATTTCATATTCACAGTTTTATGAAATTTAATTACACAGTGTGACAATTTCGAATTTTATTTTTGTATCGGAAAAACTGCTGTTTGTTTCTAGTAGAGAAGCACTCTCAGAACATGACCTCGTAGAGGCTATACTTTTTTTTAATTGCTAAATTTAGTCTGCAGATTGTGGGGCCATTTTAGATTTTATTAGGAAGTAATTAGGAAATTAGTGAATTTGGTTAGAAAGACGATGGAGGCACTTAAAAGAAAATATGGGCTACTAAAAAATCCTACTCATTAGAAAAATTTGTCAAACAAAAATAAATAGGATAGTGGTGGATCGGGAGGAACTGGGAGTACCTACATCTTAATCTTCATACATTTTTATTAGACAAATGAATCCTTTACAAGATTCTTTATGTTTTTCTTTCTTATTGTAAATTATAATCTGCAGAATGAATTGACCTATTAAAAAAAAATTGAGACCCTCTACGACACTTTGAAGTATGAGGTCGTATTCTGGGATTGCTCCTCTACTAAAGACAAACCGCATTTTCTGCGATACATTTTAGCTGTTGCACACTGTTATTTGTTTATGTATTAAAGATGCTTTTCATATTTTTTGTTGCTCTAACAATATAACTACAATGATTTTTTTTTTCAAAACTACAAGCTTAAATTTGTTGCTTAATGTTAATATTAGGAAAAATAACGCTTCGCTACTAAGACAAAGCTAAGGCACTTCATTTGTGTTTTTTGTTTAGAGTAAGCAAGCTATAATTCATGTAAGTAATTTAAAAAAAAAATATTTAATATTAACATCAATAGCTACAGCCAAATATATATTTTACTTGCTTCAATTCTACTGGATTTACTTTAAACGTTTTTTTTTGTTGGCTTTATTCTAACAATTTCTTAACAATTAATTAATGATAAAAAGAAAAAAAAAATACCTGCAGCATTAAACAATTTCGGCTATAATTTAAAATTATAGCGCTTTAAGCTGCAGGCATGAGCTAATTTTAAATGATAGCGATAAATTTGTAAAATTTGTACAAAAATAAAAATAAAGCCAAGTGTAGAATGATTATAAAAAGATGTTTACATTTTTGTGGTGTTGTTGTGAAATTTTCCTTTTCGCTTGCTTACAAATTCGATGCTACGGGCCCAACAACTACAACAGGTGGATGAGTTTGTGTGTTGTTAGCGGTCCCGGCTGCTGTTGGCGTCTCTGTCTTTAGCGAGTTATTGCGCGAGCGTGCATTGCGTTTGGCAGCGCGTTGCGGCTTGGCTGCGCCATTTCTGGCTGCAGGTGGAGTTGGCGATTTGGTTGTAGAATCAGGCAGCTGTTGTCCAGCGGCAGCTACTTGCTTGTCACCACCGGCACCTTGTTCGTTGCTGACGGCGGTGGAAGAGGAGCGCATGTTGTTAGTATTGTGGTTACTGCCCTCGTTTTTGATATTGTTATTACGAACTATAAAAAAAAATTAATATAATAAGAAAAATGCATGGCTAAAAATCTTTTATCTGCCTTACCTCCACGCCTATTACGGCGACGATTGTTATTCTTGACAATCGGCTTAATAGTCGCCTTACTGGGATCAAAATAACTATCAAACAAATCAGTCAACTCTGTTTTATCCTCTGGCTTGAGCTCTTCAATAACCTGCAAGACTTCAATTAAGCCCTCCTTCTGTTTCTCCGACCAAATAGCATTTAAAGTCTGCAAATCGTAGCCCTGCTCCGCTAAAATAATGCGAAATTTAACAGCACGCACGCGATGATAGAGCGTAGTCTTGAAGTAGTTCAAGAAAACCGGGCGGAATGAATTCTGACGCTCTAGATTTTCATTTTGTGTCTGTAGCTCGTTGAGATCACAATCGATGGGTTGTGCATACGGCTGTATGGCACCCAGAAATTTATCAATAGCAACTGGTGAGTCCAAAGGTTCTAACTTATGCTCTTGATTGCTCAATTGCAAAGCAACTTCGTAGGCAAGCTTAGCACGCACACTAGCATTGCCATCGAATAGTTCACGCTCCTGTTGTGGAGATGATGGCATTAGTTTACGATTTTGTTGTGCATCAGTGCTGCTGCTGCTGTTGTTGCTGTTGGTAGTCGAATTGACTTCATTCTCAGAGGTGCTACCATTTTGTAGGTTGCTACCATTATTATTATTATTATCAGACGTCTTTGAGCTCAACACTTTGGAGAGCTTGCGCAGCGAATAGTGCTGCAGTGCTTCGTTTTCATTGGCCTTGGCCAGATTGAGACCATTGGCAAAAGATTTAACTGTGTAGAGGAACCTGTCCAGCAGGTTGTATTTTTTAAGCGATTCCAAGATCATATACGGTATAAACTTGCGCTCTTCGTGATAGACTAGAATGCAGCCTAGCGAGTTGGCATCTTTGGCTTTAAGGGCCTCCAACCAATCGAGAAAGTCTTTGAGAGCAGCTATTTCCGACTTGGATTTGATGATCTACGAAAACATTTGGAATAAGTTGCAATTAAATTGTTGATATAATTTTTTACCTTATATGTTTGCATTGACTTCAACATACGATAGAATCCAATTGAGATCACACGAACTTGATGACGTTGCCTTGCGGCAGGATTCAAATTCATATAAGGCATTATATACTGTTCGAAATGATCTTTAGGCGTGTAGGCAGCTAATTGAACAATCTAAGAAAAAAAGCATTTATATATAATTCATAAAAATTAGCGGCATAAATTTAGAATATTACTATAAAAAAATTAGATGCAAAAAAATTATGATTTTCAAAATACTTTTGTATATTTCTTCAGTTTATAAGCCTTGTTGGTGGCCGTGGCGTAGTGGGTAGAGTGTGTGGCCCATACGCTAGAGAACCCTGGTTCAATTCCCACCTGACACAGAAAGTTTTTTCAATTGAATTAAATTTTCTGTTCGACCATCACCTCTCTGCAGTCAATGGCAAACCTCAGAGTAAAAACTGCCATGAAAAGCTTCTTGAGAACATGAGCCGTTCGGAGTCGGCATAAAACAAGTAGATTCAGTTCTCCTTTGTGTTCAAACATTTCACAGCACACACACAACACAATTGATAATAAGAAGCTCGGTCAAAGTTCTTTCAAGGGCTGAAATGACCATTTATATATATATATATAAGCCTTAAAAACATGCATTAATTTATTATTATTATACTCGGATTACACTGTACAATTTTCAACTTTTCCTAAAATTACAAATTTCGATCAACGGACTCTGATAGAGAATAGACAAAAGATAACATCTGTCTTGGCGTTTTAAAAGTTTACGTCTGAGTTATTTTTAATATAGGTTTTAAATTTACAATAAATACACAAAAATTAACCACAATCTCTGAAATTCTTGTTTTGCCGATTTTGTATGCATACGGTGAACACGTAGTTTGTACAGAGTATCATGCATACAAAAATATGCATTCTGTATATGTGGTAAATGCATGAACCCATTGTTGAATTATAAGGTTGTCGCATGGCTGATCGCACTCTCTTATCAGTACCCATAATTGTCAAAATCAGCCAATTTTGCGAATGAATACGAAAGATGAAAGGGTGGAAAAAGAGAGCGTTTGCAGATTTTCTATGAGCTGTCAACTTCGATTTGACATGGGCCCTGCATGCAAGTCGGGTTTAAAACAGTAAAAAACAGAGAGAGAGAGAGAGACGCACGCCCATGATACAATAATTTACAAAGTAGCCTTGACCATGATACAATTATAAGGTAGGCTCACATTTAAATTACTGCTCAAACAACAAGTTTTGCAACAACAAAGCTGTAAGAGCGCTAAACGTCAAATGATAAACGCAACAACAATAAGAAAACTAAAATTCGACCAGCCGATTTTGACATACAGCTTCTTTTTTACTCCAACTTGAGCCTACCTTATAATTCTGCCATGGCCTTGACAACTACCTTTTTTTCTCACGAGCGGCGATCGAGAGTTGTCAAATCAATACAAAGTTGAACTTTTCATCTGTTTTGCTGCTTTTTCGTTTTCTCTTTTTCAATGTGTTTTTGACAACTCGAAATCGCCAACAAAACTGTCACTTCGACCCCATCAACTTTTTCTCCTCTTCGTCGCTTCCGACTTGCGGCGAGTTACCAACAAACTCTGAAAAATTAATTCAATTCTTAACCAATGTGAAAGGGGTCCATGCATGCAAAGCATCAAGCGTATGCATACATTCTCAATGCTGTATGCATGATTCTACTTACTGGGTTGTCACTGCTACCTTTTTTCATTGTAACACGGAATAGAGAAAAGTTTTTTCCAATTTTAAGACTTCTTTCTCATTTTATAGTTTTTATTACACTTTTTTTATAATATTTTTACTCAAATTAGCACAAATTTAACACCCGCTACCACACTGTTTGCAACTTGGAAACATAAAATATTTTCTTCATTTGCAATTTCTACGAAATTCGTCGTTTTGACATATATGTTCCTTCTCATTATCCATTCTTCGTTGACGCGTGAGAGCACTCAGCGAAGCGGCCCTACCTTATCATTGTATCATGCCTTGTATCATGGGTTGAAGCATTTGCCTTTTTTTTACTCTCGCATTTTGCTCTCCCACAGCAACGCGTTCAACAGAGCTGTGTGACTTTGTAACATTTTTTGTTTTTTTTCTTTTATATGGGAAAAAGGGTTTTTAATAATAATTTCTACCTATCTTATTGACAAAACATTTAAATAAAAATGATATAGTTTACAAGTAAACATGTTTATGCTACATGCATTATAAAGCACTTGAGGATAAAGTGAAATAGAAGAGCAACAACAACTAGCACAACAAAATCTTTGAGTATTTAGAAAAGCTTTGATCTATCTTCGAATAATAGAACTTACTTTCCCTGAAAGTATGCTTCACAAATTAGAAGAGCTTTAAGCTGCTTTCATATCATTTGTATTCTCGTACATGCAATTCAGGGTAATTTACTAATTGCATTCGTGAAACAAGTAGAAAATTAAGAGCTTAGTGGATCACAGCAAGAATCACCAAAGAGGCTACTGATGAGTTGGTGTAGCGGCCAACGAAACAGCTGTCTAGTCTGCTATGTGATTGATACTCTATAAGGGTATGGTTGTTGTTAGTTGTTTTTCCTTCAGTTTTCTTCGGAAAGCAACATTGACCTTGAGCTCTATATAAACACATAACGTAAATTCAAATCTTTATTTTTAATTTTAGTCAGAAGTATTGGCGATCCAACAGTAAACATGCTTCGGGCCTTGGCATATGACTCGTCAGGATCGATTAATTTTAAAACTAATATAACAGACGAATATAAATTACTCCCACAGAGATCTAAGTGTTATAAAATATATTTCCCCTGATTGCCTTTACACAGAGAAAATAGCAATATCAAAAAAAAAAAAGGGGGGCTCACTTGCAAGACTTAAAAATTCCTGTCCGCAGATTGCCACTATTCTTATGATAATTTGCCATATAAAATCTAAACTTTTTGTATTTTAGTTACAATTGCTTATTTTAATACTTAAAACGTGAATTATTGAGTTTATCCTATTTTTTACGCTGTGCAAAAATCCCTAACTTTAATTTATTTTCATAAAATTCAATCACAAAAAGCCCTATCTAATATAACATCCAAAAATTATAAAAAAAAAATTAAAAACAACATTGAATTTGTTGACTATTTTAAATAAAAACTGCAATAAAAGATTTATAACCAAAGTTTTTCAGATTTTATTCAGTTTTTTTCTTCTTCTGTAACAAAGCAACAAAAAAATCGAGCTACGCCTTTTCTATATTAAGCCATCGATATATTTGGAGTTGTTGTAGAAAGCAAGTGATCTTGGAATCAGAATTGAAACCCACAAATATTGCACTAAGGTGCCATAGGATTATATTGAACTCTGTGACACCTAAAAGAGACACCGAAACCGATTCGAACATAAGACCGCAAAATTAGAATCCATGGCACCTAAGCGAAATATTTGTCATTTTCAATTCTGATTCCAAGAGCACTTGGTTTCCACAACAACCCCGATTACCTTTTTTTTTAAGCGAGTTTAAAAAACGACCAACACACTAACAAGCAAACTAACAACTTCATGTATTATTTAAGCGAGTATGAAGCGACTTTTCATACAATAAGCGGTCGTTTTTATAACCCGCTTAGAAAAAACACATCTGTTGTTTAGTTTAGTTTTAATTTTTCCTTTTATGTTTAGAGAATACTCATTTTAATCTTTTTATCTAAAGATAAAAGTTCCTAGGTAAAATTTGACGTTTTCATCTTATCTTGTTTTAAAATAAACGCTAAAAATTAGACTTGCTCAAACAATTTTTTAAATTGGAAGTACATTCAATTTTGCACTGTGCGTTGGGGGCATGAGCACGAAAATTGTCCCTTGGCTACGAGCCTGTGCTATAGTTTTTTTAGAATTAACCCTTCATTTATTCCATACTTTATTCCATACAAAAATCTATTGCTTCTCGTGTCTTGCTTATCGTTGGTCTGCTTGTTCGTGATACAAAATGAAGTCGTTAGGTGACAATAGTGTAATGTACGATTATGTTCGTAAGCCACTGTAAGATGATATAATAAATCTAATATCATTGTCCGAGAATACTTTTTAAATTTTATTTTTAACTATTTTCTTGTACTGCGAGTTTATCATAAGGGCACGTTCGCCACAAGAGCTAAGAATGCAACTGCGCATGTTTGTGTGACAACGTATAACGGCTCATTCAGATTATGTAAATTTTTTAACATTTTGGAAGCGCCAAAATTAATGCGTGCGCTTTTATTTTCTTTTCTACAAAACTTACCTCGTCAATTAAACGCCGTCCGGTTGTGTCAATATCAATACCCACCAACGTGTACTTTCCCTTAGGTAATGTCTTAAATGGCATTGTTCCATTGGTTGAGGAAATGGTGGAGGTCGTGGTTGGTGTTGTTGTATCTACAGTGCCGTTTTGAATAGGAGTTGTTGTAGAAGCGACCATTTTAAATGCGGTTTTAAGATCTGACGATAAAGAAAAAAGATGACATTTTTATAGCGCTTCATTAAGAGTTATAAATATATGATATAGGAGACAAGAAAAATAAACAAGACACTTATATTATGTATTTTTAAAGAACAGTTAAAAGTAAGGTATCAGAAGATATGATTTGTGAAAAATCAATCTTCTCATGCTTTATTTTACAGTTTAAGCTCAATTCTTGAATTTGGCTTAGCTTGCAAGAAACTTATCAAATTTATTTGTATTTCTTTGTGTACGCTATAAAATTACTAACACATATCAATAAATAAATAAATATTGAATTTCTGGATTTGCTTATCGCAAAATAAATAAGAGCAACGAAAACAAAATTTTAAAAAATATCATGCTAGGTATAAACTATTTTAAAATTTACCTGAATTATTGTTGAATCAAATTTTCACTGCAATCCTGAATTTTTACTAGCTTGTTGGAAAAAAAAATAACGAAAATTTTTCCACTTGTACGCAATTGAAACGATGAAATAAACTCAAATCAAAGCGAAATTTTCTGAAACGAACAATTAGATGATTGAAATTTTAAAAATCTAGAATCATGAAACAATTTTGGGTTTTGGAAAATTTAAAAAGGAAAATCTTTATAAATTGATAATAAAGTGGAAGTTAATTAAGCAAGTGACTAATTTACTTATTTTTTGCGACGATTTGAACAATTGGAGAAACTGTGTTTTCAGCGTGTGCTTTTTATTGCTTTTGTATAGCAACTCCTGCGATGGGGATCTGCAAGTTCCGCGCGTTTTGAACGAGCTGTAGCTACGGAATGATGTGTTTAACGGCAGAGACCCTTGGGAGTAGCTTGCTCTATAGCACCAACAGCAACTGGAAGTTCAACAGTGATGGCGTTTTAACGGACGGTACTTTTCCTTGTACCACTCGAGCAATATAACGTTTTTTTCGCTGCTTTACCAACTCTGTTATATTCCAGCTTATATGAGGAGATCGAAGAGGCTCAAAATATGTTCTCTTGCGGTTTTATTGTCTTAATTTTTCGTCTTGGCTTCCTTCTTGCTGTTTTGTCTGTGCTGTTCGGAATTTCAACTTTTCTATTCTCAACTATGTCGCCGTCGTCGTCGTGGACGTTTGCTTTGGCTGGCTGTTGTCGGCTGTGACGAGAGCGCAACAAGAAACGAAACAATTCGTATGAAAAACAAAAACAAAATGTTTTTCATTTTCGATTATTTTTCATATTTTTGTAGAAAAAACACAGCAGGCTATGTGACCAGAGCAGCGCTTGCTAGGCAGCATGCTTATTGCCAGTGTATTTTTATAGGAAGTAGTGTTTGTTTTTTATTGCTGAGCAAGTAGATTTGTTAGCCTAACGTTATTGGGTTGTGCGGGGAGTTTTGAAAAGACAGGGCGCTGATTCCCAAGTAGTTCCATTGTGGTTTGTTGCTTATCGGTAGCAGATATCTCTTTCCCGCCCACATTTGAAGTGGTTATTTTCTATGTGTGTGCATTGAATTACGTTCGTGTTTTTCCCGAATTAAGGTTAATTAATTTTTTGCATATACGAAATTCTAGTGCTGTAAGTTTGGCCAAGAATAGCATCATTAATTGTATTTAATACTTACCAAAGTTTTTTATTTAATGTGTTATGAATGCATCCAATAGTGGTGTATAAGTGTTAACTTATTCTGCCTTAAATAGTTTCTTCTATTTGCATTTAACTTATTCTAGAAGTACGCAAGAGCACCCAACTTTTTGAACCAGGGACTGATAAGGTAAAAGATTCCAAAGCGCAACAGTTGACAAGCAGTAAATCGATCAGCTGTTCGGCGAAGAATCCATTCTTTAAAATTGCATGCACCGACTGCAGCACAGGGTGTTTCAAAGCTTCAAAAAAGAGTTAAGGTTACGTGTGCAACCAACGGTCCGCAGAGTTAACACAGGGTTCACACGTGCAGGTAATCACCATGATTATATGTGAGCCTACCACATTTAAATGGCTGCTCAAACAGAAAGTTTGCAACAACAAAGCTGTGAGAGCGCTAAACGGGTATGATAAAGGCATCAACAATATCAAGGAAACTAAAATTCTTCCAACCGATTTTGACACTCAGCTTCCTTTACTGGGCGCTGCGATTTAAAAGTGTTTTTGGTTAAAAAAAAAAAAGGTTCCAATCATTAGGTTAAAAAATTTTTCTTGCTACAAGATTTGTTAAAAAAAACATCTAAATCTTTGTCAATACCCAATAGATCTAAAATATTGATGTATTATTTGAAAGATAATTAAACTATCATTTAGAACATATACAAATGAGTTATATTTGAGCAATACATTGAATTTTATAACGATTTCATATATTTACTTTTTATTGCTGATTTAACCGTTGTTTGCTGAAAAATTTGCAGTATTAAGGTCACTGAGCCTGCATCATCTGTAGCATCTTCTTCGACGGCTACTTATCTGATATCGTCAATGCCAGCTGCCGTACACCGTTCTCTTTCTGAGTGCTCTTCTATCTCTTCGAGTATGACACAACATTCTTTGCCTTCAGTAGCTCGAACTACGCCCTTTTTGCCTTCAAATGAAGCTCGGTCGAGCATTGTTAACTGTGACCTCGTCGTTGTTCGTAGACCGGAACGCAAGGTAATTTTCCTGTCTCGCCTAGCTGATACTACGTCTGCGGATGCTATTTTAGCGTACATCTCTACTAAACTTCCTCAGTTTACCTCAGAAATACGGTGCCATAAGCTAAAATTTAATGCTCCAAGAGATATTGCATCGTTTAAAATTTTTTTCCGGATTCAGTCTTAAATACTTTGCTATCTAAGGAATTTTGGCCTGATGGGATAGTAGTCCACGAGTATGTTTTTAGGGAAACCAGTAGATTACTTCCAAAAAACTAATATCTAATAATAATGATTTAAATCCTATTGTTAATAATAACGTAAAATCTAGTGTAGTTAATAACTTATCTTACTCATTATATTATCAATATGTAGGGGGGCTACAAACAAAAATGCAAGATTTGTTTTTAGCTTCCCAATCTCTTCAATATGATATTTTAGTGTTTACAGAAACATGGTTAACTGAAAATCATTTAAACTCTGAACTATTTCATTGTACGGCTTACAATATTTTCCGGAAGGACCGGTGCCAGATTACCACGGGTCTGTCTCGTGGTGGTGGAGTACTAATTGCTATCCGTAATTGTTTTGCATGTTCACAAATTTTGTTACCGCATTTGAATTCAAATATAACCGGCAATTTTGATGTCGATCAATTAATCATTAAAGTAATGTTTAATAATAACTTTGTTCTTTTTGTTTCGGTAAGCTATATTCCGCCAAGGAGTTCTCTTGACTTATACTCCATTCATATTGATAATGTCCCATTTATTCTTGATGATCTAAAACAATCACAACATGTTGTTATAACAGGTGATTTTAATTTATGCAATATTCATTGGAGGTCAGTGTGTGATGAATTTTATTTAATGCCTTTCAATGTGCTATCTGAAACGGATGCGCTAATAATTGATTTTTTTTTCTCGACATGATTTAGTTCAGATAAATAATAAATTTAATGATCTTAATCGTATCTTAGACTTAATCTATATTGATAAAGAATTTATTGTTAATCTTGAATCGCCTCTTACGGAAATTGTAAATAGTTCACAACATCACGTGCCTATAATACTTGAATTTTATGCTTTTGTTTATCAAAAAATGTCTTCATCTGAACTTTTTTCATTTGACTATGCCCGTGCAGACTTCAGTGGTATTCAGGCTGGTATTGAATCGTATCCGTGGGTCAGTGCTTTTCTAGAGATGGAATTGGTGGAGATGTATTCATTATTTTGTGATGTTCTTAATGAATTATAGTTTTGTTCCTAAAAAACGCTCTCATATCTCTAATAACCCCGTCTGGTTTAATAAAAGGCTTTGTAACCTAAAGAATAGAATGAATAAAGCTTACAAACGATTCAGATGTGCAAGAGATAATCAGCTTCTTAAGTCACTTTATTTAGACAGTCAACGTGAGTTTAATATCTTAAACAAATTTCTTTTTAAATCTCATATTATATATATTGAGGATACATTTAAAGTGAATAGTAAATTCTTTTGGTCATATATAAACATGAAAAGAAAATCAAGTGGAATTCCTAACTCTATGTTTTATTTGGACTCTTGTTCTGAAGATGCGCGAACCATATGTAACTTTTTTGCAAATTACTTCAAATCTGTATACTCGACAGGACAATCTACATATATGTACTTATAATTCAGACGCTTGTAATTTTATAAATTTAGGTAATCTTTCTTTAGAAGCTCAAGATGTTGAAGTTGCTCTTCAGAACCTTAAATCATCTTCAATGGTTGGTCCGGATGGCATCTGTACAAGTTTGTTAAAAAATTTTCTACTTCGATTTGCCGTCCATTGGATATTATATTTAATAAATTCTTATCTACTGGCATCTTCTTGGATGAATGGAAAGTTTCCTTTATTGTCCCGATCCATAAATCGGGTCCGAAGCAAAATGTCTGTAACTATAGGCCAATTAGCAAAATCTTATGCGTTCCTAAAATCTTCGAAAAAATTGTCTATGATAAATTATCTTTTCTTGTAAAAAATGTTATCTCAATTAATCAACATGGATTTATATCAGGTAGATCAACAGCAACGAATTTAACCATTTTTTGTTCTCATATTGTTGCTAATTTCTCTAAGGGTTTTCAAACAGATGTTATCTTTACAGACTTTGCGAAAGCGTTTGATAAAGTTAACCATGAGACTTTACTCGTCAAGCTTTCTGCACTTGGCTTTCACTCTAATCTCCTTGCTTGGATTAGATCTTATCTCATTAACTGCTATCAACAGGTTAAAATCAATAATTGCCATTCCCTACCCATTCCAGTTACATCAGGGGTACCTCAAGGCAGCCATCTTGGCCCTCTACTTTTCCTTCTTTTTATTAATGACCTTCCACAGGTCATTAAATATTCGAGGTGTCTCCTTTTTGCTGATGACCTCAAATTATTTCGGTTGATTGAGAATGTAAATGATTTCAATCTTCTTCAACTAGATCTCAACTCAATTGCAAATTGGTGTTCTCTTAATGATCTTCCCTTGAATATTTCTAAATGCCAGTGCCTCAAATTTTCTAGGATCTCATCACCGAGCTTCTGTAGCTATTTTATTAATTCAATTTGTTTAGAAAGAGTATCTAGTAAAAAGGATTTGGGAGTTCTTCTTGATCACAAACTCAATTTTAAACTTCACATCGAACTAATAATTGCTAAAGCTAATTCAATGTTAGGATTTCTAAAACGAAACTCGACTGAATTCACAGATCCATATACTCTTTAGTTAGACCGCAATTGGAATATTGCTCTGTGATCTGGAACCCGTCTTACCTATTACACTCAAATAGATTGGAATATATCCAACGTAAATTTACTAGATTCATGTGGTATAAACTAAATTGAACTCTACCTGCTGTACCTCAATACGCTACTCGTTGTGCGCTTGTAAGTCTTACTTCCCTATCTATTCGTCGTAAGATCTTTTCAATCATGTTTATATGGGACCTTATTCATCATCATATCCAATGCTCTGAACTTCTTATTATGCTTGATTTTTATACTCCATTGCGATCTCTTCGTAGCCAATTCCATTTCCGTGAGCTCCTCCATAGATCAAACTACTCTCAAAATATGCCTATTGCACGCTGTATACATGAAGCTAATGAGATTTTATCCGTCTCGGATTTCTTTAATAATGTTTCCAGAAAGGCTTTCAAAGATCTTCTTTTATTAAGTATCATGGCACGTGATTCTTGACCTCTTCTTCAATCTCTTTAATAAAAATAGCTACCTTATTTATATTAATGGATAATTAGTTTTGGTATTTACTATTATTTTAGTATTGTGATATTTAAAGGTATATAAGTATAAGTAGTCTATAAGAGTTATCCTCTGTTTGATGAAATAAAGAAATAAAGGTGCTTAAAATCTATTTTATTTTTAAAGCATAAAATCTTACCTCTCATATGATATACAAACGCTTACACTTTTTTTAAATCAATACTACATATGATATATATGTAAAACAGGGTGTCCCAGACTAAGATAACAATAATGTAAGTAAGTAAGAAGATTTTATTGAGACTTAAAATTTTTACACATAGATTTCTTACGCATTAATACAAGAAAAACTTAAAATTATATAAGTATTATTCTAATAACAAAAAGAGTAGACACATGCTGCATGCAAATACATAAAAAGCTACATAAGTATAACAATAGTCAGCAATGCTCCCGGCATTTAGGATGTTACTAAGAGAGAAAACTAAAAATAGAATTAGAAACTAAATAAAACTTCAAAATAGTTGAAGCTAAAAAAAAAACAAACTGTCTAGTACAAGGAAAAACAAGGAATACAATGTTAATAGCCGAATTATTAGTAAAGTTAGTAAACATATTAATATAATATACAAGTAATACAAATTAAGTTAGCGGATAAATAGAGAATTTACCAAGGAGAAAATAACGTCATAAAAAATAATAAAAAATTTGGTTGTTTTCGTGAAATTGCCTTTAAATTGGAATTTTTTAAGAAAAAAACTTATTTTTTTGACTCAAAACTTTTTAAGTTGTAACTTTATGGTAAAACTTTGTGCTTATAACTTGAAGGAAACTTAAAATTTCTTTTCAAAAAGTTATCAAGTATGGTAATCGGTGTTGAGGTATGTAACTTATGGATTAAAACGAAATGACACCTATTATTTTTGTTTGTTCCTTCTACCTCCCTAGGGAGGCATTTGCGACCTCTCCTACTCATACGATTTTTTGGTAGTCTCATCTCGAAGAATCAGCCCCTGCATTATTGTCATCTAAGGGCCTAATAGTTCACCTCTGGATATCTTTAACCAGCTGATATTTCCAAGGTTCCAGTAGTTTCGTATTGTTCACCTCTGGATAGCGCATTTATCCCAAACTTATGTCAAAAGATAACCTGATAAAGATATCCAGAGAAATTCGGCTGGTTAACTGAGATATTCAGAGGTTTATCATGCGTTTTGACATATTTCGTATTGTTGACGTCTTTTTTGTGGTTGGCAGAAAATTGTTTGTGTTTGGTATTTTGTAGTGAGCGTGCGAATTTTGTATTGCAGACAACAAAATTAAATAAATTACCACGCAGCTGCTAATTTCCTGATTTTTAAGGAAATCGCAAAACAGTTTTCGAGTAAGAAAAGGTAATTGTTTTTTGCTGAAGAATATGGCTGATATATTTTTTGGGTGGCAGAAAAATATTGTTGCCAATTTTATGCAAAAAAAAAAAAAAAACAATAAGCTACAAATTTACAAAAGCAGCAGTAAAAATTCTTCATTGGCACATGTCGCGAGTGAACATTTCTCGAATGGCACAAAGCCTAATTAAAATATATGATAGACTGTCAAAACTTCGGGATAACTTTGACGTTTGGCTGGAAAAAAACTGGAAAATCACTAATCAGCCATTAGGATATCCAGACTTGTTAAGTTGTTATCCAGAGGTGAACAATACCAATTTTTATCTAGAGGTTTTAACCTCTGGTCAAATTTAAAGCCCTGGATAAGTTATCGTTTGGATAGCGTTAGATATCCACTGGTGAACAAAACGGCCCTAAGTCTGGGGCATCCTGTTATATATTTACATATGCAATTTGTACGTGTGTGTGTTATTAAACTTTTCCTTAACGTCTTAACGGCGTGGCAGCCCACACACAACTTAAACTTGTTTTGAGCTATATCTTTGAAATGAAAAAAGCTACAACGAAATCAAGGGTAGACGCCAATTCTATGACTACTAAACAATTTCCAAAATTTAGACGCAATCGGAGAAGTGTGCGTGACAGCCCCAATACAACAAACACATTGCCAATAACTGATGTTTATATAAACCATTTTTCCTTCTCAAAATTTATTAGTATAATTCTTAGTAGCTCTTACTGACTGTTGTAAATTGCATAACAGACGCTTGACATGCAGAACAAACCATTTAATATGCGATTTCCATGGAGATGGCAATTTAGTACCGCATGAAAAAGATAAAAATAAAATTGATGTTAAGTAACGAGAAGCCTTTACATTTTTATTGTAAAAAAAGATATCATAACCTTATGAATTTAAAATAATAAGGCAGAGACAAAGCTAGGTTTTTTAAATATTTAAAATTAGAAAACTTTTAGCTAACAAAAAATAATTTTTTTTTAAAAATAAACATTTTAAAACTGACACGGACAATTGTGCTCACATTTACAGACACCTAATAATCAAAGAGCACCAAACGAACAAAACATGACAACAATTAACAACAATTAGTCATCAAGGTCCGTCGTCAAGTGTTGCTTATTTTATGCTAGATGTTGAGTGTTTTGTATTTTTTCGTTATTAAATGTATAAAAATAAAATTTAAAGTTGTGGCATATTTATTTAATTTTTGTAAGCTCTTGTACTTTGATTATGTTATTTGATTATATTGTAAAAAAATCTGTAATTACTGTGTATTTTTAGTCCCTGATGGTGTTTTTCAAAGAAAAACAAAATGTTGGAAATAAAATTTAAATAATTTTCCCAAAAATCTGACCTGTAGCTCGTCTTTTTCGTCAATATATTTATATTAAAAAGGTGAAAAATTTTTAAAATCTATGAACAGAAACATAACTAATAGATTAAATAGTTTTTAATTTACTAAAACTAAAACATATACTAACGCGTTTACAACAAGTGGTCTACGCTTTCTGTCTAACTCTTCGTTAAGGAGATATATGATTTTATATATAATAAAAGTAGACATCATAACCATATGAATATAAAAATTTGAAGGCAGAGATAAAGCTAGTTTTTTTTTAATATTTAAAAATAAATAATATTATGCTTTAAAAATAAAATTTGATCTATATATAAAAAAGGTACAAATAATGAATAAAATATTTTTTGATCTGCTAAGAAACTAATATACATACTGTGACGTTTACAACAAGTGATATACGGTGTTTGTGCAGTTCTTTGTTCAGGAGTAATGCCATTTTAAAGAAAGTGGAAAAATCGTGATAGAAATGAGCGAAAGGACTTATTTTCCCATACATATTTTTGTAACTTCGGTTTCACATGAACTATCGGTATGAAATCCTTCATTGATGGAAGATATACCACGCAGTAACCTTTATTGCAAATGCCCTAAAACCCTTGCCCTCAAACCCGTGTTAGGCCATTCGAAACACTGTGCGGCACCGAGTATTTTGCTAATATAATATACAAAACTATTTCTTGAATAATGAGACTTTTTATTTTTATTTTGCGTTTTTTGTTCTCTTCTACTGTCTTCGAGATATTTATGCCGAGTAAAAGTGTTGTTGTAAGTACCA
Source organism: Coremacera marginata (assembly GCA_914767935.1). Lineage (NCBI taxonomy): Eukaryota > Metazoa > Arthropoda > Insecta > Diptera > Sciomyzidae > Coremacera > Coremacera marginata. Next base: position 152,270,036 of record OU612044.1, read on the forward strand.
GAAAAGTTGATTATGCAACCCTGTGATTGATTGATGCTGGTCTGGAGCATGATACAATAATATACAAGGTAGCCTTGACATCTCCCTTTTTTCTCACGAGCGGCGATCGGGAGTTGTCAAGTCAATACAAAGTTTAACTTGTCATCTGTTTTGCTGCTTCTTCGTTTTCTCTTTTCAATGTGTTTTTGACAACTCCAAATCGCCAAAAGAACTGTCACTCCTACCTTGTAAATCATTATACCATGGTCTGGAGCTCAATCAAGATTTTGATTGATGCGATGAAGTGTTGAAAGTTCATTTCCGCTCTTGGAAAACTATCAAGGAAAAACAACAACAAATGTTGAATGATGCTTCAATTTGAATGATGTGTAAACAGTGCCAATGAAGTAGTACCGTTTATCAGTTGACTCCAAAATAGCTGCTGAGTACTTAAAATCGGAGGTTAAGCCCTGGGACTCTCTTCACAATTATTAAAGCTTTTATTGACTTTTAGTGCGCCCTGTGCTCTAACTTTTACCACTGACTGCCACTGACGTTACAAACAGCTGTTATGGCTGTCAAAATTTTTACCGTCTTTCATAAAAATCAAAATTTTTGTTGTGATAGCGATAAGGAAATGCGTTAAGTTAAAATAAGCTAAAAAAATAAGGTAAAAACAAGTTCATCTCTATATTTCATTACGACATACTCCGAAAGGAACTGCCGCGTTAATGTCAAGAAAAACAATTGCATAATTTAAGAAAAAAAACAAGAATCAATTTGGAACAGACCCAACAGAAATAAAACATTTGACTGCGCTTCAAATAAACAAATAGATAATAGACAGATTAAATAGTCAAGAAAAAAAAAAAACTAAGAACTAGACTAAAGTAGAACATGTTGTCATTCTTGAAGCGAAAGTTATCGGAGTCAGAGGCGAGCAGTAGCAACAGCAGCAGTGGAGGCAATCAAACAACTGCAGCGGGAACAGATATAAACACATTGTCGAGGAAAACAAGTGAAATGTCTATAGACAAGGAACCTATTGCTATAGGTGAGGATGCACTGCTGCACGAGCTGGGCTACAAAAATGCAACAGACTTGCAGGAAACAGTTTACGGTAAGCGAAATTGTAAGATGTGCCAATACGGCGCTGTCTCTAATGTTATGTTCTTGCAGACTCACTACGTAACATACGTGATCCCGAGAAACCTTGTACCTTGGAGGACTTAAATGTCATTTATGAAGAGGGCATTTTTGTGTTGCCCTCGACGAAATCGAATGTATCTGTAGTAAGTATGAGTTGTTATTTTTTGGAAATTTGGGAAATTTTAATGTGCTTGGTTAAACAGGTGCGCATTGAATTTAACCCGACTGTGCCACATTGTTCACTAGCCACATTAATTGGCCTCTGCATACGTGTTAAGGTAGAACGCAGTCTGCCACACAACATAAAGTTAGACATTTACATTAAAAAAGGAGCTCACACGACAGAGGAAGAAAGTAAGCTTTGCACACAGAAAAAATTGTTAAAAAATATTTAAAATTTTCTTAATATATTTTGTTACAGTTAATAAACAAATCAACGACAAAGAGCGAATAGCAGCCGCTATGGAAAATCCTAACTTAAGAGAACTGGTAGAAAATTGCATAAAAGATGAGGACTAAGAAAACGTTGGATTTTTTTTTTTGAATTTCGGAAATGGTGTTAAAATTATTATGAAAATAATTTCGGTTGCTAATTTTAAGTTGTAAATAAATGTTAAACTTATATATTTTAAGAGATTTTGTAGAATATACAACATTTCGATGGTTCAGAGCGCAGCTCAGTAACTTGTACAACGGACTGTCCGATTCGATAACTAAGAAGAAAATAATAGCTTCCACAATTATCTCCAGAGAATAAAAAGGACCATTCAATAAACAAAGTGTTGTACCAATAACTTTAAACTGTTTAACCATTTTTTTGTTTGACGAAACTTTTGGTCATATATAATGTCTGCGCTCTAAGCCTTTGATTATAATATTTAAATTAAGCTTTAAAAATATTTCCTTTTTATAGTTTTGTCTTGATGTCGAATTCAAAAAAGAAAAATAAATACCTTCATTACAACAGAAAAACTAAAGCTAAGCAAATAATAATTAATCACTGGTTTTTGTTGTGGTTTCTACAACCAAAAACAACACATAAATACTCCGTCGATAACGTTAAACCAGCATGCTTAGCTCTTTGAAAAAATAAAACAAAAATAAAATTTTGTTATCAACTTCAGTCAAGACGTGTGCATCAACTCAAGAGGTATTAGAAATATGGCGGTAAATTTACCTCAATGGTGTGGTCGGCAATGCAAACAGCAAAGTTCAACGCCATATTTATTGTCATTGTTTACAGGCTTTTGTTTGTTTTTGTTTTAAAAATATCGAAAGTGTTTTCACAGACACTACAAAGAAAAAAGTTTTAGTTTTTAAACTAAAACATTTTAGTTAATTTTTTTTGCAGTTATCCCAGCCAGCATTTTGTATCGCGAAAGAGCAGAAAGCGAATCTTTTCGTCAGGAACAATTTTTCGCCGTCGAGCTCGCTATCTAATCGCTTTCTGCTCTCTCGTGGATGAAAAAAGTCCATCGTGGCGAAATGTTCAAGAAGAGCAGAAAATGATTCTTACTGAGAAGCAGAAAATGAGTCTTCCTATTGTGCAGAAATTTTTTAAATACCTCAATGATATCGCTTTTTCTTCGCCTAGACGTAAAAAGGGCGAAACTGTGGTGTTTTGATTTTGAAAAAAAAAAAATGTATCACCCAGAAGTAACGATACCGAATCGCTTTCTTTTCGCGCAAAAGGAATCTCTCCTGAATATCTTCCAAAAGTATCGCTTTCGCTTCGCCTAGGCGAAAGGCGAAAAATGTATCTTCCAAATGTTGGCTGGGATTTTAGTTTTTTAAAAGCTTTCTTTATATTCATTTTAAACTAGAGCTGTTATGCCGCGTGCGCCACTTCCTTGTCTACTTCTTTATCTTTCTGAAGTACTTGCATTCCAATCAACACAAACTATCGCATACGCATCAAAGTTTTACTATCCATTCGAAAATTTGCTTAATTGTAATGTACAATTGTATATATATATATATATGGATCTGTATGAACAGTCCATTACAACGATATGTTGCCGAATTTCCGCTTCCTGTTGTTCTTGCCCTTTTCGCTCATATTGAGGTTTGTTGACTATTGTAGTTAAGTTGATTTTATTGTTCTTCTTGTTGTCTACCAGTGCTATGGCCAGCAGCTGCCGTAACAAGTTAAGAAATTTTTGGCATTGCGTTGATACCATAACTAGTGAAAATTTGCAAAAGTTGCAAGAAACTATTCCAACATTAGCATAAATGCAATAAAAATTATAAATTTCTTTATTTAAGGTAAATAGTTGGGAAAAATGTGTGTGCATGGTAGTAGAATAAAATAAGCACAACTATTTGCAGTTAAGCAAGACCTTAACTTAACTCTTGAGTTAAGATTAGGTTCTCCTAAAAATTTAGGAACATATTTTTTAAGGTTTTCTTTAAGGTAAAGGTGTCCAAGATGGCGACCGTGGCGCAGTGGGTATAGTGCATGGCCCATAAGCCAGAAAACCCTGGTTCAATTCCCACCTGACAACAGAAAGTTTTTTCAATTGAAATAATTTTTCTGTTCGGCCGTCACCTCTCTGCAGACAATGGCAAATCTCAGAGAGTTAAAACTGCGTCTTGAGAACATAAGCCGTTCGGAGTCGGCATAAATCTTGTGGGTCCAGTTCTCGATCGTTTGTGTTCAAACATTTCATAACACATGCAACACAATTGATCATAAGAAGCTCGGCCAAAGCCCTTTCTAGGGCTGAAATGGCCATTTTCGATTTGTTTTTTTTGTGGGTGGTACAAGTGGGCGTGGCAAATTAAATATATACACATTGACTGCCACTTAGAGCACCTGCATATCAAGTGTTACTATCAAAACGTGTACGTACAAAAGTGGGCGTAGATATGTTGCGACCATGCCCATTTTTTAACAGTTGCCGACAGTGACCATATGAACTAAATTACCATATCTTAGTCTTCTACGGCAGAAGCCGTCTGATATAAAGCATTTTTACTGATTTTTGGGCGGTAAAAGTGGGCGTGACAACGTTTATATTTACATAGTGACTGCCGCTTGGATCCATAGCACCTGCATACCAAAATTGACTATCAAAACGTGCACAACTCAGGAATAAGCATGATTTCGATTAAGTAGGCGTAGATATAGTGCGGCCATGCCCCTTTTTTGTACATTGGCCGACAGTAACCATACGAAATGAATTACCAAATCTTAGTCTTCTACGGCAAAATCCGTCTGATATAAAGTATTTTTACTGATTTGTGGGGGGAAAAAGTGGGCGTGACAACGTTTATATTTACATAGTGACTGCCGCTTGGACCCATAGCACCTGCATACCAAGATTCACAATCAAAACTTGAACATCTCAGGAATTAAAATGATTGCTGAAAAGTGGGCGTAGATACAGTGTGCCCACGCCCATTTTTTGAACAGTCACCGAAAGTAACCATCTGAACAAAATTTTATGGGAGGTACCAAGCCCCCTTGCTTATCAACGCCAAACTTCACAGGAACACTTCCAAAATGTTGCTTTAGTATCCCTAAAAATTTCATAAAGTTTGGTTCGGTGGTTTTGGAGTCTATACGTGATATACACACATGCCCACATACCCACATACATATATCCATTTTTATATATATAGAATAGTTAATAACAATTTAAAAATTATAACTAAGTAAGCACTAGCTGCCAGGGCCATCGGTTAGAAATATTTTTAATTCCTGAGATGTGAACGTTTTGATAGTCAAACTTGGTATGTAGGTGCTATGGGTCAAAGTGGGGGTCACTTTATATATAAATGTTGCCACGCCCACTTTTAACATTTTTTTTTCCGGAAAAAAACCAAAATTTGGTAGATTATTTCATATGGTTACTGCCAGATCCCTTAAAAAATGGGGTGTCGCACTTAATCTGCGCCGACTTTTCAGAAATCTTGTACTTTCTGGGCTGTACAGTGTACACGTTTTGATAGTGAAACTTGGTATGTAGGTGCAATGGGACCAAGTGGCGGCCACTATATATATAAATGTTGCCATGCCTATTTTTTCTGCTCATCTATCTATCTGTAAAAAATGTATGTATGTATACTAAGGCTCTTCTCAAAAAAAAAAGCTGTTCGGGTCGGTTCCTCAAAATAATGCTTTATGTTATGATAATTCTCCAAATATTTCGACTGTAGCGATAGCCATCCGTGAGCTGAAATAATTTAAAATAAAAAAAAAACAAAAACGAAATGGCCGTTTCAGCCCTTGAAAAGGCTTTGACCGAGCTTCTCAACATATGATCAATTGTGTTGTGCGTGTTGTGAAAAGTTTGAACACAACTGATCGAGAACTGGACCTACAAGTTTTATGCCGACTCCGAACGCCTTATGTTCTCAAGAAGCTTATCACGCCAGTTTTTACTCTCTGAGGTTTGCCATTGTCTGCATATAGATTAACAGAACAGATGAATAGATAGACGGCCGAACAGAAAAATTAATTCAATTGAAAAAACCTTCTGTGCCAGATGGAATTAGAACCTGGGTTCTATGGTATACAAACCACGCATCCCAACCAGTATGCCACGGAATGGTTTGAAATATGCTCTAAGAATCGAGATTTTTGTAAAAATATTTACTGGTGTGTTAGTTAAAAATAAACGGTCAGAAATAATAGTAATGAAAAAGTTCTTCCAATCTGCACCAATAAATTATAAATTTTTGCAGTCGGACCAGAGGTAATGCGGATTTTCATTAATTTTTTAACTTTTTTTTTATACGTACTATTTTCACTAAAATTCAAATTAAATTTTTTTTTTTGTATTACCATGCTACTTTTTGTCAAATAAATTATCTATTGATGATAAAATATAGTGTAAAGTGAAGAATTAAATTAAATGAAATTACAAAAAAAATTTACACATTTCTTACATTTTACAATTTATTTGACTAAAAGTAGTTTGGGAAAATTTTCACGCTACGACAAATCCTGGAGAAAACCCACGAAAACCAAATTGACACACACCATCTCTTTGTCGATTTTAAAGCTGCGTTCGATAGCCCGAGAATACGCAACAATGTCTGAGTTCGGTATACCTGCAAAGTTGATCAGACTTTGCAGAATGACGTTGAGCAACACACGCAGCTCCGTCAAGGTAGGAAATGACCTCTCCGAAACCTTCAATACCGAAAGAGGTTTCAGGCAAGGCGATCCACTGTCTTGCGATCTCTTTAACATCATCATGGAGGGGATCGTACGAAAGGCCGGTGTGCATCGTAATGGCACCATTTTCTACAAAGGCGTCCAGCTCCTTGCGTACGCTGATGATATTGATATTGTCGGCAGAACCAAGAGAGATGTTACCGCTGCTTTCGCCGCTATCGAAAAGGAATCAGCCAAAGTGGGTTTGACGATAAATGAGGGCAAAACAAAATATATGCTGTCTACAAACAAGGGAGCTTTGAAGTAGTCAAGGAGTTCGTTTACCTTGGCACCGCCATTAATACCAAAAACGAAATCAGCCTGGAGATAAAGCGAAGAACAATAATTGCTAATAGGTGCTACTACGGGCTCAGTAAGCAACTAAGTTCCAGAGCCCTCTCTCGATCGACAAAACTAACACTCTACAAGACGCTCGTTCTACCTGTGCTGCTTTATGGCGCTGAGGCATGGGTAGTTTCGCAAACTGACGCAGCCGCTCTGGGGGTGTTCGAGAGAAAAGTTCTTCGCAAAATCTTCGGTCGTGTTCGAGTCGGCGATGACTATCGCATCCGAATGAACCACGAGCTGTATGAGCTCTACGGGGACATTGACGTAGTTCGGCGATAACTGTGCAGCGACTACGCTGGCTGGGTCATGTCCATCGTATGGACGACGAAGCTCCAGCGAAAAAGGTGCTCGAAGCGAGGGTCGCTGGTCAACGACGACGAGGGAGACCATGCCTCCGATGGATGGACCAGGCTGAGGAAGCCCTAACCGCACTTGGTGTATCCGATTGGAGAAGGCACGCGCAAAGCAGAGGCGCCTGGCGAGAGCTGATGAGGTCGGTCGAAACCCGGACACGGGTTGTTACGACCAACTAAGTAAGTAAGTAAGTTTGGGAAAAAATTCATTTGAATTTTAGTGAAAATAATATGAAAAAAGTTAAAGCAATCCATTAAAATCTGCATTATCTTTGGTCCAACCGAAAAAATTTAAGATTTTTTGATGCAAAAGAACTTTTTCATTACTCTTATTTCTGACCGTTAATTTTTTTTTAACCACTACTATACCAGCCAATATTTTTAGTTTAAATATTTTGGGGATCGTCATAACATAAGCCATGGATTATTTTGAAGAACCGGACTGAACAACTTTTTTTTTCTAAGGAGCGTGAGGCGACTTAATGTATATACGTATGTGTTGGTATATGTGTATATTACGTAAAGACTCCGTAACCGCTAAGCCAATTTTTATACCAAGACCTTGAGAGAGTTCCTGTGAAGTCTGGTGCCGTTTTGTTATTCATAAAGCGTGACAGGAATAGGGTTAACAGAGATTTATCAATCTTTTTAATTTTTCAATATAATTACTCTAGTTATTATTTATTTATCATATTAAGCAATTATTATTAACCGACTTCAAAAAGGAGGAGGCTCTCAACTTCGTCGGTTTCTCTGTTTTTTTTTTTTTTTTTTTTTAAATGTATGTACATCGATAGCTCCTAAACCATATGCCTGATTGCCATAATTTTTAGGGATTAGATAGATATCATAAGCATGGAGGTGCCCGTACAAAAAAGGGCAGTATTCGAGAACTGGGCGTGGCAATAATAGATCTCGCAATACTAGATACTACTGTATCTCAAATAATATTGACACTAGGGTACTGCAATTTAGTGTAGGGGTAGGCACAAGTATTACAAATTGCCGTCAACAAAATGGGCGTTATTTGACAAATGGGCGTGGCAGTATTTTAAAAACACTGTATCTCGAATAATATGGACATTAGGGTACTGAAATTTAGTGTAGTGGTAGGCACAATTATTACAAATTGCCGTCAACAAAATGGGCGTTATTTGACAAATGGGCGTGGCAATATTAGAAAAAAAGTATATCTCGAATAATATTTATACTATGGTACTGCAATTTGGTATAGGAGTAGGCATTATTAGTAAAAATTACGGTGATGAAAGTAGGCGGATTTCGACTACTGGGCGTGGCAATATTATAAAAACAGTGTATCTCGAATAATATTGACACTAGGGCACTGAAATTTATTGTAGTACAGGGGTAAGCAGAATTATTAAAAATTATGGCCAATAAAGTGGGCGTTATTCGACAAATGGGCGTGGCAATATTATAAAAACACTTTATCTCGAATAATATGGACATTAGGATACTGAAATTTAGTGTAGTGGTAGGCACAATTATTACAAATTGCCGTCAACAAAATGGGCGTTATTTGACAAATGGGCGTGGCAATATTAGAAAAAAAGTATATCTCGAATTATATTTATACTATGGTACTGCAATTTGGTATAGGGGTAGGCATTATTAGTAAAAATTACGGTGATGAAAGTGGGCGGATTTCGACTACTGGGCGTGGCAATATTAGAAAAACAGTGTATCTCGAATAATATTGACACTAGGGCACTGAAATTTATTGTAGTACAGGGGTAAGCAGAATTATTAAAAATTATGGTCAATAAATTCGATAAATGGGCGTGGCAATACGAGATAAACACTATCGCAGTTAATATTGACTCTGGGGTACTGAAATAAAGTACAGGGGTAGGCACAATTATTGGAAACAACGCTCCAGAAAGTGGGCGCTTATTTAACAAAGGGGCGTGGCAATATTTGAAAAACACTATATCTCGAATAATATTGACACTAGGGTAATAAAACTCGTTACAAGAATGGGTATAATAATTTCAAAACATGTGACATCTAATTTAAATTTAAGAGGCAGATATTTGAAATAACCAACAAACTTTCTGATTTTAATCGAACAAATTTTTTCGGAACAATTTTATTTATGTTGCTTATACACTTTTTTCGAAAATTTATCATTTTCTCTAAAAAGGAAGAAATAAAAATTTAAAAAAAAAAAAACAACCGACTACAAAATCATTACAAAGTAAAAATAATTTTAAAAATACTTTTCCTTTTAATTTCTTGGTCATATTTGATAATTTATTTAAACATATTATTATATGTGAAATCTTATTATCTTAATTTTTTTCTTATATGTTTTATTATCATAAATATATTAATTTCTTGATGAATACAAATGCTTTGAAGTTGGCGCTTCTGATTAAAAGTCTGATTATATTAGCGCCAACCTTAAAAGCTTTTGTAATCATAAAGAAATTAATATGTTTATGATAATTTATAATATAAGAAAAAAAATCAGAAAAAAAATTTCAGAAAAAAAAATATGGCTGGTAATGAAATATAGAATGCAGTCAAAAGTTATGTTGCAGAAAAAAACTAAAAAGGCAGAAATTAATTTTTTTGCGCGTTTTTTTTTTAAAATATATGAAGCCCATGAGGTTTAAAATTGTTTCACTCTAATGTGTAGCCATCTGTTTTGCTAGGATATCAAGTGTTATAAGACGGAACATCCCTATAGGAACAAACTAACCTATTTTTAAAAACAACTAGTTAAAAAACTAATTTAAAATAAACCAGTATATAATTTACTTTGAATTATATTAAGGCGGCATCCACTTCAATTGTAAATAGTTTTATTTGCATTATATATGATATAATTGAAATACTACTTAAAAACAAGTGATTGATAAACTACTTTGAATTATATTAAGGCGGCAACTACTCTGATTTTGACATGTTTTAATTGCAAATTTTTATTAGATTACAAGTTAATATATATTTAACCATGTTATTTCATCAAATATTAACTTTAGGCTATAATCAGTAATAGTTTTCAATTTGTTATTTTAAAGTAGTTAAAAACTAATTTAAATTTAACTAATTTAACAAGTAGTTAAAAATATATGCAGACGAAAGTCAATTGACTTATTTAGCGGACATCACCATACAAAATATGTTAGTTCGTTCTATGGGAAAAAGTCAGAATTTCATCTAGTTGTGGTTGACAAAAAACTACTTTATCAACTACTTTTAAATTAGTTGATTTTCCTACAGGGATAGTAGTGTCTAGTGCGTCTGTAGGAGTGGTTCTTAGTGCTCCACTAATGCATAGCTCTGCTGATCTGTTAACTCTACAAAGTATGCTAAAGTGTGTTTGTTTGTCTAGTGCTTGCCATCAAACAAGGGACCATATTGCACCAATATTGACCTGACAATTCCCGTATAGTCAATGGGCAACACTTAAGTCTATCTAAAACTCACACTAATGACATCGGCTTGCTAAGGAGACCGAATGGCACATTTACTAATGATCGCCTCGAGACTCTAAAGCTCCTTGCCGATACCCACTTCCCGGGTTCTACTACATTGACTGGAACTCCAACGAACCTATTACAGACAGGGCATAGAAGACCAAACATAATAGATTGTAGATTATCCAGATCAATCTTCAACGAGGTCAGGATAAAATGGGCTCTTAGCACATTCCAACCATACACGGCAGCTGAAGCAGACGGCATCTTTCCCGCATTCTTGCAAAATAGCCTAGTGATACTAATGCCTTTCCTAATAGCTATTTTTAGGACGAGCTTCGCATGGGGTACTATACTCAAAGCCTGGAGAGAGGTTATTGTTAGATTTATACCTAAAATGGGCAGTAGACCTTCGGATCAACCAAAATCGTATAGACCAATAAGCCTCACCTCCTTTCTCCTAAAAACTGTGGAGAAAATTGTTGATCGGCATATCAAAGAGGGTTGTCTTAGAGACCATGCGCTGCATTCGCAACAATATGCATGTCAACCAGGGAAATCAACGACTCATGCTCTTCAGATCCTTACAAACAAGATTGTAAAATCACTGGGGAACAAAGAATATGCAATCGGGTGCTTCCTAGATATTGAAGGTGCGTTTGACAACACCGAATACGCTCATATAAGCGAATGCATTCAGCGCAAAGGTGTTGATGGAACAACAAGTGCTTGGGTGCATAACGTGCTGAAAGTCAGGAATATGAAATCAACTTTGGGCACGGTAGAACTAAGAGTACTCGCCGCAAAAGGTTGTCCACAAGGAGGAGTTCTCTCTGCAATACTGTGGTCCATTGTGGTTAATGAACTCTTAGAGCTTCTTAGCACAAATGGCTTCGATGTACAGGGTAACGCTGATGACATCGTGATCTTTATCAGAGGAAAATACGAGGGTACCTTATCGTAGCTCCTCTAGAGAGCACTCAACATAGTAGCTAAATGGTGCAGGGAAACAGGGCTCAACGTCAACCTTAAGAAAACCAACATCATCATCTTCACCTAGAAAAGAGTCAGGGAAAATCTAACTGAACCTACTCTTCTCGGTGAAACTATAAACTTCTCACAAGAAGTCAAATACTTAGGTGTGACACTTGATGATAAACTCACATGAAACCCACACCTAAACAATACCGTAAACAAAGCAAAGGCCTCATTATGGGTCAGCAGAAGCTTTGTAGGTAAAAACTGGGGCCTAAGTCCCAAACTAGCCATGTTGATGTATACTTCCATCACGAGAGCTAACGTCTTATATGCCGCACCAGTATGGTGGAGTAAAACAATCCAAAAACAGCTCAAGCCATGCTCAGCAAATTGCAACGACTAGCTTGTGTATGTATCACATGAGCGATGCGTTCTGCTCCAACTGCTGCTTTGGAGATTTTGCTTGGTATACCACCATTACATCTTCTTGTTAAGAAAGAAGCTCTGCTCTTCACAGTCAGGCTCATCATTGACAACAATTTGATTATACCAAGTAATACTCACTCAGCGCTGTTAGACGAAATAGCCAAGGACGAGAATCTAAGGTTATTACCCTGCAATCTCTGCCTTCCAAAATTCATCTTCTACAAAAACTTTCAAGTCTCCTTCCCAAACAGAACCACATGGGAAAAAAAGAGGCCACGGTTCTCTGGTGACTTTCAAGCCTGGTATGGCTCATGGATGGCTCAAAGACCGATGAAGGGGTGGGAGCTGGAGTTTTTGGCTTAAGGCAGGGAAAATTTATATATGCCAGCATGGGCACAGGTAATTCAGTCTTCAAAGCTGAAGTCCACGCCATTGAGATCTGTCTAAGAGAGTATGTAAACAGTCCCACTAGGAACAAAAACATTTACATTCACTCTAATAGTAAAGCAGCTCTACTTGCACTTAGCGCATATAAAATCACGTCCAAACTCGTATAGGATTGCCTACAGCTACTTATCAAGGTATCTACCCATAACAGAGTCCATCTCATTTGGGTACCAGGTCATAACGGCTATTTAGGTAACGAGATCGTGGACGAATTAGCCAGGAAAGGGGCTGCAAGGTCCTTCATAGGCCCAGAACCATTCTGCGGGATACCATGGGGCACTATGCGCCATAACATTAAAATGTGGCTAAACAGAGAGGCACTTCATTACTGGAGGGACACTGAAGGTAACTTACTTACTTACTTAGGTGGCCGTAACAACCCGTGTCCGGATTTCGACCGACCTCATCAGCTCTCGCCAGGCGCCTCTGCTTTGCACGCGCCTTCTCCAATCGGATACACCAAGTGCGGTTAGGGCTTCTTCAGCCTGGTCCATCCATCGGAGGCATGGTCTCCCTCGTCGTCGTTGTCCAGCGACCCTCGCCTCGAGCAACTGAAGGTAACAGACAAGCGAAAACATTCATGCCAACCACTTCGCTCCAAAGAACGAAACAATTCCTGACTCTAAGTGGAAGATCTATCAGACTTGTCACAGGTTTCCTAACTGGACATTGTAAGGTAAATAAACACTTATCAACCATGGGTATAGTCCAGGAAGATCTGTGTAGATTATGTAATGAAGATGAAGAAATAGCAGAGCACATCTTGTGTCACTGTAACGGTCTAATCAGGACCCGTCTTTGTTACTTAGGTGCATTGCACCTAGAACCGCATCTAATAGCGGATAGTTCACCCAAGGACATCGCTCGGTTCTTAACGCACTTAACGATTAAGGCTGAACTATAACTTATAGAGGCATGTTGCAATAGTCCTTTGAGGCCGCAGTAACTAGATGACTTGCTCCCTCCTCACTTAATTAACTAACTAGCTAACTAACACTTGGCTGTAATTCCCATTTGTTGCCCACTGGCTTTCAGCATGAGTAGAGAGCTATATTGGCTTTTTTGGCACTCTCGAGCAGTTTGGGCTCATATTATTTCTACAATATTAATCCACTTCAAACAAAATCAAACAAAAATCAAATAACTACCACGAAAGTTTTTCCCCCTTCATTTCTAACTTTTTGTCGTTATACTAAGCTAAAACATTAAAGTTACAAAAAGATTGAGCAATAATTTGGAACTTTATCAAACTTACTTTCGCTGCGTGTGTAGTAAGCGTATAAAAAAAAAACCAATCAAGAGCAACTGAGTAACTGCCTTACATTTCTGCATAACTACAACTTTAATTAGAAAGTTCAGAAACAAAACAAAAAAAAAAAAAAGGAAAAGAAGAAATAAAGATTTAAAAAACTGAGCCTTCCATTAAAATAATAATCAGCAACTTTGTATGCAGATCACACACAACAGCTTAACTGTACTTTACACCCATCAAGCAGAGGTTGCCAACTCAACACACTACAACAAATTGTCCAGCATGCGACGGACAGCTTTAGCAGCAAAGCGTTGAAGGAAGAACCTCAAGAAGCAGAATTTTAATGGACTCATTCATGCACCTTGCATCGTCGTCCATGATGAACCTATTTAAATGTTATGCTTTCATTTTTTCGCACTCGCTATATAGTTTGTGCGTATCTGTCTGTGTGAGTCTGTGTGTCTCTTGGTTTCTATTTTATTGCAGTTTTTATTTTAGTGTCCTTTTTGCTGCTTTGCTCTCTTCTGCAGTCATGCTTGGCTTGTGGGCAAAAATTTTCTTGTTATCCAACGTAGCCGGGAAACTATATTTTGCTCGTTATGACTGCAGCATCTGTTCAGCACCCACACCTTGAACCAATGGCGTTGCATTTTTATGATTGAAACTTTGCCACTTCCGGTGTAAAGGACATTAAGGAAATGTTCATAGAAGTTGTGGATATTTTCAGGCGCTAAATAGTATGTGTGTGTCTGTGTGTGTGTGTGTGTCTGTGCAAAATGAATTCTCTGAAACAAGTAAAGGCCGAAACGCTTTGATGGCCCTGCCAATTAGTTTAATGAGCGCTTTTGAGAGCGTGTTAATTTGCCTTTGAAAGTAGCCCAAAAGACCCTTTCATATTATATATTTTAAATATTTAAATATTTTTGCTCTCTAGCTAAACGAATATCGCTCAACTCTTTCAATTTGTTCTACATAAAAGTTAATGCTTTCGAAATTTAAAACATGTTGCTCAAGAATTAAAGTATATTTTAAAAATTTTGTGTACCGTTTCGGACCATATTCAAACCAATTTGCTTTATAAACAAAAACAATTCAATTTGCAAAACCATATGCAAAGGAGAAAAGAAAACAATGGCAATGTTAAAAAATAACTAAAAATAATAATAACCAAAAAAAAAAAATAAAAAAAAAATATTAGAGCACTTCCGCTTCCGTTAAATCATAAAGTAACTAAAGCGTACAGTTACCAAAGCGCAACAACAAAAATTGCGCAAGGCATAAAAAAAAGCACAAAATGCTACTGCTGACTGAAAATTCAGTCTTAAACGAAGTTGAACAAAAACTAAAGTCAATTCACGCTTTTGTAATCCAGCCGCAAGAAACCACAAATGCCGCAGCCGCTGTTGTAGTTGTTGTTGCTGCGTATTTCCTGCTCTTCTTTGTCTACAAATAATAACAGATAAAAATAATAATAATAATAACAAAAAATAAAATAAAAGCTTTTAACATAATTAGAGACTGTCGACGATCAACTTAACAACAAGAACAAAACAAAAAAAAAAAACAACAACCATAGTATTATAAAAAAAGCCAAGCAAAGATTAAGGAAAACAAATTTTATTTGAAATTGAAAATATGTACGCAGCTGCACAAAAAAAAAATGCATTTAGCGAAATTATGTTGATTAAGGGGAGGTTTTAGGCAGACAATTTTTTCAAAATCGAATTTTTTTTTCAAGAATATGTTAAAAAAATTTTCAAATCAATCAAGCCCAATGCTCCAGAGTAGATGTTCGCTGTATGTGTGTATGTAAAAGTGAGTGTGTGTATGAACGCGTGATCTACGACACGAAGTAAAAAAAAACACAGGTGCGTCGTTGGACACACGAGAGAAGCGAAGCTTTTCGCAGTTACATACATTTGATAGCTTAATAATTTTTTCTTTTAAATAAATTAATTTTTTTATTGTTGAATGTCAAATTTCCACGCCAATTACATATACGAGCATATAATGCCACCCTATAGGAACAAACTAACTTGTTTTTAAAAACAACTAATTAAAAAACTAGTTTAAAATAAACCAGTATATGAACTACTTTTAATTATATTAAGGCGGCAACTACTCTGATGTTGACATGTTATAATTGCAAATTTTTATTAGATTACAAGTTTATATATATTTAACCATGTTATTTTATCAAATATTATTAACTTTAGGCCATCAGTAATAGTTTTCAATTGGTTATTTAAAAGCAATTAAAAAAATAATTTAAATGTAACTAATTTAACAAGTAGTTGAAAATATATGCAGACGAAAGTCAATTGACTTATTTAGCGGACATCACCATACAAAATAAGTTAGTTCGTTCTATGGAAAAATGTCAGAATTTCAACTAGTTGTGGTAGACAAAAAACTACTTTATCAACTACTTTTAAATTAGTTGATTTTCCTACAGGGCAGCGACTCTCCATTTTAAATCTCCACACATGGTTGTGAACTTGGCTGCACTGACTCATGCATGCGTTTGTTAATTCCATATTTATTGATATCATCTATTTTTTTTGACACTTAAAAACGCACTTGTGGGCATTGCTAATTTTCTTCGTAGCAACAGCACCACAAACGCATTCACAATACAAACAAACCGATGCTGGAGACACCTGGCAAATAAAAGCAAATTTTTGATAATTGTAGCATAGCAAATACACAATCCTCTATCTATTGATAGATGGTGGCGATCTACTGCAGCATAGCTTCTGTTATAATTAGAATTGAATTAACAACTGTTTCTAACCAGTCTTTGTGGCCTAGTGGATAGTGCATTGAACTCTCGTTTAAGAGGACATGGGTTCAATCCCCACGGACAGGCCGAAAAGTATTTTTAGTATTTAATATTAAAGTATTAAATTTTGTTGTTGTAATAAGCACTAGCAACAAAGAAACCATCAAATTTTCAAGAAAAAATCTGTCGAAAATTTTTCAGATTCCACTCCAAGCAAATCACAGCACGAGGAGTAAAAAGCTTCGCTTCAACAAGCGACAGCAGACTTGAAACTTACGTCATAGAGGTTGAAAAGCTTGAATTTGTTTGTGAATTTTCAACTAACTCAACTTACTTGCTTAAGAAAAGTATAGTTAAAGAAAAATTTGTTGGGTACAAGGGTGTACCCAAATAAATAGTTTTAAAAATAGATTGTGAAAAATATGGGTCGCTGATAAGTGTGGTCCTCAAAAATGTTTTCTTCGTGTTTTTTTTTTAAATATTTTATGCTGCAAATCGGGCCAATTATTTGGAATCTGATGTGTTTCGAGGTCCCCCCTAAAAATGTGCAAAATGGGGGATTATGCTTCCCCCCTTTAAAACGCCCAAAAAATGGTTAATTTTGACCTATTTTGCTTCCCCTTCGAGATATAGCACTTTTTCTATTTTTTCGAAGATTTTTCGAGAATTTTTCGAGGATTTTTCGATATCTTTCGATTTTATGTTGTTCTATATCTCGAAAGGGAAGCAAAATAGGAAAAATCTAACTAATTTTTGGGGCTCCTATTTGAGGAAGCATTTTTGAGACACACAAATAGGGGGTCTTGTAACCCTCCTATTCGACATATTTTTAGGGAGGAACCGAAACACGTGTATGACTTACAATTTGACTTTCAGTGGACTGTTAAACACGTGTTTCGACTTTCCACTCGGGGATTGATAGACCCCCCATTCTATATATTCTGACATCAGAATCGCAATCAGCGACCCCCAAGACAACAAGCTTTCCCAATTTGAACTATTTGGATACTTGCAAGCTTAAAGGCTTTTGCCGAACATATCAATCTTTTCAAGTATTTTCCCGAAAATTTCAAGCGCTTCAAGTTCTTGTGCACAGCAGAGCAGTAAAGCTTGCGATTGATTAGTTTGTAATGTTTTTCTAGACATCTTTTACCAAAATGAACGTCTTTGAAAAATTTGTCTAGTTTTTACACGCAACGATATGGTCAAAAATGACGTAAATTTTCCGATTTTTTTTTTTTTTACAACATGCAATAACAATAGAGTTCAGCTACTACAGCTATATCGCACTTTCTCAGCATTAACCCATCTAAAGCCACTACCCAGTAATCATTGAAAATATCAATGTTATGGATACCCGTGACCACAAACAAGTTAATGTGGGAAAAGTTTACCCACCAATGAATGGGTTGGGCTCAGGGACAACACAAGACGTAACAACTAACCATGCGTATACATAGATCTATTTACACAACTAATTTTAATCTACTTTTGAGTTGACCTTTTGACAAATTAACATCAAAAACGCTACAATTGTTAACAAAGGAACTCATGCGACTTAAAGGAGCAGTAGCCATATAATTTGTTCTACTAAATGGCAAATAAATTAAGTTGTTAGCGTTTCTACTGCTTCTACGGTTAGTGTTAAAATTTATGTGAGAAAGAAGTTCTGGAGAATCGAATACACCTGTTATGAGCTGGTGTAAATATACGATATCTGCCGATTTCCTTCGATCACCTAAAGACTGCATTTTTAATAGTTTTAAACGATCCGCATAAGGAGGAAGGTCTAATATGTCAGTTCCACTTAAGCCCTTTAGAGCAAACTGAACAAAACGTTTTTGGATTCTTTCTATTCGATCAACATGCACATTGTAACTTGGGGACCACACTTGACTTGCATACTCTAAGTGAGGACGCACGATTGCATAATACAACGTTGTAGTTGTAATCATGCTATTAAATTCTTTGGCCCAGCGTTTTACAAAACCAAGCATTGAAGATGCTTTTTTACAAATATTATCAATATGAATGTTAAACGATAGCTTAGAATCCATGCATATACCTAGGTCTTTGACGGTGTCTACACGACTCAAGGCAGTATCTTTAATTTTATAATCAAAAATAAAATTATTCCTTTTTCGCGAAAAGGCCATAGTTTGGCATTTATCTGGATTTAAAAACATATTATTTTTAGAACACCAAACTTCAAAGGATTTTAGATCAGACTGGAGTAGATCTGAATTATCTCTAGAATTAATCGTTCTGTATATTTTCATATCATCGGCATAAATAAGCAGATGAGAGTGTTCAATGACATGAGTTACATCATTGATAGCTAAAATAAACAGAAGAGGACCAAGGTGACTACCCTAGGAACACCTGATCCAGCAATAAATTCAGAAGACAATGCGCCTCGGAAACGTATTTGATAAGATCGCTCCACCAAATACGATTTAATCCAGTTCACAAAATATTGTGGAAATCCCATTAACTCAAGTTTAAATAAGATAAGATTGTGTGGTAGCTTATCAAATGCCTTACTTAAGTCAGTGTAAACACAATCGACCTGGTTACCAGAATCAATAGAATTTAAGCAGAATGTTGTAAAATCGAGAAGATTAGACACAGTGGATCTGCCATTCACAAAACCATGCTGACGAGTTGTTATGACTTTGCCACAGTGAATTTTCACCCGATCGTACACCATCCGCTCAAAAAGTTTTGGAATCGATGAGAGCTTAGCGATAGGCCTATAGTTACTGACATCGTTCCTACAACCCTTTTTAAAAATAGGACTTATAAATGATTTTTTCCAAAAAAGTGGAAAATAACTTTCGTTAATAGATTTATTGAATAATAAAGACAGTGGTTGACTCAAAACGGAACCGCATTGTGTTAACACTGCGGCAGGAACACCGTCAGGTCCAGCACCAAACTTCTCATCGATCGATCTAATATACATTAAAATATCCTCTGGAGTGAAGGATATATGTTCCAAAGATACTCTGGGTTCGGAATTTATATATTCAAAGTACTCTCCATCAGGATTAAAAGAATCTGAACAAAATGATTCTTTAAAAAGATTGGCGAAAAGGCCACACATTTTGACGGGATTATCAGTAAATCCCTCAGGAGTTCTAAAAGAAGAAGGAAATCCATCAGATTTCTTCTTTGTGTTTACGAATCCCCAAAATTTCTTTGGATCTGTGAATATTCTCAGCTTAACATTATCTAAATATTCGTGATATAATGTAGCTGAGCGATTTTCAAATTCCAGAAACAAACGTTTGTAAGTTTCTAGGTCGTTTGAGCCTAAGCTACAGATGTATTTCTTCCATGCCCTATTCCTGTTGTTACGAAGAGTCTTTAAATCCTTTGTGTACCAAGGGTACGTAGAATTCCTCGCAAATTTGAGACTATAAGGTACGGATTGAGAAAACACAGCAAAGAGTTCCATATAAAAAAAATGTATGGAGTCATCAAGGCAATTTCCATTTATATATTCTAAAATTGCATTAAGTTTGCCATTAAGCAACTGATTCAACTTAAAAAAGTCAGCTTTTTTAAAATTGAATTCATAAAGCTTATCTGCTGAATTAGAATTTACTATATTTGCTCTGTCGGATTCGTACCAAATACTCAATGGTGGATGATATTCATCAACAGTAGTTAGAGCATGAAAGGCCCTCTTAACAACAACATTGTTACTGTCTGTAGTTAAGACCAGGTCAAGAAGTCTTTCAAGACTATTATAAATACAACTCACTTGTTGTAAGTCTGAACATATATTATCAACAAATATATGTTCTTGGCGGGTCTTCGAATTAGATGCACAATAGTACGTATCATCGTCAGAAGAATGCCATTTTAAATCAGGTAGATTAAAATCGCCCAATAATAAAATGTCGTCATTAACGTCAAGTAAATCAATTATGTAATCTATGCACTCCGCAAGGCTTGCATAGACCTCTACACTACTCTTAGGAGGAACATACGCATTAATAACATATACATTAGAGCTACAATGTATACCTTTAACGCAAATTAGTTCAATATTAGAAGAGCAGGGAATGTCAACAATAAAACTGACAAAGCAGTTCCTCACAGCCAAAAGGACACCACCACCAACAGAAGAAATATTGTCAGTGTATCTGTCTTTTCTAAAAACTTGAAAACTATTGTCAAACAATTCCAAATCAGTAATGCTTCCGTTCAGCCACGTTTCTGTTAACGCGATAATATCCTCAGAGCAATTTTGAGTTGATAGAAATAAGCTCTGCGTCTTAGAACGTAGTCCCCTTACATTTTGATAGTAAAGGGACAGCCTATTTAGTTTTTTTGAGCCTGCCGGGCGGCTTGAGTCACCCTTTTAGGCTTATTTTTTGGCTTGAACTCAGTAACAAGAATATTATCGGCCCACAAATTAGAGTTAAGAACAGTTGTAAAATCATCGGCTGCAACTGTTAAAATGAAAGAAGCATGGGAAGGCTTATTACCAATTTTTTTGCATGAACAGAATGCATTTGAGTTCAATAACTTGGATTGCCTGACAAACGTCAATATATTTTCTATTGATGTGTCGGGCTGAAGACGTTTTTTCTACGATTCATGATTTTCGATTCGATTTTGGTAAAAGTTGTGCATTCTGAGGTCTTTTTTCGAATGCATTTTTGTTTTTTTTTTTTTAGATAATCTGGAGTCGCGCTATAATGTGGGCCGATTTTCACATTTTTTTTGAAGGACACCAACTTCAGCGCCATCTTTATGTATAAAAATATATGTTACCAAACAAAAAATTTTTTTTTACTTATACTAATAATGCAAAATTAACATGCAAATGGAATTTTTTGTATATACACGCAGAGAAATTTTTCGTTTAGCGCAACTGAAAAATTAGCCAATTATGCTTCGTTTGCTAGCTGTAGTAGCTGCAAACGAATATTCAGTTGTAACTAACGAAAAAATAGCAAAATATCGAAAAAATAAAAAAAAAAAAAAGCAACGCAATATATTAATTTTTATTGAATTTTTACATTCAAATTTTAATTTTATTACAAACATTTATTCTAACACATAAATCCAATATGATTTGAAATAATTGATATTTCAATCATTGGAATTCGAACCCGAACTCGTCGATGTCTGGTTTACTGCGCGCTCTGCTTAACGCCTTGCACCACCGTCAATTGAATTTTGATTCGGCTAATATTCGCCTAGTGCTGCTACTTGGAGTTCAATTGTATTGAACTAAAGTTACACAATTTTTTCCCGTTTATGGCAAAAGTTAAACATTTGTCATGGACAGAAGCTCGACAGAAGCCCGACAAAAACGAAAACTTTCCACCAGATTTTTGTGGTGGCCTTGGCATAGTGGTTAAGGTGCTTGATTTGTATGCGAAACAGCCTAGGTTTGAGTCCCCAGTTGGCACAAATTTGTTTTTCGTTTTTTTGTTTGGTTTGAATTGAATTGAATTGAAATAGAAATTGAATAGAAATTGAAAATGCAACAAACAAATTCTTTATTTGCCGCGATTAAAAAATTGCACGCTCTTGTAACAAACGAAATTATTTTCCTGCAACTAAATAAACCGTTTTCCGCAACTTTTTCCGTTTCTCGTAACTGTTGGAACGTTTGCAAAAAACGTTTCCAAGCACGATAAACGAAGTTCGTTTACTGCAAATTGGCGATAAATGTTTTTTTTTTCTCTGCGTGTACGCTTGTTGAAAGTGTTTCAAATGCCCTTTATACCTTAGCTCGATATAAATATAGTAGCTGTCTTTTTCGGCTTGTGATCCGTTCGTTTTGCTAGGAGCGTTTTTTTATTTATAAATAAATAAAAGCAATATTAACAAAAAAATAAAATATTTAATAAAATTTAAAATTTTGAAAACTGAATTAGAAAATTTTTTTTTTGACGCAACGCACGACTGACCTCCCCTTCTTCTCCATATCACACATTGTCACAAATGTTCAATTGTTGAGCTACCTACATTCCAATTCAATTTCTAAAAACATTCAATGTGTGCACATATATAGATCTTTAACTCAATCGAATATTCTATTTAAAAAAAGTTCAAAAATTAGTATTGGTTATATGGGCGTAGCGAGGGAAGGGCAGATGAGGGTAGTTGCCCCTCCCCCCTGAACATTAGAAAAATACAAATTTTAGTATTAAATTAAGAAATTCCAAACATTTTTTCTTATAATTAAAAAGCATAGAATTTATTAATATTTATTAAAGCTAAACTTACATTTTATTGCAAATATACGGCTGAAACATTTTTTATTTATTTATCAGTCACATTAAAGAAATAAGTTTGTCCTCCCCTGAACAAAATCCTGGCTACGCCCACTGTTGCAAAATAAGACCAAATTTTGATATTTTATTAACAATCATTTACCTTACTTATAGCTACAGCATTTACATTTAATCATTCTCATTAAAAATTCATGCTGTGCTCACTTAATAACACCTACAAATTTTGTAAATTCTCTCATTAATATCCTTAATCCTGGCACATGGTAACTCATTTAATAAAGCCACTTAAATAAATTTATTGAACATACAATAAAAAAAAAATCTCTGACAGTTCTCGCTCGATATTCGCTGCTATAGAAAAACTTAATAAAACAATTTCCTCGAACGTGCACACTTCACCCGCGACGTCAACACCACAGCGACAACATTCAGCCGAGTTTTCATGTTGTAATGTTAATCATAAATAATGTGTGTGCGGCAATGGTTCGGATGAGGAATAAGAGCTGAAAAAAAAGTACCAAAAGGAGCAGAACATGATGATCTTGTGTGGCAAACCAAATAATGTAAATTGTCAGAAATTTTATATATTTCGAGGCTCTTTTGTTATATTCGTTAACGTTGTTGCTGTTGGTGTTGTTGTTGTTGTGACTGTTGTTTTGACTGCTGCTGTTCAGACTGACCTACTTAATATTGGTCTACACTGCAGTTAAATTAAATGAAACAACCTGCCATATCCGCGTAGCTACCAAGTCAAGACTAGGCCGGAGGGATTTCCTCTTGCTTTGCATGTAATTGTGTTGAATAGCGCGCCATTGTTATGAGTTCTTGTTAACAACAATAAAAAAAAATAAAAACAGCGACAACAACACAAACGACAACAACACAAGCGACAACAACAACAAAAAGTGGCAAGGCAGCAAGGAAATGCAATTGTTAATAAAAATGAGCTGCGATGGCTTTTTCGTTGTTGTTGTTGCTGTTTAAATTGCTCGGAAATTGACACTTGATTTTTTACACGTTGCGTTTACATGTGGCACATGAGCAACACGAGGCGAACCGACAGAATCAGGCGAATGGCAACGTTCTGGAAGTCGCTTTGTTCAAATCAAGTCGAAAGGATTAACATGCGTCAGTGTTGCTCAGGTGTTTTTATCAGTAACATACACATGAAGATAATTAAGCTTTGAAGAAATGCTAGGGTTGTCAAGATAGCAGAAAAAAAAAACGGTTACAGGAACTGTGAGAAAGAAAAACACTAAAATCATCAAGATCAAAAAAAATCCATTAAAACGATACAATTTTTAAAAGCTATTAAATTTATAAAAGCTACAAAATATATAAAAGCTATAATAGCTGTAAGAGCTATAAAAGCTATAAAAGCTATAAAATTCAAAAAATCTAAAGAATAAAAGAAATCTATTAAAACTATTACATCTATAAAATCTATAAATCTATAAAATCCATAAAATCCATAAAATCCATAAAATCCATAAAATCCATAAAATCCATAAAATCCATAAAATCCATAAAATCTATAAAATCTATAAAATCCACAAAATCTATAAAATCTATGAAATCTATAAAATCTATTAAATCTATAAAATCTATAAAATCTATAAAATCTATAAAATCTATAAAATCTACAAAATCTATAAAATCTATAAAATCTATAAAATCTATAAAATCTATAAAATCTATAAAATCTATAACATCTATAAAATCTATAAAATCTATAACATCTATAAAATCTATAAAATCTATAAAATCTATAAAATCTATAAAATCTATAAAATCTATAAAATCTATAAAATCTATAAAATCTATAAAATCTATAAAATCTATAAAATCTATAAAATCTATAAAATCTATAAAATCTATAAAATCTATAAAATCTATAAAATCTATAAAATCTATAAAATCTATAAAATCTATAAAATCTATAAAATCTATAAAATCTATAAAATCTATAAAATCTATAAAATCTATAAAATCTATAAAATCTATAATATCTATAAAATCTATAAAATCTATATAATCTATAATATCTATAAAATCTATAAAATCTATAAAATCTATAAAATCTATAAAATCTATAAAATCTATAAGATCTATAAAATCTATAAAATCTATAAAATCTATAAAATCTATAAAATCTATAAAATCTTTAAAATCTATAAATTCTATAAAATCTATAAAATCTATAAAAACTATAATATCTATAAAATCTATAAAATCTATAAAAACTATAATATCTATAAAATCTATAAAATCTATAAAATCTATAAAATCTATAAAATCTATAAAATCTATAAAATCTATAAAATCTATAAAATCTATAAAATCTATAAACCCTATAAAATCTATAAGATCTATAAAATCTATAAAATCTATAAAATCTATAAAATCTATAAAACCTCTAAAATCTAAAAAATCTATAAAATCTATAAAATCTATAAAACCTTTAAAACCTTTAAAATCTATAAAATCTATAAAATGTATAAAATCTATAAAATCTATAAAATCTATAAAATCTATAAAATCTATAAAATCTATAAAATCTATAAAATCTATAAACCCTATAAAATCTATAAGATCTATAAAATCTATAAAATCTATAAAATCTATAAAACCTCTAAAATCTAAAAAATCTATAAAATCTATAAAATCTATAAAACCTTTAAAACCTTTAAAATCTATAAAATCTATAAAATCTATAAAATCTATAAAATCTATAAAATCAATAAAATCTATAAAATCTATAAAATCTATAAAATCTATAAAATCTATAAAATCTATAAAATCTATAAACCCTATAAAATCTATAAGATCTATAAAATCTATAAAATCTATAAAATCTATAAAACCTCTAAAATCTAAAAAATCTATAAAATCTATAAAACCTTTAAAACCTTTAAAATCTATAAAATCTATAAAATCTATAAAATCTATAAAATCTATAAAATCTATAAAATCTATAAAATCTATAAATCTATAAAATCCATAAAATCCATAAAATCCATAAAATCCATAAAATCCATAAAATCCATAAAATCTATAAAATCTATAAAATCCACAAAATCTATAAAATCTATGAAATCTATAAAATCTATAAAATCTATAAAATCTATAAAATCTATAAAATCTATAAAATCTATAAAATCTATAAAATCTATAAAATCTATAAAATCTATAAGATCTATAAAATCTATAAAATCTATAAAATCTATAAAATCTATAAAATCTATAAAATCTATAAAATCTATAAAATCTATGAAATCTATAAAATCTATAAAATCTATATAATATCTACAAAATCTATGATATTTATAAAATTTTTAACATCTATTAAACCTATAAAATTCGTTAAGTATATGAAATAATATAGAAGATCTTTTTCATTTATAATATCTATAAGAATCTCAAAGGCCGTGGTTATGCTAGGCAAACATGTTTGGTAATCTTTTTTGTTGTTAGTGCTTTTACCAATAAAATGAGAAATATACTTTTCTCTCGTTCTCTAAAGCACTAACAACAAAAAAGCTCACCAAACATGTTTGCCTAGCATAACCACGGCATAAGCACAGCCCAATTGATCATAAAAAGCACGTTCAAAGTCCTTTTAAGCTCTGAAACGGCCAATTTGCTGTTTTTTTTTATGACAGTAAAATCTTAAAGAAATATTATAACTAAGTTCAAATTTAAAATCTAAAATCTCCAACCTCAAAACTAAAGGCTCTTAATTACAAAAATAAAATCTTTTATGAATCATTCTTCGAATCAAAAATAAATCGGGTTTTGTGTAACGATTAATGTGTTCAAAAGTAAACCCATTCTTAAAGCTTTTACTTAAGCTTACGTCGTATTTTCGCAAAGTACTGAAATTATAAATGAAAGAGCAACAAACACAGTCTTTGCTGCTATGTGTCCTCACCTGCTGTGATGTTGTATCCTTGCAATTATCTGCTATGGTTGTTGCTCATTTTTATTGTTATTGTTGTTGTTAATGTTTTCGTTGTTGTTGCAGTTGGTGTTGTGTGCTTGCCATAAGCTCTTTTAATTGCTTGTCTCTTTTTAATTTGTACTTCGTTTTGTTATTCTTCTTCATCTTCTTTAGCTTTTCGCTTTAACTTGGCTTCTCGTTTATGTCAGTGCCTCAAGCATTACTTTCTGTTGGGTAATAAAAGTAAGGAATAAAAAAGGGCTTTGCTTAAAAAAGCAAAAAACTACTGTATTTTCTGTGACAAGTTAAAATCCGCTTTTGACTTTTGTGCAGCATTAAAGGAAGCATGGCTTGCACTTCCGGTGTTGGTAAGAATTACTTCGGGCCACATGCAAAGCATTTAATTGAGAACTTTATGTCTGCAGAAGTGTGTTTCGTGTTTCTGTCCTGACGCTTATTACAGCAAGTTAAGAGTTGAAAAAAAAACAAGAAAGATTTAATTATTTTAGTTTTAGTAAATGTCAAGTAGACAGAAGGAGAATCTCTTAAAAACTATTTTTTTTCTTAAATATAAACACTTGCTAGTTCCTACAAATACTTTAATTGCTTCTAAAATATATTTATAGTAAGCAAAATTTTTAGATACAATATCGGGTTCTGCCGGGTTATTGTTACTTCAGAGCAGTTTGAAAAGTTCAATATGAACTCATAGCATAAGCTTGTTTTACAAGCTCTTTTGTGTAAAACATGCTTTCATTATGAAAAGTTTTCATTAAAATTGTTTCGTTGCTACAAAATTATATATTTTAAAGTTTTCAATTTTTATACTAATATATAAAAGATGCCTAATAACCTGCTATGTTACATGCTGAAAAGTTTCCACACGAATTTATAAAATGAAAATTTAATGCATGTTGCTCACCAAGCATAAAGTTTCAAATTAATTCGAGCCTGCTTGTTATAATTTAATGAAGATGAGGATGTGGTTATGGTTCAAGGAGGTTGCTATAATTTTTCTCTTCAAAATAATTGGTTATTTAAATAAAGAAGACTGGCTCTTTGAAGAAACTTACAAAAATTGTTGTGTGACTGACAAATGTGACTGTGAAATGTAGGTTTAATACACTCTGTTTCATATTTATAAATTCACTTCTTTTTTTGTCGAAATAATTTTAATACTTTCACTATTTATATAGGTTAGGTTAGGTATGAAGGGTCGTGCACCGTTACCGGCGCTTCCGCGGGGGCCTATAGGTCCATTACGAATCCCTTTTTATAGTTGTGGTACCAAGTTAAACCATTGTTCCGATTTGTTCCTCAAACCATCCTGTGCTTTTTATGAACCTCCGGATGTCTAGCAGTGGTGTGTTCACCAACTCTTCCAAGTCTTTGAAAAATCTGTTTCCCATGTGTCGGAGTCGACGATTCTGTAGACTTGGACATTCGCATAGTAGGTGAGTTATTGTTTCTATTTCCTCCGGGTCTTTGCAGCTCCGACAAAAGTCTGGCGCTGTTATACCTATTCTATTGGCCATTACCCCAATGGGGCAATGACCCGTTAGAACTCCAACAAGGATCCGGATTTCCCGTTTGACCAAAAGCAGAAGGCTTCTAGTTCTTTTCCCATTTAGCTCAGGCCAAAGCCTTCGAGATATGTTGCAGTCACCTCTGGAAGCCCAGTTTGTGTTGGCAATATCTCTGGCTTTTAGTTATATACTCCTTTTGACGACGCCTATTGGTTTGTGCACATCTGGGTCAGCTCTGCTTGTACTTGCGGTTACTCCACGCCTTGCCAGTTCATCTGCTGCGTCGTTCCCTTCAATATTGCTATGTCCGGGAACCCAGCAGAGAGTGACGTTGTGGGTATTGCAGATACTGTTCAGTGCAAGTTTACAGTTTTGCACCGTTCGAGCCTTCGTCGTTTTACTGCTCAGTGCTTTGATGGCCGCTTGGCTATCCACAAAAATTACTACCCTTGTAGGGGTAAGATTTTTCCTGTAAATGGCCCGTGCAGCTTTTTCAATAGCATATATTTCTGCCTGAAAAACGCTACAGTAATCCGGGAGTTTGTAACACTCTTTGATTTGTAGCGTTTCACAGTATACACCCGATCCAATCCCGTTTTCCATTTTGGAACCATCAGTATATAAATGGAGATTGCCGTAGGATTCTACAGCCGTTTCTTCCCATTCTTGTCTGCTGGGAATGGATGTGGTGTATTCTGTACCGAATCTTACACTGGGTATGATATAGTCGGTTGCTCTTTTCGATTCCTCGGTTCCAAAGAGATTTAGAATAGATGCGTGTCCGAATGTGCTGCTTTTCCAGGCTCGTGATTCGTTGAGGCGAATCGCGCTCTTGGTCGCCGAACATTTAAGGAATTCTTCTACGGAAAGAAGATTTAGCATCATATCTAGACCCGCCTGTGGCGTAGATCTCATGGCTCCTGTTATTCCTATGCACGCTAACCTTTGAACTCCTGTTAGGAAGCTAAGGTAGCTTTTTTTATGCGTTATCGTCCACCATACGAGAGCACCATAGGCAAGGATGGGTCTCACGATCGCTGTATACATCCAGTGGATTATGTGCGGTCGCAGTCCCCATTTCCTGCCAAATGTCCTCTGACAAGCGTACAAAGCGCACAGTGCTTTTTTCCTTCTTTCCTCTGTGTTGCGTTTCCAGCTCAGCTTGTTATCAAGGATAATTCCAAGGTATTTGGCTTCCGTGGAAAGCTTCAGAGTTACTCCGTTAAGTTCCGGTAATGTGAAACTTTCTATTTTTCTTCTTCTTGTAAACAGAACGAGTTCGGTCTTTACTGGGTTAACACCAAGTCCATTCGATTCTGCCCACCGCGATAGCTTATTCAATGCCGCAGACATTAGTTCGCTAATTGTTTGCAGGTATTTCCCGCATATTAGGATGGCAACGTCATCGGCATAGGCTACCACTTTTGTTCCTTCAGTTGTGAGTGTGGTGAGAATTTTGTCAACCACAATTAGCCAGAGAAGGGGGGATATGACTCCTCCTTGCGGTGTGCCTCTTGTGGCTTCTTTCCTCACCACGCTTATTCCCATTTGTGAGCTTATACGTCTGCTATTGAGCATTTTATAAATCCATTGGGTTATTTTACTGTTAACTCCTTTGTCTACTAAAGCATTTCTTATAGAATCTGTATTTACATTGTTAAATGCGCCTTCGATATCTAAAAACGTTGCTAAAGTATATTCTTTGTGATGAAGGGTTCCTTCTATGACCGAAACCACCTCATGCAGTGCCGTTTCTACCGATTTACCCTTAAGGTAGGCATGTTGTACACTACAGAGATTATTATCGTTCACAGATTCTCTTATGTGAATATCTATTATTCTCTCTAGCGTTTTCATCAAGAACGATGAGAGACTAATAGGCCTATAATCCTTTGGTGCTGAGTGTTTCGGTTTCCCAGCTTTAGGAATGAAAACAACTCGCACATCTCTCCAAATTTTAGGAACATATCCTGTCTTGAGGCAGCCGGTGAAGATTGCTATAAGCCAGGGCATGATGCTAGGAAGGGAATGTTGCATCATGGCCGGTAGGATACCATCTGGCCCCGCAGATTTGTAGGGCTTGAAGGATCCGATCGACCATTCTACAGTTGACCTTGTAATAATGTTGGGGAGTTCTTGTAAAGGTTCTGGCATTGTTATTTCCAAGTTGTTGTTAGCATAGTTTTGACACGGTTCTGTACAACCTGGAAAGTGAGTTTCCATGAGTAGCAAAAGCGTTTCTTGGCTGGATTCTGTCCAGGATCCGTCGGACCTCTTAAGGTATCTCGGGACCGTTGGGTCTTTGGATAGCGTCTTTCGAAGTCTGGCGGCTTCACTGGTGTCCTCAATGGACTCGCAAAATTTTGTCCAAGATGTTCGCTAAGCTATTCTTACATCCTTAGTGTAAGCATTTAGCATGGATCTGTAGTTTGTCCAGTCCTGCTCTAGTTTGCTTAAGATGGCCTTCCGGTGAAGTTTTCTAACCTCTGATCGCCTCTTTTTGAGGTCGCTGGTCCACCAACTCGCATTTGCAGGTTTGCGACTTCGAGACTTTGGGCAGAACTTCTTGAAAGCCTGGTTCATTTTTCCCGTTATAAACTCGACTGCATTGTCAATAGATACATCGGTTGGGAGGTATTCTGTGTCAGGGTCTGCAATATTTCTGCTTATCCAGACTGAATACCTTTCCCAGTTAGTTTTTAAAGGGTTCCTAAAATGTTTCTTTAATTGGGGATCGTAGTCAATAGTAAAGAGAATCGTGAAGTGGTCGGAAAACGACTCCATCTGTGACACCTCCCAGTTATCGACTATATTCTGTTCGGAGTTACTAGCTAAAGTGAGATCTATTACCTCTTCCCTGACTCTATTCTGAAATGTTGGCCTATTGCCCCTATTGCATAGAATAAGGTCTGTGGTAAGGATAAATTCAAAAATAGACTCACCCCTTTTGTTGATGTCTTTACTGCCCCATTGCGAGTGGTGGGCGTTAGCATCACAACCGATGACCAGGAATGCCCTGCTTGTGTTAGAATGTTTTGCTAACTCGCGGACTGTTTGCACTGGTGGGTTCGCCTCTTCATAGGGCATGTACGCAGAGCAAAGGATCAGTTTTGCTGACCTTGTTTCTACGCTGGTTGCCACTACGTCTCCGTTGCTGAATCTAGGGAGAAAAAACATATTAATAGATTTTTTCGCAAGTATACAGCTCCTTAACTTACCTTCATTTGTAGAGTGAAACAGGTTGTATTGTTTCGACCCTAGGCCTTGGATCTTGTTGTTGATGATCCAAGGTTCCTGGATGAGGGCCACATCTACATTCTCCTCGGACATGCACAGCATCAAGTTGTCGGTCGCTGCCTTACAGTGATGCAGGTTGATTTGCATCACTTGCAGCTTCCTCCTCCTCTCAGCTATTGTTGGTTCAGCCTCTTCACCTTAATGGATCCGAGGCCGAATTTGAGCATGTCCGACTGCTCCTTAAGCCAGCCCGTGGAAGCAGCGTCTACAGAAAAGAGAAGAATTTTCCCTTCGTTGCCGTGACTCTTCTGCGACCTGACCAGCTTCCACTCCTGAATTCTGGCGTCTTTATTCTGCGCCGCCAAAAGCCTCTGAATAGACTCATCCTCGTGCAAAGCAGGAGGAGGAATCCATACAGATACCTTGTGGCGAAGCGGAAGCGTGGATTTGGAGATCACCTTTAGTGAAGCTCCCTTCCAAATTTCACCAATGTTGGCGATGGTTTTGGTCAAGAACTCAGGGATTTCTTCGATCCACATCCGACGACTTTGACTCCTTCTTGCCAACCAGCACCGTCGAACTTGTAATCGTCGGGATCACCGTGTCCGACGCTAGCCATCATAGCTTTAAGGATCTCATTCTCTACAAGCAGCCATTTTTCCCCCGTCATAGAGCCGTCTGGGTCAGTTGTGTCTTTAATGGCTACTTGTAGCTCCTCTGGTGAGTTTTCGAAGCTCCCCCCTGCTTTTCTTCGCTTTGAACAACTCGCAGCGACCTCTGCTGAGTTTTCGAAGCTCCCCCGGGTCTTGCTACGCTTCGAACAACTCGCAGCGACCTCATCCGCAGATCTTTGCCGTTTGGCCGTGGAACCAGGTGTACAGGGAGGTTCTCCTCTCGAAACCGTGGTCAACCCCCGGTTGGTCCCTGTTTGAGGTAACCTTGGGTTGACCTTGTCTCGCTTTACCTTCTCCTTGGTTCCGCCTTTTCCACACTCCTGTTTGCCGCTTTTGACGACATTGGAGTAGGAAAGACCTGCCTTAGCCGTCGTTGCCCCTTCTTTCACTCCCTTGCTTCCACCTATACCGCAATCCCGTTTGTCACCTATAGCAACCTTGGATTGGGACGGTTCAGCTCTGTCCCCTCTATTCTTCCTACCTCTTTTCCTCCTCTTTTTACCTTCCATTTCCCTCTCCCGTTTGTCGCTTTTCCCGTCATTGGAGTTGGATGGACCTGCCTTGCAAAGACCCTCATCCGTGGAAGCAGGCAGAGTTGTGGCAGCTTCGTTCGTCGATGCTTTGGGGGCATAGTGACGTTCAAAAGTGTTCACTCTCTTCGTGTGCTTCCTGATGAGAGCCTTGTCCCTGGAAGTAAGAGTAGTCGGGTCTGCGGTTTTCATTTTCAGCAGATAGTTCTTAGCAGTCCTGTAGAACTTTCGTTGCATGGCTTCTTTCGAAGCAGATCTACTGTGGACTGCTGCACTACCCGCCTCAATGACCGTCGCGTCGGAGTCGGAGTTGAGAAGCTCGTCTTCAGACTCTGAGCTAGGAACTTTGTGAAGGACTTGAGGGATACTCGATTCCTCCGTGTCACTTCCAATGCTCAACCTGCCCAGAATCCTCAGAGTCGCTGAGTCCAAGTCCCCACCCGCGTCGGTGTTGTCCTGTTTGGTCAGAGTAGGTCGCCCTATGCTAGACCTGCCAGTTTCCGTCGCAGTTGCCGTTTCGTCTGTAGTAGTTTTTGTTGTTGTCGCCTCTGTACATTCTTCCTTGTTGTTGTTGTTTTTAAAGGTTTTGTTCATTTTTGGTCCCACGAGTAGCTAGGGAAAGTACGTCATCCATGCCAGAGCCCCGCATACCATGGAAAGGCCACAATTACTCACTGAGGCGGCCAGGTATCAGTGAGGTCTCCGTTCCCATACAGCCGGTATTACCCCCTGGCTGCAAACCATCCAATAGGCACGGTCCAACATAACACCCTGGATTAGGGGGGGATAGCTCTTTGTTCATTGCTCCACAATAGCCTGTACGACATGGGTGACCCTACCAGGAGCTTGCGCTCCCGTCATCATAGCCCATTGTTTCATTGCAACCTAAGCCTCTACACCACGACAAGGTGGCTATCCTTCGTAGAGGACTGGTGGAGGATAGGTGGCTATCCTTCACTATTTATATACTTTTATATAAAATAAAATACAATAATACAGTAACAATAGAAAGGTGTAATTCATGCACCATTATTGGCCCATTTGAAGGATACACTCAAGGTAAAACAACTATATTTAAACAACAAAAATGTTATAACTTCGCAAGACAATTCACCATCTCAAAATGCATTCTAACTCAACGAGTTTCGCTTTAAAATACTTTCCTCCAGCGATTTTCATCTTTTTTTCAAATTTCAAAAGATAGCTCCTTTTTTTTCAAATTCCAAATCATGAAAAAGATTTTCATCAAATGAAGACGTTGAATTGGAAAACAATACGTATTTTTAAGAGTTCGACAATCCATACCATACAAAAGTTATCTTTTTGTATGTTGAAAGATCGCTGGTCTAAGTTTATGCAGCTAAAAAGAGAGTATGTAAAATAAAAAACATAAATTTTGGCAAAAAATTTCGTGTTTTTTAATTAGACCGTCTTAATTAGAAATTGTTCGAAATCAAAAACATTTGGATCAGCCTATTTACATGTTTTTATGGGAAATTGTAAAGTTATGGTGCATAAATTAATTTTCCGCTGATTTCTTAACGCCATTTCCAAACTCTAAGCCATCGATTGAGCGCTTCTAAGAAAATATATCAACCTTGGATTTTTTTTTCTCTGTCACATATTCGAAAATCATTCAAATTGGCAAGTAACAGCTAGGAACTTTTTCTTGTCAGTACCCGTCACCTCTCTCCAGACAATTGCAAACATCAGGGAGAAAGAATTCCAGGTAAATTTTTTTAGAAACAGTTTGGAGCAGCATAAAATTTGAGGGTTCAGTTCCCGATGGAGTCCCGAAAGTCACTTAAAACATGTTAATAAATGGTGGCTCCATACCGTGCTTTCATATCCTAGCGTATGTTGTTGAAAAGTTTAGAAACAAAATTAAGTTATATGTGAGGTGCCACGGTTCGAGTTATGTAGATGAACTATGTGAATGTTGCCTGGAGGACAGCAAGGGTTGTATTTTTACCGAAATCAGGCAAGAGCAGTCACCTGTATCCTAAAGACTATAGGCTCATAAGCAGGGATTCCGGATTTTTTTCCAATCCCAACCATCCCGGGATTATAAGGCTTACAATTTCGGGATTTTTGGGATCCTGGGCTTGCCTTCAAATTCTTAAATTGGGTTGATTTCTCCGAACTTTTCATTATTTTAGATGCAATACAAGAGTTAATAAAATAGTTCACTTCAACTAAGCAACATTATTTATATAGATTGTTTGCAAACCTTTTTCGAGTTATGACATTCTAAGAAAGGAGTTGCAAAAATACAACACTTTTATTTGACTTTCAAGTAAAAACTGTTCGTATGTGCCAGCTGGCTGTTGAAAAAGGATTGTTTGCCATTTTGCAAAAATTACTGGTAATTATTTATATGTTTTGTTAACTTTTTATAAAAATAATTTAAGTTAACTGTATTTTTAAATACATTTCCACTATTTTGTTGTAAAAAGACCAATTTTCATATCTTTTTTTTTTTGTTTGAAAATGGGAAACGAGTGGGATTTCAAAATTGATTTTCAGTCCCAAAATTGCAAGCCCTACTCATAAGTCTAACCTCCTTTGTACTCAAAGCTCTCGAGAAATTGTGAGAAATTGATAGAATTGTACTTAAGAAACGACCCAAACCAGTTCCTGTCAGCAACAAACTGTTTACGTGCAATAGATGCACCACTAGCAATTGGCCTCTGAGTGGGCAATTTACTAAGTTGTAGAAGGGTCGAATATGACAGGGGTACTACTATCATGGAAAGGAAAGTTCGGAGGAATACACGTCAGGGGGTGGTCTATCCCCTCTATTACGGAACCTAATCGTCAATTAATTACTTAAAAACTTTGAAGATAGAGCCACGAAGATAACAGCTTTTGCGGATGATATAAGCATAATTATAGTTGATAAATGTCTGCCAACACTAAGCTTAATAATGGAGAGCAAGCTCAAAGAGGTGCTCAGATGGACCAATACAGTCGGTCCAAGCATTAACGCCGAGAAAACAGGTCTGGTGTTGCTTACGAAAAGCTACAAAATACCGCCGTAGATACTGCCAAAAATGAATAATATGCGCCTTATACCGAACTAGATCTAGGACGCGTCCTGAAGGTGAGTTGCACCTGAAGTCTCTCACCCTCTCTGATGCACTGGATCTACGTAATAGTAGTTCGTCAAATTTTACCCCATGGTATCATCGCGTAGTGGCCGGATGAGGATAAATCAACGTATGTCAAACACCTGAAGAAAACTCTGCGACAGACAGTGATCTGCATAACAGGGGCACTGAAGTCACTCTTGGAGGGGCACTCCAACAAGAACGTTTGAAATCATCTTGTATATAGACTCCTTGATATACACGCAAAACAAATAAATAGTCAGGAAAACTCCACAGTGCCCTATAGCGGCAGGCAACTTAAACAAAAAAGTTTTCGAGACTGTGCAATCGGCAACGATCTATCCAGTAGCACGGACTACATGATAATTTTTACAGCAATTCATATCAACACTTCTAGGATGGAATGATAGGTGCTATGGTAAAGAACAAGCACAATTGGCGGTCAACATATTTACAGACGGTTTCAAAATAAGAACGGGGGCGCCAGCAGTAGTTTACTATACAGAGCCCAAAATACAGCCATACAAGCTGCCAGTATACTGCAGTATCTTCCTGGCGAAAGCGTTCGCCATAAAGAAGGCCGTGGAGATAACCCTTAATATGAACACATATTATTTTTATATTAATATTTTTGTTGACAGCCAAGCGACGATCAAATTCAGGTGCTCTGGTAGAGTCAAGTCCAGAAATGCCCTAGCAAGCAGAGATACACTAGATGCTCCAAAGAGAGTGCGCATATACAGGGTCCCAAGCTACTAGGGCATTGATGGAAACGAGAAGGCAGATGGAGAAACAAGAGAGGGCGCTGAAATGGGATCAGAGTTCATACAACATGTATCTATCCCACTGCAAGAGCTTTACAGAAACCACGAAAAAAGGGCCACACAAGCAGTGAATCGTAGATGGAGTGATCCAACATCATGTAAGATCTCAAGAATCATGTGAGACACACGATGCGAAAAACGACCAAAAAGAGACTGTGGATATGCTCACGGGTTATCGCATTGCGGCAGCTCTTGCAATGATGATGGACAACAGAACAACCTGGAACACCTATCATTCACATGCTCTACCCTTATTAGATCGAGACTTAAATACATTCGCTCACCGATGTTTCCGTCATTAAAAGATGTAGCCAAAATCTTTTCTCAAATCCTTCAAATCTTTACTGACTTTTATTAACTCATCCAGGTTCCTTGTACCAGGTACCACTAAGAACTAGAATGGTCTATTTAAGTCTTCGGCAGGTTTCGCGAGATCTTCGCCAGACTTAGCTAATCTTACTTATATGGGAGATATAGTACCCCACATATCGGTACATATCGATATTAAAAAAATTGACTTATATAGGCGGAGCCACACCCCCTTGTCCAATGTCCTTCTAATGCCCGTGTCCATAACCAAAGGGTGGTTAAATTTTAAAGGCCGATGTTGATTTTGAATAAAACACAAATTATTCAGGAAATTAGTGTCATTTCTTTTTATTATGATTATATTGGTATGTTTCAATTATGTATTGAACAAAATATTGGCCAAATTGCTGCCACGACCTCGGCGGCACACCTCCATCCAATGGTCCAAATTTTCGATGACGTTGAGGCATAAGTGAGGTTCTATGCCGTTAATGTGCCGAATTATCTCATCCTTTAGCCCTTGAACTGTTGCTGGCTTATCAACGTACACGTTTTCTTTCAAATAACCCCAAAGAAAGAAGTCGGACGTTGTCAATTCACATGCTCTTGGCGGCCAATTGACGTCTTCGAAAATTGATCATCCACTGTTGCCATTTCTTGCCAGCATTCTGACCATTGACGGAGCTTGAAATGGTCAAGAGGCTTTAGTTCTTGAGTCAATTGCACCTTGTAAGTCTTTATGCATAATGTTCATCAACGAAGAGCGTGAGAGGTGCAATTGTTGGGCCCGACGACGAGTTGAGGTGGACGGCTCTTCAGTCACACTATCGCGAACAGCAGCAATATTTTCTGCAGTACGAGCTGTACGAGCATGCACTGGTGTTTTCACATCTCCTACAGACCCGGTTTGCTCAAATTTTTGCACGATTTTTCCGATTGTACGCACATTTGGTCGTAATGAAATGCAGAAAAAACTTGACGTTTAGGTGTGGTTCACATTCAACATCGGCCCTTAAAATTTAACTACCCTTTGTATATATATATGGGGCACTACCTACTTTTCTAAGGGTTACATTTTTCTTTTAGTAAAAAAAAGTGGTATCTTATATAAAAAATTTCGTATAACAATGTTTTTGACCGAACTCCTCTGAGCCGGCTCGACCGATTTTAATGCAGTTTTTTTTTTGTATATTTGGTAGGTACGAGAATAGGTTGTAAAGTCCTTTTCACCCTCATTTGCAAAACGGGCGTGACTCGCCCATGCAAGTCACATTTTCGATACAATAGTTATTGCAGTAAAAGTCACAGAACATTCAAATTCAGAATGGAGTTAATATTTGGTGATGTCCTTTTAATGCAAAACTTAAATGGGCATTGGACAAGGGAGTGTGGCTCTGCCTATGCCAGCCAAATTTTTTTGTAAAAGTCACAGAATATTGAAAGTTAGAATAGAGTTACCACTTGGTGATGTCTTTCTAATAGGGAACTTGGATGGACAACGGACAAGGGGGTGTGGCTCCGCCCATACCAGCAAAATTTTTGATATCGAATTGCTATGGAAATAGAAGTTACATAACACTGAAACTCAGAATGAAGTTACCACTTGGTGATGTCTTTGTAATAGAAAACTTGGATGGGCATTGGACAAGGGAATTCGCTCATATAAGCCAAATTTTTGATATTGAATAGCTTTGGAAGTAGAAGTCACAGAATAGTAGAACTCCAATTGAAGCACTTGGTTATGTCTTTCTTATAGAAACCTTGGACGGGTATTGGGAAAGGGTGTGTGGCTACGCCCATATAGAGTAGAATAGAGTAACCAATGGGTGATGACTTGGCACTGGGAAAAGGGCTTCGTTCATATAAGCCAAATTTTTGACATCGAATAGCTTTGGAAGTATAGTCACAGAACATTAAAACTTAGAATGGAGTTTCTCACTATTTGGTGATGTCCTGCTACCGGGAAGCTGTGACGAGAATTGGACAATAGCGTGATGGTCAAATAAAAGTTAGTAAAATTAATAAAAATAAATAAAAAACTAGTAAGGAATGGATCTTCGGCAGGGTACCGAAGCTAAAATATCCCCCCGCGGCCGAATTAAAGTGTATTGAAGTCTAGTTTAGACATCTGCAAAATTTTTATGTATAATCTGTAAAAATATTTGTGTCATACGCTTAATTTAATTTTACCCTTAGCTGCCACATACAGTAATTTGTAAACAAAGTAAAATGCCGCACCCACTTTTCTAGTATAAAGGTCCCACATTTTACCGAAGAATATATGTATGGGTTGGATAAACGACGTGGGCGGGATTTGGGTACATACAGACACGTTGTCAGTAGATACAATATGGCGGTTCTGGCTCAGGTGGCTCGGTGGCTCAAGTCGATGACGTCACGCCCGGCACTCAAGTATGAACGGATTTCTGCTTGTGCTGGTGGACGGACAGACAAAAAACCGCAAGTTGTTTTTGCTTTAAGCGTTGATCATGTTCTTATCAGTGTTTGCATGTTTTTCTTAACCCTCAAATACCTAATAGCAATGACTCAAATCCGGCTGGTTGACTTTAGCTAAATTGATATGACTTGCTATATGAAAATATATATATTTATATGGGTTGAAACAATTTAGGTACGGAGAAGGTTGAAGGGTTAAAGAAATGTTTATAAATTTATCATAAAGTCGGTAAGTATTAGGTGGGAGTCTTTGTTTTGAGCTTTTAAAAATTGGCAAGTTTGATGTATGTCTTTGCTTTAAACTTTTTAAAATTTACAAGTTTGGGGTATTTCTTTGCTTTAAGCGTTGGTCATAATTTTATACACTACATTATCGGTAGTGGTAGTCAAGCGAGTTCTTATCAGTGTTTGCATGTTTTGTTTTTTTCTTAACCCTCGCATTAGTTATAGCAATGACTCAAAAAATAAATATATATTTATAAGACTTCTAACGTAGACTGCGTGGTGGCATACTTATCAGAGTTCGCATTAGTAAACGAAATACATAGCAACCAAGAAGTTTCTAGAAGCTTCGAGATGCAGAAACGTCGAGAACATTTTAGAAGTTGACAACATCACAAAAAAAAAAAAAAAAAATTTTTTTAAGTCAAAGGTGTTAAGTCTCAAGCTTCATGGTGTGAGAGAGAGAGAGAGAGAGAAAGGGAGAGAGAGAAAGGGAGAGAGAGAATTTAATAGTAAGAGAGAGAAAGGGAGATAGCAAATAGCGCGATCCTATACAAAGAATACTTCAGAATCAACCTAACCTAAGCCAATGCCAAGAAGAAGAGTCAGGGAGTTTCTAGAAGCTTCGAGATGCAGAAACGTCGAGAACATTTTAGAAGTCGACTTATGTTATTGTATGCCGATGACGT
This sequence comes from Coremacera marginata, assembly GCA_914767935.1. NCBI lineage: Eukaryota > Metazoa > Arthropoda > Insecta > Diptera > Sciomyzidae > Coremacera > Coremacera marginata. The sequence goes on from OU612044.1 coordinate 152,310,141, forward strand.
CACCCATACCCATCCTGGTACGGATTTTAATTTTATTTCATTTCAATTTCAATACTAATTTCAAGGTTAAAGTGATAAGAGCCAAGCTTTATAGTAAGCGCACTCATAACCCGCAAGTTCAAGATAAGGCAGCAATGGACAAGTTCAAACATGTTTTTTGTGTTACTTCTAAAATAAATAAACAATTTTTGCGGTCAAGTGCAAGGGCAAAAAAAAAGAAGATAAGAATTTAAAGTTGATATGTCAAAAACTAAGCTAAGCTAACCTAAGCTAATATAAGCTAAGGCTGCGTTTATAGTGAACGCCCATAATCGGCTGCTTTTTTATAATGGTTCTTGTTGTTGTTGTTCTTACTGTTGCTATTGTTGTTCTTACTTATGTTGTTGTTTTTGTTGTTGTTGTTGTTCTTGTTCTTGTTGTTGTTCTTACTGTTGTTGTTGGTGTTGTTCTTACTCTTGTTGTTGTTGTGGTTGTTGTTGTTGATGAGGCTGTTTTACTAATAAAAATAGGCAATCTAAAGTTACTAAATAAATAGCTAAACTTCTTTATTAAAATATTATTTATATTAATTACACCACATTTTGAGCCCAATTTGGTCACATCTGTTGATAACCAAGATAAGCTATGGAAGCTACGTCCAATTACGGACCATCTCAAGTCAAATATGTTGAAGAACTATCACCCAACACAACATTTATCTTACGATGACAATGGACGACACGGTTGCAAGCAGTTTTTTAAAGGTAAACCAATCGGCCAAACGGTTACATGTTAAATTTTGACATATATCAAGGCAAGAACCCACGTTGTACCAATCCATATGATGAACGATTCGGAAAATGTGCAGCACCACTTATAACTATGATCGACGACTTTCAGATGATTTGAAAGGCCTTATTGAATATTTCATTCATATTGAATTATTGTTTGATTGATTATCGATATTGTGATTGATTGATTGATTATCGATCAGTTATAGCCGGTAGCTGCTGAACAGTACAGACCATTTTAGCTGGTAGCTGTTGAACAGTACAGACCAGTTTTAGCAGGTAGCTGTTGAACAGTACAGATCAGTTTTAGCAGTTAGCTGCTGAATAGTACAGACCAGTTTTAGCCGGTAGCTGTTGAATAGTACAGATCAGTTTTAGCAGTTATCTGCTAAACTGGTCTGTACTGATCAACAGCAACTGCTAAAACTGATCTGTACTGTTCTACATCTACCAGCTAAAATGGTCTGTACTGTTCTACAGCTACCGGCTAAAATGGTCTGTACTGTTCAACATCTACCAGCTAAAATGGTCTGTACTGTTCAGCAGCTACCGGCTATAACTGATCGATAATCAATCAATCAATCACAATATCGATAATCAATCAAACAATAATTCAATATGAATGAAATATTCAATAAGGCCTTTCAAATCATCTGAAAGTCGTCGATCATAGTTATAAGTGGTGCTGCACATTTTCCGAATCGTTCATCATATGGATTGGTACAACGTGGGTTCTTGCCTTGATATATGTCAAAATTTAACATGTAACCGTTTGGCCGATTGGTTTACCTTTAAAAAACTGCTTGCAACCGTGTCGTCCATTGTCATCGTAAGATAAATGTTGTGTTGGGTGATAGTTCTTCAACATATTTGACTTGAGATGGTCCGTAATTGGACGTAGCTTCCATAGCTTATCTTGGTTATCAACAGATGTGACCAAATTGGGCTCAAAATGTGGTGTAATTAATATAAATAATATTTAAATAAAGAAGTTTAGCTATTTATTTAGTAACTTTAGATTGCCTATTTTTATTAGTAAAACAGCCTCATCAACAACAACAACCACAACAACAACAAGAGTAAGAACAACACCAACAACAACAGTAAGAACAACAACAAGAACAAGAACAACAACAACAACAAAAACAACAACATAAGTAAGAACAACAATAGCAACAGTAAGAACAACAACAACAAGAACCATTATAAAAAAGCAGCCGATTATGGGCGTTCACTATAAACGCAGCCTTAGCTTATATTAGCTTAGGTTAGCTTAGCTTAGTTTTTGACATATCAACTTTAAATTCTTATCTTCTTTTTTTTTGCCCTTGCACTTGACCGCAAAAATTGTTTATTTATTTTAGAAGTAACACAAAAAACATGTTTGAACTTGTCCATTGCTGCCTTATCTTGAACTTGCGGGTTATGAGTGCGCTTACTATAAAGCTTGGCTCTTATCACTTTAACCTTGAAATTAGTATTGAAATTGAAATGAAATAAAATTAAAATCCGTACCAGGATGGGTATGGGTGACGTCATCGGCATACAATAACATAAGTCGACTTCTAAAATGTTCTCGACGTTTCTGCATCTCGAAGCTTCTAGAAACTCCCTGACTCTTCTTCTTGGCATTGGCTTAGGTTAGGTTGATTCTGAAGTATTCTTTGTATAGGATCGCGCTATTTGCTATCTCCCTTTCTCTCTCTTACTATTAAATTCTCTCTCTCCCTTTCTCTCTCTCCCTTTCTCTCTCTCTCTCTCTCTCACACCATGAAGCTTGAGACTTAACACCTTTGACTTAAAAAAATTTTTTTTTTTTTTTTTTGTGATGTTGTCAACTTCTAAAATGTTCTCGACGTTTCTGCATCTCGAAGCTTCTAGAAACTTCTTGGTTGCTATGTATTTCGTTTACTAATGCGAACTCTGATAAGTATGCCACCACGCAGTCTACGTTAGAAGTCTTATAAATATATATTTATTTTTTGAGTCATTGCTATAACTAATGCGAGGGTTAAGAAAAAAACAAAACATGCAAACACTGATAAGAACTCGCTTGACTACCACTACCGATAATGTAGTGTATAAAATTATGACCAACGCTTAAAGCAAAGAAATACCCCAAACTTGTAAATTTTAAAAAGTTTAAAGCAAAGACATACATCAAACTTGCCAATTTTTAAAAGCTCAAAACAAAGACTCCCACCTAATACTTACCGACTTTATGATAAATTTATAAACATTTCTTTAACCCTTCAACCTTCTCCGTACCTAAATTGTTTCAACCCATATAAATATATATATTTTCATATAGCAAGTCATATCAATTTAGCTAAAGTCAACCAGCCGGATTTGAGTCATTGCTATTAGGTATTTGAGGGTTAAGAAAAACATGCAAACACTGATAAGAACATGATCAACGCTTAAAGCAAAAACAACTTGCGGTTTTTTGTCTGTCCGTCCACCAGCACAAGCAGAAATCCGTTCATACTTGAGTGCCGGGCGTGACGTCATCGACTTGAGCCACCGAGCCACCTGAGCCAGAACCGCCATATTGTATCTACTGTTGTCATTCAGTTTTGTATATTTACGAAAGTTTTTCAATTTTGATGACGTCACTTTGTATTGACGGTAGGCGTGGTTTTCATCCGATTTTGCCAAATATCAAAGAGTGGCTTATGTTATATATCAAAGTTTGCATGCAAAATTTCAATACATTTTTTTAAGCGATTAACCGTTTTCAATAAAGCCACTTTGTATAGGAGGTAGGCGTGGTTTTCATCCGATTTGGCCAAATATTATAGTGATAGTCTACATTATACATAAAAGCCTATGTGCAAAATTCCAAGACATTTCTGCAATTTGAGCAGATTTTAAAGGGATTTTACGGTTAATATAAAGCTACTTTGTATCGGAGGTAGGCGTTGTTTTCATCCGATTTTCATTGCTCTGATTTATATTGAAGATCAAACCTTACATTCAAAATTTCAAGGCATTTCATTAATGTTTGTGGATTTTGAAGAGATTTTTCGGTTAAAATAAAGTCACTTTGTATGGGAGGTAAGCGTGGTTTTGATCCGATTTTGCCAAATATCATAGAGATGGTTTATATTAAATACCAAAGCTTATGTGCAAAATTTTAAGACATTTCTTTAATTTTTGTGAATTTTTAAGAGACTTTACGTTTAAATTAAAAACACTTTGTATGGGAGGTAGGCGTGGTTTTCATCCGATTTTTCTACATTTCATAGCCAGTATTTATTAGAAGCTTACGTCTCAAATTTCAAGGCATTTCTTTAATTTTTGTGGATTTTAAAAACATTTTACGGCTAAAATAAAGTCTCTTTGTATGGGAGGTAGGCGTGGTTTTCATTCGATTTGGCCTATTTTCGAACTTGATCTTCCTTTTTAAAAATAAACATATATTTTAAATTTCATCGCGATAGCTTTAAAATTACGGCTGTAACCGTGTCGACAGACGGACAGACAGACGAACACACGGAAATCGACTCAGGTGGTGATGCTGATCAAAAATATTTATACTTTTATATACCTGCCACGCCTCCTTCTTGGCGTTACAAACGGAATGACAAAGTTAATATACACCTTACGCAGTACGCGTTGGGGTATAAATATTTTATCGTATAAGATCAAATCATGCACTATAGTTACACTATAGTTACACCCACTTTTTTAGAAATCATTCAAATTGTACATGCTTTGATATTGAATCACATTTGTGTATACAGTGGCTGTTTGTACATACATTGACTGGATGGCTGTTTGGATAAATAGACTCTACATATCAATTGTGGTGTGTCAATATCAAACTAAATAGTCGCACTATAGTTAAATATTGCGACGACTACTCCCATTTCTTGTGAAATTTCATTTTAAACAAAATTACCACTTATTAAATTACCATAAAAAAAACCGAATCACTGAAGGTATTTAGATTTAGAAGGACTCCTGCCTTAAGGCTTAATCCCTTAGATCTAAAGGCCTGGGGTAGATAGTTCATGGAATAAATAGTTCATGGAATAAATGGAATTAATGCATAGTTCATGCAATAAATTACATACTGCCCTTAATAGTCGTAACAGTTTGACTACCAGTAGTTGGCGTTCCTTCATTGCCATCTAGTTACTGGTGAAGACGAGACCTATCTAGTCTATTGCATATAGACGGATAAGCCAGCCCGGTGGTACCAATGCGCGGCTCCCGCCGGTCAATCTAGACTTGTGCAGCATATGCACAACCAAAACCAGCACAAGCCCTCCCGAGGGGCCAGCCCATGATAGTCACCCTGGCACTGGGCCCTGCCAAATGAGGCTCTACAACATAACGAGGGGTGCTTGTAATCACCAGCTTCACTTACAGAGCTGGATCAAGGATTATATGGTCTATCCACGCATAAAACATTCTGTTAAAATCTCTATTGCCGTGGATAGATAACGTTATCCCCATTATGGCTCGGGTTTGACTATCCCCGTGCTAACAAGTTCTAATAGGACAATTGCTATTCTCTCGCAGGCCTTTGTTACGATACGACACGATATTCCCGCATTGACCTGCTACCAAGATGGACGCCAACTCCAAGCTCTTATCTTTAATGTCTTTATCTTTAATGGCCTTTATCTTTAATGTGGGTAGGACAAGACTAGTACATGCAAGCATGTTTTGTCTCTAAGCATTCTACCCACAACGATCTTCCTTTATCCTGGCTTTGGACAGGCAGGCGCAACTTAGTTGCTAAATTGGAGAAGTTACACCGACACGCAACAATAGTGAGAAATAATTGGATAGGGGCGTGACCTCACTATACGCCCACTTTTTAGGGTTCTAGCGTGGAGCGCTGCGAAGCGGTCCGGGTATAAGATAGTAATTTTATCCAAAAATACGGAAATTGTGTTGTGTTTTTTTCTTATTGTGCAGCAATGTGCTGTATTGAGAATCAAAAAAGTACATGTGTGAAAATTTTAATACTGGAAAAAAAGGTTTTTTAAAAAAAATAGCACCGCCATTAATTTCTTCTAGTAATTCCGAGATTGTGCTGTGATGTGCTCAAGTTGTGCCATAGAGAAATTTAAAAAAATACACTTTTGCTTCCTTTTTTGGAGCACAATAGCAATTTTAAAATACTAACTCGTCGTTAATTGTTGCTATAATTTGAAAATTAATTTACATTTCAAAGAAATACTGTAAGCAGTAAATATTTCCATAAAGTAAATTGAAAGAATAGTTCAAAAGTCAATGCAAATTGCAATTGTTCTTTATCTATTGAGAACATTCTTTGTTAGGTTGAAATATAATAAAAACTGGAATTATTAATTTTAATGCAAAGGCTTAACTCGATAAAATCGAAAGAATTTAGGGCACGCTTACAGTGCCCACTGGTTGATGTGCCGAGCCGAACCGAGCTGATAAAGCTGAAAAACGCTGCACATACAATCATATGAAATAAGCTCAAAGTGCGTATAGTGCTAGCCGAGCAGGTAGCTTAAAGCGACTGTATGGCTCTATACTCACTTTGAAGTTATTTCATATCATTGTATATGAAGCGTTTTTGAGCTTTAATTCTCAGCTCGGCTCGGCATAGCAACCAGCCGGCACTATAAGCGGGCCCTTATGCACCAGTTAAAGATTCAATAAAAAATATTTGCAATTTAAAATCTTGAACAAAAATGTTGAGCTCACTATTTTCAATATCGTGCAGTGCAGCCCTATGTTGTTTCGTGTTGTTGTAGCTGTTTTGAATGAATAACAACTACAACAACAACAACAATGCTGCAACCTTACAAACAGAGTTGCATACAGAATGTTATCGGATTCTATGCTCAATGTTTTTTATTGTTGCTACTGAGTTCTAGTGAAAATTTTCATAATTAATAATGAAATATTCTGGCATCATATTAAGGCATTTTCACATGTATTGCTGTAAAATGGAATTAATCAGGAAAATTGTAACTGCAACTGTTAACAACTAGCATAGCGAATGAAGCGCAACAAAAAACAAAAACAAATTTAGAGGTTCTCGTTTGAATGAATAGACATAAATAGAACAAGGCCAGCAAATTGGGGGCGTATAAAAATATTTTCACTGTTTGAGAAGCTACTATTTCCGTTGCGTATATGATTCAATAATATTGAAAGAGATGATATTGGTGTAGATAGTACAAGTTTTCATAGCTCGTTAATGAAAAATTTTTGCCAGATGAAGTTTTGAATATTTCAAGGTAACTAAAAACTCAGAAATTCCAATTTCTAAGAATAGTAGTTCATTTTTAAAAATTCTGCTATTTTACTTATAGGTTTAATATAAATTATAATAATGCCTAAAGTAGGACTGTAAATTAATAAACTTAGTGATAGCTGCTGAGCTGAAAATTTTTATCACACTCCATACAAATTCTTTACAAAAAAAAAAAAATAAAAAATTCCAATTCCTTTCCTAATTAAATTTATTAATTGTCTACTGCTGTTATTTATATGTGTCGTTATACTAGTTCTAGGCACTAAATTATAAACTAAGTCCGTACGTTATAAATTGCCAAATGTTGCACACACACATCTATACACGTGTGTGGTGTGTGCAGGTTTGTATAGTTATTATTTATTTATATTTAAAAATTTTAGCTACTCTTTAGTTCTTGGTTTGTTTATTGTTTGTATTTCGTTGTTTCATAGTTTTTAATATAATATTATTTGCATTGCATGCAATTTTCATTATTTTTGTGCAATTGTGTGCGTGAACACGACCTAATTTGGGCTCGCATATGAACACTTTTGTATTTGCTTGCATATAAATGAGCTTTTAAATAACTTTCGCTCTCATTGTATGTATTTCGTGCAATTTAAGGATGTACTAAAAAATAATTAGGAATTGAATGACATTTTAAAATTATGCGACGATGTTATTTTAATATAATTTAGAAAAACGCGAAATTCTTAAAATTAATTAAACACAACATAAAATTTAGTGAAAATAGTTTCTAAATAGTGATTGAAATGCTGTTAATATAATTTGTGTGAACAACATTATTACATGAATTTAAACTAATGTAAGCTTAAATGAGTAAGAAATAAACAATAAAAGAACAAACAATACTCATACAAGTGTAGAAGAGAATTGTGCAAGATTTACTAGTGTAAACCAGGTCTAACAATGGCAAAAAGTTAATATGTTCATGGTAGAATAAGATAAGGTATATGCATTTCGGAGAGGCAGACTGCCGTAACTGTCAAAACGAATCTGACAGCTTATAGAAAATCTGAAAGCTTTAATTGGAAAAATGTAAACAAAAAAGTGATATGTATGGATTTTGACAATTGGCTATGAGAAAGAGAGCGCAGTCTGAAATGCATCTACCTTCTTTTATTCTACCATGAATACGTTATGGTGAATCTGCTTTACCGGTATCAATCTAAATTCAAATGTGATTGTACCAGCAGTACCGATAAACAATGTTACGTGCATTAACAACTCACCACAAAAGGCAACGAGTTCGTTATTCTAAGCAATGTTTAACCAGGATCCGAAAGATTTTGTGCATCGATTAGCTACCTGTGATGAAACATGGATTCACCACCATTCACTGTAGTCGGCAAAATAGTAGAATGGGCCAAGTGGAAGTACTCCGAAGCTGCCAAAAACACAATAACCGAGCGGAAACATTTTGGTCAGTGGTTTTTGAGATCCTTACGACATATTATTGATCGCATTACTTGAAAAGAGAAAAACAATAAGTGGCGAAATTATGCAGCATTATTAGACCGTTCGAACACTTGCACTTAAGGCAAAATATCCACTTATATTATTTATTTACTTATTGCATAGTAATACAAATTTATATAAATAAACTTCAACCAAAATCATACAGAATTTTTCTCTATTACTGAATTACAAGAAATTCAGTCGTCTACACTTACGATACAATCGAAACTGTCTTTTTTATTTTGTATATGATTGTATATAATACTAGCAGGACCCAGTTGCAGCAACCATTCTTTTTTTGTGGGCGGTGAAAGGGGGTGTGACAAACATCATCGTAGGGCGTAATTATAGTGTCACCACGCCCATGTTGAGGACAATTGGCGACGGTAAGCATACAAACTTAATTACCAAGTTTCGGTCTTATACGACCAACATCGTCTGAAATATAGCATTTTCATTGATTTGTAGCGCGTTAAAATAGGGCGTGGAAACTCATTTTTGATGCAGTTTGTAAAAGGAAATGGTTAAAACTAAGCATGCAATTACCTAATCTAGGACGCAAGTAATAAACGTTTTAATTTCAGCGAAATCCGTTCAGCCGTTTAGATTTGTATAAAACTCAAACAAACAAATAAGCAGAAAATGATTTTTATTAATATAGTTTTGGAAATATTTTTATGTTAGAGTAGTTTTTGTAAGAAAAGTCATTTTAGTCGTTTCGGTTTTTTGCATTATTTTTTTTTGAGCTTAAGTTTATTGATAAAAAAAATATTAGCATATAAGATTGATTCTTTTAAATGCAACTATACAATTATTTATAACAGAAATTCAAAGTAACAATTTACATAAATAACAACAATTTTTTTTTGTTTATGTAAAGTTTATTATCAAAAAATAATTGTTCTTGAAAAGTAAGGTACAGAAAAAATTATAGAATTGTTTGTTCATATATTTTGTTTTATGTTACATTTTTTATGAACTGTTGCGTTGAATATGTGTACGGATTGATTCCACCCCGTGTAACCAGAAAGGATTAATATACGTCAGCACAGTATCTTATAACTTAGACATTAATGATCTTTAACTTTGGTGTGCTCAATTTTTTTCGAGTACTTCTTAAGCCATTTTTAAATGGTATGAAAATAAATTGAAAATAATTGTTATGCACTTAGGCTAATTAACATAATTTGTAACTCAATTATATAAAACTCGTATTCGATAACGTGAATTGTTTTGGAAATATATATAAAAACTTATTTAAGTTACTAATTTATTAACTTTCTAGTAGGCCATAGTGGTCCGCGGCTTCGCCACGTACTTATTTTTTATCAATAAAGAGCGGTTACAAGACAATGCCTGTCAAACAAAATAAAAAATTGTTTCTTTTGTTTTGCAGCTCAGCACTGCATTTGTATGCATCTCTCTTTTCGCCTTGAGCGTGGCTCAACTGTTTTTTTTATGTTGTGCTGTGCTGGCTAAGCGGAAAAAGAGAAGAGAACAACATGGAGTTTATTGAAATTCTCGCAACACAAACACGTGGAAAGCAAACGATCGAGCCATTCGTGGCATTGGGTATGATTTCTTTAAAAATTTAACACTTTTATTAAACGTACTTATTATTAAAATTTCGAAATAAAAGAACTCCTATGCTGTGCTGTATCACAGATATAGATATAGATATAGATATAGATATAGATATAGATATAGATATAGATATAGATATAGATATAGATATAGATATAGATATAGATATAGATATAGATATAGATATAGATATAGATATAGATATAGATATAGATATAGATATAGATATAGATATAGATATAGATATAGATATAGATATAGATATAGATATAGATATAGATATAGATATAGATATAGATATAGATATAGATATAGATATAGATATAGATATAGATATAGATATAGATATAGATATAGATATAGATATAGATATAGATATAGATATAGATATAGATATAGATATAGATATAGATATAGATATAGATATAGATATAGATATAGATATAGATATAGATATAGATATAGATATAGATATAGATATAGATATAGATATAGATATAGATATAGATATAGATATAGATATAGATATAGATATAGATATAGATATAGATATAGATATAGATATAGATATAGATATAGATATAGATATAGATATAGATATAGATATAGATATAGATATAGATATAGATATAGATATAGATATAGATATAGATATAGATATAGATATAGATATAGATATAGACATAGATATAGATATAGATATAGATATAGATATAGATATAGATATAGATATAGATATAAAAGTATAGATAAAAAAAACAAACTAAAAGTATATAGATTTTATTTCGAATTTCATTCGGAAATGAAAACAAATGGTGAGGAAAATGAGGTGAGAGCTCCTGACGGAGGTCCCCTGACCACACCCCATTTTTTGTGTATTTGTTGTTGAACTGCGTAATCTAAGAAACATTGCATATGAAAGGCTTGCGCTAACTCAAAAATATATATTTTCTATTAATTATGACCTTCATTTTATATTTAATTTTAAAGTGTTTATTTTAACAAACAAAATAAATAATCACACAAATTAAGATGTACTTTTATATTATTGCAATTTTAAGTATACAAAAAATTCAACACTGCAGACTGCAGTTAACATTTTTTTCTTGGAGCAAATGGACTTAAAATAGAGCTGCCATACGTCCCGGTTTTCCCGGACATGTCCAGCTTTTGAGGTCGGTGTCCCAAAGTCCCGGAGCACAGTAAAAAAATGTTACAGTAAAAAATATTGCAGGAAAATTCAAAGTGTAATTATAAAAAATGAATAAATTTTTAATAAATTCGTGTAAATGTAACAGCACATCTTTAGTTGGTGACATGTCGATTTTTTTAATCGACATTCGTTCATGACGCATGTTCTTGACGAAACGAAAAGATCAGCTAAATATGATAGGGCCAAGCCGTAATTATGAATAAAACCAGACAGTATTCTTTTTTTTATAACTCATTGACTGAATTGATGTTCCTTTTTTTATAAGATTTATAAATTAAGTATGTTTAACATACTATGTGTGAACTATTTTTATTTCTATTATTTTTTTAATAAATGACAATTTATAATGTTAAAATTGTATATTTGTTTTTCGGAGGAATAATATGAAAAAAAATGTGCAAAGTTATCTGGGTGGAGTGTTGTAGACCTATGGCAGACCTGCCTTAAAATCATGAAGATTCGTTGCTTTTGTCGAATGTTGCTGATGTCATGCTTTGTTGGCCATTCGTGTCTCGCAGGCATTCGCAATCGCAGGCACTTGAACTCTATGGCATTCGTATCCACAGCGATTGGTACATGTATTTGCCCATTAATTTTCATGCAGAAGGCATATTCGTAGCTCATATATTGACGAAACATTCGGAACGCTATTTGAATGCACTCAAGCTGTTCTTTGATACACATCATAACATTTAGTTGTTCCAATTTGGAATTGCATCGGCGAAGATCTGTTATGGCTTTAGTGGAAATTTCGAAGAGTTAATCTATTGAAAAAAGCGAGCTATTTTCAGCTTGAAGTGTTGGCTTAAACTTAACTGCATCAGCTTAGCTCCTTCTGGATGTAGTTTGGAAATAGCTGGTGTCAACTTCTTCTATATTCAATGGGGCGAATGAATATTATCAAATGATATTGTCAAATGACGTGGGCTTACTACGGTTTGGAGATTTAGTTAGACGACTTTTCAACTCAAGATACTTTGCACGACAGGGACACTTTGGTTGAATGACATCTTATTGTTTTTAACGCAATTTGTGCATTTGCACACCAATGCTTTACTATTTGTTACAGTTTTTAGCTTACATGATCATGATTTAAACCACAAGCCAAACATATTTTAGAGCGATGACAGTTTGATAAACTATGGCCAAACATTGAACACTTTGTACATAGCGTTGGGCCATACTTTTTTTTGTTAGAAGTTTCTCCATTGCACAGCAACACCGCAGAAAAATTTTATTTGTAGAATTTGCATTTTATGAACGACATTTTTATCGAATTCAGTCATATAGATGGCATCGTTAACGTTAGACGGTTTGGCTTCGATCTCTTTTACAGACTTAATGTCAATGTTATATTTTACTTTAAAACCTTCAGTAATCATACTAAGTGATAAGATAGTTGGTATACCAAAAAGTACTAACTATTTATAGAAAGAACCGTCTCTTAACGTATGAGTGAAAAATTAAACTTTAACTGCAGTTTTTTTATGTCAGTAGCATGATCTTGCAAGAATTTTGAAGAAATCTTAGTTCCAATACTCAATCTTTTAAAATTGTATTTTTCACTTTCGAATAGTTGTATCACATCGACAAATTGATGGGTGTTGTCCACAACAATCGGAGACGTCTTTGCAGGTTGAGCTTTAACAGCATCATCGTCATTGCCTGAAGCAGGCTTCATTTCATAATCACACAAGTTATCAAGCGGAGCAAGCCGGTTTTCTCGTCATAATTTTACTTGCACTTGCGATGCAATAGCATTAAGTATTGGTGGTTTATATTTACCAACTCTCTTTTTTGCTACCATTGATTGACACCAACGGTTTAACAGAATAAAATCAAAAACAAAATTTTTTCAATAACAATGCAGATATTACAGATGTATACGACTACAGCGCAGTGTTCTCAAATAAGAATAAATACGTCTGATTTCTACGAGCAGGAGTCAGAGACTCAACCAGGTTTCAATAAAATCTGACAACTCCTTCTATTTTTGTCCAATGCTTATATGGGGTCGGACCACTGTGTGGCGTATGAGTAATATTTAATAGCTTTTCATTGCAAATGAAAATATTAAAAAAACCAATTCTTTTTGCGCTCAACAAATTGCAACATTATTTTTGCTAATAAAATCACACATGAGTTGCACCACTATTCACATTAATAACTAACTGTAAATTGCTTTCCACCAATGATAGATGTTAGCAAAACATGTACTTAAAGTTCTTGCCATGCAGGTTCAAGTAAGTTTTTAACTTATTAACAGCAAAATGTGGCAAAAGTCAAAAGCACGCATTGAAAGCACGTACAGGAAATGAAAAAAAAAATTAAAAACTTAAGTTAATTAATATATTTCATGACAGCCAAGCGTAATATTTCATAAATGTTGCAATTGAAAAGATTACAAAAAAGCAGCAGAAGCAGCAAAAAACTTTTCCCATAATAACTGATGAAAATGCATTGAAATATTTTTGCCTTTGACAAATTTGTAGAAAGTACAGCCATGCAACCGGATTTTGACGCCAATTAGTAAATAAAATAAATTGCATGATTTGAAGAAAAGGTGAACTGAATAGTTGCTAAAAAGATATTATTGAATACAAATTCTTCAACTATAGCAATAATTATAATTAATAAATACAAATGGCTTTTGTTTTTATTTTGTCAAAGTTAACATTGAAATTAAGCTAATACTTTCTTTAACTCATTACAAATGCAGCCGCTTCAAGCCGTTTATTCTTGAAATGCTGCTATAGTGTTTTGCGGTTTTTATGCTTGCAGCACTTGTGTCTCTTTGCATATATAATAGAAGCTTAAATAACTCTTGCTGCGGTGCCATACTTACACACAAAAGTGACCAAATTTGTTATTTTGACTCTTGTGCGCGCGACAGCTCAATGTCAAAGCCATGCAAGTGTCAATGCGGCATGTTGTATCTTTTGCCCCACATCCCCTATTTTTTTTTGTTTTTTTGTTCGTATAGAAGTCGCGTCCTTGAGTAAGCGATTGTTTATGTGTGCTACTGAAAATTTGTGTCTAATGGCCCAAAATCACTTGGGTACAATTTTAATGAGCACTGCATTGTTTATCGTTGTATTGAATCATCATTGAATTGCATTTCAAACTGACCCATGGCTGCCATTGCGTAAAAATATACACACACACACACACTCAAGCACAAGTACCTACATATTATGTATTGTATTGTACGCAATGAGTAAGTGTGCTATGCGGCGTATGAGTGACATTTATTTCGTTATCGTCATGTTGAAAATTGATCAGCTTAGCTTTTGTGGAACGATTTAAATAGTAAAAATCTTTTGAAATTTCACTAAATTGGTTAAACACTTGATTGGCATCCAATTTTACAGTGGAATGAGTAGCATTTCAACATAAATACATACATTTATATATGAGCGAGTAACAGCTTCGACGACTGCATGACGTATGAGTGACATTGCTGCTCAGTAGCTGCTGTCCAATGTTCGTTGGAGCATTTCGCAGTGCGTGTGTGTGTGTAAATTTTAACGATGCTTATTTAATTTTTGAGTCCAATTTGTGGTCAGTGGCGGGATAAACATGAGCACCCTTGGGATGTTGATATAATACACGCTGCTGCACAAATATTTGATGTATTTTAATGATTGAATGCATTAAAATTGTGCATCAATTATCACATTGATTATTTTGTAGGTATTCAGCTAAATATTTAATTGATTGGCTGATTGGTTTGAATGGTCATACTACCGCAAGTTGTATTCAATACAATTGAGCCGTTTTGATGCAATAAGCTCCATTTCCGGTATTAATATGCGCGCCAGGAAGTTTATGTACTGCTTCTAAACCAAAGACTGAAATTCTCGGATTTAACGAATTATTGTGAAATTTTGTTAGCCAATTTTTACTTATAAAAAAAGAAGAGTAGAGAGTAGAGAGGAGTTCATTGAAACTTTCTCAGCACAACGCGTGGCAAGGCGTGGCATCGGAGATGATTTCATACAAATCTGTACATATTAATTACATATATTTTATATTGAAATAGAGTAATATTGGAGTTTTATGAAAATATACATTTCAATTTAGTATAATAATTTAGCTTGCTGCTTTGTGTACTTTGCTGGTATTTCCTCGTTATTGGTTACTTGCTGCGCATAGTCAAGCGGCTGAGAGCCGAGCCCCATAACTGTCAAAACGAAATTTCTAATATTGAGCAAAGAGTCACTAGACGAATGACAGAAAATGTAAAGCTTGAGTTTTTGTCCATCGTCTGATTTTAGTCGCTATATAATTTACACACCGCGGGCTATATATAAAACCGTTTCTAAAGGAGTAAGCTCCAAAAATTGAAATCAATAAAAAAAGTATAATCAGAAAAAACTAAAGTATGTATAAATGAACAATGTTAACATTGAGTTTAAGGGAGTTCATAAAAAATAAGTAACATTAATTTATTTGATTTTATGCACAGCTGTTTCTTCGATTTAAGTAGTAAACATCAATGCTTATTATGCTTTGACAAAATATTCTCAGAGGGAATCCAATCAAAAATATTATAATTTGGAAACTAGACTTTTTACAGTGCTAACTTTGAACTTACTTCTTGTTGGATTTTTAATTTGTTTTGTTTTTGAAAATACTCTTTTACTCTTTTACTCTGTTCTTGCACTACTATGTTGAAGGGTTACAGCAATGCTTCTACTTCAGGCATTTTCTAATTTAAAAACCTTAAACTAAAACTCTTCCAATCATTAACCCTCCATTACTATCGCAGCGTGGATTACACCCATAAGTTATAAAACATAAAAAAAAATTAGTTTACGTAATTTTGATATATTTTTATTAAAATTATATATTAATTAAACTGAACGAATTTTATGATTAATAGAAAAATAAAATATATGAATTTAATAAAACAGAACCCTTTTACTGGTTTAATGTTCTCTCTTTCAAATTCGTGTATTAAAATTTATGGGTGGATTACACCCAGGTTAGTAATGACGATACTCCGAATAGCGATAGTAATGGAGGGATAAGTATCCAAAGACGTAATTCTCTTTTCATACAATCGAAATCTTTTTCGCCGATAAGATAAGGGAAACCTTTTATAAAGAACACAAAACTATGACCTAGAAAACTTTTATCCAAAATTTGTACTGCTTTCAAAACAGTATCTTTGAAATTCACTTTTTTCATAATTTGCGTACAAATTGTGAAATATAACTGTAAACTGTAAAACCAAAAGTTATTCATTTACTACAACAGTAAGCTTTTTATTGCCTTTTAAATGATGTAAAATATTAAGAGATAAATTAATAAATAAAAAAGCTTTCCTCACAAGAGAGGATGTATAGAAGTGTTCAACATAAAAGTGAAGTGAAAAAGTTTGATCAGATTAAAAACGACAACACTGGTGGCCACATACGCGAGCCATGGATAAGATTTGGGGACTTTTATGGGTTTTTTGAGCCCTTTTTAATTGTAAAGGCCCCGAGGCTATTTTAATTCGTTATAGGCCTTTTTGGAAAAATTTAACCGAAAAATTATGGCAATTTTTGACAAGAAAAAATTAATGGTTAATGCATGTTGACAACATTTGTATACTATACCATCGTTCTACATATTCCATCAAGCTTGGAGGAAGAAAATGGAAGTAGGAATATCGCCCACAGAAAAAACGCACAAAAAATAAAATTAAAAATCATTTAAAAGGAAAATTAAAAAATAAAATAAGGAAAAATGTAAGAAAAATCTCCCGAAAAAAACGAAAAATTGCCTTAAATGCTTAAAGAATAAGCTCTCTTTAATTTATTGAAGTATTAAAAATATATGTAGAAGAAAGAATATTATTCATTTGTAATTATCAAAAGTTATGACAACCGCGGGACGGGGACCGATTTTAGCTAGAAATTTTTAAGTTTTTTAAAAACATTATAATTGAGTGATAGTAATCACTCGAAAACAAAAAGTGAAGTATAGTCCTTAAAAACGGCGGTTTTTTAACTAAAACTTACTCGATATTGTATGGAGAAATTTTGACTGATTTTTATTAAAAGTCGATATTTCCTATCCCCTTCTTAAATGTTCTCATTATAATAAGTTTCTTTATACGTATATACAGCCTTGGTCACATAAAAAACATACTTTTTAGTAATCTCATCTACAAATTTAGTTTGTTTCCCAAGTTATATGAAAAGAGCGAGCCTAAAGGCTCCATCGTAATCCTGACAACGCCTTTACATACATACAAATTAATCCATTCATCAATCATCAATTCAATATCAACGCTAAGAAAATGAGCCCAGTACCATCTCTCTACACCCTGATTAAGTTTTGGTGGCAAATTTCAAACTAATTTTTGACGATTGTTTTGTCATTTTATTAGATGCAATTTGACTTTATTTTTTTCTTGCAATATTATTTATTCTAAAATTGTGGTCATTTATGCAATTATGTTTTGTTAAATTCAGCCATGCATCAATATATTTTTTGACAGGAGTGGATTTTTTCTACTGAATTTCATTTCGCTTCATTGATTTGTCTTCTTACAAATCTTAACGGAGAGTCAACATTAATTGCTAATTCATTTCTGATATTCTACAACTATTTAAAGGTGTAACTAACCGATTTGCGTTTTTATGTGGAAGTGCCTTGCAATATTTATTTATCAAATTTATGATTCAACTTATCAAATTAACGTTTTTTGATTAAACATTTTTAGTAGAAATACGATTTATCTAAAGATTGTTTTTGCCAGTTTTTGACTTAAAAAATTTTGACACAAATAATGCGTAAAATAAAATGTATTTGAAAGAAACACCTTAAACACTATTAAGATGGAGAGTTTTTGAATTTAATTATTTAAATTAGGGTGGGCTTTTTTTGTGATCAACCAAGAACTTCCTTCCATGTTTGGCTTAAACGGCACAAACGAAATAAAACACGAAAAAGTTAAAGTTTTTTGATTTCCCAAAGCTGTTAATTCGAAATTTCGACTATTTTCAGCAAAATTTAAAACAAACTGGACTTGTTGAGATTATTAAAAAGTGTGCTATATGTGAGACGATGGCATGATCATGTGACCAAATAGAAAGTCTTTAATATTGAATTGCCACTTTTTAAAACTTAAAGCCCTATTAATCAAAATGGCCAATATAGTCAAAGTGGCCCAATTTTAATTTGAATTTTGGCCCTTTTCCAACTAAGTCAAGACCATCCCTGACGCGAACCTGCGTGAAAAGAGAGAATTTGAGCATAGTGTTACTCATAATCGGAAATTTATATCCGCTTTAAAATAGCATTGTGCTAGCTATGGTGAAATTTAACAGTAAGCAAAAATATATTAACTTTGGTGCGCTATGAGAGTACTGAACTCCTAACTGTGCGATCACCGGTTCGAACCCCACGGCTGGAACCTTTTTTTTTTATTTTTATTTGTAAAATTAAATTATTATTTTATTTAAACATTTTTTTTAAAACATCATTTTAATATGATTTGAAAAAAATTGATACTTTCATTATTAGGACTCGAACCCCGACCCCATCGAAGTCTGCTTTACTGCGCGCTCTGCTTAATCTGTTACCCCACCGTCAACTGTATTCTCAGCCAGCAAATATTCGGCTAGTGTTGCTTATGCTGATACATGGAGCTCAATTGTGTTAAAGTAAAGTAGGGCTGCCAGATATGTTTATTTTAAAACCTATGTTTATTGTTGAAACTATTGAAAAATATCCCTGTACTAATCTAACAACTGACGAAAAAAAAAAACTTTAAAATAAAGTAACAAAAATTGTATTTTCACATATTTTTTTAATGCTCATTTAATTCTTAAGAAAAGAGTCTAGATTTCATTCTTCATATTTCATATTACTTCATAAAATTACAGTCCCATTTTTCACTACTTTGAACTTGTTTCTGTGCAAGTCAATTTAAAATTGACTTTGAATTGAGTTATGCTTTCTACCGTGCTAATGTTGAGCGAATTTCTTTCCTTAGTCCACTGAGATGAGTCCACTGGAACTAACTGAAGATGAAAGATTAACTGACTACTATTTCACATTTAAAAAGTAGTTGCAAATGTATTTTTACAAATTCACTTCTAATTATATCTTTAAACTGGACCTTATAAGATAAATCCGGAACATATTAAGGTTGGACCGGGACATCGGGACATGTCCCGAAAAAACGGGACGTTTGACAGCCCTAAAGTAAAAGCACACAATTTTTTCTCACTTATGGTAAAAGCTTTTTAACATTTGTCATCGACAGAGTAGCCTGTTTTGCCAGTGCTAGAGCATTTTGTTATGGCAAAAGTTTAAAATTTGCCGTTAACAAAAACAACGAAAACCTTATTTGACATGAAACCATTAAATAAAATCAGCGTTAAGTTTTATTATAATTTTTATTGTTTTTCCTGCAAAAAAAAACATTTTCATTTAAATTGTTCGTTTATGGGAAAAGAAGTTCGTTTCCAACAAGCGAAGTTTTAAGTTACAACAAACAAATTCTTCATTTGCCACAATTAAAGAATCGAACGCGCTTAAGACAAACAAAATTAATTTCCTGCAACTAAATAACACCTTTCTCGCAACTGTTTCCTTTTTTCGGAACTGTTGAAACCTTTGCAAGAAACGTTTTCAAGCACGATAAACTAAGTTCGTTTGCGTCAAAATGGCGCTAAAGGATTTTTCTTTACTTGTAACAAAAAACACTCGTAACCGAGTCAGTTAGAACTGAAATTATTGTATTGCAACTGATACAATACAAGCAAACTTAGCGATGTGTTTACGAGAGTGGTTCAAAGAGAATTTATATAAATAAATAAAGAAAATAAATAAAAATTAGTATTTTTGAATAAAATTGGCAAATTGAAAAAAAAGAAATTAAAAAATTTCCCTTTTCCGACCCCAATCGGACGCCTGAGGTAAAAATAAATTTCCAAAATGAATTCCTCGTACAAAAAACTTCCGAGTAGCCATTTCCACAGAAAAAATTATTAAAAACTAGTAAGAAATGGAGCTTCGACAGGGTACCGAAGCTAAAATACCCCCCGCGGTATTTTACTCATTATTCCAAAGAATATGGAAAATTTGGATGGAATATGACTGCTCATTATTCCAAAGAATATGAAAAATTTGGAAGAAGTTGGACATTTGCTATAGAAGGAGTTTGATTTATATTTAAATGGCACGCCCCTTTCTAATTCCACCCAATTTTTAGATTACTCACTGCTTATTATTCCAATGAATATATTTGCAAAATTTGTTTGAAATCAGAAAAACGGTGTAGAAGGAGTTCGATTAGAATAGAAACTGACACGCCCATTGTCCAATCCCACCCACTTTTGCAAGCTTATAATTTCTCATTATACTAAAGAACATATGTGCAAAATTTGTTTGAAATCGGAGAAACGGTGTAGATGGAAATAGATTAAAAACTAAAGTGCCACGCCTCCTGTAAAGTACCGCCCACTTTTATAAACTAAAAACTGATCCTTATGCCAAATGTTATGTGTGCAAAATTTGGCTTAAGTCGGATAAACGGTGTAGAGGTAGATCGATTAGGGCTAAATTGACACGCCTCTTGTTCAATCCCACCCACTTTTTTTGGCTTAAAACTTCTCTTTATGCTCAAGAATATATGTAAGAAATTTGGTGACTTTCAATCGATTTTGCCCAATATCATAGAGATGCTTCATACTATATATCAAAGCCCATGTGCTAAATTTGAAGACTTTTTTTTAATTTTTGTGGGTTTTTAAGCGGTTTTACGTTTTAAATAAGGGCCAATTTGAATGGGAGGAGGTAGGCGTGGTTTTCATCCGATTTTGTCAAATATCAGAGTAATGGTCTTCATTACATATCAAAGCCTATGTGGAAAATTTCAAGACCTTTCTTTAATTTGAGCAGCTTTTTAAAAGATTTTACGGATAATATAACGCCACTTGGTATGGGAGGTAGGCGTGGTTTTCATGCGATTTTTCCAAAATTTCATAGTCAGGATTAATATTAAAGATCAAAGCTTACGTGCAAAATTTGAAGACATTTCTTTAATTTTTGTGGGTTTTTAAGATATTTTACTGTAAAAATTCAGTCACTCTGTATGGGAGGTAGGCGTGGTTTTCATCCGATTTTGTCAAATATCATAGTAATGGTCTTCATTACATATTAAAGCCTATTTGGAAAATTCCAAGACCCTTCTTTAATTTGAGCAGCTTCTTTAAAGATTTTACGGATAATATAACGCCACTTGGTTTGGGAGGTAGGCGTGGTTTTCCTCCCATTTTTCCAAAATTTCATAGTCAGGATTAATATTTAAGATCAAAGCTAACGTGCAAAATTTGAAGACATTTCTTTAATTTTTGTGGATTTTTAAGATATTTTATTGTAAAAATTAAGTCACTCTGTATGGAAGGTAGGCGTGGTTTTCATCCGATTTGGCATTTTTTCATCGTTTTTGAACTTGATCTTAATTTTTTAAAAAGAAGCTTATATTTTGAATTCCATCACGATATCTTTAAAATAACGGCTGTAATCGTGTCGACAGACAGACAGACGTGCACTCGGAATTTGACTCAGGACTCAGGATGCTGATCAAAAATATACACACTTTTCTATACCTGCCACGTCTCCTTATTGGCGTTACAAACGGAATAACGAAGTTAAAGTCACCCCTTACGCAGTATGCGTTGGGGTATAAAAGTCCAAGTGCGTTGAAAATTCTATGCAAACCGAATACTTTCCATAAAAATCAAATTTCCGAGCCTCGAACTAAATTTTAAACCTATGTGGTACGAGAACTTTTTGTTTGCAATGAAAAATGGAATCATAATTTTGACGGAAGGTATCGATAAATTGTATGTCATAAAAATCGCTTCGGCTTAATGCTCATTTTTGTAAAAGTAGGCATTACTCATTATTTGATATAACTTTTGTAAGTTACTGATCATCCCACTAGACATACTCACAGCAGTTTTAGTTAACTTTCGCTGCATTTTTCAAGTTTACATTCGAGCCATAAGGAGATTCACTTCAAGTCGTATAATAATCATTTGTCAGACAAATTTTAAAATTTCTTTAACCAGACAGTATTTTATAACTTAAAATATCTCAAACAAAAAACATAAGTCTAAGTTTTTTTTTTTTGACAAATTGCAATTTTATAAATTTTTATTATAACACAATTCAGTCAAACGTCTATGACCAACATGCAATAACTTGAGTGTTTTGTCGTATTCATAAATAAAGAAGCGTAAAAACAATTTTTAAAAATCATTCAACAGAAAAAAAATGTATCTTCTTTCATATAAAATACCCCAATATTGCCACAATATAAAAAACTCTACCCTCATTGTTAGGTTTTAATATTAATTTTTGCACTTAAAATGCAATTTCAACTAAAATTTGGGCAAATATTTCAAGTGACATTGCAGAAGTGCCGTAATTTTTCAGTAAAGAAAACCAACCACATACTGTTGATACCCACACTTTACCGTCTACCGCCAATATAAAACACGCCTTAACCAAAACTTAAACAAGCATTCATTGCTGCTCATTCCATGTCATGACAATTTATTTTTATTTCAGCTCTTTTCTAAATAAATTTGAAATATTTTTGAAAATTCTTTGAAGTGCACTAGAAGCAGCACAAAAACGACAGCAACACATTTGTTGCTATGTGTTACTGGTGCTACTGTTTTTGTTGCTGTTGTTGCTGTTGCAGCAATATTAACAATGAAATGCCGCATCCTGTGATTCCCAACAGGAAGCAACTAATGTGCGCTATATTCAAAGTTGTTAAATGAGTCAAAGCGTAGCAGCAAAAAAAAAAAAAAAAAAAAATACAAAATAAAAAAGAGCTAGCCGGAGTGAGACTGTAGTCAAGTCAGCGTGAGTGTGAGAGTGAGATGGCAATACAAAGCATTCACGTTTAGAAAGAAGAAAAATTACATTTTATTTCTCAGCCATAGAATTTTTCAATTTCATTTCGTGACTCAACGTGAAAAGTGTTAAGAAGAAACATTACGCTGTTAGTGAGTGTAGCACTTGCAGTATGTGTGTGTGTGTGTGTTTTTGCTTGTATTGCTGTGTGACTGTGTGCAAATATTTTTAACATTTTCATTTCCGTTTCATGTTACATTGTTATGTCGCGCAAATTACAGTTGTTGTTACCGCTGCTGTTGGTGTTAGTGTTGTTGTTGGTGTTGCTGCTGCTGCTGTTGTTCTTGTGATTTGTTATTCGCATTTGTTGAGTACAATTTAAATTTTTTTGAATGCAGTGTTTCCGAAACTTTTTTTTGATAAAGAAATTTGTTTATATCAAATAACTTCAATTATGGAATTTGCACACGGAAAAATAATATGTCTTAGGTAACTAGTTTTGTATGAAACCTAAGAAATTTGTTTAAATTTCATAATTTTGTTGTCATCTTAGGCATGTCAAAATTGTATAATATGCCAAAGATACTTGAGTTAGAGCAATACAATCTTTTCTCTCATTGCTACTATTTCTGTCATACGCGGTCATTATTTGCTTTCTTTTTCTTATCATTTGTAATAACATGCATGTACTTCGCAGTACTTCATTCGTTACATTTACGAAATAAAAAAAAAAAAAACATAAAAGAGCTTAGTGGATAACAGCGAGAATCACGCAAGACTACTGATGAGTTGACATTATGAAATAAAATTTTAGTTAATTAAAAACAGAAAAACAGAAAAGAGAAAAAAGTGTCAAATTTAACAGAAAAAAGATGAAAAAACAAAAACAATGCAAGCGCTTGCAAAGGCAAAGGCCTTAGGAAGTCTTCACTAGTAAACATCTTCACATAAGTAAAATTTGCCTAAGTTTATGATAACCAATTCCTTTTTTAATATTGCCTAAACTGAACACACAAGTTCTAGCATAAATTGCCAAATGGCAAAATAATGCAATTGACTAAATTTCCTTTGTTGTATTATACAAATACTTAGATAACCCATTCTGGGCAAAGAGCTTAGGCAAATTATTCCTGAAAATTTTATAATTTTACACTTTTCCTTCTCTGTGTGTGATGTCTTCTATTCAAACAGAGTTTTCTAAAGATGCTATTATAATCATAAATGCGACATATTTATGAATAAAAGCTTTTAAATTTATTATGTACTAGCTGAATACCCGGCTTTACTCGGGAGTTGATGTAAATAATTTTCGATTTCATTCGTCGATTTAAAAAAACTTTTCACAAACTTTAGAAGGACTTTTGCGTGCATCTTTCAAACCGGTAACTTTGGCGAAATGAGCAAAATGTAGCTTCAACATCTGAAAATGATGAGAAAAAGATAGGGAAATCGTGATTTGTGTGTGCGTGCCGCCGATCGCTTGCAAAAATATATTTTCAAGTTTTATATTGTATTCGATAGATAAAACATTTTTTTAAAATCACAGCAAAAACGAATTTTTGGCAATTCGCGAGGAAACTGGACAAAAATTAAATAAACATTGAAAATAGAAGTTGAAATGTCAAAACAACACTAACTTACGACGCAACTGACTTGCGCATGTGTTGATCCGTACTCAAATACCACAGAATTCGGCATCAGCTGTCCTAAATTCCGAAAAAAGAAACTGGAATATAAATACACATAAAGAAGATATTTATCACCCTTCGCGCTTTGCGACGCCTTACTGTATTTTGTAGTACAGCGCCCTCTGGGGTTCAAGATATAGCAAAATACATAGCGCCAAAACACTACCGCACCCGAAAACCACTTATGAAAATCATACTTATCGGATGATTTGTTTTGAGTTTTTTGCGGTATTTGTACAACAGCGCCCCCTGGTTTTCGAGATAGAATAAGAAAATAACACCAAAGCCTTTCCATACTTGATAATCAAATCTTATATATCCGATATACAAATTTTTATTTAAATCGGATGAGCGGTTTTTGAGAGTTTCATGATTTCTTTAGTGATTTGTACTATAGCACCATCTGGTGTTTAGAAAAAAAAAAGTCCAAGATACCCACCGTATCCGAAAACTCATATGTACAAATGTTCACGCAAATCGGATGTACAGCAAGGAGTTTTTCGAGATTTTTAAAACATTTGTACTGCAGTGCCCTCTGTTTAATACCGGGCTCAATTGTGAATCTGAACCATCCAGGGATCCACTTAAACACACACAAACAATTTTATCAAAATCGGTGCAGCTGTTTAGGAACAGTTTAGTTACATACACACATACAAATTGCACAACAGCGCCCTCTACTTTTCGAGACGGAGCAAAAGAAATAACAGTTGCCAAAAACAGAACGCCAAAACAGTTGCCGTACACGAAAATTCTTTAATAAAATTTTTCATCCAAATCAGATGAGACGTTTTGGAGTTTTGCACGATATTTTAAGATTTGTACTAAAGCGCCCTCTGGTTTTCAAGATAGCACAAACAAGATAAGTCCAAAACACTCACCGTATCAGAAACTCCTATTTTCCAATTTCCATGCAATTCGGATGCACGGCTTAGGAATTTTTCGAGGTTTTTCAAAATATTTTTACTACAGCGCCCTCTGGTGTTCGAGAGAGAAAGAGTAGATAAGTCAAAAAACTTAGCGTGTCCGAGAACCTCTACATACAAATTTTCATGCAAATCGGATGAACGGCTTTGGACTTTTTTGACTTTTTTAAAATATTTGTAATACACCACCCTCTGGTGTTCAAGATAGAACCTATTTTATAAGTCATAAAAACTCACCGATTCCGAAAACCTCTACATACCAACTTTCATGCCAATCGTATAAGCGACTTAAGAGTTTTTTGACGTCACTTAAAATATTTGTACTACATCGCCCTCTAGTGGTCAAGATAGAACAGAGTAGCTAAGTCATGAAAATTCACCGTATCTGAAAACCTCTATATACTAATTTTCATGCATAAAAACTCACCGTATCCGAAAACTTCTACATACAAATTTTCATGCAAATTGGATGAACGGTTTCGGAGATAAGATTAAAAAAAAAAAAGTATGGAACTTGATCGCAGCGCCCGTACTGGATCCAAACTTTTTTACTGGATAAAAAGTAGCCTATATGTTGACCGGGGATATAAGGAACCTGGATGCCAAGTTTCATTGAAATCCATGCAGTGGTTTTCGCGTGATGCTTTAAAAGACAGACAGACAAAAATTTTAAAAATGCGATTTCCGGACTCCTCGTCACTCAAAATGTCCAACGCAAAAAGAATTTCAAAAAAATATTTCACGCACAGATTTTTTTTTTTTTTACAATTATATATATATATATATAGATTACATTTTTCTATATTTTGCATGTATTAGATGTTTTATTTGCATTCGATGTTTATATATGTGAAGTTTTTATGTTGTCTATATTGCTATATTATTTAAAAGTAATAAAACTTATTTTTGTGTTTTAAAAGTATTCTATGTTTCTATGTGTTTTAATTTATTAATGTTTTATGTTTTCTATGAATCATATGTTCAATGCTTAAAATATTTTCATTGCATCGGCTGTTATCAATGCATTTGATGTTTATATTTTTGTAAAGTTTTTATGTTTCTTATGTGTAGAAAGCTTGCATTAGTTGATATATTTTTTTTTTATTCATTCGATAATTTTGATATTTTTGTGCTTTAGTAGTAGTAGCATATGTTTCTATGTTGTCAAATTTTCTTAATGTTTTTTATGTTTTCTCTAAATCATATTTTTGATATTCATACGATGTTTAAAATATTTTCTTTGCATTGAATGTTGTCTTAGCATTCAGTGTTTTTTTTTAAGTTTGTTTTTACAATTTCTGTGTTTCTTGTGTTTTATTTAAATGTTTTTTTAAGGTTTATGCAATTTCTATGTTTATTTAATTTCTTTAAGTTCGATCTTTGTGTATTCGCTCTTTCCCATACATCAGATGTTTTCTATGCTGATTGCTTTGAATTGTTGGATGTTTGATGAAGAAATTAGATGGATTTTATGCATTAGTCATTTTTAGCATTTTTGTATTTTTTCGAAATATTATATATATTCCAATTTATTAGAAGTTTTCTACACATTCGATGTTTTCAATGTTTTTATGTTCTAAATTTTGTATTGCCATGTATTAGATCTCTTCTGGGCATTCGATGTTTATGATAGTTCTATGTTTTAATTTAAATATGTAGTTTAATTAATTTAAGTACTCTACATTTCTATGTTTTTTTCTATACTGTCTTCTATAGTCTCTTTATTAATTTCTTTCAGTTGTGAGATGTAAGATGAGAAGTGGGTTGTACTTAATGCCTACGTTATTTTTGGCATTGTGTATTTTCGAAGAATTTTGTTTTTCTCTATATTAATATTTTTTTATAAATGTCATGTTTTCAATAATTCCATTTTTTATATTTTGTATTTACATGTATTCTATTTTTTTTTGGGCGTTCGACGTTAATGATGTTTGTATGTTTTATTTTGTTTTGTTTATGTGTATTTCTCACTATGTGTGTATGAGATGTATTTATGTATTTCTTGCTCTTAATGTATTCGTGCTTTGCGATGTTTCTTTGATTGCAATGATAACAATTCATTTTCATTTTTTCGATGTTTTATATGTTTTCAAATCTATCAATTTTTGCTCTTATTTGAATTTGTAGATTTCCACTGTGCTCAATATTTTCAATATTTCTGGATTTCGAAGTTTTTTGTTGGTTTTCTAGATGTTTTCAATGAATACGATGTTTGAAGCGTTTATAGTTAAGGACTTTGTTGAAATTCCGACTAATTCGTAACTATTTCGAGCTGTCTTAATGAAATCGTTACAATTTTGTTACGCAAACATCGGAACAGTTTCACCTTTTCTACGAATTTATTTAGAAGTTTGTTATGCGACTGTTTGTACGACATATTGAAATGCGAAGAGTGAAATGTACCTTCATTCGAACTGTCTGAACGAAATCGTAACTTTTTCGTTAAGACTCGTTACGTAATCGTTACGACATTTCGTTACAAAGTCGTGTCAACCCCTTCATACAATCTTCGTTACGATTTCGCAACGAAATCTTAACGAAATCGTAGGAAACATTTCGCAATCTTTCCGATATCGGAATCCGATTTCGTTACGAAATCATAAAGAATATCGTATGAAAGGGTTGACACGACTTCGTAACGAAATGTCGTAACGATTCGTAACGAGTCTTAACGAAAAAGTTACGATTTCGTTCAGACAGTTCGAAAGAAAGGAAATTCACTATGTTCGCATTTCAATATGTCGTACAAACAGTCGCATAACTAAATTCTGTATAAATTGGTATAAAAAGTGTATATTTATATTTGCGCAACGAAATTGTTACGATTTCTTTAAGACAGCTCGAAATAGTTACGAATTAGTCGGAATTTCGACAAAGTCATCAATTTAATTTACTGGGTCTTTATTTATGAAGTTTCCTTTGTTTTGATGTTTTCTATGATTACTACATTTTTGTTGTATTCAGTGTTTTCCATGAATAATCTACATAGATCATGCAAAATAAAATTCAATGACTTTTCACCAAATGCTTTCAATGCATCCGATGTTTTCCCTGTGAAATAGTTTATTCTATTCATAAGATGCTTTTTCGTATTTGCTCTTTTTTTTGGTATGTCGTCTTTAAATTTGTTGTTTTCTAAGTTTCAATGTGGTTGAATTCATTCAAAATACCAGATTTTTCTAGGCATGAAATGGTTTTTTGCTTCAGATGTAATCTATGTATTCGATGTTTTGCTAAAATTATCTTCGAAACACTGCTTGATTTCCTTCTTGACATTTTTAATTATTTGTTTTCGTAACATGGTGATTAAATGACTTTAAAATTCTTCCAAATATAATTCTTCAGTTGTCTTTACATTCGGTTCTTTCCACTTTTTATTTAAGTTTTAAGTTTTCTATGAATTTATTTAACTATGTTTTGATGATTTGTATGCTTGAGATGTTTTCTTTTCATTTGAGATTTTCTGAACATGCAATGTTTCTATGATTTCGATGTTTTGTATGTTTTTAGATGTATTACTTTTCTCACTTTCTGGACACACCTTGAGCTAATTCTTGGAACTTTTAATTATATTTTCTAAAAATATTGCTTAAAGCACTTTGAAAGCTATGTGCATAGAAGGTTTCTTTGTTTTCTATGTCTTTACGAATGCGTAGAGTATGTAATTTTTCTTTATATATGCTATAATATTTTATATATTGCCTATTTATCTATATATTTTATACCTATTTTTTGTATTCTTCTATTAATTGGAGTTCTTAGTATTTTTTTAATTATGTGGCTAAAAGCACTCTTAAAGAGCTCATTGATTTTTCTATGTATTTGGCGCTATCTTTGTTTTCTTCTCACTTGGCGTTTTTAAAGCAAGCGATATCTTCGATTATGAAGTTGAAGGCTGTTAAAGTTTTCTATGTTTACTACGTCTTGTATCAATGATATGGTTGCTAATTAGATATATTTTTTGTATATTTTTCTATTTTTTTTTATTCTGGAGCTTCTAAAACGCTTTTTGATTCAATGATTCTTGTTACTCTTGATCAATTATTTTGAAAATATTTTACTTAAAAAAACGTCAGAAACGCTTCGAAAGCTTCCTTTGAGCACTCTCTCTCTATGTGAACTATTGATTGATTCTTCGATTCAATTTATTTTTATTGAACTTATGTGATTCAACAGTCCATTGCCCGATTCTTGCTAAATAAGTATATCCTGTTTCCTTACTTAAGTGAGTATCTATCTCCTGAATGAGTTTTATTCACTCTCTTGCGCTCATTTTTATTTCATTCGTGTTACGCTGTCACAAAATGTCACGAAATGCCAATTTGTAAGCTGCGGAACTGAACCTGACTGACTCATTGTTATCGTTGTTGTTGTTGTATTTTTTCAGCAACACTTTACATTGCTTGCTTATAATTTTTCTCTTCTGCTCTGATTCGTGAGATGATGAACGAATGCCACGAATGCATTTTTGTTCTGTCACTCCCTAGGCAACCGCTGTTGGCCCCATTCAACACCCAACTAATTAATCATCATTTGTGAGTTGCAGCTACAAAAACACAAACACAACAACAACATGAATAAGAAAACGAAATAAATAAAGTGCAAATAATTTCAATTACGTTGTAGTTGTTGTTGTTGCCAGCATGAAAAGTTGTTTTATTGCTACGTTTACGTTGTGCTGCTCTTACCGTAAAGTAACGGCAAAATTTATAACGACGGAACAAAGTGTAAACGGAGTTAAATTTTGTTTACTTTTGCGTTGTGTTACGTTGCATTACATTGCAAAATATGGGCACCTGACAAGAAGAAAATAACCCAAACTAAAAATAAAATAAAATCCAAAAACATCCACTCCAATGGCTGAGTATGCAGTGGATGAGAGTTGGTTTTGTTGCAAGTGAAAAGTTTGCCTATTAAGGAAACATTAAATACAGTCGTTTAGTTCTTGGCACACACACGCACACAAGATGAGGTTGGCAAGGTTCAAGTGCAGCAATGCAGGTGCCAGTCCCTACGCTTGCTAGCTTGTTCAGCTATATCAGGAAGGTAATCAAAGTAACTAATTACAAGTGCAACTAATTCTGTGCTCTTATTACGAAGCAACAAGGTAAAACAAAAAAAAACATAAATAAACTCATACATGCAGGTAAGTCCTCAGTAAGGATGGCATTTCATCAAGCACATAAAAGTTGGGTGGTTGGAGAAAAAACTAAGAGAATTATGAGGACTGACATAATTTGCCTTAAGCAAAATTTAATAGTTGGGGGAGGGGGGGGGGGGGGGAGGGGGAAAACCTAAGCCATCTAAGCTAAGTAAATGCAAATTAATTATAAATTCTGAGTAGTTGTGATTATTCAGGTGAAGCAAACAGGAAACTTTCAGCAACAAAACATTATAATAAATGTTTCAGAGAAAAAAAAAATTATTTACTGAGCAAGTTGAAATATATAATTAAATAATATACTAGATGAATTTGTTAAAAACTATTATAATGATTTAAAAATATAGTGTTTCAAAAGCAA
Organism: Coremacera marginata; assembly: GCA_914767935.1. NCBI lineage: Eukaryota > Metazoa > Arthropoda > Insecta > Diptera > Sciomyzidae > Coremacera > Coremacera marginata. Next base: position 152,341,432 of record OU612044.1, read on the forward strand.
AATTTAAATTTGCTGTCTAAAATAACCAGAATTGAGAAAGTTGTAAATGCTTTTTATGCAGAATTATTTCTCAGATTTCTCACAATCAGTCTAAAATGAAATCGGAAACTCAATACTTGACAAAGCTGCCAACATCAGGAAAGGTTTTGCCAAAAAATAATTAAATCCAATTTTTTTTTTTTACTTTCAACTTCAATTTAAAAAAGTTGGTAATATAGGGACTGCTGATCGAAGCGAAAACTTAAAGTTATACAAAGCATAAGGCGTTTTTATAACAGTGTCTTTTTGTATTTTTCAAATTAATTGTTGATACTTTAATCATTTCATTATATTCCAAAAAAATAAACGAGTAAAATAGGCTTGTGGGGCTCTATATCAGTTTATTTTAAAAATATATTTACATATAAGACAGAGCCTTTTAAATATAATAAGAATTACAGTATAACAAAAAGTAATAAACATCAAATAAACCAATACAATAATTATAACTAATGTGTAAAACTGTATATCTAATATTAACTGGACATCCGTACTAAATCTCGTTAATACAAAAACATCGCCAGAAAACCTTGATTCGGCTGTCTCTGCTTTTAATAGAACTCTCAATGATTGTTTTCTATCATCAGTACCACAGAGAAAAGCCCGTTTAGCATCTGGTTCTGTATGGTTTACTGAAGAACCAAGAAAATTAAGAAACTTAAAATCCATGCATTATAAAAAATTTTAAAAAACTCATAGCTTTACAGATTTTAGTGCTTATACCTCTATTAAGTACAAGTATCGTCAATTATGCAAGCAATCTTACGATATTCAATTAATAAAAGTAAAATTAAACATCAAATCTGATGCTAAATCGTTCTGGAACTTTGTCAACACAAAACGCAAGATGGATTCCTATCCTTCTTTTATGAAATATAAAACTGTGGAATCGGATAGCGAGAATAGAATCGCTGACTTTTTCAAAGCGACCTATTCATCTTCATGCTATGATAATCTAAACTATCCATTTAGTGTTCAATCTGGGGATATTTGTCTCCCAATAATTGATACTAACACGGTTTTATCATATTTAAAAGCTCTTAAAACGTCATATAAAAGTGGTCCCGACAATATACCGACATGCATACTAAAATATTGCTGTGATGAATTAGTAACTCCAATCACTTTGCTTTTTTATTCTTCATTAAAATCTTGCTATTTTCCAGTTGCCTGGAAGTCGTCTTTTATTATTCCATTGCACAAGTCTGGTAACAGGTCTTTAATCGAAAACTATAGTGGAATTGCAAAATTAAGCGCTTTGCCGAAGCTTTTCGAGGCAATCATTACTTCACAACTATCACATAGTGTTAAATCTTTATTGTCTCCACCCCAACATGCATTTGTTTCTGGAAAATCTACGGTTACAAACCTACTTGAATTTACTTTCAAAACCATTGAGAATTTTGGAAAAGGCTTACAGGCTGATGTTATATACACAGATTTTAGTAAAGCTTTTGATGTTGTTAATCATAAACTCTTAGTCTTAAAGTTATTTCTTGCTGGATTTCCCACAACACTATTAGATGGATTGAACCTTATTTACGCAATAGAACACAATGTGTTCTTTTTAAACTTTTGAAATCTCATGAGTTTTCTGTCACTTCTGGTGTACCTCAAGGAAGCCACCTCGGGCCTCTTCTTTTTTGACTGTTTATAAATGATTTGCCATCTGTCATAAAGCATTCGAGTATTTTAATGTACGCAGACGACGTGAAACTATTTCTTCCTTTCAAAAATGCTAATGATGCCGTTCTCTTGCAAGCTGACATAGACCATCTTTATTGCTGGTGCTACGTGAATCGTATGAATCTTAACATGAAGAAATGCAAGCACATGACCTTCACTCGAAAATCTCCTGTAACATGTATTTATAAAATTTGTGACCATACCTTAGAGTCTTTAGATATCTTTCATGACCTTGGATTAACTAAGGATACTAAACTTCGCTTTCATATTCATATTAATAAAATTATAAATCGAACATAAGAGTTTAATGATCCCTATATAAAAAAAAAAAAAACAGGGGGAATGGGGGCGAACCTTCACATGGCAACGTGTCTGACTGCCTCAACCTGGCGAGGCCAGTATTATCCATTTCGAAATCGTCCCAAGTCGACTCAAACCTCCACGTGATATTCCTTGGGCAAGGGCAAACTGGCATCCGTCAGCTTGGCGGCTAATTTGAGCGGCGGGTCTCCTAGCCTTAAATAGGTTGTGCGTCGGGTTTGAAGCCCATCACGTAAAAAAACCATTTCAATGAAAAGTTATAAAAGAAATATGAGAAAAATGATCCCCAAATCTGATGACGAGCACCGCAAACGAAAAACTGATAATGATTTACGGATATGCACCTGGAATGTCCGAACTCTTAATTGGGAAGGTGCCTCTATCCAACTGATTGCTATCTTGGAAAGATACGAAGCTGATATAACTGCAATCCAAAAAATGCGATGGAAGGGAAAGGGTTGCTCTCGGCAAGCATCCTGTGATATCTATTACAGCGGCCATGCGGAGAAACACAAGTTTGGGTGCGGATTTGTAGTTGGCAAGAGATTACGGACTCACGTCTTGCGATTCACTCCTGTGAACGAACGACATGCTATAATCCGAATCAAGGCTAAATTCTTTCATATAAGCCTAATATGTGCGCATGCTCCGACGGAGGACAAGGACGATGAGATCAAAGATACTTTCTACGAGCTCCTTGAAGACGCGTACGAGCGCTGCCCCCGTCACGACATAAAAATTGTGCTTGGTGACTTCAACGCCAAGGTGGGCAAGGTAAACATCTTTGGTCCAACAGTCGGAAAGTTGAGCCTCCACGACAACACATCCGATAACGGAAAGAGGCTGATTGACTTCGCCGCAGCACAAAACATGGTTATAAGTAGCACTAGATTCAAGCATCTCAATATTCATAAGGCCACCTGGTTGTCCCCTGACCAAAAAACGCGCAACCAAATTGATCACATTTTGATTGACGGAAGGCACTCTTCCAGTGTATTAGATGTACGCACGATCCGTGGTGCTAACATAGACTCGGATCATTATCTTGTCGCAGCTAAGATTCGTACACGTCTGTGCGCTGCAAAGAATACGCGCAATCCTACACAGAGAAAGCTAGACGTCGACAAGCTGCAATCAAAATGGACAGCCGAAGCCCTTGCCACTCGACTCTCACTCCTGCTTGAAGAAAGCACTCCTCCGATCGACGATATATGCGCGCAGTGGGCACACATCACCCACTCTCTGCGTACGGCTGCCGAAGAGGTTATTGGCTACCACCGTCCCCGCCGCCACCAGTGGCACGACCAAGAGTGTCGTGACGCCACTGCAGAGAAAAACGCCGCCTACAAAGCCACCTTGCAGTCGGTTGTAACGCGTGCTGCTAAGGAGCGATACAGAGAGAAGAGGAGCGACGCGAAACGTCTTTTCAGGCGGAAAAAAAGAGAGACAGAAAAGCGTGAGTGTGAGAAGATTGAGATGTATGGTGACAGGAACGAGGCCCGAAAATTCTTCGAAAAGATAAGACGCCTGGCCGATGGATCTAAAACCAAGGCCTCTTTCTGCAAGAATGAAAAGGGGAATCTAGTGACAGATATTCAGAGTACACTGACGTTATGGAGGGAACACTTCTTTAGTCTTCTGAATAGCGACAATCCCGCCAATAGAGATGATATCCCGGAAACCACAATTATGGATGACAGCGTTGAAGTTCCGCTGCCCGTCTATAATGAAGTCTTGACAGCAATAACACGGCTTAAGAACAACAAAGCCGCGGGAGCCAATGGTCTACCTGCTGAGCTGTTTAAGAACGGACGCGTAGCTCTATGTAAATGCATTCACGAGCTTCTATGCAGAATATGGTTGGAAGAAAGCATTCCAAACGATTGGAACCTCAGTGTACTCTGCCCAATCCACAAGAAAGGCGATCCCACTATTTGCGCCAGCTACCGTGGGATAAGCCTCCTAAATATCGCCTATAACGTTCTGTCTAGCGTATTATGTGAGAGACTGAAGCCCATCGTAAATCAACTAATTGGGCCTTATTAGTGTGGCTTCGAACGTGGAAAATCTACCACCGACCAGATATTCACGCTACGACAAATCTTGGAAAAGACCATAGAGAAGCAAATCGACACCCACTCCCTTTTTGTCTACTACAAAGCCGCTTTCGACAGTCCAATAAGGAATCACTTAGACTACACCATGTCTGAATTTGGTAAACCTGCAAAATTAATCCGTCTATGCAGGATGACACTGAGCAACACCAGCAGTGCAGTAAAAATCGGGAAGGACCTCTCCCCCCCCCCATTTGTTACCAAACGAGGTTTCAGACAAGGTGATTCTTTATCGTGCGACTTTTTTAATCTAATTATGGAGAAGATCATTAGAGCTGATCTGAGACAAAGCGGCACAATATTTTATAAGAGTATTTATGCTGCTAGCGTATGCCGATGATATTGATATCATTGGCCATAACACACGCGAAGTCAGTGAAGCATTCTCCAAATTAGAAAAAGAGTCGAGTCGCATGGGTCTTGCAATAAACGCAGATAAGACGAAATATCTGGTGTCAACAAACAAACAGTCACAGCGTATTGGCACCCACGTCACTGTTGACAACACCTCCTTCGAGGTTGTGAAGGACTTCGTCTACCTCGGTTCCAGCATTAACTCCACCAACGATATCAGTAGAGAGATAAAACGAAGGATAACTCTTGCCAACAGGTGTTACTTTGGTCTCAGTAGGCAATTGAGAAGCAGAGCCCTCTCTCGACGAACAAAAGTCACACTCTATAAGTCACTTATCATGCCCGTCCTGTTATATGCAGTACAAACCTGGACGTTGAGCAGCTCTGATGAAAAGATTTTAGGAGCTTTCGAGAAAAAGATCCTTCGTAAGATCTACGGACCAATCTGCGTCAATGGCGAGTACCGAATACGATGCAACGACCCGAAACGACAACGGTCCCGATGAAGGGACCAAGTGGAGGACAACCTGATGAAACTTGGAGCTTCCAACTGGCGCCAGCAAGACCAAAACAGAAATGGCTGGCGCAATTTCTTACAACAGGCGGAAACCGACTTACGGTTGTAGGCGCCATCTAAGTAAGTAAGTATATAAAAAAACCTTATTCACCTCTCTAGTGCGACCTATTTTAGAATATGCTTCAATTGTTTGGTGCCCTCGATATAGTTGTTACATTCACGACTTTGTTATTTTCTTTTGTTCTGAATTACCTTATGAATACCGTCTGCAACTTTTAAATCTTCCTACTTTAAATAATCGGAGAACTATGCTAAATGCTACTTGGATTTTCAAACTTTTACATGGATATGTAGACAGTCAATATTTACTGAGCTTTAATATTCCTCTACGACCTAGAAGATCTTTTGAGTTACTTTACATGAACTTTTGTAGAACTAATTACTTGCAAAACGAACAACTCAGAAGCGCTTGTGGGGACTTTAATTTTGTTTCAGATGCAATATCTTTAAATGAATCCGTTTATTCAATTGAATTTAATATTTTAGATTATCTACAGTACCGTCATTATCTGGATCATGCTTCCAAGGATACTTAATATTTTCCTGTGATGTTTGGTAACAACTTAAACAATCTAGCTGTATAGTTTAATATGGTTATCCAGAGCAAGACAACGTCCGTCTCGCCTGGCATATGCCGGTTTGACGCCGTACGACTAGCTTTGCATGTGTAAGCTGTGCTCTAATCCATATTTGTATAGAAATACACGCTATAGATATATTTTGATTATCCAGAGCAAGACCTCGTCTGTCTTGCCTAGCACATGTATGAGCTCAACCTCGTCCCTCTAGCCCGGCATAAGGATGAGAGCCTAATCGGTCATTTGGTCATTTGGGTTTACGTGTGAGCTTTTGCCCGCCTTAGGTTTGAAAACAACCCTCACATGTCGCCAAAGTGTGGGGATGTGATTGAGGTCTAGGCAGCCTTGGTTGATCATCATACGCCATTGCTTTATGATATCATAAGCTATGATATCATTTGGTCATTTGGGTTTACGTGTGCCCATTTTTTGCCCATTGCCCAATTGCCCATTTGAGCTTTGATTGTGAGATTAGATCGAATGAGTTGTTAACTTAACAGTGGGTGCGTACTCCTCCTGAATTGGAGTATTGACTATTTCTGAACAACCAGGGAAGTGAGTTTCTACTAAAATTTTGAGAGATACTTCACTGTTGGTGGTTCGGGTTCCGTCTTTTTTCTTCAAGAAGCTTTGGTTAAGAGGACTAATTGTGAGAATTTTTCTAAGCCTTGACGCCTCGAAGGCCTGTGATATATTTTCACAGAAGGTTCTTCAGGACTGCCTTTGTGCTTTCTACAATTCTTTCTTATATTCTTTTAGAGCCACTTTGTAGTTGGTGCATTGCTGAAGAGTTTTCTGCTCTTATTTCGGAGCTCTTCAAGTCCGGTCTTCTCCCAAGGTAGCTTTTGTTTCCCCTTTGGAGTTTTGAGCGGACATGCGATATCTAGAGCTTTGTTCATGGATTCAGTCAGATTACCAACCAAGCTGTCCAAGGATTTTTTACAGGTAGGACGATTCGGTAGTCCATATGCGAGATCTGTTTCTAATGTATCCAAGTAGAGAACCCAGTTGACTTGTTTAAGATTACGAACGCTTCGTGGTCTCGGGGCAAAGTCATCAATGTCAAAGAGAATATACCTATGATCCGAAAAGGAGTGTTCTTTTGAAATTCTCCAGTTTCTAATCCTGTCAGATATATGGCGAGAAGCAAGTGTAATGTCTAAAACTTCCTGCCTATTGCTTATAATGAAGGTGGGTTCATTGCCTACATTACTTAAAATAAGATGGGTGGAGAGGATAGATTCAAAAAGTGACTCACCTCGTTCATTGGTGTCTGAGTACATATAATATAACATATTGTTTTCATAGATAGAGCGCAGGTCTCGTTTTGTGTTTATGGAAGTGACTTCCAGTACGTTCGCTTTTCTAGATGTGATAAATTTAATACTTGTTTGTACGAACTTGTATTACTGAACAGGTAGGTCTGTGTGTCACTGTGTATACTGGAAGTGATGGTTTTCGGATCCGTGAACTAATGACTCCGAAGTCATTGGCGCCCAGAGGCATAGAGCCTTAACGGCAGGTGTCTTTTATAAACACAAACATAGGTACGAATTGATTCGTGAGACACAGAAAGTTTAGCGGCTATCTCCCTCAAACTTAAGTGACGATTTGCCGTTACCATTTCATTGACTTTAGTGATATTAACTTCAGTTGAAGATGTTGACGTCTGACCAGAGCGAGGCAAATCTCTCACCAGATCTCGACCGCTTTTGAATGCACTGTATTATTCATATATAATTATTCATATATATTCATATTCATATATTTATAAATAATACGGCAGCCGTGGCGCAGTGGGTAGAGTGCGTGGCCCATACGCCAGAGAACCCTGGTTCAATTCCTACCTGAAACAGAAAGTTTCCGTCACCTCTCTGCAGACACTGGCAAACCTCAGAGAGTAAAAACTGCCATGAAAAGCTTCTTGAGAACATAAGCCGTTCGGATTCAGCATAAAACTTGTAGGTTCAGTTCTCGATCATTTGTTTTCAAACATTTCACAACACGCACAACACAATTAATCATAAGAAGCTCGGTCAAATGCTGAAATGGCCATTTCGTTTTTCGTTTCGTATTATTTATATGCAAGTGTTTTTGATAAAGTTGATTCACTGTAAGCCTATTACAACATTTTTAGCGATTTGGCACACACTTTGTAAGATATTCTTTGTAAGATATTTATATTTATTCTTAGAATCGCAAAACACACTTGAGATGCTCGTATGTTTTCGTCAGATTGTATGTAGATAGTTAAGTAACGTTCGATTAATAAGAGATATATTGGGAAAATATTTTCAAATTACATAATTTTGAAACTTAACTATTTCTTAAAACTTTTAAATAGAACCCTTTAAAATTTCGAAAAAAATTAATTTTAAAAAAGCAAGAGACAAATGCATTTAAACTTGTATTCCTACTGTAAAAATTTCTAACTTGATATGTTAAAATCTTCCAAGCGCAAGCATGCTTTAATCTTTTGCTGCTTAACAAAATGCTTGTTAAATCTTTTAATTTTGCTCCTTCATTTTGTGCATTTCCTCGCTATTTATTTAGCGCTTATCTGTGCTCTTCACTTTTCGAGTATAGCAGCTTCTAAAAGTATGCATCATAAACAAGCGTGTTATTATTATACTTGCAGCATTTCTTTTTTGCAATTTTTTGCTAGCTTGCTCTTAGCACTTTACACTTGCTACAGCAGCAGAACGAACTTAGCTGTTCGTCCTTTTTTTTCGTTCATATGCTCCTTTATCCCCCTTGCGTGCCGTCCGTGCTTCGACCACTTACATAGTGAAGATGTTCTCTCTGCTTGCTTTAAGTGTGCGCTGCATGTTTGCACATTGAAGCGTTGATGCAATTGCAGCTGATGCTGCGTATAGATGTTGCAGCGAGCGCACGCTGCTTCAGTTTTTTTTTCCTGCTCTTTACTTTTGCTGCTTGTCTCCTCAAGCGCTATTATGATTACTTTGATAAGTGTTGTTGTTGTAATTTAAACATGACATTTAGTTTTGTTATGCTTTTTTGTATGCGGGTTTTTTTTCTTACAGACATAGTTATATGTTATTTGCACTACTTAAGGTGTTATTGTTGTTATTGTTGCTGCTGTAAAATGTATTCGCCGGCCTTGAATATTTGAGTGTGTATTGTAAGTGCTTGTAAATTGGTGTGTGTCTCCCGTGTGGTTGGTTGTGTGTGTTCGGCGCTAAGCTTTTAAAAATGGTTCTCAAAAATTATTGCACACTTCTAGGTACATTTAAGAAAATTAATAGCTTACTGTCAGCTGTCTGCTGACGTTGATTTATAAATAAATTATCAGAAGAAATTGCTTTAATATAGTATAATTGAAATTGCTCAGAAAATAAGGCATACTTTTAGGAATAGTTATTTATGAAATTTTCAATATATCAGCAAAATTTTTAATACACATTTATAAATTATTCTTAGGGACATTGCTTCCAGAATACATTCCATAACTCCAATTGTGTTGCTTCTTAAACTTATCGAGAAGCTCATTTAAAAAGCATTCTCATGAACTACTTCCATCATCATTTCTAATCTCACTTCCCAAAATCAACGACATCAGTTAGTCCAAAATGTACCTCTAATACAAATGAAATAAACCACACTACCTAATATTTCCTTTCAAATAAACACTGCAAACTTAGGCAATGATTAGCCTAATGCCCCCCTAATACACAGACTAAATCCCAAGCATTTATATCGCATACTAATAAATTGTCTCTTTAAAAAATTGTATGCAAAAATAATTAAAATTTGTTATTTTCTCACTCCTTAAAGTTTGTACTTTCCGATCAATCAAATGGTACTAAATTAAAGTTTTGATCAAAAATCCCTTAGCCCTTTAAATATCATTGTATTAATACGTGAACATCGATTCTTGTCATACACTTTTTAAGTGTTTATTACAAAAAAAGTTTAATGAAACTTATATCATTCGAAAGGTATTGTGCTATAGATGCTATCGATATATGCTATAGATATATGCTAGATATGTGCTATAAATATATCCATAAAACGTATTTGGTCAAGAGTTCGGATTCTCCGACCATCTTATACACTTTTTTTACATATAGAGTTTTTACGCTCTATCTCCCTCCACACCAGTGTTGCCACTTTTTTAAACCCAAATTCCACAAAAATTCCTCAAATTTAAATAAAAATCCTTAAAAAAATTTTTGTAACGATACCTTAATAAGGTAAATGAAAATTTCAGAAACGTATTAGTTTAACCGTTTCGGGACGACAGGGATATTTTTATCCCAGAAAAATTTGAAAAATCATATCTCTGAAAATTCTCACACGATTTTGTTGAAAACCGTCCCAAATCATTATTTATATTCTTCTCTACAAAAAATTTAATATAGCTGTCAATATAACACATCAAGCTTATGTCAAAAGTCATAAATCAGTTCGCGCGGTTTGAGTTGCTAATAAGACCATCGACAAAAGTGTTTTAATTGTGGAAAAAAGTGTCATTTAGTAAAGTTTTACTCAAACAGTTGTTATTTCATAGAAAATATAATCGAAAACCAATAAAAAGATATTTTTCTGAATTTGCGGCTAAGGTAAGTTTCGTGGGATAAAATCATCCCAAAACTGTTTATTTGTGCGACGTTAACATCCCAACCGTACTCATTCACATTATTTTTCTTAGAAAGATATGGACGGAAAACGTAAACTGGCGACTCCAGAAATTGAGGATTTTCTTAATAATTCAAGCAATGATGAGGATGATCCATTTGCTGCTAGTGATTCTTCTTATAGTCCCAGTCAGAAAGGCAGTAGTGCTTTAGAAGAGGAAGAAGACACGGATCATAGTAATGAAGGAATGGAAATTGTTGATGCGAATGAAACTGCAAATGATATTTCCGATGACTCTGACGAAGAAATATTTGAAGTGGAACGTCTGGATGAAGAAATTGTTTCTGATTGGCCAAACAATGTTATAATTTGGTCAAACCCCCTACCAACATTCACACCACGATTTACAGTTAGTGAAGATCGCACCGTTAGCCATGGAGGAATACCTCGAGGATTGAAGCCTGTGGAAATATTTTTCAAGCTGCTGCCTAGAAGTTTTGTTCATCACATTGTTCATTCTACTAATAAAAGGATTGATATTTTCAATAGCAGCCATCCTAAAAACAAACGTGCAAAAAGCGATTTCGGCGAAATACTTATATTGCTTGGGTGTACCTTTGTTATGTCATATAATAAAGTGCCATCTTTGAAGGACTATTGGTCGAATAGCACGTCATTGGGTAATGCATACATAAAAAAAGCAATGTCCAGAGACCGGTTTTTACACGTTATGTCCAAACTTTATTTTTCTTCCTTATCATTCCAACCTGATCCAAAACCAAAAACTTATTTCGTTGATGATTTGGTAGATTGTCTAAAAAAAAACTTTCAAAAATATAGATCAGACTCTCCGTTCCAAAGCATTGATGAATCTATGACAAAATTTCTAGGCCGCTCTACGTTGAAGCAGTATATGCCACTAAAACCTGTAGAGAGAGGCATAAAACTATGGATGCGATGCGACAGTTTGACAGGCTATACGTACGATTTTAATATATATTCCGGAAAAGAAGACCATTCCTATCAATCATCCACATTAGGCGAACGCGTTGTCATGAAATTGTCAGCGACTATCAGACACCCTGACACAACGTTGTGCTTTGATCGCTTTTTCACGTCAGCAAAATTAATTAATAATATACCGTTTCCAGCCTTAGGTACTTGTATATCTAACAGAAAAAATTTACCAACTTTTACTGAGAAACTAAGCAGAGGAGAATATGTCTTCAAGAGCAATTCGTCTGGTACTTTGGCAGTGGTTTGGCAAGACACAAAACAGGTTATGCTGCTTAGCAACTGCCATAAAGCTTCAGTGGACACTGTTACAAGAAAACAGAAGGATGGCAAAAAAATAGATATAACATGTCCGGATATTGTAAAAACGTACAGAAATCTAATGGGTGGCGTAGATTTGGCGGACAAAATGAGTACGTTGTATGAACTTGACCGGAAGTCAACGAAATGGTGGCGAAAAGTTTTCTTTCGGCTTATGATGACATGCGCTGTCAATGCGTGGATAATCCATGCGGAAACAAATCATCCACAGCAAACAAGAGAACCATTTTTGGGATTTTTAGTGGAGCTTTCCGAATCTCTCATTGACGAAGGAAGCAATGAAGCGAAAATACGACGCAAAGTTCGAACAGGACCCCTCAGCACTATGAAAAAACGTATCAAACAAAATCTGGGGGACCATTTACCAACACGAACAAACAAGCGACAACGGTGCGTAAATTGTACCTACTAAAAACGGAAAAGAAAGTCGCACAAATCAGCTTTGCATTGCCTGCAACTTGGCGTTTTGTAAAAAATGTTTCACACCTTGCCATAGAAACTAATTAAAATAATTTTATGCTACAATAAATATTATAAAAGAATAAAATAAATTGAAATAAAGTAAAATATATTCTGATTTTATTTTTCAAATTTTGCTTTTCAGGTGTGTTTGGGATGTTTTTGTCCCAGGACGATATCTCCTTTTCGGAACGTCCTAAAAATATAGAATGAAATTACTTTTCTTAAAACAGCATTAGGAGACTATATCTAAACTCTTTTTTAAGATTGATGGCCACAAAAGTTCTCGTCCCGAAACGGTTAAATTTAGTTATAGGCATAAACGTTGCAGTATTGCATGTTTCTTCCAATCGTTTCTTTATTTAACCCGTTAAAGCTTAGAAGGACACTTTTTGGTTGAAACTTTCAGTAGAAAAATTGGAACGCAAAGTCCAAAAATATTTTAGAATAATATCTATAACATTCCTATAAAATTTCTTTCCTTTTTAGGCCGCAATTGTGAGAGAAAAAAAATTGAAAAAAAAAACAACCGACTACAAAATCACTACAAAGTAAAAAATAATTTTAAAAATACTTTTCCTTTAAATTTCTTGGTCATATTTGATAATTTATTTAAACATATTATTATATATGAAATCTTATTATCTTAATTTTTTTCCTAGTTGTTTTATTATCATAAATATATTAATTTCTTGATGAATACAAAAGCTTTTAAGGTTGGCGCTAATATAATCAGACTTTTAATCAGAAGCGCCAACTTCAAAGCATTTGTATTCATCAAGAAATTAATATATTTATGATAATAAAACAAATAGGAAAAAAATTAAGATAAGAGAATAGTGTCAATATTATTCGATATGCACTGTTTTTCTAATATTGCTACGCCCAGCAGTCGAACTCCGCCCACTTTCTTCACCGTAATTTTTACTAATAATGCCTACCCCTATACCAAATTGCAGTACCATAGTATAAATATTATTCGAGATATATTCTTTATCTAATATTGCCACGCCCATTTGTCAAATAACGCCCATTTTGTTGACGGCAATTTGTAATAATTGTGCCTACCACTACACTAAATTTCAGTAGCCTAATGTCCATATTATTCGAGATAAAGTGTTTTTATAATATTGCCACGCCCATTTGTCGAATAACGTCCACTTTATTGGCCATAATTTCTAATATTAATGCCTACCCTTATACTAAATTGCAGTACTATAGCATCAATATTATTCGAGGTATACCCTTTTTCTAATATTGCCACGCCCATTTGTCAAATAACGCCCATTTTCTTGACCGTAATTTGTATTAACTGTGCCTACCACTACATTTAATTTCAGTACCCTAGTGTCCATATTATTCGAGATACAGTGTTTTTATAATACTGCCACGCCCATTTGTCGAATAACGCCCACTCTATTGACGATAATTTGTAATAATAATGCCTACCCCTATACTAAATTGCAGTACTCTAGCCTCAAAATTATTCAAGATACACTGTTTTTCTAATATTGCCACGCCCATTTGTCGAATGACGCCCATTTTCTTGCCCGTAATTTGTAATAATTGTGCCTACCCCTACACTAAATTGCAGTACCCTAGTGTCAATATTATCGATACTATCCTAGTGTCAATATTCGAGATACAGTAGTATTTAATATTTCGAGATCTATTATTGCCACGCCCAGTTATCGAATACCGCCCACTTTTTTACGGGCACCTCCATGCTTATCATATCTATCTGTTCCCCAAAAATTATGGTAATCAGGCATATGGTTTAGGAGTTATCGATGTACATACATTTAAAAAAAAAAAAAAAAAAAAACAGAGAAACCGACGAACTTGAGAACCTCCTACTTTTTGAAGTCGGTTAAAAACAATCGTAGCCAAAGTATTTGACAGATTTGGAAAATTAAAACACTCTCACTACCTTTAATTGTGTTTCCGACTCTAAGAAAAAGTGTTTTAAACTATTCAAAATCATCGAAAAAACTGATTTTTTTTTTTTGAATTGTCAGAGATTTTAATTGTTTTTAACTGTTGAGATTTTTCAAATATTGTATCGTGTAAAGCACCATCAAAAATAGTAGGAATGGGTATTTTCTAAAATAATTTCCCTGCTTATCGTTATTTTTCTGTTCAAAGATTCAAACATTCTGGGCGTTAACGAGTAAAATAAAAGAATTTATTTTGAGGAAATTTCAAAATTTCTTTAAAATAAAATTCCTCAAAAATTTCTCACAGCCATTGTAAATTCCTCACGTTTTGAGGAATTCCTCACAAAGTGGCAATACTGCTCTACACAGAATGAGAGAGTAACAAGAACTTCTGTTCGCTCTTTGGCTTGATTAACTGCGTCGTATTCTCTTAAGGCAGATTCACTGACCACCTTCAGCAAGCTCACCATTTTTTATATGCAGTTTTTTCTCTCTATCTCTCTCCACGCAATCATGATACAATGATAAGGTAGGACCGCTTCGCTGAGTGCTCTCACGCGTCAACGAAGAGTGGATAATGAGAAGGAAGATATATGTCAAAACGACGAATTTCGTATATATTGCAAATGAAGAAAATATTTTATGTTTCCAAGGTGCAAACAGTGCGGTCGCGGGTGTTAAATTTGTGCTAATTTGAGTGAAAATATTCTAAAAAAAGTATAATAAAAACTATAAAATGAGAAAGAAGTCTTAAAATTGCAAAAAAAACCTGTAACAGTTTTAACCTAAGAACAACTGCGAAACGTGAGCATAAAGAAATTCGCGATGAACAGCTGATTTTGACATCTATCTTGCTTTATACTGCTTTGAATTGGCTGCACGCTCTTATAGCCTATATTACAAAAACTAAATTGTGCAAACGAATTCTTACTGTTATTTCTCTCGCTGTTTGTTTTGTATTATTTTTGGTAAAAAAAATTGTCACTATTTTTATATGGAGTAATAATAATTTCATTCTGTTGTTCATTGATAAAAGAGACGTAAGATTAAAAATTTTTACATGAAAAATAAATTGTGGCATTTTTTATTTTTCATGTAGAAACTGGTACGAGCCCGACCTCAGAAAATAAGATGAGTCATCTTTTTAAAAAAAAAAACTTCTCACGCCTTCTATGGTTTAATACCAACGAATTGTTGGTGCCAAAGAATGAAATCGTGAAAAGAAGTAAACAAAGAGCGCAAAACAAGTCTTTGCAGAATTAATGTGGTCAATTTTTTGAACCTTTGCATTGTAGAGAAGTAGAAAAACATTGCATTTTAAATTGGAAAGCACACAAGTGCAATTCCGCTTTGGTTTTAGCTGAAGGTGTGCTTAAAGGATTTTCAAAGTTAATGGACTGCATGAGTCACAGAAGATTACTGATGAGTTGGTGTAGCGACCAACGAAACAGCTGTCTAGTCTGCTGGTGGTTGTTCTGTAAAGAACATTGTTGTTGTGGCAACCTGTTGCTTCATGAAATTACTTGGCATAAAGCTCTCAAGTGTAATTCTTAAAAATTAATTTTTTTAAGAATTGCTTAAAACTAAAAATTAAAATTTTTTAATTTATTAAGTTTGAATTACAATTATACGTACAATTTCCTTTATTTTTGCTTAAAAAGAAACGGAATATATATATATGTATATCTTATATATTCATACGTAAACAAAAATCTTTAACTCCCTTTTTACACACTTTAATGACGGATGCTTTCGGACACACTTATTCAGTCAGCAAGAATGATAGACCTCTTCTACATTATTCAAGAATTGAAAGCAAGAATTGAACTTTGAAAGTAAATCTCAGACAAATGTATTCTATTACGTACAAAATGATACATTCCAGTTTTAGAATCTATATATTATTGCGTTTACACAAAGTTTAACTCCCTTTTTACCTTTTTTAAAGACAACATATTCTAATGAAACTTATATCATTTGAAAGCTCTGGTTTATACCAAGTTTATACCAATAAAATTTTTACTCAAATGTTTTATCATTAACATAGGTAAAAATTAAAAATTAAAAACACCTTTATTATCAAACTAAAGAAACAACAACAAAATACAAAACCACACAGCTCTGCTGAACAGCATTACTGTGGGAGAGTAGAATGCGAGGGTGAAAAAGAAGCCAAAAGCTTTAACAGAGCTGTGTGATTGTTTTTGCTTTTTCTGTCCTATCTTGCCGGTAACACTCGATCAGCGTTGTTGAGACAAAACAAAATAAGGGTGTTTCAATAAACATGAATTTTTTTTTTTGGATTTTCAAGTAGATATTTTCCGATTCAAAACATTTTCAAAAATGCCACAAAATTTAAATGGTCTACTCTTATTGGACACTTATTTACCTTAGAAGGTTTTTCAAAAAAAGATTCTAAAAGACTCGAAAAAATATTTACCGAAAAATTTTATTATGTGTATATTATATTGTAGTATTTATTACGTGTAAAAAAAATATAAATCAACCTTAGATTTTTATCTTCTATCACATAAACGAGAATCATTCTAATCGGCGAGTGATACCTACGCAAGTAGGATGAAAAGTTTTATAAAAATCAGGGAACTTCTTCCAATTTTGTACTTAAATTATATGGGCTCAAACTAAAGTGCATCTGCATAAAAATACTGTCAAAATTTTATTACCATTTAAAATATAAAATTTAAAACAAAAAAACAAAATGAACAAAATTAAGCAAATGCTTTTTTTTTACCAAGAATTTTCCGCTTTTTACCATTAAAGGACGTAGTAGGCTACAACACCTACGGTGATGCCATCAATAAATAATTACTAAAACTCAATGATTTTATCTAAAAAAGAAATTTTTGAAAATTTAAAATTTTTATTATATGCCCAATTTATTTAAAATACTAAGAGCCTGATTATATTTTATGTTCTTTCAAAATGTTTTTCAAAGAGCCTTCTACTTTGTATATTGTTAAGATTTTTCCCCACTCATTTCATAGTTTAAGCTATTTATATTCATATTTCAGCATTTTGGCTTTATGGTTTTTCATATTGCCAAGAAGTAGTAGAAGAAGAAGAAGAAAAATAACTTTTCTTGCATACTTTGCGGCACTTTTAACAATTTATATATGTGTCAGCCCTTTAAATACTCTACTTTCTGCATATGTGTGTTTCGGCTAGTGTTTGTGGAATGTGTTTTTAATTCTTATGAAAACTTCAATGTCTTTAACGCACACATAAACGTACAGAAATAAACGCCGCCACACTCAAGCATTCGTGCTTGACAAAGTTTTTCATGCGCAAAAAGCTTCGCAATTTCTATGTTGAAAACTTAAACCAGCATTCAAGGTCACATTAACTGGGCTCTGCAGCATGACACACTTGAAGAGCACAAACACACAAACACATAGACACACGGACACATGCTGACATTCAGCAGCACCAAATTGGGTACATACATTACCCTTAAAACATACATTCACACCTAAACAAACATATGCTTTTATATGCACCAAGATATGCTTGAAATGTTGTTAAATAAAAATTTCCTGCTTAAATATGTTTTCTTTCCGCTGCTCATTGATGGTCTTGTGAATTTTTTTCACCCGTTTTGGTTTATTTTTTTTTTCTCTCCGTTTATTTTGCAAACACATACAAACCTATATATGTGTAGTACAAACTTATATGCACATATATGCTCATATGCAGGCACTAACACACACCTACATATGTATAAATTACAACACATTCTCGTAAGTGCATAAGTGATGAGCAGCCACTTGAGTCTCTATGCCATTTAAGCAGTTGACATTCACACACATACACACACGCACATCAACATAAGCACACCAGCCTTGCTTGCTAACTTGTGCATATATATGATTTTTTTTTTCTTATGAGTAATAAAAAAAGGTTTGTTTAATGTCAGAAATAATGAGTTAAATAATATGCATTAACGATGCTGCCAAATTCAGTAAAACTTGAAAAAAATTAAAATTTTATTTAATCGCTTTCATGTTGAAGTGTTTAATTTTAACAGTGCTGCTAAAGTAATGAGACGACTTTTAAAATTTGGAGAAATTTTTGTTCCAAGAAATTTTTAATTAAATTCAACTTGTTTTGAAATTCGATTCTGATTTCATTTTGCTTTATCTTGAAAGTTTACCAAAAGACTCTGTCACTAAAGTACTCAAAACAAAAATATTCCAAAATGTTATTCTAAACCAGCTGTGAAAAGAGTTTTGTTGTTACTTAACAAGTAAGTTTGAGAATTGTATATGGGCATTTCCAAAATTAATGAAAAAGTTAAATTTTTAAAAAGTTTTTTTATATTTGCGTAATAATTAAGTAGCACTATATTAAGTAAAAGAATTACAACAATCAATCCTATGAATTCAAAGATATAATCAAAACCATGCTCTGGCGTGACGTTACAAAAAACAGAAGTAGTTTTCGACTTGGATTACAAAATTTTCGAGACTCTGGGTACAAAGGTTTGCAAAAACCTTTTTCAGAAGGTTTTGAAATAATATAAGTTTATTTTCCAAGTAATCGAGTTTAAAAATGTTTTCCAGTTTTTGTGTTATTAGGCTTAGTCATCTGAAGTGACGTTATTGGCGTTACGTTACTTAAATGCGCATTGTAGTATAATTTGGGAATTAAGTAGTTAAGTAATTATATAACTAAGTAATTAAAAAACAAATATAATATATTCTGCCTCTCCTTGCCTCAACCATTTTCCATTATTTTTAGTGAATGCCTACTATTTTTGTTAAAACGCTTACGAAACATTTACAAAACATTAATTAAAACGAAAAATTACTTTTGTGAAACAGTGCAGACGATTTGATTATCATGGTAATTGAATTTATGTTTAAATTGCCTTAATCAATAAAATAAAAATGTTACTCTAAGATAATATCATTAAATAATGAGTTTTTTTAATAAATTTTAGTTTTCGTGCCAAGGTGAACTTTTCTCTGGAAATGCCCAAATATGTTTCAAAGCACGTCAATTGTAACCGCCTAAAAATTTAATTATTTTGGGGTATATTACACCTCTAAAAGATGCTAATATTAGGTGCATTTTTTGGCTATATCCGCTTAACAATATTTTTCATACAAAAAAATCTCTTAGCTAAGACAGTATCATTATTTCCGATTAGCTCGTAGTCACCGATAGGAACACTATTAAGCCCTTGTAACCGATGATAATAAATTTTAAAATAAAAAACATTTATAAACTCGTTTTTAAGTTTAATAAAATACGTATTTTTTAGAAAATCAATACTTTCACTATGTTTCTTTTTATTGCAGAATAAAGGTGGTGTGACAGAACTGTGACATTGTGCTAATATTGTATATTTGTCTATGTTGTGAGTGGAAATCTAATATGTATTTTAGGTACTTACCGAGTAGAGTAACAGAAAACTGTGTCAATTTAGCACAACTAAATATTTTTCCGAAATCGAGTACCGAATTGTCGTGGTACTCGAACTACCAAAAGAAACGTTCAATAACATACTAATAGCGCCATCTCTGGGTACGATGGTGTATTATTCCGGTAGTGCGGTATGTAGCAGTGATTCAGCAAATTAGTTAAAAGGGAATCAATACGGTCCATACGGACTTTGTAAGATATTTTTTAGTTTGTTACAGAAATGTCACAAGAGGCTGTAAGGGGTTAAAAAAAGAACGAAATTGTCATTGTCTGTACACTGATAAAGAAGCTTATGTTAAATTGAAAAAAAACCTAGTATAACACGTTGAAAAATAATAGGCCTTCCCAAACATAATTTGCAGGAAGTATAATAAGTTTCTGCATGTTTCTTGAAAACAAGTAATCATACGAGTATTTGGTTCCTCATATAATATGATTAATTAATGCAATTTTTCTTTTAATATATATTTGTATCTTAACATTATTTAATTTTACCTTAGCACTTGTTGTTTGAATTTAAAAACAATATAATTTGTTTTAAAGAAAATATGTTTTCATATAAATATATTGTATTTATAAATGGACTGAGAACACTTTTAGTCTATTACTATTTGTTTGCTTGGAAATATAATTTAGTCAAGAATAACATTAAATATTCACGGACAAATATATATTAATTGGAGAATACATAATTTGTTTGCAGTCAAGCAATTATTTTCAAAACGATAATTAAGAACAACATAATATATTTACCGATGATTACACTATATTTACTTGGAAACATATTTTAGCAAAAGAAATGCCAAAAGTTTTTCACTGTGATTACAAAATATTTACTTAGAAGTAATTGTTGGTTTGAAGCAAACAAAATATGTTTAGAAAACAGTAAATAAGTTTGCTTTGCTAGCGGAGCACCCACTTTGCCAGCGAAGCACCCACTTTATCGGCAACGTTACTTCAAAACTCACCTATTTTTACTGCTGAACCGCCTTATTTTTCTTTTTTCTTGTTTTTTATTTTATTAATTTGAAAACACAAACACTTTTAATTTCAACAAACATTTTCCAAAACACTTTTCACAACAGCTAAACTTTTCAACACGCTTGGCGCGGCTGCTTGAAACTTAAAATGACGCCAAGACTTGGCAACTGTTAAAAGCAAGCGCATAAAGCAACAAGGTTTCCGCTATTTTTCGTGCAAATGCAAAAGAAACAGATATATGTATGTCTAGGCGAAACACATATAAGAAAGGAGTTCTGTTTGTTTTAAATTTGCAGAGTTCTGTTCTTTTTGAGTTTAACAGTGATGCAAATGTATTTTTATTGGGTAGAAACACACAATTCTATTTTGCCACAAGCATATTAATGTAAACGTTAGTTTTTTAGCTTCTTATATCGAAAAATAATGCTATTGAAGGAAAGCTCTTAATCATTAAAGGTGGTCCCCTCTGAATATTTCGTTTTTGAAACCAAACATATATAAACATATTTTTTCTCTGCGTGAATTTATAAGATGGCTTTGGCAGTTTCAGCCACCCAAGTACTTTATCAAAACGCCTAAGTTTTACATGTTGACTTGCCAATTTTTATTTGGATGATAAATAAACCAAGTATTTAGTAATTTTTTATACACAACTTTAAAAAAAAAAAATTGAATTTCAAAAATATAACTTTTTCGGGTTTTTTTTTATTTTCCTTTTCTTTGAAGTTGCCGCCTCTCGTTCTGTGATTTTCTTGAGTGAAATCGGCAACAACACGAGTTTTTCTTTTATCAATACCGTTTTTTTCTAAGAAATTAATGACTTCTCGGCATTTCTTGCTGCTTGGCGTCTATTATAACAAGAACATTGAATTAAATTAAATATAAAATACAAAAATTTTACCTTCACATGCCGTACAGTTTCGAACCCACAACCAACCGATACACAACTGTGTATGAAGTCACTACACTACGCATTGAGCCAAACTTCTTCGTTACTTGGAGTGATTTATTCAATATTAATTACAACTGAAGCTATACTGCAGCATAACACAATAATCTATTAAAAGATTTTTGTTGTATGGCTATCAACAGAATACTGCGACATACTGCATCTGTTAATACAGCATCTGTTAACATAGCTGCAGTTATGTCAGCAAGTAGTAGCAAGGCTGCTTGGATCAGAGGATAGAGCAATGGACTGGCACCAAAAGTTCCAGGTTCGATTCCGCACGGCGGGCAAAGACTTTTTTTTTTTTGTTTTCTTTTCTTTTTCTTTATGAAATGTAATAAAATTTATTAGTGTGAATATTAACGTGTGTTTTTTAATTTACTTTATGTTATTTTTGAATTTAAAAGTGTTTTTATTACAAAAAAAAAACCCCATTAAATTATTAAATCTATCCTTCTTTCGTATGTCTAATGACGCAGCTGTGTTTTTTTTTTGCAGAAAATAGATCAAAACTATGCTTAAGCCATTCATGCTAGTTGTTTTTTAATTTTGTATCTTTGGATTTTGGGCTGAGGTGAATCAAATATTTTTTTTTTGACAATGTATCGAAGTATGTGCTTTCAAAGCAATGTATTAAACAATAAATTGCTTAGGTGAATAAGCATAAGTATATAATTCCCATATACCCAAGCCGACCCAATTCTCTTTACCCAAGCCGACTTAGGTGATTTACCTATTGCTTTTTTTCTCGGTGTAGAGAGGTGACGGCCGAACAGAAAAACTAATTCAATTGGAAAAACTTTCTGTGTCAGGTGGGAATTGAACCAGGGTTCTCTGGAGTATGGGCCACTCTACCCAATGCATCACGGCCGCCACTTAGAAACATAGAAACGCTATTGCCATATCAAAAAACTGATTATTTACAAAATTTATCGTGAGCGCTTTTTGGAAAACAACCATTTTTATGTCACAACAAAAAAAAAGTAAATGCTATGCTACATGTTACATTACGGACACTTGTTGGTCAAATTTTGAAAGTTTCGCCATCTTTTATTCATTGTTCTGTCCATGGAATACCACACTTAATTTTCTGTTTGGTAAAGTCGTAGGCTACATTTCTATTCTATTCTATTTTATTCTATTTCTATATAAAGCCTGTTTTCTATCTGTGTTCTGGAAACAAGAACAAATTTTGGCTATGTCCATCGTGTAGCATGCACCTATTGGATAAGAAAAGTGTCAAGTAATTCGCAATGCTGCCAAATTTTGGCGAAAAATGTTAAGCGGCTATGAGCGTTTTTTTGTTTAAGTGTATATAGCGATGCCGAAATTTTAGTCTAGTGCAAGACCTAATTACCGAAATAATGGGCACCATAAAATCACTTAAAATCATAATATGGAAACTTCTGGTTGAAAATTGAATGCTTTTTATACCCCAGCGCGTACTGCGTAAGGGATATATTAACTTTGTCATTCCGTTTGTAACTCCAATAAGAAGAAGGCCCTTATCTGACTTTCGTTTTTCTGACTTTACCCAAATTTTGCAACTATTTGCTTCGGTATAATGCGTAGTCCATAGTCTAGAAAATTGGGCGGTATCAGACAAGAGTGTGGCATTTTAATTCTAAATGAACTTTTTCTACAACGTTTGTCTGACTTCAACCAAATTTTCCTCACATATTCGTTGGTATAGTTTGCAGTTCATTATCTGGGCAGTGGGCGGTATTAAGCGGGGGTTATACAAGGCGCGTGTCACTTTAATTTTGATCGAACTTTTTCCAAGTCATTCGTCTGAATTCAACCAAATCTTGCATATATCTTTTTTGTTATAAGAAGCAGTCCGCAGTGTAAGAAAGTGGGCGGTATTGGAAAATGAGGCGTTTCATTTTAATTTTAATCGAATTCCTTCTACACCATTTGTCAAACTTTAACCAAGTTTTACACATTTTTGTGTATTTTGGCCAAATCGCAGAATAAAACAGTAGTTGGGACTAGACTAGGGGACGTGTTACTTAAATTTTAACTAAGCTCCTTCTACATCGTTTGTTCGATTTCAAATAAATTTGGCATATTTCTACAATCCTGGTATAATGAAGAAGAGTCCGTAGTATAGAAAATTGGTCGGGAATAGAAAAATGGGAGTGCCAATTTCATTATAATACTTTATTTCAGTAAATTTTTATTTGATTTAATTTTGATATTTGTCATAGGCGTGGGTAGGCTGTACCAAATACCATGCAGAAGTGGGCTGAACTATAAAAGGGGTGTGACAATTTTATGAAAAACTATTTATCATATTTCATATTCATAATTTGAATATAACCGTTTAGCTTAAAAGTCTTAGGTGGAAAAATTGATTTTTTTTTTCTCAAACTTTCCTGGCCAAAGATAAAGTTTTGCATAAATTTATGCTAAAAAATAACTGCAAAAATAAGTAGATGTAAACAAATAAAAACTTTTCAGCAAACATCTAGCTGGCCATGCGTATTAAAATTGAAATACTTTAGAAAACCAAAAACACAAACAATTTGGGCAAAAAAAAAAGGTTCATTTCATAATTTTAACTATATTAAGAGCCACTATTTATAAACACTGAAACTTAAGTCCTGAAATTGGAAATTTTATGTCCGGAAATAATGACAAAAAAAAAAATTTGTGGTTAGGATTGGATTCATTGATGGTTGTGCATTATAATATTTCATACATTATTCAAACCCTGAATGCTACACTACCCCCGCCATGCGACGTCAGGTATTTTAGCTAGTCTTTGTATAAAAATATACTCCACTTCTTTTACTTCATGGATCAGATTACAGCTGCGTGACAATATTTATTATTCATATGTGGTCACTCCCCTCTTATATTAGTCACTTCCTTTTTATGGCTTTATTAACTTCATTTCTTTTTTTCAAAATTTTATTGAAAACGGCACGCAATTTTTCAATAACCGTTTCAGACAAACGCGGTCGTTTAGATGAATATCAAGCGACCAGATGGAAATAAACGTAGCCACACTCCACTCTCGGGCAACCAATAAATTTCCACTAGCTGCATAAAACTAACTAACTCAACGGTTGCTAGGAATGGGAAAATTGTCAATTTTCAACGTGTGCCAATATTATTAACTGAAACATATTAAAAATTAAACATTTTTTCCACAAAGATCTGTTTCTCAAATAAAGGGCAAAAAAAAAGGAAATTTTTTATTGCAAATTTAGAACGCAGCAGCAGTAATTGTTAGAAAATCTTGATATAAGAAATACTAATGTTTATGTGCGAGTTAAGGATTACATTGAAATGACACCAAAGCTAAAGCATAGCTTGAATAATTCAAATGGGCATAATTTTGCGAATTATTGAAATTTTTTATTTACAAATGAAATAACTGAATTATTACAGCACTTAGATTAAAAGTCAATTATGAAAATATATTCATATGCTGCAAACTAGCAATATTTCAACATGATTAACTTTAAGGGGTTACATGACATTGGCAGTTTTTTGAAATCGATCTTTTTTTAATAATTTTGTTTTTTTGTAAATATTCTTAAGATTCTAAGAAAAAAAATTTCATGTAAAAATTTCTACGGGTTTAAAAGTTACAGCCGGATTAGTGAGAGCGCATTTTTAATTGTTGCGCTACCTACGCACGGCAGCATGTATATACTTGTTTTACTTGCTACCTGACTTTTGGTGGTTGTTATTTCGTACCTACTTGAAGGGTGAAGGGTGAAGCCCGAATTGCTAAACGATTGAAAAAAAACTATAAGAAACAGCACAACACAAGATAACGAAGGCATACAGTACAAAGCACGCGTGGCAGATTGAAGGTGACCTTTTTTTTCTTTGTTCACAAACTTTGAACGCGTTTATCTCGAAACCATGTTTTTCGTACTGGTTGCGGCACTAGCGGGTTCATTTTTTGACGAAATTTTTTTTTTTTGTATTTTTTTAACCTTGATTCGTATCGTATGACACGACCTTTTTTTAAATTTTTTTCGGTTTTTTATGAATTTTTAAAGTTAATATTTTATTCGAAAAAACACACTTTCAAATTTGGAAGATCACCAAAAATTGCAAAAAAATTTAAAAAAAAAGCTCGTGTCATACGATAACCAATTTTGTTAAGATTTAAAAAAGTCATTTTTTTCCAGATCGGACAATTTTTGCAACTCCCAGCGCTGCAACCACGAGGCCCCGTTTTTTTCTCTGCCGCCAGTTTGGAGCTCTATAAAACCATGTTGGAGTGCAAAATATTTTTTTTTGAATTTTTTTTCTTGTAGTTTGTTCAATTCTCTACAATAATAAAAAAATTTTGGAAAAATTTTTGTTTTTGACTGAGTTATGAATTTTTAAAAAAAGGTCTGTTTTCTCTGCCGCGAATGTCATGTCATCCCTTAAGTAATCATTTAATGTTACTCATACGCTGTGTGATACTGAATTTTAGTGTCTGAAACACTACCCAGTGAACTAAAACTACCGTTTTTGAATTAATTTATGAACCTTTTCAGGTAGAGAAGTTCATTTTCGGCACTCATTAATGAACCTTTTTTGCATCATTCGTCGCACTAAAATGCCTCTCAAAAATCAATCTTTTTTTGTTCGGAAATGCGTTAGAAAGAACCATAAATTGTAATTTCTTTGAACGAATGTTAAAATTCTTCTTTTTTTAACTCATTTTAGAATATAAAAAAGTAACATTTATGATTCATTTACAAAATCATTTGTGAACAAAAAATGGTTCGTTTATAAGAATATGTTTCTCACCCAGTGAACCAAAATTGCCGTTTTCGACTTCATTTATGAACCTTTTTGGGTAGAAACGTTAATTTTTGGCACTCACGAATCATGAACCTTATATGTATCATTTGTCGGACCAAAATGCATCTCAAAAATGGACCTTATTTTTCTCCGAAATGAGTTAAAAAATTAACTATTTTGATTTTGACCCAGTGAACCAAAACTACCGTTTTTAAATTAATTTATGAACCTTTTCGGGTAAAAACGTTCATATTCGGCACTCAAAAATTAACCCTTTTTGTATCATTTGTCGAACTGAAATGCCTCTCAAAAATTAACCATATTTTGTTCCGAAATGAGTTAAAAAGGAACCATAAAATGTACTTTTATTTGTTCGGAAATGGCTTGAAAAAAGAACCATTGAAAATTTATTGTTCTGCACTCGGAAATGAACCCTTTTTGAATCAATCATCGGACAAACATGCTTCTCAGAAACGAACCTTTTCTACTTCGGAAATGAGTCAAAAAATGAACCATATTGATATTGATGTTTCAAAAAAGAGAAGGTGCATGATTGTGTTCCAATTTGACAAACTTTCAAGTTGTGTGTGAAATATCAAAATAGTAAAGTTATTGATTTGGGGAATTAAATTGGGTTCATTTCTTAGCACTGAATGTTGTCGTGGTCTTAATTTAATCTGGGCTTGGTCGCAATTTTGGATAGAAATGTTGAAATGTTATAAAAAAGTTACATTTATCATTCATTTCTGAACTCATTGCACAAAAAACTTTTCGTTTATGAGAATTTGTTTCCTACTGATATGATTAAAAAACTATTCGTTTATGAAAAATTGAGTTCAAATTATTCTCTTTTGAACTCATTTAAAAATTCAAAAAAGAAACATTTATGATTTATTCGTGAACTCATTTATGAACAAAAAAATGGTTCGCTTGCGAGAAATTTTTACCTACCAAATGATAAAAAAAAGATTCTTTTTCGACTCAAACTTTGCAAAAGATGTACAATTTTTATTTATGGGAAAAGCGACAAAATAAAAAATTAAAAATAAAAAAAAAATTCTATCAAAAAACGTTCGCAAAAACTCTCACCCACTTTACGCAAAACTTTCGCTTATGGTTTAGTGGGGTTATTTCACAGGAGCAAAAACGTGATTGTTTTCCAATTTGACAAACTTTTAAATTCTGTGTGAAATATCAAAATAGCCAAGTTAATAATTGGGGAAGTTATTTCATTACTTTTTTTCATGGAATGTTTTCGTGACTTTCTTTCAATTTGGGCTTGATCCTCATTTTTGATAGAAATCTTGAAATGTTAGGGCAGACTTCAGTTCATTCATCTTCCTTCTTATGGCGAGAATCAATTCGCTCCAGGGATGATATTGGCTTAGTTGTTAAAGGGCTAAAATTTATACAAAAATAAGGCATTTTTGACAAGAATGGGGTCCTTAGTGGTAATTCAATATTAAAGACTTTCTACTTGAATATTCAGCCATGACCACATATATCCAAATAGATTTCGAATTATCTGTTTTCAAAGTTTTCCAGATTTTTTTTTTATTTTTTTATTTCACTATTTTGACCTAAGCAGGGAAGTTTTATTATTTGCCACAGAAATAGCACATTTTAGTTTAAACGATCAGCTTTCAGAATCAGAAATTGTGCGTCAAAGTGATATGACTTAATTGTTTCTTTTAAATAGATTTCACTTCATATATAGAGGTCCCATTGCACTTTAGAAAAAAAGGCTTGTGCATTGATTGCAAACGTCAAAATTGTGTCAAAAAATAATCTACATATATAATTAATTTCTCATTGGAAAAGTCAAAAATATGTCAAAAAATAATCCATATGGTTAATTTCTCAAAAACAATTTGTAACAAAGCCATTTATTTAATAAGTTAATAGTACAAATAAAAGTAGCAAAGCATTTCCACAGAAAACTGCTAATCGGATCAATATATTCTTCGATAAAGAGACTTAGGAGTATTCTTTCGAGCCTTTGGTTATATAAATAAGAATGTCAGAAAGATATGATTGATAAATTTAACTAAGAGTCTGCGTTAAGACTTTTAAAAAGACGAATCAAAGATGCGGGACGAAATGGGCATGATACCAAAATAAAATCAGTTCTACCAAGAAAACATATTCAGGAGTAACGGAATTTAATAAAGAATAATTTCATAAATGTTATACAATTTTGGAATATAGAGACTTGAGCAACAAAATTAGTTAAATCAAAACTAATTAAAGGTGGAAAAAAACGAATTTTTGTGCAAAGAATTGTTTATTACTTCTTAAGAATTTATTTAGGATAAATTCTGACGCCATAATCTGAAAGAGCGTGAAGTTTTATATGGGCATTTCCATAATGTCAAATGTGAGCGTCGCACACATTTAAAGTGAAAAAAGGCAAAGTAAAACGTATTTGCATTTCCTTTTTAGTTTACATTTAAGCTCTTAGGTAGCACTTTCATTAGTGCCAAAGTTTATAGTAGGCATAGTACTGGTTCAAAAAAATAAACAAAAATGGAAGTAGTTTTCTTTTCTATATATAGATAATCAGAATTCAGTGAAATCTGTCACTGTTTTTTGGTGCAACTCATTTTAGAATCTTATGAAATAATGTTACATTATAATGTATTTTGTTTGATTCAAATATTTTCAGAACTTTTTTATTTTTTTATTATAATCTGAGTCGATACGTGACATTTTGAACTTAACATTTTTTCATTAGGATTCAATTGAGGAATTAAGTAATTGTAATTTAGTAATTAAAAGAAACAAATTTAATATTTTTTACGCTCCTTACCTCAACCATTAGTCATTATATTTAGCCAATATCTTCCATTTTTACTAAAACAAAAACTGCTCGAAACATTTACTAAACATTTACGAAAAAGATAAACTACATTTGTGAATCATCATGGTAAATTAATTTATGTATAAATCGCTTAAATGAATAAAATTTAAAGGTTTCTCTAAGAAATATCATAAAATAATAAGTTCTTCTGGACTGTGGAAATGCTCATATAGGATATTATACGTCGGAAATTATTTTTGGTACAGATAAGATAAGGAAAAAGAATGAAAGTTCATTGAAATTTTACGACATTAAATACTTAATCAGTTAAGGCTACTTAAGCTGGATGGAGCCTTTTTTACGGGTTCGCCATTTCATCTGTATGCATGATAAAATGATGTAAGGCATGTATCGTGCTTGAAGCTGTCATCCTCAAAATTCCATTCTTATAGGAATTACTTTCTATACTATTATAAGTAAAATCGATTCGAAAGTTTAGACATTCTTTTGGAGGGTGTGCATAAATCTTTATACTTCCTCCATTATAGTAGATACCAAATGTTTGTTAAGAATTTTCCTGTAGATGTCAATCAATAATACAAAAAAGTGGTTCTTCTGCATAATATTTACATGGTGGCTTTATATAAAATATAAGAACTTAAGTTTTTTAAACATTTTCATCAGTTTTAATAGATTTTTACAAGTGTACTATTTCTGTAGTCTACCAAAAACGTACCTGCACAGGCTTATATAGCTTAAATATAGCTAAACAAAAAACAAAATTGAGGAGAATTGTTTAAGTTTTTTGTTTTTCTATAGCTATAATTTCATAAAACTCAACAGAACTTATGTTATTGAGAT
Source organism: Coremacera marginata (assembly GCA_914767935.1). NCBI lineage: Eukaryota > Metazoa > Arthropoda > Insecta > Diptera > Sciomyzidae > Coremacera > Coremacera marginata. Next base: position 152,371,228 of record OU612044.1, read on the forward strand.
CGATTTAAAATCATTTGATTTAGTTATTTTTTCAGAAATAATTTTTTAAAAGGGCCTGAAGTGAATCGAAAGGGCTTTGGGGCTTATGAAATGAAAAAGGGCTCAAAAAATCCCTGAAAGCCCTCAAATATCATCCCTGATTTGCATTGGTGAAGAAGTTCGTATGACGTTTGTTTGAAGGTTAATATTCTAATATACTATTATTAAAATATCAACAAAGTCTTAAATTCTTTTTTTTTAAACTCATTTAAGAATATAAAGAAGTAACATTTATGATTCATTTCTGAACACATTTATGAACAAAAAATTGTTTCGCTTATGATAAATTGTTTCCAACTGATATGAAAAAAATTATTCTCTTTTGAACTCATTTAAAAATCCAAAAAAGAAACATTGATTGATGGATGATTCATTTATGAACTCATTTATGAACAAAAAATAGGGTGCATTTACGAGGAATTTTTGCTTCCTAAAATGACAAAAAATTATTCTTTTTTGTCTTCAAATAAGATTTTAATGAATTTTGCAAAAGATGTACAATTTTTATTTATGGGAAAAGTTTTCAAGAACTTAATCTTTCATAGCAAGCATTTTCAAGCCACAAAATAAAATCTAAAAAAAAATTCTACTCATAAACGTTCGCTAAACTCTCACCTTACGCAATACCTTTGCTTATGGTTCAGTGGGTACTGATATGACAAACAATTATTTCTTTTTAAACTCATTTAAGAGTGCAAAAAAAAATATTTGTGAATTTATTACTGGACTCATTTATGAACAAAATATGGTTCATTTAAGAGTTTTTTCAACCTACTAAAATATTAAAAAATGAGTATTTTTGGATTTAAAATAAGTTATTTTCGAATTTTGCAAAAGATGTACAATTAATTATATATGGGCATTTCCGTGGTGGCGCACGTGACGTTCGTACGCCTTTAATGAGTGAAATAAGAATGAAAAGTTTAACTTACAAGTTCCTTATTTTGATTTTCCAATAGCTTATTAAGCACACTATGCAAGGTGTAAAACCTAAGAGTTGTCAAAAATTCGGCTCTTAGATAGAAGCCACCAAAAAATGATACGTTACGTGACAAAAAATAGAAGTAGTTCTTGACTTTGATCCCGAAATTAGTAAATTCTGTAAATTGGCAAGAGTTTTTGTTTATTTATTTATTTATTTATTTATTTATTTATTTATTTATTTATTTATTTATTTGCGTTTCTCTTAGGACATTAAGAATATATAATCTTATAAGACTGTCCTAACGACATTTTAGAAAATATAACAAGCATGAATAATATTAGTTTGAAGATATTTAAAAATTAATAAAAAATTAAAATTAAAATTAATTAAAAAGAAGTTAAGAACTAGCATGTAAAAAATTATTACAAAATAGTTTCAAAAGACTAATTAGACTCATATAAAAGTTTAAAAAATTTCTTAAAACAAAACAAAATAACAAAAATATACTAAATTTACTTAACAAGGTTTGAATTTAATTAAGTACGAGTATAATTGAGTTTACAATACACAACCATATGAAATTTGAGGGCAAAGTAATTTTTTTTTTTTGGCAATACAAGTACATAAATTACACTTTATAATAATTAGTGAGATCCTTCTTGAAGACATTAACATTAACATTACATAACAAACGAGCAGGAAGCGAGTTCCAAAGCCTGATGGCGTACACAAAGAATTGACGATCCGACATAAGAGACGAATGCCTTAACTGCACAATTTGATTAGACCGTTGAGAACAAGTAAATCTTAATCTGTTATATAAATAGGACGGTTCGTGTGAGTATATTATTTTGTGTAGCAGAATTAAGGTTTTGAATTCAAGGTGTTGGTCAAAAGTCATGTTGAAAATTTTAATAGCAAAGGAAGATACATGATCTGACCTCTTCAAACTAAAAATATATCCCGCGATATTATTGAACAAAACTCTGAGTTTTTGCTTACTGGCCAAGTCACAATTCGCAAAAATTTCACTACCGTATAGTAGAGTCGGAATAAGATAAGCTTTTGCAAGAGTCATTCTAATTCTAAAAGGTGTGAAATGTTGCGTAGCCCATAAGGATCGCAGCATTCCATAAAGTTTGCCAACTCTGGATGTTATATGCAGATTCCACGATAATGTTCCATCGGATACAATTCCCAGGTTTTTTGCGGAGTGCACATATTCAATGTCTGTTTTGTTCATTACAACTCTTGGGAGATTTCTGAAATCTAGTTGCTTCTCATATATCGCGAGACATTTTGATTTTGACGGATTAAGACACAAACCATTTTTTTGGGTCCAGTCGTAAATGTCATTTAGGCAACAGTTTAGTTTAGTTATGCAGTTTTCAATTAGATTTCGACTACAACTTGTGTAAATCTGGACGTCATCGGCGTACATATGAACTTTACAGTCACGAAGAACAGTCGGTAAGTCATTTAAATAAATTATAAATAGAAGCGGTCCCAATATTGAACCTTGAGGCACGCCTCTTGTCACTGGAAGAAAGTCTGAAAATTTATCGGAGCTCCCATCAGATTGAAAAACTGCTTGAAGTCTTTCCGTAAGGTACGATTCTAACAGATTCACTGCAGTGGAGGAAAAATTGTACATTCTCATTAATTTAGTGCACAATATTTTGTGGTCAAAGGAGTCAAAGGCTTTAGAATGGTCAAGGAGAGTCAATAATGTGATTTGATTTGCGTCAAGTGATACACGAATGTCCTCGGAAACGTCAATTAGTGCAGTTATGCAACTACGTTTCTGCCTAAATCCGGACTGTCGATCTGTAATAATGTGGTTATCAGATAAATATTTGTTTATTTGTTTGGCAATGAGAGACTCGAATACTTTTGAAAAATAATGCAGAATCGCAATCGGACGATATTCCCTGTCAGATTTTGGAGTCGGGATTATTTTAGCTACCTTCCAGCATTTAGGAAAAGATGATGTCATTAGTGCTGTATTAAAAATATGGGTTATGTATGGCAGTATTTTAGGAAGCAGAACTTTACAGAAAATAGGATGAATTCCATCAATTCCGTAAGCATAAGACCTGATACTAAGACAGCTTTCTAACACATCTAATACATCAACACGACAAAAGCAAAACATACAATCAGACGACAGAAGAGGACTTGAATTAAGGTACGAATTAGCAATCACAGATTCGAAAGGGAGATTAACAAATTTTTCGTTTAAACCATTAAGGTCAATATTAACAGCACCACATTTAAAATTTTTACCAATACCAATTTTATGGATTTCCTTCCAGGTATGTTTGCTATTAACAGCGCTGCTGAGCTTATTTACGTAGTAACTGGTTTTAGCAGCTCTTACTTCCTTTACAACCTGCCTTCTTAGGTCCTTATAAATCTGGAGCATGTAACATATTTTAAATCTTCTCCACCGTTTAAAGGCTGAATCACGTTGTTCTATTAGTCTTTTTATTTTATTGCTAAACCAAGGTTGCTGTGCTTGTCCTGTCTTTTTAATTTTAACTGCAACTAACTCGTCAAACAAATTGTTTATATTTGCTTGCAAAAATTCGACTTGGTGATTTACAGAAGTCATACCCAAAATTGAGTCCCAGTTGATACTATCAGTTTTTATCTCAAGTTGTTGGTAGTCAATATTTTTAAAATCTCGGTAGCTAAATGTGTTTGTTGTCTCAATAAGATTTATTTCATATGTCATAAAAATTAGATCATGTTTTGAAAAGCATGGAACAGCTAGTTGGTCATAAAGATTAATTTTTTTCTTATCGTCAACGAGAAATAAGTCCAGCAGAGAGCAATTTGTCTTTGTAAAATGTGTAGGAGATGTTAAATTTGCTAAATGTAAGCCTATTCCAGTCATTTCCGTGATTAATACGCCTTCGTTGAGGACATTGCTATTAAAATCTCCAGCAATAATAATGTTTTTAAAACTTAAGGTCAACCCCTGGAGTGTGTCTAGCAAAGGATTCAGCTCGATTGTTCGATTGGGCCTATAAACGCATCCTATGAGTAGGCTCAGATTACTGTTCTTGACGTTTAGGAATAAGTATTCGATAGGACTATTACGTGATGACCTACTGTGGACATGGCAAGATAAGTTTTCCCTTACGAAAATGGCGACTCCACCAGCATGACTCTCTGTCAGTACGGAATATATTATATCCAAACATTTTAAATATATTATCGTGCATTTCTGGCACGAACCAAGTTTCCGATACACATATAACATCGACTCCTGAATTACAAAATAAGTACCTGAACTCATCAATTTTCTTAACAAAGCTCTGAGCGTTAATATGGCACACTTTAAGACCTGGCTGAACCTTGCAGAGTATACGTATCATGTTATAATTACTTGCATTGGAACTCGCAGTCGCACTAGTTTTTGCATTCATAATAGTTTTTGCATTCATAATACGTTTCCAAGAAGGCTTTTTCCTGCATCAAATTTGATTTAGTGGGGTGTAATAAATGTACAGTATTGACGTAATAATTAAAAATGACATGACTGTAAGTATCTAAACAATAAAGAGAAAAACTAAATGAATAATATAGAGGTATATGCAAGCTCATTAAACTATCCAATTGCATAGAAAAGAAAATAAGAGAAAAATAATAAATTTAACTTAAAATAAGTATTAAGAGAAAAACTTTAAACTTTAAAGTTTAAAACTTTTTTTAGAAGGATTTGAAATAGTATAAGTTTAAAAGTTCAAAGTAATCAAATTTAAAAACCTTTTCTCTTTTTTTTTTTTATTGGGCTTAGTATGAAACGTTACGTGACATGGCGTTACGTGACATTTTTTGCATTGTAATTCATTTGGGTAATTAAGTAATTAGGTAACTAAGTAATTATGTGATTTAGTTATTAAAAAACAAATTAAATATATTCTGTATCTCCTTGCCTCAACCATTTTTTATTATTTTTAGCCAATGCCTTCCATTTTTAATAAAACAAAAACGTTTACGAAACATTTACAAAACATTAACTAAAAAGAAAAATTACATTTGTAAAACAGTGCAGACGATTTGATCATCATGGTAAATGAATTTATGTATATTTAAATTGCTTGAATCAATAAAATAAAAATGTTTCTCTGAGATAATATCATTAAATAATAAGTTTTTTATAACTTTTAGTTTTTGTGTCACGGTGAACTTTTCGACGAAAATGCCCATGTGGGAAAAGTTTTCATGAATTTAATCTTCTATAGCAAGCACTTATAAGTACACTGAGAAAAAAAGCATACTTTAAAATTAAACAAAAAATTTTAAAATATCAATTTAATGCGTCTCTGTTTCTACACAACAAAATTTTATTATTATTATTCTCATTTCATATTCACATTCTCATATAAAGCTATTTTTTTTACAATTTTCTCTTATTAATTCTTTTTTATAACGAAAAATTCGTCGCTTACTGAAATTGAATTAAAAAATTATGTGTAGTAGAGTCATTGAGCAGACAATTGACACCAAGCTGAGAAAAAACATTTGATAGTTTAAAAATATTTTTTAATTAGACTTACACAATTTAAAGGTATGATAAATTAAAAACTAATTAATTATTTTAATATATAACATTTTTCAATGTCAAAACAAAAATGTTTACTTTAAAAGTATATTTAAAAAATTGCATTGAAAACAAAAGCTTTTGTTTTAAATTTTACTTTACAAACATTTGTGTTTAGCTTAAATGAAATTGTTTAAAGCTCTATTTCAAAAACAAATTCATTTAATATGAACACAATTTCATTTAATTTTAACGCATATTTCTCTCAGTGTAACAAAATAAAAACTCAAAAACTAAAAAAAAAAATTTTACCCAAAAACGTTTGCGAAACTCTCACATTGCGCAAAATCTTCGCTAATGGTTCAGTGGGTAGGCAATACATTTTTTTCTGTCTAAAATTTTGCTAACTTGGCAGCATTGCCTTGAATATTTGTATATTAATAGAAGAAGCTATACAAAAATTTCCTTGACTATAAAATTGTTTTTGTGGTTGCCGCTCGTAATCACTCAGTTAGTAATTTTTTTTTCTTAGTAATTTTTAGACTATTGCCGTAAGGAAGTAATTTTTGTTAATCCACACATATTGCATGCTACATATATCAACGCAATGAAATTTCAATGTTAAAATCGGCACACATTCAGTAGTAATGAAAAATATGAGCCATGCTTGGAATTACAACAAAACCAAAAAATTAAGTGGGAAAAAATGCTATTTAATTGTTATGTTAGTATTTTTATTAATATTTGTTGAAATGCACTCATATGTATGTATGTATGTATGTGTGCATTAATGGATTTATATGTTTTGTGCTTGTATTGCATGATGCTGCAAGGGGCGAAAAAAAAAAGAAATTTAAATTATTTTTATGTTGAAAAAATGATGCGGCCTCATTTTTTTTTCGTAATGCAAAGAAAATTGCTTTTCCGGTTGGCCTCGTGCATTCTTTTAGAGCCTCGTTATGGTCTTGCAGTTTTTTTTTTTTTTTTTTTTGAGAATCGCTGACATGTGGAATATTTTAACATTGAATGCGAGATATGTAGGAATGTATATGTGAAAATGCAAATTTTTTTTATATATTATTTTATATATATATTTTTTTTATGAATTCTCATATATGTTTTAATATGCAAAAATGTGCTTTTCATTGAGTTGTTATAGGTTTAACTCCACTCAATATGAAAGTGAACAATTTTTAAATCGGCGATATGTATTAATGCGTGTTCGTATGTGTTAAGTAATGAAAATTGATTGCAATAAAAATTAAAATTAAAATAAGCAAAGGTTTTGAAAAAGGGCTTAAAAAGTTTTTGCATACTTATAGGCCGGGAAGACAACGATAGTGGCTGTGTATACAGACCATAGCTTAAAAGGCAGACATGCCGATAGATTAGGAGTTATTTCAAATGACTGCTGTATGAGCTGCAATGACGAGGAAGTGGAAAAAACTATCGCACAATATGTGCCTAAGAAAAAGGCAATATTATCTAGTATCTTTCTTCTTTCATGAGCTTGACGACCTGTCAACGTCTAGCGTCCGACGTCTAATTGGGTTTATTCAGGTCTGTTTGTATACCTAACCTAACCTTCGCTCTTTGCACAATATTAAACATTCAAATAAACTAAAAATTATTTTCAAACTTTTTTTTTAAATTTAAAATTCAGTTCTTGTTTTTAGAACAATATTCAGCTTTCCAAATTCATTCATATAAAAAAAGGCTATCTAATCAATTGTTTGCTGCTTAAAATTATGCTAATATTATTATCAATATTCAAGTCACAAATTTAATTGTAATATTATTGTGCCAAATTCAATTGCAATTCTCAAAATTCTATCATTTTTTTTTTTCAATAACAACAAAGAAAATCAACACAAAAAGAAAAAAAAAATCCGTTACATTCACTTTTATCTTTTAATGCTTAAATTTAGCGCCATGAATGTCGCCTTACGTTCTCCACCAACAAAAGAACATTCTAACAAAACAAATAATTTTTCAATTTCTATGAAAATTCCATAAAGGTTGTTTATGTTTTTCAAGCCAAAAATTGGAACAGTCGCCTCTAAACACCTTCGTTTTGTACTGTGTTTATTTTTTAACGCAGCGCATTTTTTGTGTGCCGCCCAACAAAAAAAAAAAAAAAAAAAAATAAAACAATTTCAATACAAAAAAGTCAGCCATAATCCTTGCCATGCCATCTTTTATTTAACAATTTCGTTTTTTGATTTTCTAAGTCCTTTCGGTGACTGTTTGGTGGCTGCGCTTGGTCCTTTTCATTTTGGCGCAAAGCTGTTAGCTTCGTGTTAATATTTTGTCAACAATAAAAACAAAAAAAAAAAAAAAGTAAAAAAGCAGGACATGAGGGAATTATTAGTGTGGTTGTGTAAGTCTATGCTAGGCTATAGCAAAAAACCAGTCTTAGCTGCTGTTGTTTCAGTGGTAGGTGTGGGTGTTGCTTGTTCGAAATTGTATGTGTGGGTGGCTTTGGTAAACAGAGCAAAACTCTTATGCGCTGCACATAAATCAGTTCAGCACCCAGAAATACAATGAAAATATATTGCCAAGATCAACGCATAGTTAGCAGCGTCGCGCATTTTTTTTTGTCAGTTTGCACAACATACCGTAAAAGTTGCCTTCATTTCAAACGGAAAAATTACTAAAAAACAGAGTCTAAAATAAATTTGTAAAATGCTTAAAATTCTTTGGGTTTGGAAAATTCATTTAAATTCATGCATCTATTAATGATGAGAATAGATGAAAAACTAATAATAGTATGCAGAGTTTTCTTCACTTATTTAGTAAAGTTTTCATTAGTTTCAAAATCAGTTAATTTATTAGTGGAAATGAAAGTGGTATGATGTGTAACATGACTCCACTCAACGAAAAATTCAGGGTAAAATTGATAAATAAGTTTTACGTTATGTTTATAACTCTAATAATTTTGCAATTATTAATTAAGAGCTATATTTTCGAGCTCAAGGTCTTTGCGGCTTTCGATATGAAACAAGTCTGCGAAGGTATAGCAATTGACCATAAAACTTGTTAGTACGGGGACAATCTTACCCGTCAAATGGGGTAGACCCTATCTATCCACCGCACTGAGACCTTAAATCGGCTGGTGAAATATGGATGTGAGTGTTTTGGCATGCGTGCTATATATGTCGACGCTCTGGCTTTCCTTGGGGCTTGCTTGTCGACGTTTTGATTCGCCCCTCAAACTGGCTTGGCAGTCACTGAGGGAAGTGTAGAAATGGGTTGTTAAATTTCGGTTCTCATACTGAGCACGGCAGTCCCTGAGAACAGTGGCCAATGCTCTGTCTGGATGTTGAGATCCTTAGATCGTACGGACTGCTGTAAGTAAGTAAGTAAGAGTGGCATTGCAAAGGTCCTCCAAAGTAGGCACCAGTCATGTGCAATAGTTTGCAACGGAGCCTGCAGTTGGGAGTTGTTCAAATGGCCCTTTCAGTGCTCATTGAGCACGGTCACGCATAAAAATGCACTTCTTCGTAATTGCATTAGTGTATTTTTGGTCTTTTTGCGGGGATGTTATGGATCCTCATTGACGGGATCGACTTGCCCAGATGACTGTCGTGGGCTGGCCCTTCGGGCAGTCTCGTACTGGTTGTGGTTGTGTGAATGCTATACAGGTCTAGATTGACCGGCGGGGTTTCGTAGTGGTACGACCGGGCTGGCATATCTGTCTTAATATGCAAGAGATTGGATAGGTCTCGTCTTCACCAGTAGATGGATTGTAAGTACGTCACTATTGAAGTCTAAACTGGAACTGCTATAACGGGCAGTATATAATTTATTGCATAATGCTCCTAATCAGCAGGGCACTGGGTGATGCTTTGTGTTTGTGAAACGGCTTCTATGTTCGTGTTGCTACACCGGATGCCCCGTATGCTTTACTTGAACATAACGTGTATGTTTTACTAAAAAATTAACGGGTCCGTGTTGTGGTATAACACATAAGTTCTGGTTGTCTGTTTCCTGAACTATTACCATAGGTCTGGAAGTCTCAAGTACTTAAGCCTTGCGGCAGGTGTACTTGTTAAACCAGACTCTAACTGTTTGATTATTACTTTATATAAAGGGTATTGTTGTTGGTTGTTTTCTTCAGAAAGCAAAAAAGACCTTGAGCTCGAAAATATAACTCTTAATTAATAATTGAAAAATTTTTAGAGTTATAAACATAACATTAAACTTATCAAAAGAGGTGGAAATTAGTTTAAAAATAAATTGATAAATAAGTTTTGCTAATCTTTAACAAAACTAAATTGTGCAATCGATTAAATTTTATCATAAAAGCTTCATATTTTTATCAATTTGAAAGAAAAAACTTTATACATTTGATTAAAAACATAATAAAACGTTAACAAATTGAATGGGTTGATTTGAGAAAAAGTGTTATATTTGTTTGAAAAATGCCTTTCTTAACTTTATATAAAATTATTCACCATAACAAAATCGTCAATTAGTCGGAATAAAATGTTATAAATATAATAAACAAACTTACTACGTTGGTTTGATAAATACGTTCGTTGTGCTGAAGAAGTCATTTATAAAGTTGATAATCGCTTGAGTCACGCGGATATAATATCAATTTCATTATGATGAAATGAATTATCAATTTCAAAAACTTTCAATCATTACAATAAAAATAGAGGTCTGGCATTTTGGTGGCGTTATTTGTTGTTCGATGAAATTATAAAAAGCTATTTAGTGAGTTCTCGATCATTTGTGTGCAAACATTTCACATCACACACAACACAATATATATATATATATATATATATATATATATCATAAGAAGCTTGGTCAAAGTCCTTTCAAGGGCTGAAATGGCCATTTCGTTTTTTTTTTTTTTTTTTTTTTTTTAGTGAGTTGTGCACGTTTTATTGAATTTAGTGAAACAAAAAAATTAGTTCAATAACAATTCAGCGGGAATTAGGAGTTCGGAGTAAGAAGGAGGAACTAATGTAAAAATTACTTTTTCCTTAGTGATACATTATTATATTTGATTTTGTAATATTTAGTGGAGTTGCTTGAAATAATAAAATATTTTATCAAAACAACAAAATAATTTTCTTTGATTCATAATTCAACATTTCATTTTTTCTATTCAACAAACCATTTTTTCAGGTTGAAATATTTTTTATTCATATTGACAAACTATTTTATCAAATGCACATTACAAACGCGACATTCTTGATAAAGCCTTTTATCAAATCAAAACATCCGTTTATCAAATAAACAAAATAAAATATTTTTAATATGATTTCAACTTCTCACCTTCAATCAAATTGACAAACGCTTTGTTGACTTTGTACTTACAAAAAATTGATCAACTTAACCTAGGAATTTGTCAAAGTAAACAAATACTTATTTAATTTTCAATGAAATCATGTTCCCTTTGATTTGATTTTTAAAATAACTGTGAATAAAGTAGAATCCCGAATAGTGGTGTAGCTAAAGGTTTTACGTTCCTTATTTTATCTCAAATTTATTGGAAAACAGTACACAGAACCAAAACAACCTATTACAACATATATTATATATATTAACACATATATATATAATTTATAATTAATTTTTTATTTATAATTTATATTTAACATATATCAATATATTAACAACAAAATCGAGAAGATTTCTCTATGGTTTTCATCCAAAAAGACTGTTTTATTAAAACCATATAGAAAATCTTATTAAAATGCTTCTTAAAACTAATAGAAAGTCTTTTTGAAAATATGTGATTTTATTTTTAATTTTAAACGTTATATTCTTGAGATTTAAATAAGAAATCTTATTAATTAATTAATTAATTAATTTATTTATTTATTTATTTATTTATTTATTTATAGGAAATATAGAAAGTACGAAAATATAACAAGGAATTTTATTAAATTTTATTAGTCTGAAGGTTTCAACAAAACATTTTAATTTCAATTTCATGTATTAATTTGATTCAAGAAATACCTGAAATCACATTGATTGCGTTTTTTAAACTATGTTCGAGTGATGATTTCGCGAAGACTTTGCTCTGCAGTTAAGTTTCTTTATATTATACATGAACACTTAAGAAATAGAATCTACGGAAACGAGCACAAAATGTTGAAGGATGGGTTGGTTGAAGTTAAATGAGATTCGGCTCTAGATAGAGTTTACACGAATCATTGTAATTATTCGGAATACTGTTACCTTCGACTTCAGTTGGAACACATAAAGGGTCCTACAAGTTTCACTTATTTAAGAACTGTAAATGGTGTGTTGCATCCCACATACCGCGTGGCATTCGAAGATTTAGGTCTTCTTGAAAGTGACGACCATTGGAGAAATGCACTGTCTGATGCCACCATCCCTGAAAAAGCTTTCCGACTCGGAAGCAGGGATGATATTTGGGGGCTTTTAGGGCTGTTTTGGGCCCTTTTTCATTTCAAAAGCCCCGAGGCCCTTCTTATTCATTTTAGGCCCTTTTGGACAATTCTACCGAAAAAAATCGGAATTTTTTAAAAGAAAAGTTTACTGGTTGATGATACACAAAAATTTTTACACAATAAAAACGAAAAAATGTTAAAAATTTTTTTGGAAAAATATTCCAAAATGCAATTCTGCGGCGTTGTAGTGCTTGACAAAAATAAAATGACACAACCAATATCCGCCGTCACAAAGGGTTTTGCTTCTAAATTGAAAATATTGTTGCTCGTATAGACGACGACGAATAAGTGATTATAAGGCTTTTAGAACTTACGACCGAAAAAAATGGCAAAAAAGCCCGAAATTTTTAAAGCATTAAATTTCGGAAAAAAACGCCCGAATTTGAAATTGCAATTGAGCCCGAAAGAAAAAATAATGCTCGAATGGTTTGGAAATAAGACTCGAAAGAAAATGGAAATTACGACCGATGTTTTCAGCAGTTTTTCGATCTTTATTTCCAAATAAGATTATCAAAGTATAAAAGAACAGATTTGAGTAGTAAATTAATATTCCCCAGTAAAATATCTGCAAGGATTTCATTAATTTTATTTGTTTTTTGATGTAATTCATGAACAAGGGGTCCATGGACATTATGTACGGATAAGGTTCAGATGGTGTTTTTTTTATTATAAAATGATTTGCTCTTTTACGGAACAATATTCTTTTACCTTCCGTAAAAGGGCGAACCATTTTATCGTAATGAATTTGAAATTTCTTATCTTTTCAGTAAACAAAAATTCGGGCGTTTTTTTATTTTTAATTTGGCGAAAATGCCTGATTTTTTTCGGCCCTAAATTACAAGCTTATTTTTCGGGCCTTTCTTCCTTTTCAAGTATTTGCAAAAAAGATCTTAATTTTATTGGTACAAACACCCGAAGAAATGACATAATCGGTAGAAATTTCGGTAATTGTTTTTCGACGAATTAAGCCCGATTTTGTATGGAAAATTTCGGGTTTTTTGTAATGTTTTTCGTTAGTAATTTCTGGAAGCCAATTGTAAGCTATCTTTGATTTATTTCGTAAATAGAAATATCTGGAGAAAGAAAAAAAGTTATCTTTTTGTGATCATGTAAAGGTAAGACAACCGCGGGGGGGGGGGGGGGGGGGGAGAGAGAGAGGTGACGGATAGCCCTCGACCGATTTAAGTTAATTATTTAAAATTATTAAAAAATATAAGGATCAAGTGATAAAAAAAAGAGTTATAATTACCATTTCACTAGTAGTCAATGTGAACTATCAGTTAAAAACAGAAAGCGAAACTGCATCCAAAAAAGTAGGTGATTTTTGTATAAAAAAAAAACCTCAGCAAAAAGCGAAATTTCGTTAAAAAACGTGCAAAATTGTCCAATTTTTTTGGTGATTTTTCTTTTGAATTTCCCATTAATTTTTTATTTCATTCACCCCAATTTCGTATGAAAAATGTTGGGTGATTTTTCATTTCATTTCGTATGTTATTTTTTATTGTTTGTATTTTATGTAAAGGCGAGATTTCCTACGCCTTTAAAATTGTTCTCAGTAAAACAAGTTTTGTTAAATACAGTCATTGTCCCATTAAGAGCAAACTTTTTAGTAATTTCAACAAGCTTAGTTTATTTCCCAAGTTGAGTTTAGATGAAAAGAGTGAACCTTAGTCCCGCTTCATTAATTAGACTACTTGCAAGACTTGACAGAGAGTCTTCATTAAATTGCTTATTCATTTCTGACATTCTACGACTATTTCAAGATGGAAATATCTGGTGTGTGGTTTGTGTGGAAAAGTTTTACAATTTTTATTTATCAAATTTAGGATTGACTAATCAGAAAAATGTTCTTGTTAAAAATTTTATCTATAGATTAATTTTTTTCGACTTTTTAACTTCTACAAACAACGCGTGTAATAAAATATTTTGAAAGAATAACCTGAAACTAGTTATATCACTTTCACCCAAAATTTTTGATTTAAGATGGAAGTGATTTCATTTAATCACTTAAATTACATTTCTTAATGAGTCATGATCATCATTGTCATCATGCGTGGAGCGTGCATTTCCTGCCTTGAAATTAGTAAAACTTTGGTTCAACCGTAACCTTAGATCCACATTTTGCTTTTTATTTTTGCCTTAAAAAATAAAAATCAAAGCTCACCAGTTATTTAGTGCTCAACAAAATATCGGTCAAATTTTGCTTTTTATTTTTGTCTTAAAAAATAAAAATCAAAACTTACCAGTTATTTAGTGCTCAAAAAATTATCGGTTAGATTTTGCTTTTTATTTTTGCCCTAACAAATAAAAACTAGAAATAATTATTACTTTTTGCTCATATTATTATTTTTTGCTTTTTACTATAAAATGCATAATTGGTACGGCCTCTGATATTGAGTTACAATTTTTATACCTTAAAGCCCTAATAATGTCAAATTGGCCCTATTTTTATATGAATTTTTGCCCTTTTACAGTAAAGCCAATATCATCCCTGCTCGGAAGTGCTTGCGATAATGCTCATTCTTTGCCAAATGTTCAACGGGTTACAGTTACGGAACGATTTAAAAAATCAATTTTGCGATGATATTTTGCACAGACATTGGTCGCAACAAAATAATCAGGAAATACCTTATAACATGTTCTCACGGCAGTCTGAATTAAATAATTCGGCCTATGAATTACGAATGTAAATTACCCTGTTCTTAGGAAGCAATCGTAATTCGGTTTGACAGCTGTTCTTTTTGTATTTTATTTTAAATTTATTTGATTTGTTGTGGAGAATGAAAATGGGGGAAAAATGTGCAAAATAAATATTTGTTTATTATATTTTTTATTTTTTTTATTTGTATTTGACTGTTTGTTTTGTCTTGTTTTTATTTCTTCTTGTGTTTTGCCAGTGGTTTTCGATTAATTTTCGATAAAAATTAGAGATGAAACCAATTTCTACGTAATTCGGATGTTAATTCAAACTGAATTACCTTCAAATGATGTAATTCGCTTGTCAAATTTTGTATGGCAAATTACTTAATGCGTCGAATTACAAATGAGAGCCGAATTACGTTATTCAGGCTGCCGTGAGAACATGCTGTTACAATGATACGTTACTTCTTTAACGAGGGCTTGGCTTCGATTGAGAGTACGATTTACATGCTTGGAAGACGTTTAAAAGATTTCGGTTTGCCAGAACCCAAAAGGGATAATACTGAAGATATATCTGAGGAGGGGCTAAAATTAACTCCAGAACAGATAAATGTCTACAACAAAATATTACAAATTGTAACGAATAATGAAGTGTAAGAAAATTTTTTTTAATGATGGCCCTGGTAGTACTGGAAAGACCTTCCTAACTAATATAATTCTTGCTAAAGTTCGTCATGTACGAAAAATTGCAACTGTAGTAGCATTGTCCGGAATCGCAGTTTTAAGTGGCGGCCGAACTACTCACTCAACATTTAGGTTGCGGCGTTCAATTTCACCATGCAAAACAACACATTCGTGCCCAATTCGTAAAAGCGGTGCTATTGCAAAAGTACTCAAAGAAGCATGACTAGTTGTTTGGGATGAATGCACCATGACACATAAGACCCATATCGATGCTGTTAAAACCATGTTAGAAGATGTTAGGTCATTAGGTCGCGTGATTAGTGGTCTAACTTTTTTATTCTCTGACGACTTGAGTCAAACACTACCGGTTGTATTTAAAGCCAACTGAGCTGATACACTAAGAGTTATCATGAAGAAATCAAATGTGTGTCAATATGTCAAGAAACTTCAATTGACAACAAATATGCGTGTCCATTTAAGAGGAGATCACGATTGGTTTCAAATGTTTACCCAGATATCGAAAATTTGCGTCAAAAATCTGCCGCATGGTTATGTGGAGAGCATTTTTTCCACCAAAAATTCAGATGTGGATGTATAAGTCAATCGATACGATTGTTAATGAAGATGATATGATTCACTATCTTAATGAATTTTTTAGTTCATTATATTCATGCGGCCTCTCCGACATAAACTAACATTTAAAATTAATCTGCCTATTATGTTATTGAGCAATTTAAAACCTCCACAACTTTGTAATGGAACAAGTAAAGCTTCTTTTACCAAATATTATAGATAATCTTTACTAATAAAAATCATTTTCTGTTTGTTTGTGTGTTTGTTTGACTTTTATACAAATCTTATTGGCTGAACTGAAGTCGCTCAAGCTTAAAACGTGTATTACTTGCGCCCTATAATAGGTAATTGCATACTTAGATTTAACCACTCTTCCTTTGACCGCCCACAAATCACTAAAAATGCAATATTCCCGACTGTTTTGATTGTATGAGACTAAATTTTGGTAATTTCGTTTGAATGGTAAGTTTCGGCAATTGTACCAAGAATGGGTTTCCATGCCCTCTTTTACCGCCCTTAAATCAATGAAGATGGTATCTTTCAGACTATTGTGTTCGTATAATTAAGTTTGTAGACTTACCGTCGGTAACTGTACAAAAAATAGGCGTGCTGGCACTATAATTACGCTCACCTTTAAGAACTTATTAAGACTCAAAAACTTCTGGGCCGATTGTGCTGAAATTTTGGCAGTAGATTGTTTTCGAGCACGAGATGGTTTATGGAAAAAAATGTTTGCCACACCCCTTTTACCGCCCACACATTAAAAATATATGGTTGCTGAACAACCGGGTCCTGCTAGTTTCGAATAATTGTGATCAGAATAATATTCATTGATTTGAAGAGCAATATTTGGTTTTGTCTGCTTCATCCTCTTATTCAATATACTGTCCTTTACTTAATTTTCATAAATACTGTAAATCTCCTGAAATAAAAATTGAGCAAAAATCAGCATACTTCAAAGCACAACCTAACCACGGTATGCCTGAAAAATTCAAAGAACAATTGAATTCTTCATTACATCATCGTCTATCGTAGGCTTTGTCGCTGCTTCTATTGTTTCTTCATTTTCTGCCATCTTTTTTCTTTTCTATGTCATTTTTTAGGTCTTGTTGCAATTCATTGCCATTACACAAACCAACATCCCACCATTCCGACAATCTACATAGCATAAAATATCTAAACACCCTTGGCTAGTGCCATCTAGTAAAGCTTCTGAGCTTCAAATCATAAATCTTTGCAAGGCATTACAATGGCTCAAAGGATTTAAATACCGATGCTCAATTTTTAGAGGCTTCACAGAGGCCTTTGCACTGAATTTCAAATTGGTTACCCGTTCACTCGGCATCGAAACTAATCGCCTTCTTCCTCCGTACATATTTACCCCTACTATGGCAATATGCTGTTCTAGCTGGATAGCCGAACACAAACACACTTACATTGACTAGAGCCGATATCGATGATTATTAAATAAATGTGCGCCTGAGGTCGCTGTATATAGCGATGTCTTTGATTTGGTTACAGTTTTGGGTGGAAGTAAATACTATGGCATGTGGGAAATTTTCTCGAAATAGGTTTATAGTTTTGTGATGTATTAAGGAGAGAAATCCTTTTGCAATTTTGAAAAAATTTGTCAGTCTTATTGTAATAATGATTAATTTAGATTTAAGAAAAAGAGAAAATAGATTCATTTATGTTTTTTTATCGATTTTATTTTGGAAATTCAGTGAATTTTTCCTTATTGTTTGCCAATAGAACAAGGCCACCCTGTTGTGCAAATGTGTTTTTAGCGTTACTTAAAGCGTTAGCTTAAAGCTTAAAAGTTATAAAAAAACCTTCAAAATATGTACACTATAAAATAATTTGTTTCTCCCGACAACTTTAAAGCACACAAATGTAGTCACTACTTTTCTAATAGCATAATATGTAAAGATATATGGTATATGTGGATACATTTTTGGAATCTTGTCCCGTCGGGATATTTATATTTCTATACAAAATACACGATGTGTCGTTAAATACGAAACATCTGGTAATACTAGTGAACACAACAACTATATTAAAGACATATAAAGTAGTTTTCGGATGTGAGAGCCGAAAAAAATGCTCAAAATTCAAATACTTTATCCGGGAAAGTCTTATATGTAAGGCAGTTTTGGGGCTTATAAGAAAAAAAACCCGTTTAACGAAAATTTGGGGCTTATATAAAAAATGCGCTCTTGTAGAAAATTGCATACACACCCTACCCGTTGAACACAATTCAGCTTTGGTAACAGTTTTGCACTCACATATAATTTTAAAACTATTCTCAAATTTTTAAAGTATTTTCCTTTATTGGAAGCGTTCACCTTTTATTTCCAAACATGCTGTAAATTAAAATATCGCTTAAGCCCGTATGATACTTCATTTTTTTTTGTCCAATTTTAAAATCTGAAAACAAGTGGCGCGTGGGCAGGACATACATATTTTGTAAGAAAAGGATAAACATTGTTACTTTTTTATTTCTGGTCTTTTTAAGAGCAGCTGCATTAAATAAATTAATGTTAGCATCACACATCACTTCCAATTCAGCATACATTTATATTAAATAGTTTTGTTTAATCTAAAAATGTCAAATTAATTATTAACAGCACAGTAAATATTTGATCGAAACTTAACGAAGAACGATTTGAAAGAAACTCAAAAAAAAAAAAAATGCAAAGAAAATACAATCCGTCCTACAAATTTTTCTCCAATTCTTACCATATGCGTACTCACTCGCACCAATTGAATCCATGCATTCATGCTATTTGAACTGCTCTAGTTATAATTTTGAATGATCAATTTAATTAAGTATCATACAGGCTTTAGCCTTTGAAAAACAAGGAAAAATATTTTACTTAAATTTTAACGCAATTTACCACTTGCTGCCGTAACTTAATAAACATATTTTTTTATAGGTAAGCAATTACAAGACAAAATGTTGCTACAATAAAATAAATCATCACAATGCTGCCAACTTTTTTATTTTTTCCATTCGAGGATTTTTGCATGAATTTTTTTAAATGGTTCACACATTTGCAACGTAATATTTCAGCGGAAAATACTTTAAACGGAAATTTTCCTGTATTTTGGTTATGGGGATTTTTCTTGACCTAATTTTGTTAGGTTATAAGAAGTAAAATTCATTATCCGGGTAGGGGGGGGGGGTGTCTTATATCCAAAAATTACTGCATTGAGCAATAGTTTCTTACCATTTATGTTAGTAAATTGCTAAATTTCGTTTATTTAAGTTAATTTGTTATCGTTTTTTTCTTCTCTTTTTTTTTTGATGGAAATTTGTATTTTGGAAAAAGTTTGAAAATTGTAGTATAGTGTTATTGGCATAAATTCAAATACACTCTTTTCTATTGATTACTCAACACATAATCTGCTTATAGCTTTGCTCAACCATCAATGACGATTTTTTTTTTTTTTTACTTACTACTAACAAGCGTCAAGCCGGCAGTGCAAAGCTAATCCCTTTGGTTTGCTCTAAAGAAAGCGACTAACTCAACGTCTCTGAGACTAAATGAGGCTTACATAAACTCCATTGCCCAAAGCGCTGTATAGCAATCCTGTGTGCAGTATAACAGTCTTCATCGGTAATAATTGAAAATTATTGAAATTCCAATTTAGCAGATTTGAAGCCATAGTCATATTTAAGCTGTTTCCAATAAAGTGCTATATGCAAGAAGTTGAAGTTGAACACCAGTGAATGTGTGCGCATACAGAAGCCAATCTGTGTGTGTGTAGGTGTGTTTAAAGTATCTGCTTCCCAGCAGAAAAAAGAAGTACTTCCGAACAAGTTCTGGAATTGCTGTTTTGCATTCGCATTTTGTTTTAATTGTGTTCGCGGTCAATACTATTTTTACAGGAGACGCATAGAGAAATCAAACGTCACTTTGCTCGGTATTAATTAAAAAATTTTTGGTTTTCTGTATAACATCGGTTGGTATCGGTTAAAAAAAGATGAAATTCTACATCTTTAGCTGGACCAATTTTTATTTTGTGTTGATTAGTTTTCAGTAGGATATTGGGCAGTGGACTGTCACAATAAGAATTTTCTGTAGAATAGAACAAAAATTGACTAACTATTTGAAAAATCTGATAATATATCTTGCGAAAGTCTGGATGATTTTCAAATTTCAGATCACTCTACCATTAAATTTCATATTATGAATAACCCCAAATGAGATGTATTGTAAATGCAACATCCTGGGAATATTACAATGTAGAATCGCTCTTAAACAATTTACGCCAAATTTATTTCAGTGAATTTCAAAATAAAGATTTAGACCTAAAAGCCATTTCACTCAATAAAATAGTTCTGAATTTTATGAAATCATTAACTTTTGAAAAAAAAAAATAGATTTAAAAGTCATGAACAAATGGTACGACCAAGAATTGGCTAGCCTGCATAAGCACAAGTTCAATTTATTTCGAGCGGCTCAAACATCTGGGTTATGGGATGAATATAATTATATTAAAAAGCTTTATAAAAAATGGTTAGAGTGAAAAAAGTTAAGCATATTGAAAATAAAATGAAAAGTAGCAGCCATGATAGCAAAGCTATGTGGAAAGTTCTGAAGGAAAAAGTAAGTTTAACACAATATCAAAAATCGTAATCAATGATGGGTTATTTTTATGCACTCATTGTCAATGAAAGCTTAGCAAAAGGCATAGTTCCAAGTATGTGAAAAACCTCTATAGTTGTTCCTATAGAAAAAGTAACTTACACAATAAAAGCGGAGGAATTGAGGCCAATTAACAGCCTGCCTGCTGAGGAAAAGATACTTGAAACTGTGGTCAAAAATCAAATTGTGCAATATCTTGATATTAAGAAAATTATCATACCCCAACAGTCAGGTTTTAGGAAAAAATAGTTATGGCTGGTTGGAAAAAAGAATTATTTCTGTTCTCAACAACATGGCTTTGTTTCCGGGAAGTCTACTGTAACTAATCTAGCTGTTTTTTCGGAGTTCTGCATTTCTTCTGTTGCCCTGGGCAATAAAGTTGATGTTCTTTATACGGACTTCACAAAAGCCTTTGATAAAGTTCCACATAATTTACTAGTTGCCAACTGGCTGAAATGGGATGCCACTCATTTTTTCTAGAATGGATTAAATCATACTTGAGCTCTCGCTCTTGTTTTGTTTCTATAAACAATGTAAGTTCCGCAAAATTTATTGCATCGTCTGGTGTTCCACAAGGAAGTATACTTGGCCCCCTATTTTTTATTCTTTATATTAATGACATTTGTAATTGCTTTAGTTCTTCACAATTTTTAATGTATGCGGATGACCTCAAAATTTTTAAGGAAATATATTGCCCGGGTGATATCACAGTGTTACAGTCAGACCTGGATAATGTTTTTAATTGGTGCAGTATTAATGGGTTACCAATAAATATAAAGAAATGTTTTCACATGTCCTATTTTAAGGTTTCTAATGTTATTACTTCCAGTTATTCTCTGGGTGAGTCACTATTACAGTCAGTAAATACTATTCGGGACTTGGGAGTTATCTTTGACTCAAAGCTAACATTCATTGACCATCTAAATTTTATAATTCCTAAAGCGTACTCTTTGCTTGCGTTGATACGAAGAAATAGTTCTGAGTTTGAGGATCCACACACTTTCAAATGTCTTTACAATTCGTTTGTAAGATCTAGGTTAGAATATGCAGCAATAATTTGGAACCCGTATTATGCCACGCACTCTTTTCGATTGGAAAGGATTCAAAAATCTTTTTCTAAAAATGCATTGCGACCTTTATTTGTTGACTTTATGCCCTCGTATAATGCAAGATGCTTGCTTTTAGGTCTTAAAACTCTAGAAACGAGAAGGAAGATTAGTTCTTTAGTCTTCATATACGATATTTTAGTCGGAAATATTGATTGATCATCCCTGCTTGAACAAATTATGTTTAATGTGCCTTCAAGGCAGCTGCGACGTTTTAAATTATTTTTTATTAAACAATTTAGAACTAATTATGCTAAAAATGAGCCTATTACAAGGGCTTTGTCTTTATATAATGATTTATCATTAAATAATTTTTTTGAATTTGCTGTTTCTAAAGAAGTTTTTAAAAACTTTATTAATAGTTTATTCTTACTTTAGCCTAATTGTTATTTTAAATATTCTCTAGTCTGTAAGGATATTGTTCCAAAGACTGAATAAAGATGAGTAATAAAATAGAATTAAATAAAAAAAAAAATCGGTTTTAGCTGTGTTCATTGATTTAAAGAGAGCATTTGAAACCATAGACCAGGAAATTCCATTAGAAAAACTATGATTAATTGGAATAAAAAATGTCGATTTAAAATGGTTTAGAAACTTTATAACTAACCGTAGGCAACGAACAGTAGTTGGTTCAGCAACTTCTGGAGAAATTGGGGTTAGATTTGGACTTCCATAGGGTTCAGTCTTAACTCCAATTTTATTCTATATATTTTATATATACTATATACTATATATATAGTAAAGTATACTTAGTATATATATGTAAATACTATAAATACTTATTTATAGCATATATAAATGATGTAGTATCTATATTAAAATTTTGTAAAATAAAACTTTTTGCTGATGATTCTTTAGTAATGATTAATGGACAAAATATCGATGAAATAATGATTAAATTGCAATCAGCCTTAGATAGTTTATATAATTTGTTGTGTTTAAACAGATTAAAACTTAATATGTACAGAGCGAAATATAGGGTTATATCAAGTAATAAGGCTTAATTCCTGTGGGTCCAAAAACGTTGGAGTTCTAGCTCATGAATCCAACATATAGTGTTTAAAAATGCACATCCAAGGATGTCCAAGTGAAATACTCTTCACAGACCTGTATATTACAGTATATAGCTTAAAGCAAACACTGCATATAAGTGACACCTAGAAAAGCAATCACTTACTAGATGTCACATTCATAAACACAATAGCATTACCCTGTGTCCTATTCTGTACTATTCTGTAAAAGCAGTATGCAATAAGAATTCCATACTGCCCTTAATAGTGCCAGTTTGGCTACCGGTAAATGGCGTATCTTCATCGCCTTCTACTGGTTAAGACGAGACCTATCCAATCTCTTACATACTAAGCTGGTATGCCAGCCCGGTCGTATTACTGCGCGACCCCGCCGGTCAATCTAGACCTGTGCAAGCGATGTACACAAACCACAGCCAGCACGAGTCTCCCCGAAGGGCCAACACATGATAGTCACCTGGGCAACTCGGTCTCGGCGAATGGGGGTCTACAACATCCCGGCAAAGTGACAAAAAATTTATGTAGAATTTTTGTATTTGACAGTGCACAAAGCACTTATGTGTTTTTGACTGACACTTCAATTTAAGGCTGTTCCATGCCTTACCATATCTTAAACGAAGTGCCTAAATTTGCGAACCCGTGCAACTTGATTGCACCAAGTCATCCTTTTGCCGCGTCTTATAGACACATAATATCCTCACGTTATGGCCATATAGATCATGTCTCCTCGCCGTGGATAGATAAGGTCACCTCATTCGACGGGTAGGACTATCCCCGTGCTAACAACTTCTACTGGACCATTGCTACTCCATTGCAGGCTTTTTTTCACAAGGATTTATCATAGTGACCTGCTACCAGATTGACCGCCAACACCGAGCTCTGGTGAACTCTTCTCTTTTACGACAGTAGACAAGATCCACGAATGTTACGCCTCTATGCATCTACTGCTAACCCTCCTCCTTTATCCTGGCTTTGGACAGGCAGGCGCAACTCAGTTGCTAACCTGGCGGAGTTAAGAACTTAACGTAATACTAACACTAATATTGAAGGAATATATATAAACAACGTTGAAATTGAAAAGGTAGACCGAATAAGGTTCTAGGAATTCTAATTGATAATCAGCTAAAGTTCAATGATCACATCGACTATATAGTAAGTAAGACTGCTAAGAAAATTTGGTTTATGAAAAGAACTAGTAAATATTTAAGTATATATTACAAAAAAATGGTTTATTGGTATACTATTGAACCACATTTTATTTGCTGTTCAATAATATTTTTTATCATGAATGATGCGCAGATAAATAAATTACAAAAAATGCAAAATAATGTCATGCGTTTTATATTAAATAAACGCTACAATACACCCATTCGTGAAATGTAAATTACTCTTAATTGGCTAAGTGTTAAGCAAGAAATTTATTAAAAACATTAAATCTGGACTTTTGCCCGATTATTTAAGCTCAAATTAAAAATTTAACAGAGATATACACAGTATAAATACACGGAATAAAAATAATTTTAAATTACCATTATTAAAAACAGAATTTACTTAGAATAATATGAATATGAATATTTTAAAACTCTTGACATTATATAATTATAAATAGCGTTGTATCTAGTTAGTATTGCTTAAATTCTCATTTATGTAATTCTAGTCAACCGTAATGTCTAAAATATTTGTGTTGTTCTTTTCATTTCTCTTCCTAATTGTCTGTCTCGAATTTTTGATATTTTGAAAGTTGTACACAACGATTATATAGTTTTTAATAATTTTTATTCACGCTGTTTTATGTTATAATATTATAATAATCCTCTTATAATAATCTAACATTTGTATTAGAAATAGGCCTAAAAAAGCCGTTATAATAATAATAAATAAATAAATAAAATAAGCCAATTTTTGCAGTTTTTGCGTGAAGTATAAAAACAATTTTTTTTTTGATATTTTGAAGTATTTCTTTTTATTTATTTTATTAAAAAACTTTATACTTTTATGACGTAGCTTTTGACTTCAGGTATTGTTTGTTTAATTAAATGTATTTTGTGGAAAAAAATGTGTGTATAAGTATTTTAAATAATTTTTTTAATAAATACCTAAAAAGTTAATAGCTTTAATTAAGAGACTGACATATACCCACTGAACCATAAGCGAAGGTTTTGAGTAAGGTGAGAGTTTTGCGAACGTTTTTGGTTAGAATTTTTTTTATAAATTTTTTCTTTTTTATTTTGTCGCTTAAAAGTGCTTGCTATAAAAGATTAAAAGCTTTTCCCATAAAAAAAAATTGTGCATATTTTGCGAAATTCATTAAAAAATTATTTTGAGTAGAAACTGAATCATTTTTGTACCATTTCAGTAGGTAAGACTTCCTTGTAAATGAACCATTTTTTGTTCATAAATAAATTCGGAAATAAATCATGAATGTTTCTTTTTTGCATTCTGAAATGAGTTCAGAAAAGAATAATTTTTTTTATCATATCAGTAGGAAACAATTTCTCATAAACGAACCATTTTTTGTTCATAAATGAGTTCACAAATGAATCATAAATGTTACTTTTTATATTCTAAAATCAGTTAAATAAAGGAACTTAAAATGAAAATGTTGACCTTCGTACAAACGTCATATGAACTTTTTTACCAGTGCGAGATGGATGTACTGCTACACGTATGAAAATTTTCAACATTTCTATTAAAAATTAAAATCAAGCCCAAAAAGGGTTCATTTCCGAGTGCCAAAAAAGAACTTTTATGGTTGTTTTTTAAACTCATTTCCGAACAAAAAAGAGGATAATTTATGGTTCTTTTTTTAACTCATTTGCGAACAAAATAAGGTTCGTTTTTGAGAGGCATTTTAGCCCGACGAATGATATAAAAAGGGTTCATTTATGAGTGCCGAAAATGAACGTTTCTACCCGAAAAGGTTCATAAATGAATTCAAAAACGGTAGTTTTGGTTCACTGGGTAGTTGTGATCCGTGTGTACCCAGTGAACCGTTCCCCGTACAGAAAAATGTTATTTAAGTATAAGAACATCGGAATTGCTTTAATAATAACCGAGCTATGATGGAAAGCAATCTGTAATAACTTGGACATTTTCTAACTTTTTTTTAGTTTTTTAGGAAATATCCGTTAGGAATACAAAATTAGGCTTTCAGAAGTACTTTCGATCTCGCTTTTTTTTACACCAACCAACCAAAATTTTTACATAGGATGTTAATAGCAAAAATGTGGAAATTATTCCAAGTAAGAAACAATGCATATTTTATATTTAATTTAAATTAGGGGTGCGCAAAATTATGCATACACATTTTTGTGATTGCTTTTGTTTTAAGAGTTTGTACTGAACGAAAAGCACGAGTTTGTTCATTCGTACGATCACAGCATAACGCCAAATTGATAGCTTGTTTTATTCTATAAGACAACGCAGAAGCGAGCGGCCGCAACTTCACAGCATAGATAAGGGGATAGAGATTTCACCCCTCTATCAACTCTCTTTTCAAGGCAAAAAAACAAAACGATTCGTATAAAGCTTCGCTTCAAAATACGAAATTTAACTACGCAAAAACAAAAAAAAAAAACGTGTTGTAAGGAAAATATTTGATTTATTCCCGTAAATATTGAAATACAGTTTATGCACGAGCACGGATAATTTTAACATTTGTTATTTCCCTTAGTGTAGTGTATTCCGTCTAATTAGTTATACTTGCGTTTCTAAACAATTCTACAGTGGTTTTTTTGAAGTCAATATTGAAGAGTATCCGAAAGTGATCTGAAAAAGAATCGTTACAGGATACTCTTCAGTTCTTGACAATTTTCCTATAAGTGCCCATCAAAAGAGTGAGGAGAAGAATTTCATCCCTGATTCTATGATGGAAAGTTCGGTGGTCCTCTCTATAACATAATGCCAAATCTGATGCAAGAGATATCCAAAATGAGACTCACTTAGTGGCTTCCTACTTATAACATTTCAAGGCTTTTCGATTGAATTAGTCAGTTGTCAAATTTCAAAAATCTCTTGTTTCAATTCCAAATCAACTCTAGGAAACAAGTAAAATGTAAGCTTATTCTACCTTAACTTCGCGGCAAACGAGAGTGGAATCTATTTCCAAGGAAGTAGTTAAGGAATAAGTTTTAGATGAAACTGCTTCGCGCTGGGTTCTTTGGATTTCGTTTGGTGCCGCTGGTGTCAAAGCCATTGTGTGTGTGCTTGTTCACAGTTTTGTGTTTCTATTATAATGCATTTTAACACCCATAAAAGCTGCTTGCTTTTCTTTTTTGGCAGCAAATTTAAGTGCAAATTCAATGTGAACAAACACAGTGTACAGTGTTGCCAAGGAACGTTGGGACGCAGCTGTTGTTAGTTTAGGACAGCGGTGTATAAGTAGCAACTAAATAGTTTTATGAGTTCACATAACAAGTACATGTTATGATTTTGAAAATTTTTAATAAAGCCAATTAAACTTCTGCTGTGCAAAGTTAATTTTGTAGTTAATTTAATTCTAACATTTTACAACTTTTCATTTAATTGAATTATAGAACGGTACTTTGGTTACCAGTCAGCAATAATTGAATTCCTTATCATAACAAAAAAAAAAAAAAAAAAAATAAAATATTAGTGCAGGATTGCCAACCGAAGTGAAAACATAAAGCTATGGAAAAATTAAAGTAATGTTATAAAAATGTTTTGTTTTATTAATTTGTACATTTGTCAAATCATTCCAATTTCAATCATTTCATTATATTCCAAAAAAGATACAATAGGCTAATGGTAACATAAGTAAGAAAAAACTGTTTTCGATCATAGTTTATATCTCTACCTAATTGACCCCTACAGGTGTTATATATGAGCATTTCCGCGGAAAAGTCCACCGTGACACGAAAATGAAAAGTTATTAAGAGCTTTTTATTTAATAATATTATCTCAGAGAAACTTTTTATTTTATTGATTTAAGCAATTTAAATATAAATTCATTTACCATGATGATCAAATCGTCTGCACTGTTTCACAAATGTAATTTTTCTTTATAGTTAATATTTTGTAAATGTTGGAGAGGCAGAATATATTAAATTGGTTTTTTTAATAACTAAAACACATAATTACTTAATTACCTAATTACTTAATTACACAAATGAATTACAATGGAAAAAAATGTCACGTAACGCCATGTCACGTAACGTTTCATACTGATCCCAATAAAAAAAAAACGAGAAAAGTTTTTTAAATTTGATTACTTTGAAAATATACTTCTATATATATACTACTATACTATATACTATTTCAAATCCTTTTAAAAAAAGTTTTCTACAAAAACTCATGTCAATTTACAGAATTTTACTAATTTTGTGATCCAAGCCAAAAACCACTTCTATTTTTTGTCACGTAACGTATCATTTTTAGTGGCTTCTATCTAAGAGCCGAACTTTTGACAACTCTTAGGTTTTACAACTTGTATGGTGTGCGTAGTAAGCTATTGGAAAATCAAAATAAGGAACTTGTAAGTTACATTTTCCATTCTTTTTTCACTCATTAAAGTCGTACGATCGTCACGTTCACCACCACGGAAACGCCCATATACATATTAGCTGGTATTATTATTTTCACACTTCAACATTTCTTCTGAACACTCCGAACCTTATCTGACATCCTTGTAGGGGTCCCCATAAAAAAAAAAAAAAATACAAAAACTGTCGATTATAGTTCATATCTCTCGCGATTGACCCCTATAGGGGACAAATATATCAGCTGGTGGTATTATTTTTCAAAGTTTAGAAGCTTACCGAAAATTTAAAACTAGTTAAAAAAAATGATTTAAGGCTCTAGTTAATCGGAAACTACTAAGAGAAGATATAGTATTAAAATTACATAACGACAATAAATATTAAATACAAAATTCTGATATACACCGAAAAAATTAGCAATAGTTAAATTACCTAAGTAAGCTTGGGTAAAGAGAATTGTATGGGAATTACAAACTAATGCTTATTCACCCAAGCAATTTATTGTTTAATACATTGCATTTAATTAAAGCACATACTTTGATACCCTGCCAAAAAAAAATATTTGATTCACCTAAGCCCAAAATCAAAATATACAAATTAAAAAAAAAACTAGCATGGATGTTTTAAGCATAGTTTTCAGCTATTTTCTGCAAAAAAAAAAAACACAAGTGCGTCGTTAGATACACGAGAGAATGATAGATTTGATAATTTATTGGTTTTTTGTAATAAAATAACTTTTCAATTCAAAAAGTAACATAAAGAATATTAGAAAAAAACACGTTAATATTCACACGAGTAAATTTAATTACATTTCATCAACAAAAAGGAAAAAAAAACAGAAAAAAAATTTCTGTTCCCATCGTGCGGAATTGAACTTGGAATTTTTGGGGCCAGCCCATCGATCCTCACCAGCTTCTGTTCTGTACGCTTGTTCATAAATATTTTTAGGATCCCACTGATCCAAAAACCTTGCTACTGGATCAGTGGGGTCCTCCAAATATTTATTAACAAGCGTACAGAACTTGCTACAGTGGTGGGGTCGCCACTGATCCAAAAAGCCTTGCTATTGGTTGCTGACATAACTGCAGCTATGTTAACAGATGCTGTATTAACAGATGCATTATGTCACAGGATTCAGTATTGAGTCTATTGATTATTGTGTTATGCTGCAGCATAGCTTCAGTTGTAATTAATATTGAATCAATCATTCTGCGTAACGAAGGAGTTTGGCTCGATGCGTAGTGTAGTGACTTCTTAATCGGTAGTATCTGTGAGTTCAAATCTCCACGGCAGGCGATGATAAAATTTTTATATTTGATATTTAATTCAATTTAATGGTATTGTTATAATAAACGCAAGCACCGAAAAGAAGCCGAGCAGCCATGAATTTCTAAGAAAAACGATGTTGATAAAAGAAAAATTTGTGTAGTTGCCGATTTCAGTCAAAGCAAACTACAGAACGAAAGGCGGCTTAAAAAAAAAAGGGAAAAAGTTATATATTTGAAATCCAATTTTTTTTTTTAATTAATGTATAAATTACCAAATACTTGGTAAATTTATCACCCAAATAAAAATTGGCAAGTTAACATGTAAGACTTAGGCGTTTTGATGAAGTACTTGGGAGGCTGAAAACTGCCAAAGCCATCTTAAAAATTATACTAGGTTTGTTTTCAATTTAACATAAGCTTTTTTCTAGGTGTATATAAATAAAAAAAAAAAAACGAAAAACCTGTAACAATTTCTTTACAAACTAATTTTAAAGTTGAAAAAAATTGTTTTGTTTCTCATACATATAGAAAAAAAAATATATCTTCTGATGTATAGATAGATAGACAAAAACGTAGACGTAAGATAGACAAAAATAAAAACTAACGAATGAACGTAAATGGCCATTTCAGCCCTTGAAAGGACTTTGACCAAACTTCTTATGATCATTTGTGTTGTGTGTGTTGTGAAATGTTTAAACACAAATGATCGAGAACTGGACCTACCGCTTTATGCCGACTCAGGACGGCTTATGTTCCCAAGAAGCTTTTCATGGCAGTTTTTACTCTCTGATGTTTGCCATTGCCTGCAGAGAGTTGACGGCCGAACAGAAAAATTAATTCAATTGAAAAAATTTTCTGTGTCAGATGGAGGATTCGAACCTGGGTTCTCTGGCGTATGAGCCACATACTCTAGCCACTAAAAAATAAAAATTATATATATAAAATTTTGGAAAAAATGTATAATATTATAAAAATTCGATTAAGAAATTTATTCGATAATAACTTTTATTTTAGAAAATTTGAGGCCAAAAAAGTGCATTTTGCGTCATGCTTCATGGGACCAACTGAGTTTTAACAGCCTTTTAAAAACTTTTCAGATGGTGTGATGAGTTTTTAAAATCCCTCTTTCGGGGTGCAGCATAGAGAAAACTTGAATGTCCCTGAAATTTTTTAAAAAGTCATTAATATTATTTACAACTAACCTATAATTGGTAAAATGACATTTATTAGACACTTCAGCTGATGTTATTTGTTTTATAAATTCCATCAATTAGGTGCTAACGCCTCATTGAGCGTGAAGTTCATTTAATAAATTCTTAAAAATTTACCCTTTTTTGATAGTTTCCTAACCTTTCAGATGGCATTCTCATTTTTTTTTTAAATACCACTTGTGGGATGCACAATACGGAAAAATTGTTAATGATCTACCACTGACCAATTAATAGTAACACTATTCCTATCCTTTTCCAATAGTATCCTTTTCTGAGCTTTTAGATGGAATAATTAATTTATTAAAATCCCATGAATGAGAATGCCCCGTAGCTTCCATAAGCTAAGGGTTACATTAATTAAGACGTGCCCAAATCAATTCTTTATAAAATTATTAACATTCCAACAAATCGCACCCTTATACAAACTGCATCTCTAAGTTTAAGTGCACCAACTTCTATTTATTATCTTATGTTTGCATCTGTCTTCCACTGATCACAACTCCCCTAACTTTTATATTTTCTCTAACTTGCGGTACTTATTTTAATGACCATTATTTCTGCAATCTGTCACTCCTACCCAGTAACCAGGAAATATTCACAGGTAAGTAAGTTATCCAAGCAATCATTAATTGTTTCATTTAACGTTTAAACATTTTCTCGAACTCCATTAATTTGCATCTGCCAACATCTAGCTGCTGCTTTTGCAGTCCAAGTTAACACAACTCAGCACAGCGAATCAAGAAATAACATGGCAAAAGAAATGCAAAAAAAATTGCTGTGTAACGGAGATGCACCGAGGGCATTAATTAAAAGAATGTCGCTACTTCCGTTGTCTGCAACAGAAGGATAACAGAAAATACAACAACAAAAAAACAGCGCAAGCCTAACAGCAAATAAAAATATTTTATGTAGCTCAGTCGCGCTGAACAGCAACAACTGGCGCGGTTGATAAAAAGTATGAGCAGAGAAGCGCCAATAATTTGCATAATTTTCAAATAAAATGACGGACAAAACAATAACAACGTTAGCGGTTGTTAAAAGAAATACAAATACAAAACAAAAAAAAAGAAAAAAAAGTGGAAAAATTATATTTAAATGAAATTAAGTCAGTGAAGGAACGAAAGGGCACAGAATGAAGGCGTTTTTATAGCCATCGTAAAGAGCAATTTATGTATTTTCTATGGAAAATGGGCAAATATGGGAAACTAATTTTCACAAGATAAGCAAATATAGGTCAAGCATAGCGGAAAGTGGTGGCAACTATTTAATCGTTCCTCACTCAGTAAAGGAGTGGTGAAATTTCAGGAATTCTTTTATTGATACTATAGAAAACGTTTAACAAAAAAGACACATATAATTATTGACATTTGAAACATTTGTACTACATAAGAGTTGTAATAGTTGGTTGATATTTAAAGCATATGGAAAAATAGTTGGAAGCAAAACACTAAAAATTACTTAAAACAGAAAAGAATAAATCTTTTATAAAGCAAAAGTATGTAAGAAAAGAGAGTATAACAATAATGAGGAATAAAAAAAATGTTCTGAAAAAATATTTCATTTAAAGGGTGGATAAATTTTAAAGGCCGATGTTGATTTTGAATAAAACACAAATTATTTAGGAAATTATTGTCATTTATTTTTATTACGATAAAATTGGTATATTTCAATTATGCATGGAACAAAATATCGCCCAAATGGCCGCCGCGATCTCGGCGGCACACTTCAATCCGATGGTCCAAATTTTCGATGACGCTGAGGCATAAGTGAGGTTCTATGCCGTTAATGTGCCGAATTATCTCATTCTTTAGCTCTTGAATTGTTGGTGGCTTATCGACGTACACCTTTTCCTTCAAATAACCCAAAAGAAAGAAGTCCAACGGTGTCAAATCACATGATCTTGGCGGCCAATTGACATCGCCATCACGTCAGATAACACGGCCATTGAATCTGCCGCGTAAAAGAGCCATTGTTTCGTTAGCTGTGTGGCCAGTGGCACCGTCCTGTTGAAACTATACATCGTCCACATCCATATCTTCCAATTCGGGCCATAAAAAGTTCGTTATCATCTCACGATAGCGAACACCATTCACAGTAACTGCCTGATGGCTCTTCAGCCACACTATCGCGAACAGCAGCAATATTTTCTGCAGTACGAGCTGTGCGAGCATACACTGGTGTTTTCACATCTCCTACAGACCCGGTTTGCTCAAATTTTTGCACGATTTTTCCGATTGTACGCACATTTAGACGATTAAATTGACCGAAAAAATAACGAAGTGCACGATATGCATTTTGATTTGAATGTCCATTTTCATAATAAGCCTGAATGACTTTAACGCGTTGCTCGATTGTGTATCTTTCCATGGTTCAAATTGAGTTAGTCTGAAATTGAGAAATGTCAAATGAAATGCAGTAAAAAACTTGACGTGTAGGTGTGGTTCACATTCAACATCGGCCCTTAAAATTTCACCATACGTCACATTCGTAGGGCCAAACGGTATCAAGGAGTGCTCGGAGGCTGTAGACAGCTTCTTTAGAATTATTAATTTTTTTTCTTGTCCACAATTTTGTTTTCTACTGTTTGTCAAAATTCGGAATGGTTTAAAGATATGGACCAAAACTGATACAAATAGGTGGCAACTTTTGGGCATTTTTGCGATTTTGAGGCTTCGATGTAGTTTTTTCAAGTCAGTTTGTTTAAAAAACTTTGCTAAAACTTTGCTTGAGAAATAAAGACAAAATTCCAAACGGCTTACGAAATATAGTGATGAGAAAAATGAATTTTCTTTGAAAAATCAGGTTTGAGTCAAAGTCAAAAGATAAAAAAAAATCGGATCGGCAGTTAAAGAAGCAAAATCCAGATAGGGTTTAGCGCTTTAAAGAACAGCAGTCGAAAAGTTATATGAATTTTCCGTGTTGCACCGTAATATATTACGGGCTACTGAGAGCATTTTGACCTTATATGTACATTTTCCAACCCTTCTGTTGGCATTATTTGTTTTTTAAAATTCTACTTGTTAGGTGAACAATACGAAAATTAGTAATGACCTTGAACTTTTTTTAAACAAATTTTTAAAAAATATCAATAATTGACTAATTAAAAGTACTAATTGACTTCTAATGACCTTTTTGAAGTGCCAACATCCCATAGCCAGGGTCGGATTAACAATGTCGCAGAACCTAGGCAGTACAATCCTCTGGGCCCTTTTACCCTTTTCTTATTTCCTAAAATAAATTTTTTTCGACCATAATGCAATTATATTCATAATTACGCTATTTTTTTTACTACGTTACGAAGGTATGAAAAGCCATTAAACAATAAAACAAATGAAAGGAAAATATGCGCATTTTTTCATAAAATACAATACAATTTCGAGTGGTTGGTGTTCTGGTAAACGAAAATAGTTTTGTAAAGAAAAATATGTTTAAATACTATTTTCTCTAACTTTTTTAGATATAAAATACATTTAAAACATCTTGAAAATTTATTACTTTTCCTATTTATCATATATATCATAATATCTAAATATATCTCATAATATCCCTATATATCATAAATGAATTTAGACGGTTCTGAGACATTGATGAACGAAGTCAGTTTTTCATTAGTTTTAATTTCGAAATATTAGGTTCACCCATTGCTCGTGTCATATTATCAAAAAACAATTCATAGAATTTCTCGTAAGGTACAATTTTATCTTTTCCCATATCCACACTTGCAACATGAAGTACTTGAACTGCACCATCTCGCCTATAAACTCAGGCTCAATGCCCTTGGAATAATGTTAAGGGGGTCTTCTCATTGAGCAACTTTTTTTTTCGATTTTTTTGCATTTATTTATAGCTTGGGTAGTTGTGAATATGCCCCTAAAAGGATTTTTAGAAATTCGAAATACTTTAGAAGATACAGCCTTTTTTGTGAAGCAAGGTCTTCGTCAAAATGAGCTATTTTTTTTCTACTCATTTTCGAACGAAGCGGCATAAAGTAACCACCGAATTCCGTTGAAAATGTTTATTGTTAGGTAAAAACGTGTTTGCACACATATTCATACAAACATACGAATACACATTTCTGCTTATTTTAGGGGTTGAAGCATTTTTTGAGTCCAGGTGTTCAACTGAAA
The DNA here is from genome assembly GCA_914767935.1 of Coremacera marginata. NCBI lineage: Eukaryota > Metazoa > Arthropoda > Insecta > Diptera > Sciomyzidae > Coremacera > Coremacera marginata. Next base: position 152,405,968 of record OU612044.1, read on the forward strand.
GCGTCATTTAGTTCAGTTTGTATCGAGTTGAGCAACAGACGCGTGCGCTTCAGTGAACGGAAAAGTAAATTTTTCATAAATTTATTGTGATTTTTGTAAAATGGATCGGAAAAGTAATAAAAAAAAAAAAACGCCCAAGTGAGCGTCAGAATCGTGCTAAAAAACGCGGGTTTAGTGGAAATCAGCATCTTAGACCAGAGGATTCTGAATATACCAGTACATCGGCCAAGAAATTCAAGAATAACGAAGACGACGAAGTATCAATCAAAAACAATTTGAAGTATTGCATTCTCGAGTTCTGTTCTGTGTTTACCACGTTGTCAGCGTTGGTAATTTGTGCCTCATGCAAGCAAAAAATTGAGTTCTCAGAAGCCTCACCAAATGGAGTTGGATTTAAAATCGCTTTGAACTGCGCCTGCCCACGCACAACATATATTCCTTCGTCACCTATGATCGGAAAATCATATGAAATTAATCGACGCTTGGTTGTTGCCATGCGGCTTTTAGGGATTGGGCCAAAAGGTATAACCATGTTTTGTGGCGTCATGGACCTCGGACAAAGTTTGTCCAACAATCTGTACTATACTATCCTACAAAATTTGTACGTTGCTGGAAAAGCCATGTACGAACATGTCATTTCAAAAGCTATTGGAGAAGAAAAAGAGGCTATGATCGAAGCGAATCCAGAGTGCGATCCCACTTTATTTACTGTGTCGGGGGATGGGACTTGGAAGTTCCCTTCCTTGGAGCTTCCCTTTATGGTGTCACAACTTTGATTGCCAAGCATACCAAAAAAATTGTTGACACTGTCGTAAAATCTCGTCGGTGTAACAGCTGCAAATATTGGGAAGCCAAGAAGGAAGAAGAGCCAGAGGCTTACCAAATTTGGCTTGATACTCATGACGAAGAATGCACCATAAACTATGAAGGAAGCTCTGGGAAAATGGAGGTGGACGCTGTAATAGAGATGTTCTCCAGGTCGTTTGAAACACACGGCATAAAATATGTAAAGTATATCGGCGATGGTGATTCGCAGACCTTCAAAGGTGTATTAGATGTCGACCCCTATGACGGTGACCCTATAGTGGAAAAGAAAGAATGCATTGGGCATGTGCAGAAGCGAATGGGCACGCGACTTCGAAAAATAAAAAAAGAAAATAAGGGCATTGGAGGCAAAGGTGCGGGCAAGCTCACCGACAAATTAATATCCGAGTTGACCACATATTATGGCCTTGCGATCCGCCGTCATCCTGACTCCGTGGAGGATATGAAAAAGGAAATTTGGGCCACTTTTTACCATAAGTGCTCCACCGATGATAAACCGCAACACCAAAATTGCCCCACCGGTGCGTCAAGCTGGTGCGCATGGCAGAAAGCAGCTGCTGAAGGTACGTTAGATAGCTTTCACCACACGTATGCACCTCTCGACAAGAAGGTGATGGAGGTAATAAAACCAGCTTACGAAGCGCTGTCGGCAGATAATTTGCTTGAAAGATGCCTTGGATCTGAAACTCAGAATTCCAATGAGTCCTACAATTCTGTTCTTTGGTCACTTTCGCCCAAACACATCAACTCAGGCGCACGCACCATCGAAGTGGCCAATTTCATTGCAACGTGCCCCTTCAACGACGGTTTTATACCCATACTTAAAATTATGGGTTTGATGGGTATTGCGATTGGCAAAAACGCATACGAATACGCAATATCTCGCAATGAAGACAGATTGAACCGATCAGAGACTCGAGCTGCGGCATCATCAAAAGCTGGCAGAACGGCTCGCAGAGCAGAGAGGGCAGCAGAAAGCAGTTTCTACGAAAAAGAGGAAGGTGGCCTGTATGGAGTTGGCATCGCCGACTAATATTTGTAAGTAAAAATTGTCAGCTCTTTAAAACTGCATTTAAACATTTTTGATTTTTTTTTTTTTTTTCCCAAAAAAATTACTTCAAACTTTAAACGCGTTTATCTCGAACCCACGTTTTTCGAACTGGCGGCCATGATATCTCCAGTTCAACTGAACCGATTTTCATGAAACAAAGTGGACAAGTTCGACGCAGAATTGTCACCATTCTCGGGTGAACCTCGACCATAATTTTAAAAAATTTTTTACTATTTTTTTTTTACACTAAACTACAAAAAAAAAACCCGAAATTGAAATTTTTTTTTTGAATGGCCGCCATTTTGTAAAAAAAAATCACAAAATTAAGCTTGAGGTTCACCCGAGAATTACATCTATACTGGTTATAACCCCGTTTTTTTTTTTCATTTCAGACTTGCTTCATCTCATAATCGTCAAATAATTGTCGCTGTGAAGCAAAAATCTAAAAGCGATTTTAAAAGATTCGAAGTTCAATAGTTGTTTTTTGTAAAGATATACTGACACCTGTGATTCCATCCTTTGAATATTGCCATTACTGCATGTTTTTTTCCCAAGACCTTAAATAGACAGCTGACCTCGTGATTCTCTTGCGATGTCTGAGTGTCATGATAAGCAATAGACTGCAAAGCTTTCTGGAAAATGTAGTATATTTTTGACAAAGCCTTGTAGCATCGGCACTTGCACAACACCTTGTGTCGCACACACTTTGCAGAACTATGACAACGATTGCTTACATGTATCACCTTTTTCAAGATGTTTGAGCATAATTGCCCAACGTAGCTCTTCTATACAAATCCGAAGAATTGGATTGCTCTAATGTAGTTCTAATCAGCACGAACTCCGACCAGTCAGTGATTGCACTGTACATGGGACGTAGTGTGTGAGGTGATTTATTTTCTTACTATGCGCCTGTGGAACATTGTAGCAACCAGACATATTTGACACATTATCATAAGACTGGCCTATCGCATTTGAAGTTGATAATAGAAAAAATATTTTAAATATAAAAAAATATTACAAAAAACAATGCAATATAATATTGTCATTGAGGATACAAATCTTCAAATTAATTAAAATTCTTGGTGAGCGGGGCCCTCAGGCAGTTTCCTATTCTGCCTAATGGATAATCCGGCAGTGCCCATAGCTGCCTTTGAAACCTCGCAAATTAAATTTAGTTAATGACTTTTCTGTTTGTTTTCCTAACCCCTTTTTTTTGGATGACGAAAAACACACCAACGATCCATGATACAATAATTTACAAGGTAGCCTTGCCAACTACCTTTTCTCTCACGAGCGGCGATCGTGAGTTGTCAAATCAATACAAAGTTTAACTTGTCATCTGTTTTGCTGCTTCTTCGTTTTCTCTTTTCAAAGTGTTTTTGACAACTCCAAATCGCCAAAAGAACTGTCACTCCTACCTTGTAAATCATTATACCATGCAACGATCAGCAAGACACGAGAAGCACTACTTGATTCCATACAAACATTTATGCTTGTTCTAAGAAACATCGAAATGGTTTCTTTAGAAATCTAAAAATGTTATATATCTACAATAAGTTGAAGGCTTAATTTAAGGTTCAATATGTTTTACTGAATTGATTTCAAAATCAGAAATTTAAAAACAAAATTAACGTGTGTCTATTTAAATTTATTAAAAGCATTTATTGCAAAAAGTTTGAATTTCGTTTTGGAAATCTGTATTTCATGTGGCTGTACAGGATCGATTAATTTAATAAGATATAATAAATATGAAGTAAATCTTCGCATGTTTTCAGTTTTTTCTTAATAACTTAACCCTGTAAAATGCCATAATTTAAATAAGATTGCTGTCGGTCATTAATATAGACACAAGTCTCAATGCTACCTACACATATTCACAGCACATGTATTATTTAATATTCCTGTGAGCTTATACATATAAAATGCGCACACATGTAGTTAACTCATAATTGATGCAACAAGATTTCTATTATTTGACCTAAACGTATGCAATGCACAGTGGGGCAAAGACCTAATGTTCAAACCAAATTGATTTTCCGGTCCTAAAATTTGAGCAAGCGAAAATTTTTTTTTAGAAATATTTGTTTTTGAATTATATAGCAATCTGTCTAGCCGGATTCCCGACTTTCACTTTCTAGTTTTTGCAATAATTTCAACATTATTTTTACCCAAAAGCAAATTTTAAAACAAAAAATTAACCTTATGATAAGAAAAAATAGACAGTGGGCGTACTGCCGATCGAAGTGAACCTTAAAGCTATGAAGTAAATTTATTTTGTGTTTAATTTTTAAACTAATTGTGGTATCAAATTATTAATATTTCCATTTCATTTCATTATACTCTAAAAAGTATATAATAGGCTTATTGTAACTAAAGTAAGAAGTGGGGCAGTGGGGAATTGCCGACTGAAGTGAAAATATGAAGCTGTTATGAATTTCTGAAGTAGCTAGAGTCGGTAAATCAGACGCTTTCAACTTTCTTAACTCTTTTTCTCAATTTATGCGTTATTAAATGTACAAATAAACTGCTATTTTTTAAGTTTATATACATATAGAGCCCAATTCTGAATGAAATTTTCTCGGGAATTGAAAAAAGGAATTTTTGTATTTATCACAATGTTCACAGAATTTTTGAAAAATTTTAACGCAAATATTTGCATTCATAGTCCATTTTTAAGATTACAAGAAAAAAAAAAATCTTTAAAAGCATTATCCCTGTCTAAAAAATGAAAATTCCCTTTTTCAATTCCCGGGGAAATTTTATTCAGAATAGGGCTGATAATAATTTGTAACATAATTACTTTAGTTGTTAGTTGTGTTAGCGGTTATTGGCTCGATAAGCGGTTGACAATAGCTTCGGTAATTGGTAATCGGTTAGTAATCGCTTCGGTAATCGGTTGTTATTCGCTTCGGAAATCGGTTGGTTTTCGTTTTGGCAATCGGTTGGTAATGGTTTTGTTAATCGGTAATGGCTTGGTAATAGCTTCGGTAATCGGTTGGTTATAGCTTCGGTAATCGGTTGGTTATGGCTTCGGTAATCGGTTGGTAATCTATTCGGTAATCAGTAATCGGCTGCTAATCGCTTCGGTAATTGGTAATCGGTTGATAATCGCTTCGGTAATCGGTTGGTAATCGCTTCGGTAATTGGTAATCAGTGGGTAATCGTTTCGGAAATCGGCCTGGTAATTGGCTAAGTAATCGCTTCGGTCTTCGGATTGGTCGATGCTAGCACTGAGCATACAATAGATAGAGAACTCAAAGGTAGGTGCATTTGAGACACGCTCTCTCCGACAACAAAACAATAACAAAGGCGTAGGTATAATGTCAAAATCAGCCGACGGTAGTTCAGTCAGTTTTATTTTGGCTGCTTATATTTTACTATCGCGGCGCAGCTGCTGCTGCTGTTTTTGCTTAACAGCGAGGTTACTGTTGAAAGATGCGGTATCATCTCGTGGCTTTAAACGATAAAATAAGCGAACAATCTCAGATTTCTTTAAAAAAAAATAAATTTAACGTTTTTCAGCAGCAATTTCCTTTGTCAAAATATATTTTGACAGTTCAAAGCAGCCGTACATAGTGACACAAATAAATTGGTTACTGCACAAACGAACTAAGTAGTCGAATGAAAAGATATTAAATGTTAACTTTTATTTGCCTCGTTCAAAGCCAAAATACAATTAATTCTGTATTATATCCAAAAAAGCACTGTTAGTTTTATTAAATTTGTAGGTTTTAGCTTACTTTTCTTACATTTCAACACATAAAATCTGGGTACTTAATCTATTTATACGGCTACAAGTAAATTATACATCCCTAGGTTGAACGAGCAAACGGCAAATGTCAAAACTGACATTATACCTACGCCAATGGTTGCTTTTTCATATTTTTATCTCCGAGTTGCACCTACCTTATAATTCTATCATGGCTTCCACACTCTCATTTATGTTACGATCGTTCTTATCGCTTATACGGGCGTTAGTCGTGTTTTGCTGGCCACCACGCAATGCTGTATATTTTGTTATTGCTAGCGTGAGGCTTTGGATATTCGTCAATTCATGATTTTTCTGTGGAACACGCATGCGCTCTGTTATTGTATGCATTGATTTTTATTGGTTTTTTATTTTTGTCTTGTAGCATTCATTCGGATGTTATATGCCGTGTGAATTGGATGCGTTATTTAATGATTGCGAATTTATATCAGCGTTTTATATATATTTTGTTTGTTGGAAGCCATTATTTATATTTGACATTTTGCTGGTATTAGGAATATTTATGTGGGAATGGGGCCTTACGGACGTACAAGAAGCGGACGGACATATGGCAACACTGACAGAACTTAGACTTTTACGCGAGACGACTACAATGACGAACTGACCGAAGAGCGAGACGACACGACAACAACTAAACGAAGCGTGGGGAGAACAGCGAACAACGGACAAACGGACGGGAGTTGAAACCAAGAAACGACGGGATACGGACGTGCAAGCAAGGGAGGTGCCATTAAGCCCAACCTTAGTTTTATAAAAACCATAAGCTTATTTAATAAATTATATTAATAAACACTTTAACTTTTAAATATAAGCCCGTTCGTTTTTATTCAACCCACATTTGAGAAACATTTTATTTTAATTAACCATATCATTTAAATTGAAATTGTTTTGATCCAAGTAACTTTCAATTAACATTAAAACACAAATTTTACAAAAAAATAGTTTTGAAGTTCCTTAGTTATGTGCAACTTAAGTCACATTTTATACATATTACAAGAAAATTACAATTAAAGGGTTTTATTGTAACTCAACCTTAATCTAAATACTTATTGGATGCTTAATAATACCTCAAACTAAATATTAAAAAAAAAATAAGAAATTCAAAATATTAACGATATTTACAATTATATAAACTTAATAATATTAATTTTTATTGTCTGTAAAATGTAAAAATAATTTAAAATATTTGAAAATTATAAACAAGGATCGGTAACTTTACTTAAATAATACAGAGGTTATACTTACACTATTGAAAAATAAGCATAAACTTATTTAAGATATCTAAAAATGGATTTAAATTCTATTTTGACTTTGACCGTAAACGGGTTAAAAGAACAACTTGAGGGTTTGGGGTTAGTGACGACTGGACGGAAAAATATTTTACAGGACAGGCTCCTGACTCACTTCGGCCTGACTAGAGACACGGATGAGGGGAACGATGAGGAGTCAGAGTATGATGACGTTTCATCGGGCGTGGCTCAGGCGACGGTAATTGGCCGATCCACCTTTACACTTAGGGATATAGAGGATTCCTTAACGTCGTTCACTGGTTGTGGGTACCCTAATATAAACAAATGGATTGAGGAGTTTGAGGAAAATGCCTTGACCGTAAACTGGAACGAGCTCCAGAAATTTATCTACGCCAAGCAACTCCTAAAAGGTGGAGCTAGAATTTTTATAAGAAGTCAATCCTCTATTATGGATTGGAAGTCCTTGAAGTCAGCTCTCAAAAGAGAGTTTGGGGAAAGTTTGACTTCAATGGAGGTGCACCGGATTTTAAGAAATAGGCGTAAGAGACCACAAGAAAGCTACCGAGAGTATCTTTACAATCTTATGGAGATAGGGAACCAAATAGACTTAGATGAGGGTAGTCTCATTGAATATTTTATAGACGGTATCCCTGACTCAAAGTTTAACAAGAGCTCACTGTACCAAGCGCGGTCGGTCAGTGATTTAAAACAACAAATTAAGGTATATGAAAGGATCAGGGGCGCTACTCAGCAGTCATCAAACTCACGAGTAAGCGAGCCACAGTCTTCTCCAAATCGTGGTGCTTCAAGTCAGCCTGTGAGAAAAGAGTTCAAGTGCTTTAAGTGCGGAAAGCAAGGTCATTTGGCAAAAGATTGTAGGGCAAAGACAATTACATGCTTTAAATGCCAAAAGCAGGGGCATAGAGCATCAGAATGTAGGGGGGGGGGGGTTGGAATAGATAACGTTAAGTCAGAGCGCGGTACCCTTAATATGCTAGCGGCTCCACTCAAGGACAGCAGCAAAAGTACATTACTTTTACGACCATACAATCGAATTTTTAAAGATCTTGAAGTTGGGGAATTTACAATCTCGGCATTGTTGGACACAGGTAGTGATATCTGCCTCATCAGATATGACACTTTAATGATGCTTGGTGATGTTGAGTTGGAAAATATTAAGAAAAAGTTCCTGGGGATTGGACAGTCAGAAATAACTACTATCGGATGCTGCAATGTGCCGGTGAAAGTCGATGAAATTACTTTAAATATTGAATTCCATGTCGTTAGGGAGAGAGACATCTTATACTCTGCTATTGTAGGCAACGACGTCCTCAAACAAGTTGACCTAGTGATAGATTCTGAGGGAGCTAGATTCTTAAAAAAGACACAGAAAGCTTTGGTTGAGAAGAATAAACATTCCAGCATAGAAACACTGTTGCAGGAGTTCGAGCAGATTTGCGTTTCTACAGTTTTAGAAGACGTGCCTTGTGATCTGTCTTACCTTGACAAACCAAGTGGCGATAGGTTGATTAAAATTATAAAAGGTTATAACCCTGTAATCCAAAAGGAATCCCCCGTAGAAATGAAAATCATTGTGAGTGATGATGCTCCAGTTTTCCAAAGACCGAGGCGGCTTTCTGGTGCTGACCAGGAAGTAGTTCATAAACAGATTAAAGAGTGGCTTGATGAAGGTATCGTGCAGCCTAGTTTCTCACAATATGCTTCTCCAATCGTGCTTGCATCTAAAAAAGATGGCACAAAAAGGCTCTGTTGCGATTACCGCAAAATCAATGAGAAAATCATTCGCGATAACTTTCCCATGATTTTAATTGACGATGTCCTATTGGCCTTGCAAAAGTCGAAATTATTTACAACACTCGATCTGCGAAATGGATTTTTCCATGTACCTGTGGAGCCATGGTCACGAAAGTACACGTCTTTTGTCACCCATAATGGCCAATACGAATTTTTATTCGTTCCTTTCGGAATATCGAATTCGCCAGCTGTGTTTTGCCGATACATATTTGCTATTTTTCGTGAACTAATCCAGGACGATACAATTGTCGTCTATATGGATGACATTATCATCCCGTCTGAGAGCGAGGAAGAGGGTTTTGAGAAACTTATAAAAGTTTTGGCCGTTGCCGAACCATATGGTCTTCGGATAAAGTGGGAGAAATGTCAATTTCTTAAGAAAAAGGTGAATTTCTTAGGATACATTATCGAGAATTCGACAATAAGGCCTTCATTGGAAAAAACAAAAGCCGTGATTAATTTTCCAGTCCCAACCGACAAGAAACCACTACAGCGATTTTTGGGCCTAACATCCTACTTTAGGCGTTTTGTTCCTAATTTTGCCCTTCTGGCCAAGCCCTTGACAGACCTTCTTAGTAAAAACGCCACTTTCAAAATGGGTGATCCAGAAATGGCATCTTTCCAGCACTTAAAAGCTGCATTGACAAGCGCACCAGTACTTGTTTTATATGACCCTTCGGCCTCAACCGAAGTTCATACGGACGCTTGCATGTACGGTTACGGCGCTGTTCTTTTACAAAAGGACAAAGACGATGGACAACTTCACCCTGTTCAATAAATGAGCAGAAAGACAACGCCTTGCGAGCAAAAATACCATTCGTACGAGTTGGAGGTCCTCGCTATTATCGAGGCATTAAAGAAATGGAGGGTTTATGTAATGGGGATTAAGTTCAAAATCGTGACAGATTGCAATGCCTTTACCATGACTATGCGCAAAACCGACGTGCCACTTAGGGTATCCAGGTGGGCTATGTTCCTTCAAGAGTATAATTACGATATAGAGCATAGGTCCGGCTCTAAGATGAAGCATGTAGACGCCCTCAGTAGAGTTTCGTGTCTTATTATGGAAGATTCCTTAAGGCATCGAATCAAGGAAGCACAGCTTGGAGATGTTTGGATCAAAGCCGTTAGAAAAGTTTTAGAGAAAGAGAGCTATGAAGATTATTTTATTAAGTTTGATGTCTTGCATAAGAACCCTATCAAAGAGCTGGTAGTTATACCTTCTACAATGGAGCAAGAAATTATAAATATGGCTCATCGTCAGGGTCATTTCGGGGCGAGGAAAACTCAGGACCTAATAGAGAAATCGTTTTTTATTCCCAGCCTCAGTGCAAAAGTAAGCAGCGTAGTTAAAAGTTGCGTAGAATGCCTTATCGTGGACGCGAAATCGGGAAGGAAGGAAGGATTATTAAACCCAATTAACAAAGAAGAAAAGCCATTAGGGACTTACCATATCGACCATGTAGGGCCACTGGAACAGACAAACAAACGCTATAACCATATACTAGTAGTAGTAGACGCGTTCTCTAAATTCGTCTGGCTTTATCCAACAAAGAGTACAGGTGCTAGCGAGGTAGTTGAAAGGATACAAAAGCAGGCAGCTATTTTCGGGAATCCTGAAAGAATAATTACGGATAGGGGCACAGCTTTTACTGCCCAGGTTTTCGAAGAGTACTGCCAAAACGAAAACATTCAGCATTTATTGATTGCCACTGGGGTTCCGCGAGGGAATGGCCAGGTAGAGAGGATGCACAGAATAGTAGTCCCTTTGATTTCAAAACTTTGTGCAGAAAAATCACAAAATTGGTATAAATGTGTAGATAGAGTACAGCAGATTATAAATAGTACGGCGCCTCGTAGCACAAAGATCCCTCCTTTTAAAATCCTTACTGGGCTAAATATGCGCCTCAACGCTAGTCATGAGCTAAGGGAAATGTTAGAAAAAGAAGCATTTCAAGAGTTAGACGAGGAGCGCGATAAAATCAGAGAAGAGGCGTGCCAGAATATTTTGAAAATACAGGCCGAGAACAAGAAAACCTTCGATAAAAATCGAGTCGTTGATCCTTCGTATTCTGTAAACGAGCTGGTCGCCATTAAGCGCACACAGTTTGGCTCAGGTCTTAAACTTAAGCCGAAATTCCTTGGTCCCTATAAAATTATAGAAAAACATGAACACGGGCGTTATGTTGTAGAAAAGGTTGGAGACTTCGAAGGTCCTAGGAGGACCAATACTGTCGCCGAGTACATGAAACGGTGGAACCCTTCATTCGGGTCGAATGAAATATCAGGAGGGCCGAATGTGGGAATGGGGCCTTACGGACGTACAAGAAGCGGACGGACATATGGCAACACTGACAGAACTTAGACTTTTACGCGAGACGACTACAATGACGAACTGACCGAAGAGCGAGACGACACGACAACAACTAAACGAAGCGTGGGGAGAACAGCGAACAACGGACAAACGGACGGGAGTTGAAACCAAGAAACGACGGGATACGGACGTGCAAGCAAGGGAGGTGCCATTAAGCCCAACCTTAGTTTTATAAAAACCATAAGCTTATTTAATAAATTATATTAATAAACACTTTAACTTTTAAATATAAGCCCGTTCGTTTTTATTCAACCCACATTTATTTAAAATAAACTTATTTGGATTTGACATATGGTTAAAAATTATTTCTTTGACGACTATTGGCTTTCTTAGGACTACGATTTTAATCTTTGGGTTGGTTTGAAAAAATACTTTGACGACTTTTTCATTTTTACTGGACAAGATTTTTATATTCATTTGAGGATTTGTTTGAAAATAATTTGTTAATTTGATAAAAAAAAAACGGATTGATAAACGTAAAACTGGTAAAAGGTGCATAATTGAAAGAGGAGCTATAGGAACTTTTCAGAGAATTTTCCTGCTCTATTTGAACGCTTTTTGAACCCAACTCTTTTTGAATTTAATTTAATAATTGCAAAAAGCTATCCATGAAAATTATAAACTCCAGTACTTCTTCTGGTAACTATGAACCTGATGACGACCACATGCTGAATAATATAATAAGTGTATAATGATGGGGGAACAGGGGGCGAACCTTCACATGGCAACGTGTCTGACCGCCTCAACCTTGCGAGGCCAGCATTATCCATGTCGAAATCGTCTCAAGTCGACTCAAACCTCCACGTGGTGTTCCCTGGGCAACGGCAAACTGGCATCCGTCAGTTTGACGGCTAATTTGAGCGGTGGGTCACTCCATAGACCTTAAACATGGAATGTGCGCAGGGTTTGGGTCCCGCCACATTACTACTGCTCAATGAAAACTAAACCAGCCTCGGATAAGAACCCCAATTATCCCACCTGGAATGTCCGAACCCTTTATAGGGAAGGTGACATTATCCAACTGGCGGAAGCCCTCAAAACAATAAAGGCTGACATCACCGCCATCCAGGAAATGCGATGGAAAGGGCAAGGCTGTTCTAAACAAGCACACTGTGATATCTACTACAGCTGCCATGCGGAGAGGCGCGAATTTGGATGTGGATTCGTTGTTAGCCGGAAACTACGCCACCTTGTTTCCCGGTTCACACCTGTGAACGAAAGATTGGCCACGATCCGCATCGAGGCAAAATTTTTCTCCATCGGCCTTGTTTGCGCGCACGCCCCGACGGAGGAAAAGGACGAAGCCGTCAGAGACGCTTTCTACGCTAGTCTTGAGGACGTATACGACCACCTTCCGGTCCATGACGTGAAAATAGTCCTCGGCGATTTTAATGCGAAAGTTGGAAGGGAAGGCATCTTTGGCCCCACTGTCGGTCAGTTCAGTCTTCATGAACCTCCACGAACAACGGTCTAAGACTGATCGACTTCGCCGCGGCGCGAAACATGGTAGTTAGTAGCACCAGATTTAAGCACCTCGACATCCACAAGGCCAACTGGCTGTCCCCGGATCAAAAAACGCGAAACCAAATTGATCATGTTGTAATCGACGGAAGGCATGCCTTTAGTGTTCTAGATGTGCGTACATTTCGGGGGGTCAACATTGACTCCGACCATTACCTTGTTGCAGCCAAGATCCGCATGCGATTATGCAATGCGAAGAACATACGCACAGGAATGCAACGAAAGCTAGATGTCGCTAAGCTGCAATTACAACGGACTGCCGAAGCCTACTCCGCTCACCTCTCGGTTAAGCTCAACCAACCAACCTCTGGACCCGACGACGCCGGCGGACTTTGGGCGCATATATCACACTCCATGCGCGCTGCAGCTGAAGAAGTCATTGGTTTCCGGCGCCCGCAACCTCGGAACCAATGGTATGATCAGGAGTGTCGCATTGCGACTGCAGTAAAAAACGCCGCATATAGAAAAACGCTGCAGTCAGCTGCAACGCGAGCCGTGCGAGAAAACTACCGCGAAAAGAGGAAGGAAGAGAGGCGCCTTTTCAGACGCAAGAAAAGAGAGCAGGAAAAGCGTGAGCGTGAGGAACTAGAGGTATACCAGGGCAAGAAGGATGCACGAAAATTCTATCAACAGGTTAAGCGTCTAATCCAAGGTTTCAAGCCCGGAGCATCCACTTGTAGAGACGAAAATGGAGATCTGAATACGGATACGCAGTGTGTGCTGAGATTGTGGAGACGGCACTTCTCCAATTTACTTACTGGCGACGATTCCACCAATGCCGCCCATGGAGAGCGCAGTTCAGAGCTACCAATCAACAATGACGGAGTGGAAGTACCACCACCTAGTCATGAAAAGGGTTCGAGTTGCTATCCAACGACTCAAAAACAATAAAGCAGAGGGTGCTGACGGCCTGTCAGCTGAATTGTTTAAAACCGGCGGCGATGAATTGATAAGGCGCATGCATCAGCTCATCAGCAAAATATGGCTAGAAGAAAGCATGCCCGACGATTGGAACCTCAGCGTACTGTGCCCTATACTTAAGAAAGGAGACCCAACAATCTGCGCCAGTTATAGAGGTATCAGTCTTATTTCCATCGCATATAAGGTTCTCTCAAGCGTACTGTGTGAAAGATTAAATCCGATTACAAAGCACTGATTGGACCTTATCAGTGTGGCTTTCGACCTGGAAAGTCCACCATAGACCAGATTTTCCCGCTACGACAAATCCTGGAGAAAACCCACGAAAATCAAATTGACACACACCATCTCTTTGTCGACTTTAAAGCTGCGTTCGATAGCCCGAGAAGGGATAGCCTATACGCAACAATGTCTGAGTTCGGTATACCTGCAAAGTTGATTAGACTTTGCAGAATGACGTTGAGCACCACACGCAGCTCCGTCAAGGTAGGAAATGACCTCTCCGAAACCTTCAATACCGAAAGAGGTTTCAGGCAAGGCGATCCACTGTCTTGCGATCTCTTCAACATCATCATGGAGGGGATCGTACGAAAGGCCGGTGTGCATCGTAATGGCACCATTTTCTATAAAGGTGTCCAGCTCCTTGCTTACGCTGATGATATTGATATTGTTGGCAGAACCAAGAGAGATGTTACCGCTGCTTTCGCCGCTATCGAAAAGGAATCAGGCAAAGTGGGTTTGACGATAAATGAGGGCAAAACAAAGTATATGCTGTCTACAAACAAGGGAGCTCGGCGCTTAGACTCCCACGTTTCATCCGGTAGCTATAACTTTGAAGTAGTCAAGGAGTTCGTTTACCTTGGCACCGCCATTAATACCAAAAACGAAATCAGCCTTGAGATAAAGCGAAGAACAATAATTGCTAATTGGTGCTACTACGGGCTCAGTAGGCAACTAAGTTCCAGAGCCCTCTCTCGATCGACAAAACTAACACTCTACAAGACGCTCGTTCTACCTGTGCTGCTTTATGGCGCTGAGGCATGGGTAGTTTCGCAAACTGACGCAGCCGCTCTGGGGGTGTTCGAGAGAAAAGTTCTTCGCAAAATCTTCGGTCCTGTTCGAGTCGGCGATGACTATCGCATCCGAATGAACCACGAGCTGTATGAGCTCTACGGAGACATTGACGTAGTTCGGCGTATAACTGTGCAGCGACTACGCTGGCTGGGTCATGTCCATCGTATGGAGGACGAAGCTCCAGCGAAAAAGGTGCTCGAGGCGAGGGTCGCTGGTCAACGACGACGAGGGAGACCATGCCTCCGATGGATGGACCAGGCTGAGGAAGCCCTAACCGCACTTGGTGTATCCGATTGGAGAAGGCGCGCGCAAAGCAGAGGCGCCTGGCGAGAGCTGATGAGGTCGGTTGAAACCCGGACACGGGTTGTTACGACCACCTAAGTTATTAATGATGAAAAAACTGCACTGAATTAATTGTCACAAATAAAAATGATGATTTAAACACAATCCAATATGACGAAATTGAATGTTTCTCAAATAGTATTAAAATTGCTGAATATGAAATAAGTGAAATGCCAAGAACGCGTACTTCTAGCACAATTTCATGTGAAAATTCACTTCGCTATTTTGCTGGCTTTGTATTGTTTCAATCATCGAAAAAATCGTTTATCGTTTATCGAAAAAATCGTTTAAAAAACCAGTTTATCGTCATCTGAAGTTTTTTTATTTAAAAAAAATTTTAATTATTTCAAAGATTTCATTACCAAACTTTTTTGCGAAATAAAGAAATTCGTTAAGGTTTTTTTTTGGAAAGGTATACAAATTAGAAGGAAAATTAAAATAGAAATGATTGAAACACGATTGAACGGACAATTAATCATTGTTTATTTTTATTCATTTTGTATTTTTGTACTTTTGTTTACATTGAAAGTAATGGTGTAGTGAAAAGATCATGACACACATAAATCTAAAAAATAAAGATCAAGTTCGAAACTGATCCCAATCGAATGACAACCACGCCAACTTTCCATAATAAGTGAGTTTATCAAAACGGTAAAATCCTTTAGAGTTCCACAAAAATTAACATATGGACTTGAAATTTTGCATATGAGCTTTGATATTAAAGATATGGTCTGAGTATGAAATTCAACCAAATCGAATGAAAAACACGCCTTTCTCCCATACAAAGTGGCTTTGTTAAAAAGGCAAAAATTTTTCTAAGTAATTTCAAAAAACTTATTATATTGACTTGAAATTTTGCAAATGAGCTCTGAGTATGAAATTCACCAAAATCAGGTGAAAACCACGCCTACCTCCCGTACAAAGTGACTTTATCAAATCGACTTTCTCAGTCAAAAATAATTTCTTACTAGCTAATTATTGTTTCAAACTGCATCCATATAAAACGCAAATATGAATTTAAAAAATCTGAAAACTAATAAATATAAAAATAATTTCAAATATTCTATATCAATTCTTAAAAAATACATGAGTACAGACTTTTTAACTATTGAATTAAATATTAAGCTTACGTTTTATTCTTTCCAGACATTGGTTCATTTTTTTCACGGACTAGGAAAATATAAAAATTAACAATTTCCTAATCCGTATGCACACGATTTGCTTACAACAAAAAAAAGTTAAACAAGCTTAAACAAATAGAACAGCTGTTGCTCGCAACAACAAAATGTATGGCAGCTATCGTATGCTCAGTAGTGGTAGTTATGAAAACATGAAGTGACAATCGTTGTAATGAGAAGAGCGAACAAAAAATAAATGAGAATGTGGGAGCCATTGAATAATATGTCGATAGTCACGCATTTTATGGCAATTTGAGTCCTCTATCTATTGTATGCTCAGTGATGCTAGGTAATCCCTGAAAAGGAATGCTGTACAGCAATAATTTCTGTTAAGCTAATAGCGTGATGATATCGCTAACAGCGTGATGATATCGTGAATCTATAGTTTTGCTCTTTACCAAAAAGTGCTCAACTCGCTTAAAGAATTTGTCACTTCAAAAATTGTTTTATTAAGATTTCTGTATGTATAGTGTTAAAACCGCATCGATTGTCGTTTTATATCTAGTAGTACTGAGTTTTTGGTCATTGGATTAGACCTAATGCTTTATTCAAAAATTTAATTAGACGTAATTTTTATCATCTTCAAAGTAAATATTGAAGTCGCCACTTAGTTTCATAGTTGCATTTTCAAATTTTTTGGTAAATCTTTTTTCGAGTAGGTCGAACTTCGTATCACCACCCTTCTGGGGGTCGCCATATAAAAAATACAAAATCTGTCGAATAAAGTTCATATCTCTCCAAAATTGACCCCTAGAGATGTGAAATATATGATTTGAACCTGTTTTTTTTTACCCTTCAACATTTATTTTCAACACACCTAACACCTATATGCCATCCTTCTGGGGGTCCCCATGCAAAAAACACAAAAACGGTGGGTTATAGTTAATTTGACCCCTAGAGATGTTCTCTACAGATGCCAAATATATGAATTAGTCCCATTATTTTTTACGCTTCAACACTTATTCTAAGCATACCTAACCGGAAGGATGACCTAATCCTAAAAATGCCTATATGCCATCCTTCTAGAGTGGTCAAATATATAAGCTGGTCGTATTATTTATTCCTCTGATTTCCTCTACTCTTTCCTATTAGCCACCGAAGGCCAAAGACCATAGTAGTTAGAGCCTAGTTTTGTTTTGTTACAAAAACTTTGCTTTGCTTCTGAGTGCCTGGTAGCTGAACCAGAGATGCTGGTATTAACAGGGCAGCCTTTATAGTGCTAATTGTACATTAACAATGGTGACGATATACTCGTAACATTGCTGACGTTACCCCTGGCAAAAAGGTGCTCGATGCACCTTTTCACTTAAAAAAAAAAGTTTTCACTAAAAAAAGTTACATTTTTAAACTTTTTTTTTAAAAATAGCTCCTTTTCAATTCTTGGCCTGATGTTTGATTTTTGTTTTCAATTTTGTTTTTGTATTGTATACATTTTTTTTTCGTGATAAATACATTTTCTAGAACTCTTATAATCAGCTAAAGAGAACGAGTGAATTTTATTTCGGGAATTTTTTGAGATATATTTGTATTTTCAAAATATATGTCCAAATTCGAAAACCCAAAAATAGCACCCATAGTTCTTAGCATTTTTTCGTGTTCTTAAAACTTTTCAATTAAAAATTGTCTTTTTTAACACAAAAATTTATAAACAATTTAAAGTGAAAATCGAAAAACCGGCTAGAATATCTCAATTTCTTTCTTACCTTTAGTTTCGATTTAAGTTTTAGAAACTTGAATTTTAGTAAAAACTGATTTTTTCAATAAAAAGTGTGGAAAATAAAAAATAAAAATCGATAGTCCGGCTATAAATATTATAAATAATTAAAATAAGTTCAAATAATAATGCTCAAATTTTTTGAACAGAAAATAAATTTTGCTTGGAACAGTAAGTAGGTCACTATCCCACTGTGCAACGTGAGCTAAACAAATCGTCATGTTTAAGCACGTGTGCGAAATTTTGCTTTGCTTATTAATATAATAATAACAAGTAAGGCCTTAATGTATGCAACAATATTTTTTAGATCATGTTTTTCTGCAAAAAGTATTAAAAACCAAACCCTTAAAACATGCAAACAGTTTTTTTCATATATTTCATACATTGTTCGACTTAAAATACTTGCAATCTTTTCAACTCTTTTGTATGATATTAATTATTTAGTAGCTGAAACAATGTTAAAACATACAACATAAACTTGTGCACAATAGATCCTCTTGCCTCAAATAACATATCAAAATTTTTATAGCCTAAAAATATGCAATACCTTTAAAGCACGACGTGAGTAAATATATGCATGTTCTTCTTAAACAATGTTTTTCAATGTTTTACTTTTGTTATTCTGACTCATTTTTTTTCTGCATGCATTGATATCGTTGTTGAATATGATTTTACCTCAACTTTTGTTTGTTCTTTAGCGTTTGTATTTGTTATTGGTATGTTGCTGTAAACTCGCTTCAAGCCATTTATTATAAAATTTATTTTTTGTTATGTTTTCACTCCCTACAACATATTGTTAGCTTGTTCAATTAAACCTTTACAGTTAAATGCTGCTACGTTTATATGCACGAATGTAAACAACAAGTCAATAAACAAAACAGCAATGTTTACATTTTTTTTTTTAAATTTGAAACAAAATACTGAAAAATATTATTTAGTTTACATTGAGTTTTCTATCGCTTTACAAAAAATTTTCTGTGTTAATATTAGTGTACAAAATGCACAAAAACTTTTTAGAAAAACTGCGGACTGAAATTAATAACGAACCATTTAAATTGTTTTCGAATTAAAAATGTAATTTTGGAAAAAATGTATTTACTTATGACATTGAATGTTGCATACCTGTAGGCTCATACGGACTAATTTTTTCAGCTGGAAAAACTCATGTGAAAATAGTTAACATCTAGTAACAAATTAAATATGAATAACGTACCTAATAGTTGCGTAATTTTTTAAAGTTCGACTAAAATTAAATAGTGTTGAATCATTAAATTTAATGTTAGTATGATTAACTGCAAAATTGCATAATTAAATTAGTGGAGAGTTTTTTAATTGAGGCATTATGACCTGGTTCAAGATTTTGCTTACAACACGCAATTATTTTTACGACGTCGCAACAATAAAACCTTAACAGACAGGCTATGTTTACACATTTAACATGCTTGAGTTAATTATAACTGCTTAGACAGCTCTTTATTTGATGTGCTTTATGTCTAAGCTTTTTAGTCGGTAAGAAGTGTGTAGCGATTAAATTAACATTGTGAGCAATGTCTTTTTTCGGAAAACATCTGTTTTTCAATCTAAAATATAAATACTACACTGTACCAAAAAAAAGTGCGGCGCACACCTTCGAACCCGAAGTATTTTTGGAAGATAATTTCGAAAAAAAATATTTTTTTTCCGAATGGGTTACTTAAGTTCAATAACCTTTGCAGCCTTTGGTCTTCTCTAAACAAAAACATTGACACATAATGTTTCAAAATTCAACTCTGAATACCAATACCGTAAAAAATTAAAAATTTTGTTGTAGGAAAACAATGGAAAAACGTTTTTTGCAAAAGTTGAATGATTTTAAGCGGACCTTAACTTTCTGACATTAGAGTGGCAAATAAGGATGGTAAAAACTGAAATCTGGTGGGTTAGCACTAGTTCAGAGTACTAAAGGTCCAATGACTTTTGGAGCAAAAAAAAAAAAATGGTCTCTTCTAAAAAAAACATCGGCATATCATACTTTAAGACTGGACTGTTAATGAAGCTGCAGATATGCATATATGCCAAAAAATTAAAAATTTATACATTAGGTCAAAAAAAAAAACTTCGATTCGATTTTTTTCGAGCTATGCTCGAGTACCCGAACATCGAAACTCGTAAGAAACCCTTGTAGCTTGAAAGCCCGGGTATTCGATCATTATTCGGTTAGTTAAATAATCAATGCCAATCATTCAAAGACAATCAAGGACCTCCTCATGAGATGAAATGAGATTTTCATAAAAATTTTAAAAATTATTTATAAATAATAATTTTCTAATGAACAAATAAAAATTCAATCAATTTCTCGTTCAGATAGAAACCATATATCTCCGAGTACTTTAATTTTTAATATTCACAAAAGTTTTCCGAAAAAAATTTAGAAAATTTAAAAAAAGTGATGAATATTTAAAGTTAAGAAAAGTTTTAGTATAGGTTTTTTTTTAATTGCGATTTTTCAGTAAATATTGAATAAAGTTTAAAAAAATTTCCAAGATAGGGATAAAAAGAATTTATAATTTTGATGAAATAAACTATTTGTAAATAATAACAGCCTGTTTTTTAATAAATTTTTTTATTTATAAAGAAATAGAAATTTAGCCAATTTATTGTTTTGATAAGTCCAAACAATATTGTCCCGAAAAAAAAAAAATCAAATGCATTTCATAACTAGCAAGGAATTTAGCTAAAATACCCCACCCCCCCTCCCCGCGGCCTTATTGAAGTATATTCGAAGTCTTTAGCCGTCTATAAAATATTTATGCATAATCTGCAAAAATATTTGTCATACGCTGAATGTAATTCAATAGACCAAATTGAAGACTGCTAAAGAATGTATGAATAATTTCGTGTAAAATTAAAGTGCCACGCCCTCGTACGATTCCGCCAAATTTTGTAGACTACTGTATGCTCATTATTACAAAGAATATATGTGAAAAATTTTTAAGACGTCGGACGTCTAATTTTTATTCGTCTAAAGAATATTATTCCAAAGAATATATTTGCAAAATTTGGTAGAAGTCAGAAAAACACTGTAGAGAAGTTCGATTAAAAATAAAGTATTACGCCCCTGTCTAATTCCGCCCACTTTCATATGCTCTGGACTGTTCCTCATGTTAAGGAATACATTAGGCTTAAAACTTCTCATTTTACTACAGAATACATGTGCGGAATTTGATTTAAATTGGAGAAACGGTGTAGATGGAAATAGATTAAATATAAAGTGCCACGCCCCCTGTTTAGTACCGCATACTTTTATAAACTACAGACTGATAATATGTATGAAAAATTTGGTCTAAGTCAGACAAACGGTGAAGAGGGAGTTCGATTAGAATTAAATTGACACGGCACTTGTCGAATACCTCCCACTTTTGTAGGCTTACACCCGCTCATTATACCAAAATTATATTTACGAAATTTGGTTGAAATCGGACAAAAGGTGTAGGTGTATATTGTACCCAATTTTATAAACTTAAGACTGCTGAAATTACCAAGGATTATGTGTGCAAAATTTGGTTGAAGTCAGACACACGGTGTAATAGAAGTTCTATTAAAAATAAAATGCCACAGCCACTTTTTTAGTGTAAGTACTCCACATTATGTCGCAGAATATATGTATGGGTTGGACAGACCCGATGTCATTCAGTTTTATATATTCACAAAAGTTTTTCTATTTTTGGTCACTTTGGTCTTATTATATATCAAGGCTTATGTGCAAAATTTCAAGATATTTATTTGATTTTTTGTTTTTAAAGAGATTCTACGTTTAAAATAAAGCCACTTTGTATTGGAAGTAGGCGTGGTGTTCATTCGATTATGCCAAATATCATAGTCATAGTCTATATTATATAATATAGGCCTATGTGCAATTCCAAGAGATTTCTGTAATTTCGGCAGATTTTTTAGAGATTTTACGGAAAATCGGATATACGGAAAGCGATTTTGTATGGGAGGTAGGCGTGATTTTCATTCGATTTTTCCCAATTTCTTAGTCGGGATTTATATTGAAGATCAAAGCTAACGTGCTAATTTGAAGGACATTTCTTTAATTTTTGTGGATTTGTAAAAGATTTTACAGTAAAAATAAAGTCACTTTGTATGGGAGGTAGGAGTAATTTTCATTTTATTTGGCTGATTCTTGAACTTGATCTCCATTTTTTAGAAAAAAGCTTATATTTTTAATTTCATCGCGATAATTATAAAATTACAGCTGTAATGGTGATCACAGACGCACAGACGGACAGACTGACAGACAGACGGAAACACGGAATTCGACTCAGGTGATGATGCTGATAAAAAATTTATATACTTTCTATACCTGCCACGCCTCCTTATTGGCGTTACAAACGTAAAGGCAAAGTTAATATACCCCTTACGCAGTAAGCGTTGGGGTATAGAAATAAATTTTCTTTTATTTAAAGATTTTTTTTTTTCAGTGTGTGGTGAAAACCAAATATTTTCTACATATAGAAAAAGATAAATAAATTTTTTCTAAAATTCCATTCCATTTTAGTATTATAAGGAATTTTGCTTTTAAAATAAACTTATTTAACTTATTTAACTGGAAAAGTAGTTGTAATGAAATACACCAATTATCTGTAATCATTAACCTCTTCATTTATTAATAAAACACAATTTTATTATTATTATTATTATCAAGAGAAGCTTTTCTATTATTAAGGATATGTTTTTTTTATGACTGCAACAAATACGCCAACAATGTGTTGTAATATTGCATTAAAATGAAATGTAATCCTTGAAGTTTGCCACTATGCGATGAATTACTACATTTTTATGCATACATGCGTATGTTTACATGTTAGTATACAACCACACAATGTAGCGGTTTATGTGTATGAGTGTGTGTAAGTGAATTCTTTTGAATACTTTTCCACATGTTATTTCAATAACTTGCAGTGTTGGTTTTTTATATATATCAATAAATTTTTTAAAACGGCTCAACATCAGCTATATATACATGCAATACGATATGTAAAGACATCATAATTAATTTAATACTATACAACAACTACAACTTTAATAAAAAGTGACCATATTTTAAATTATTCTTTCAATGTAGGCCAAAAATACAGAATTTTTTTATTGTAAATACGTTATTACATTAATTTGTCGCTGTCAACCAGAAAAAAAAAAACCAACAACCAACGAGCTAACCAACCAATCAAGCAAACGTACCGCATTGTATGGCAACCAGCAACAACGCCAACCAATTAAATTCTGAAAATAAACGTGGCACACTTTGAGGCTTTTGTCATAAAGTTTTGTCACTTTTTGAACACTATTATTACAATTAAGCACATTAAAGTTGCCTGGGTGCCACCTACGTATAACATATTAATGTGATCAATTTTTGACTTTGTTGTTGTCGTTATTGTTGTTGTTGTTATTGTTATTGTTGTTATTGTTATTGTTGTTGACAGTAATTTGTGTTTGTAGCTTTAGTGCAGCAATCGTACCAATAATATACAATCATTAATGCAACAAAAACAACACCAACAACATGGTCTTTCACTGAGAAAGCATCGTATGGAAATTGATGTGGTCATGAATAAAGAAAATTACCTGAATTTCGATAATAACAATAGCCATAATAAAAAAATAAAAAGTATGCTGTGCAACAAATTGAAAATTCTCCCTTCAGATGTGTGAGTTTTAATGCATATGTAAGCATAGGTGATTCCAGGTCAAATTGGATGCTTTTGGCCAAAAACTGACTTTGACGATTTCGATTTTTTGTTTAAATTTTTCAAGTCGATAATACATAAAGGACCAGCTTTTCAGTACGATTTTGAACTTAAGTTAAATTAAACCAAGCTTAAATCACCAATATTGGACGTTTAAACTCGGTTTAACTACACTATAAATTATTTGTTGAAATTTCCTATCAAAATAACTGTAATTTTTTGTTGAATTTTCTGTTGTTGCCTAAAATTATGATCTTTTGGTCTCATTTTATGAAAAGAAATAGCAATTGTTTATTTTTAAGCAAAAAGGTATGCAAAGTTCAAATATATGCCAAAAATATTTTGAATTACTACACAAAAATATGTAATGTTCAGCTCAAAATGTGTAAAAATTGAAAATATGACAAAGATGTTTATGTTTACAAAAGATGTGCACACAAAAATGTGTAATGGCAAATGCTTTTGAAATTTGAAATCCTTATGATGATGTAATGACTAAAAAATAGACAAGATGAGTATTATTTTGCGATGTATACCATTTTGATCCAAGTAAAAAAGGTTTTGGGCTTACCTCAGCTACAGTCGATATAATGATGTTGTGAATTTTAATTTGATCAAAATACTTTTAGATTTTCAGCTTGCTTCAAATATAATGTTTGACATGGAAACTTTAAACTTTAAACTCTCGTTCTTAACAACAGAAACAGAAGTTTCTAGAAGATTTGTGGAAAAAAGAAGGAGTTTTAAAAACTATATAAATCGACCGTACACTCTAAAAAGTTTTTGTGGAAATTTACTGCAATAGTTGTAGGCAACAGTTTAGCTACTATAACTGTAGTAAATTTACTCACTTTTATAAACATCAACATTTGTTGTTTACTATTGGTATGTAGTAAAATTCAACAGTTCGTATTTAATTTTGCTTAAAATATATGGTAATATTTAAGCTTTAATATATGTATTGTAGTAAACTTAAACATTAGTTGTTTAATGTTGCTATCGTTTTTGTATTCTTATTGCAAAATTACAACCTTTATATGAATAATATTCAACAACTTTTGTTTACTTTACTACAATAATGTAGTAATATAAAATTTACTACTGCTATTTACTAATATTTAACATGTGTTTGGAAATTAAAACTGAAGCTTCAACTAATTTTATGAATGATTTAATTTTCATAAAACTCACAAATCTGAATAAAAAAAAAAAGAAAAACGTTTAAGTCCGTAGCACCAAGAAGCTATATAAATTTGTCGTTAGAGTTATAGAAATAAAACAAAGCATTTTTAAAATCAATTTTCAAAAATTGATTAAGCACTCTCAAACTCACATTCCTATATAAATATTGAGTACATTACAAAGCAAAAAATATTTACAATCTTAGCTTAAAATTAAAACACGTTATTTAACACAATTTTTGTAGTTAGAGAAGCGTGTACCGGACTGAATAATAAGCTGCTTACTTGCTCATAACCAAACTTGAATGAGAATATGATGCAATTATACAATTGATGTTGAAAATTCAACACACATACATATGTCTATTGGCAATGAAATTTATGATGAAAAAAAAGTTTAATATTAATATTACAGCAAAATTCAACATATGTTGCTTAATTTTGCTATAGTTTGTATATAATTTTAAACATTAAAAATTTACAATAAAACTTGCAGTGAAATTACACTCCAGTTGAATTTTAAACAAAAAATTACTATTATATTTATAGTAAATTTGTATTTATTTTTTAGAGTGTAGCTAGCGAGATATTGGTTGAAGGACTAACAAATTTTTTTGAACTAATTTTTTTTAAATTATTTTTGTGATTATCCAACAAAAATTATGTCTATTAAACTCATCGTCAAATCATAAAAAAATTTTTGTTGACGTTCGGGAAAGCATGTTTATCAATAATTTGTCTATTTAAAGAAAATGTATCGTCGAAATTATTTATAAAAAAAATATTTTTTTTATATATATTAAATTACCCAAATTCACCTCTTAAAATAATTATAGAAAAAAATTTTAGCTGGAGAACCCCCCCCTAACAGTTTTTATTTTTATTATAATTTTATCGTTTTCTAATTTTGAAAAAAATTTGTTAATTCTAGAAGCAAAATTTCTCTAGCTACGGCCCAGATATAAATATTTCTTAACTACCAATCGTCGGCAATGTTTTTCCAAATAAGGCAATCCAAATTTACACGTGCATATATTTACACATTTTTTGTTGAAAAATAAACATAAGTGAGTTTCAATTTTTAGACATCAGTGTGTAAATCGTTAAACATTTTTTGTGTATTATTCAACAAAAAATGTTTAAGAATGTGCATGTGTAAATTTAGACATTTTCAGTCGTAAAAGCGTTGCCGACGATTATCGTCGTAAAATTCAACAGAAATTGTTTAGAGTGTAGATATTTTAGCGTTTGTTGAATTTAAATTGGCTTAAATTATCATATAATGCGTTTCTTGTTTGCCAAATCCGAGCTTAAACGTCCAATTTTAGTGAGTTAAACTCGGTTTAATTTAACTAAAGTTTGAACTCGTACTGAAAAACTGGCCCTAAAAAATAAAAAATGTTTGCATACTGTTTTCTAAAAGGTTTTTTATGCAAGTTATATACATTGGAAAATTAAAAAATTAAGCAAAAATTTTCATTTGGACATGCAGTAAAAATGTAAATCTTCAAAACTTTTAGCCACACAAAAAAATTTCATTGTCATATTTTGAAGGCCTTGAATTGAACTTTTTTGTTGTGTTATTTTTAATCAACACTTCATAAAAAATTTTAATGTTTTTGAAGAATTAATTTTCAAAAAGAATTTTAATTTAAAAAGTTTTTGAACTAAGATGCATCTGCTTTAAGAGCTCTCCATGAGTCTGCTTATTACAACATAATGCATTTTACCTCATTTTACCTAAAATTTGTCTTTTTTTCGTGCATTTGGACGTTACAAAAAAAAAAGGAAGTTCTTGTAAGACTAACACCCGGACTAAGTAATAATTCTGCAAAGTGGGCGGTCGCAATCTATAAGAATAAATAACTGCATATTCAATAAATTTCAAAAAAAGTGCATCAATTTAAATGATTGTGTTTTTTTTAGTCACAGTTAACAATTTGATTTCTTCGGACTTTACACATTTTTATACAGTTTTCATTCTCATTGAAAACTCAACGTAGATATAGAATAATAGAACAAATAGAATAGAGCAACATTTATATCGCCTATTAATTTAAAATTTAATTCTAATTAGATGGGCAGCTTAGAGGTTTAAAGCTTATTTCTATATTGATTTGTACTACAGCACCCTCTGGTGTTCAAAAAAGAGCAAAAAACATAACGCGAAATACTCCTTAAATACTTTAAAATACTTTAATTTTCCACCTGTGGTTGACCAACATCTGGGCAAGCCCACACAAATTATTATGTATAAAATATCTTACATTAATGCTCTCTCAAATCTTTAAGGGGGCTTCTATACAAAATGGACGTCACACAGTTGAAAACTATTTGAAGACAGTGCTCAAATATACCTATAATTTCCCTGAAGTCGCCTCAAGAGGGGTGAATATAAGACAATCACAATAATATGCTCTCCATAACATTTTGTAACAATCCCATTAATTTTTCCCCTTAACATTTTTAACGAACATACCCACCCCTATATCCACTCCATAAGTGGCTCCTATATAAAGTTAAAGTTTATATAAAGTTTATTTCCATCGCTCTAACTGTAAAAAGGGTGTGGTTTCGGAAGTTTGGTTGTATGATGGACGGCCATTACTTTTGCCCGCCAACATTTTTCCCAAGCATCCTTCCCTCTGTCAACAACCTTAAGGGAACTCCCATGCACATTTTTGAAGCGAGTCTTCTTACGCCTCGTTTTGTGATTTGCTTGAGTGAAATCTCAAAAAAATTTAAGTTTTTTCTTGCTTGCGTCTATTATAACAAGAAAATGTAATATTAATTTTAAAATATTTTTTGGTTCTCCGTGGTTATCGAACAAATACCACATCGATTGATAGTTCTATATACCACCAATCCAAAAACCTTTGTTAACCAGAATAGTTGATTCAATTTTAGCTATAACTAAAGCTATTTTACAGCAGATCACAATAATCTATCTATTGAAACGATTGTGCATTAAGCATCCTAAATATACAACATATTTAGCAGCTATCCAAACGACTAAATGTGTCTTACAAAAACGTTGCATCTACTTGCTACAAGATGTCATCAGTGTTTGTTTGTTCCTTTGCTTTTGGATAGCGTGAAGGACAAAATAACAGTTGCCCACAAGTACTTTGAGATAACAATGAATAATTTTTTAATTATTAAAGGTTATATTTTATCGAGCTCAAGGTCAATGTTGCTTTCCGCAGAAAACAACTGAAGGAAAAACAACTAACAACAACAATACCCTATATAGAGTCGACTGTGAAATAGAAGAGCAACAACAACTAGCACAACAAAATCTTTGAGTATTTAGTAAATGCTTTGATCTTTTTTCGAATAATAGAACTTACTTTCCCTGAAAGTATGCTTCACAAATTAGAAGAACTTTAAGCTGCTTTCATATTATTTGTATTCTCGTACTGCAATTCAGGGTAATTTACTAATTGCATTCGTGAAACAAGTAGAAAATTCAGAGCTTAGTGGATCACAGCAAGAATCACGAAAAAAGGCTACTGATGAGTTGGTGTAGCGGCCAACGAAACAGCTGTTTAGTCTGCTATGTGATTGATACTCTATATAGGGTATTGTTGTTGTTAGTTGTTTTTCCTTCAGTTGTTTTCTGCGGAAAGCAACATTGACCTTGAGCTCGATAAAATATAACCTTTAATAATTGAAAAATTATTGGAGTTATATAAACACATAACTTAAAACTTATGAAAGAAGGTCGTTATTAATTTACAAATAAATAATGAAATATAATAAAATTTACTCATGTGAATATTAACGTGTGTTTTTTAATTTACTTTATGTTCTTTTAAATTTTTGAATTTAAAAGTAATTATATTAAAAAAAATCATTAAATTATCAAATCTATGAAACTGCGAAAAAGCTTCGCTTCTCTCGTGTGTCTACCGACGCACCTGTTTTTTTTATGTAGTTTTTTATGAAGTTGACTTCCATTACTACCAGGGTGGCTCCTAGTGGGCAGAAATGTAAGAACAACTCCAATTAAATTCTACTCCCCACCACTTTTCCCGAACTTACTAATTCCTAAAGAGAGCGTTAAGAGAAATAAGAGGGGCCGGTCATACAACCAAACCCCCTAATAATTAGTATTGTATGGTCTTTAATTTTGTCTTAAAACATTTTTCTCTTAGATATACGGTCTTCAAGTAATTTAATTCAAAAGCGGAAAAACCGAAAAACTTAAATTAATTTCTTTAATTCTAATAAAGCGATTAAAACTGTTTCCATCTTTCCGTCAATTATTTTTAAACAAAATCCTATTTTTACTGGCATATAAATCAAAAACATAGTTCTGAAAATCTATTCTATAAACACAATTCAATAAACTCTGTAGCTAAAAATGCCGCATTCAAGCATAGATTTAACAGTAAACGATATTGCTTCGAAACTCTCCCCTGTTTTAGTTTTTCCCTGTATACTGAAACTTCTATATTTTATTTTATGATGGCAATCATCCCCATGGGAAATCTTGACTACAGTCCTGACAAGTATACAGAAAATGTTTGAGCTGGTGGTTTTAATATAGAGTCATTGTATAAACAATAGCTTTATTGTTACTTTTAACAAGCTAAAATTTTAAAATCAATACTTTTATTCTTAACATAACAGATTTAATGTTGTTTCAACAAAAATGCTTATGAAATCTAATAAGTGTGACATACTATTGTAATTACAATTTTTGTTTTGACAGTGTACAAAATCAAATTGCTTAAACTGTTTAATTATGAAATTCTGATCAAAAATAGCTGAGAACTTGAACTTTATCAAATTAAAGTGAAATATTTCTCATGTTTTTATTACAGTAGCTGTAATTTTAATATACTTAAGTGCACTGAATTCGGTTATCAGTCAATCAACCAGATTTATTTCCTTTTTCCTAAATCAATCGAAAGTCGCTCAACATTTAGTCCAGTTTCACTTTTGACACCACAGAGTAATGGCGGTGTTGTACTTTTTCGCCGAACCAGTAACTTTTTACGATTGCCACCACTTTTTGTCCTTTGTTCAGTTTCTGCTCTGCTGCAGTGGTTTTCGTTCGTCTCCTGCCAGTGGCCGCTTTGTTGTCAATAAATGGACCGTTTTGTATACTGTCGTTATGGCGTTACTTCTGCTGACAGGCATGAGTTACTCCTTCTACACAAAGTTTACGGAGCCCCGGCAGAAGTCATACACAAAAGTGTTAGATAATATGACTATATCGATTGCCTTTCTGGAGGTATTTGGTTCCACGTGCATGTTTATCATTACTGTCGTCTCCGCGTTGTGGTTCTCAAAGCGTCAAATGGCGCTCCTCGAACGTATTAGTGTGATGGATCAGCGTCTGATGCTCGAATTTGGTGTTAATATGAATTACCGCAAGCTGATGAGGAAAAATATAGCGGTTATATTGTGGTTGATATTTTCGTATTCATTAACAGTTTTCGTGGCCATTGCAACCATATCGAGTAATGATTTTCTGGTGGTCTGCTTGGGTGGTTTGAGCTATTCCATTCTAACTACTGCACCGCATCTATGTGGCTACGTGCAAATCAACTACGCTGAGCTGCTTAAAATACGTTTTCGACTACTGCAGCATTTACTCAATCGGGATTATTTATTGCGTCAATTTCCGGACGAAGTGTTACGTGAACGTCGCATGTATAGCGCTGTGGAGATGGTGAAGGCGCTACACATGATGATACAGGAGATCAGTGCTATTTTTATGTTTTGCTTATTGGCGATGCTGTTGCATGATTTGACGTTAACCACCAGCGAACTGTACTTGACTTTAGAACACTCTGGCTTTGTTCGACCTAGCTTAATGATATCTTTTTTTCTTTCGGTGTGGTTGTTTGGACATACCTATAAAGTTATTATGGGCCCGATTTACTGTCAGCTGTGTGTTACGGAGGTGAAATTTAGTATATATCATTCTGTATATATATCATTAATATTCCTCTTTTTTATACCACTTTAGGGTGAAAAATGTTTGCATATCATTGAGCAGATGGACGTTTGGTTTCCGAAAAGTCAGCTTGTGCGCTATTTGGTCACCTCTACAATGTACTGGCGGTTGACACAAAAATTTGTATTTCAAACAGGTGCCAATATTGTCTACAATAAAACTGTTATTACAATGGTAACCAATTTATTCGGTGCAAGTTAAAAAATATATATATAATGCCTTCTTTCCCTTTACATAAGGTTATTTCAGTGGTGGTCAGCTATTTGATGCTTCTAATGCAGTTCGGAATGACCACGAGGATATAAGCTGAATTTGGATAGCAAAAAAAAAGTATTGAAAGAGTAGATTTTAGAAAATGTTACTTAAAGAAAAAAAAATCATGCAGCAATAAGGTGTTGTTGTTCTGATGATTACTTTTGATTCAAAAATTTAAAATAACATAAAGTAAATTGAAAAACACACGTCAATATTCACACCAGTAAATTTTATTGTATTTATGTATATTGCACTTGTAGGCAATTGTTAATTTTTTCTTCGCACTATGCTAAACAAAAAAAAAAAGGCATGACCAACAACCACACAAACGCATTCATATCAGCAAAAAAAAAATAAATAAAAATCAAAACATGCTGATGACATCTTGCAGCAAGTAGAAGCAACATTTTTGTGATTTTTTGTTGTTTGGATTGCTGCTAAATATGTTGGATATGTAGGATAGCCAATACACAATCCTTTTGATAGCTAGATTATTGTGATCTGCTGCAGCATAGTACAGTTATACTTAATATTGAATCAACTACTCTGCGTAGCAAAGGTTCTTCGATTGGTGGGTAGTGTTTAGAACAATCAATCGATGTAGTAAGAGTTCGATACCCGCGGAGAGCCCAAAAATATTTTTAAATGAGTATTATATTTTCTTGTTATAATAGACGCAAGCAAAAAAAACTCAAGTTCTAAGAAAACTGTTTTAAAAAAAAAGTGCTGTTATTATGAGATTCCACTGAAGCAAATAAAAAACCAATAGGTTTTTGCCTTGCTTCCAAATTATTTCAGCCTTGCTTCAAAAAATTGTATGGGAGTTTCCTTATTTAGGTACACTCTAAAAAATAAATACAAATTTACTATAACTATAATACTATTTTTTTGTTTTAAATTCAACTGAAGTGTAATTTCACTGCAAGTTTCATTGTAAATTTTCAATGTTTATAATTATACACAAACTTTAGTAAAATTAAGCAACATATGTTGAATTTTGCTGCAATATTAATATTAAACTATTTTTTCATCATATATTTCATTGCCAATAGACATATGTATGTGTGTTGAATTTTCAACATCAATTGTATAATTGCATCATATTCTCATTCAAGTTTGGTTATGAGCAAGTAAGCAGCTTATTATTCAGTCCGGTATCCGCTTCTCTAATGACAAAAATTGTGTTAAATAAGGTGTTTTAATTTTAAGCTAAGATTGTAAATATTTTTGGCCTTGTTATGTACTCAGTATTTATATTGGAATGTGTGCGAGAAGTGCTTAATAAATATTTGAAAATTGATTTTAAAAATGCTTTGTTTTATTTCTATAACTCTAACGACAAATTGATATAGCTTCTTGGTGCAACGGACTTGAACGTTTTTCTGTTTATTTATTCAGATTTGTGTGTTTTATAAATATTAAATCAATCATAATATTAGTTGAAGCTTACTTCAGTTTGGCGGACGTGGCGTAGAGGGTAGAGTGTGTGGCTCTTACGCCAGAGAACCCAGGTTCGAATCCTCCATCTGACACAGAAAATTTTTCAATTGAATTAATTTTTCTGTTCGGCCGTCACCTCTCTGCAGACAATGGCACACCTCAGAGAGTAAAAACTGCCATGATAAGCTTCTTGAGAACATAAGCCGTTCGGAGTCGGCATAAAACATGCAGGTCCATTTCTCGATCATTTGTGTGCAAACATTTCACATCACACACAACACAATTGATCATAAGAAGCTCGGTCAAAGTCCTTTCAAGGGCTGACATGGCCATTTCGTTTTTTTCGTTACTTCAGTTTTAATTGTCAAACACATGTTAAATATTAGCAAATAGCAGTAGTAATTTTTATATAACTACATTAATGTAGTAAAAGAAAGCAAAAGTTGTTGAATATTATTCATTTAAAGGTTGGTATTTTACAATAGTAATACAAAAATTATAGCAACATTAAACAAGTAATGTTTAAGTTTACTACAATACATATATTAAAGCTTAAATATTTCCATAAATTTTAAGCAAAATTAAACACCAACTGTTGAATTTTACTACATAATAATAGAAAACAACAAATGTTGAATTTTATAATGGTGTGTAAATTCACTACAGTTAGACCGATGGAAATATATTTTACTTTATATGAACGTTAATTTTATATAGGAGCCCCTTATTGGGTGGATATAGGGGAGGGTATGTTAGTTCAAAATGTTAGGGGGAGAAAATTAATGGGAGTTTTAAAAAATTTTATGGAGAGGAAATTATTGAGAATGTCTTATATGTATTTCACACCTCTAGGGGCGACTCCTGGGAAATTGTATATATATTTATGCACTTTCTTCCAATATTTTTCGAGTGTGTGTAGAAGCCCCACTTAAAGATTTGAGATAGAACATAAATGTAAAATATTTTATATATAATATAAATAATACGAGGGTCGTTTGATAATTCTGTGAATTTTCTAACTTCCCTCGTAGTAATTTTAAATGCATTGACTAACTTTGACTGTTTCTGTCAACTACAATCTGTTAGTAGACTACTGTCAAAATTTAAGCTCGCTGCGACGCTTAGTTTTTGTTTGGCAGCCATTGAATGCAGACGATCTTGTGAATTTGCCGAAAATGGAAAAAAGTAAATTTCATGAGGTCATAAAGCATTATTTTTTGGGCAAAAAAACCATCAGCCAACCAAGGAAAGGCTTGATATATACTTACTATGGGGACTCTGCACCATCGATTGGAATGATTCATAAGTATTCCACTGAATTCCGATGCAGTTGTACAAACACAAGTAACGCCGAACGCTCTGGACGCCCAAATGAGGTCACCTCACCAGAAATGGTCACTAAAATTCATAATATCGTGTTGGTCGATCGCAGAGTTAAAGTGCGCGAGATTGTTGAGGCCGTAGGCATCTCAGACGAACGGGTGTGGAACATTTTGCGAAATCATTTGGATATGAAAAAAATTATCAGTAAGATGGGTGCCGCGTTTGCTCACTCTCGACCATAAACGCGATCGTGCGACTGATTTAAACAAAGATAAGAAGGATTTTTCCGTGGATTGGTAACTGTGGACGAAACATTGATCCATCACTACACAGCAGAGACAAAGGAACAGTCGAAATAATGGACTTCACCGACCGAACGTGCTCCGAAGAAGGCGAAGACGGTGCTATCGGCCGGAAAGGTTATGGCGACCGTATTTTGGGCTGAACGGTATAATCTACTTCAATTAGCTTCCACCGAAAAGAACGATCAATGGCGAATACTATGTAGCTGAATTGGACCGTTTCAACGATGCTTTGAAAGAGAAACGTACCCATTTGGCGAGGAAAAAAGTGCTCTTCTATCAGACAATGCGCGTGTTCACACATGCCCAGCTCCCATGGCGAAATTTCATAAATTGAAGTACGAATTGCTTCTTCATCCAGCATATTGTCCAGATTTGGCCCCCAGCGACTATTTTCTGTTTCCAAACCAGAAGAAATGGCTCGGCTGAAAGAGATTCACCACCAGAGAGGAGCTAATCACCGAAACAGAGGCCTATTTTGAGGACCTTCCGAAAACGTATTTCTTGGAGGTGATCAAAAAATTAGAGGAACGTTGGATGAAGTGTATCGAGTTAAAAGGAGACTATATTGAGAAATAAAACTTTTTTACCGTAAAAATTATTCTTTGTTCCATTTTTCGTTGAATTATCAAACGGCCTTTGTATAAATGGGTTTGTTCAGGAAATGGTCAACCACAGTTGAAAAATTGAAGTATTTTAAAGTATTTAAGGAGTATATTGGCGCTATGTTTCTTACTCTTTCTTGAACCCCAGAGGGTACTGTAGTACAAATAAATATAGAAATAAGCTTTAAACTCCTAAGTTGCTCATCTTATTAGAATTAAATTTTTTTATAATGCGGCTTACGTGTACGGCGGGCTTCGGCGATATACAATAAATGTTGCTTTATTCTATTTATTCTAATTTTCTATATCTACGTTGATTTTTCAATGAGAATGAAAAATGTGTAACGCCTGAACAAATGAAATTGTTGTCTGTGACTCAAAAAACACAATTTTTTAAAGTGATGTAATACTATTTTTGAAACT
The DNA here is from genome assembly GCA_914767935.1 of Coremacera marginata. NCBI lineage: Eukaryota > Metazoa > Arthropoda > Insecta > Diptera > Sciomyzidae > Coremacera > Coremacera marginata. Next base: position 152,441,031 of record OU612044.1, read on the forward strand.
TATTTAATATGCAGTTATTTGTTCTTTTAGACCAACCATTTTGCAGAATTATTCTAAGTTCGGGTGTTAGGGTCATACGAACTTCCTTTTTTTTTTTGTAACGCCTTAAAGTCCGAAAAAAATATTTTTGGTAAAATGCGGTAATATTAATGATGTTATAATAATCATAGTAACGGAGAGCTCTTGAACCAGATTCGTTTTTATTAAAAAACTCTTAATAAAATTTGCGAAATATATGAAAAAATGTATCCAAATGTAACGTGCGAACACTAGAACTTGCCAATATGGAGAAAATATTAGGGAAGGAAAAATATTCTGCCTCCGTCATACAACCTAAATCTCTAGCAGCACAATGGGAGTGTTTTGGGAAAATTTTTCAGAAACTTCTATTTTGTATGGGAGCCCCCGTAAAGGATGGATATAAAGAGTAGGTATATTAAAAAGGAAAATATTTAGGGAGTGAAAATCAATGGATGTCGATCTTACATTTTACTTCTCTAGGGGCGACTCCTAGACTGCTGTTGAGATTTTTCCCACCCATAATTTTCCCCCACCCCACACATATCATTTTTTGGAAAACCTTTTTTTTGCGAACCTCACAAAATTTCGGGTTAGTCGAAAGTAAAAATTCGTGCACTAATACAAACCTTACGTTAGTAAGGGAATAGCCCGTTAAGGGGGAATTGGGGGTGGGCGGGGGGGTAAGGGTTTCAGAGTAAAAAAAATACTTTTTTTGTGAACTTTTGAAGAGTGTGGGTTGAGCAAATTTATTCAAACCTTTTGTGCATTATTAAGTATACTTTTAAAAATATTCTGTAATTTTTTCACATGGAAATATTGAAAACCAAGCCGGTGACAGAGCTTGCCCCAGAACGTCTTAGAAAAATAACAATTTGCGGTGTCCACTATATCTCGGTCGGAAAATATCTGAAATCAAAAACCATTAAAATTTCAAATGCCAAAGTATCATCAAATCCTTCACCCAACATTCTATAATTATGTTTTTATTTTTTCATTTAAAAATTTTTAATTTCCATCTAAAGTGTAAACTGCTATTTTCCACGAAAAGTTCCGCCATTTTGTGGGTGGAAAATCCCCTTAATGTAAAAAAAAATTAATTAAACGTTGGGGGGAGGTATTTTATGTGTAGAAAATGTACAAATGAATCGGGCAAGTACTTTTTAAATGGCGGAAAACGCGGTCTTTGAAAAAGTTGTTTTGGGAAAAACGCGCTTAAAAGTTTTTGAGCTTATGAATCGACGTTCAAGGCACACTTACTTAAAAATTCATATCTCCGTTACTTTTACTCAGATCGACTTCAAATTTGGACACAATATTTTTGAGATATTGTGCATTTATATAAAAAATAAAAAGAAATGCTAAAAAGAAAAGTTAAAAAACCTTACCCTCCCCTTAAAGGATTGTTTTGATTATGGGGATACATGACATTTTTTTAATAATTTTGTATTTTTGTAAATATTCTTAAGATTCTAAGAAAAAAATGTCATTGAAAAATTTTTACGGGTTCAAAAGTTACAGCCGGATTAGTGAGAGCGCCTTTTTAATTTTTGCGCTACCTACGTACGGCAGCTGGTATATACTTATTTTACTTGCTACCTGACTTTTGGTGGTTGTTATGTCGTACCTACTTGAAGGGTGGGCTTTAGTTATTTGCAAATGATTCAACTACTTGGTATCACCATAGGAGCTACAGCATTGAATTTTTCCAAAGGAAATGATACAAATCGTTTGAAATGCGCCAGAGTGAAGGCATATGAAGCTTCAAAAGAAGCCCGAATTGCTAAACGATTGCAAGAAAATATAAGAAACAGCACAACACAAGATAACGAAGGCGTACAGTACGAAGCAGGCATGGCAGATTGAAGGTAACCTTTTTTTTCTTTGCTCACAAACTTTGAACGCGTTTATCTCGAAACCATGTTTCTCGTATTGGTTGCGGCACTAGCGGGTTCATTTTTTGACGAAATTTTCTTTTTTTTGTATTTTTTTAAACTTGATTCGCTATCGTATGACTATAACTATAAAGTTATAAAACTATAACTTTAATAGTAATTTTTTGTTTAAAATTCAACTGGAGTGTAATTTCACTGCAAGTTTCATTGTAAATTTTCAATGTTTAAAATTATATACAAACTTTAGTCAAATTAAGCAGCATATGTTGAATTTTGCGCAATATTAATATTAAACTATTTTTTCATCATATATTTCATTGCCAATAGACATATGTATGTGTGTTGAATTTTTAACATCAATTGTATAATTGCATCATATTTTCATTCAAGTTTGGTTATGAGCAAGTAAGCAGCTTATTATTCAGTCCGGTATCCGCTTCTCTAATTACAAAAATTGTGTTAAATAACGTGTTTTAATTTTAAGCTAAGATTGTAAATATTTTTTGCCTTCTAATGTACTCAATATTTATATTGGAATGTGTGCGAGAAGTGCTTAATAAATATTTAAAAATTTATTTTAAAAATGCTTTGATTTATTTCTATAATTCTAACGACAAATTGATATACCTTCTGGGTGCAACGGACTTGAAACTTGTTAATTTTTTTTTTTTTTATTCAGATTTGTGTCTTTTATAAATATTAAATCAATCATAATATTAGTTGAAGCTTACTTCAGTTTTAATTGCCAAACACATGTTAAATATTAGTAAATAGCAGTAGTAATTTTTATATTACTACATTATTGTAGTAAAAGTAAACAAAGGTTGTTGAATATTGTTCATATAAAGGTTGTAATTTTGCAATAGTAATACAAAAATGATAGCAACATTAAACAACAAATGTTTAAGTATACTACAATACATATATTAAAGCTTAAATATCACTATATTTTATAAGCAAAATTAAACACCAACTGCTGAATTTTACTACATACCAATAGTAAGCAACAAATGTTGAATTTTATAAAGGTGTGTAAATTTACTACAGTTATAGTATTGCAGCTAAACTTTTGCCTAAAACTATTGTAGTAAGTTTCAACAAAAACTTCTAAGAGTGTAATTTTTATATAACTACATTAATGTAGTAAAAGAAAACAAAAGTTGTTGAATGTTATTCATGTATAGGTTGTAATTTTGCAATAGTAATACAAAAATGATAGCAATATTAAACAACTAATGTTGAAGTTTACTACAATATATATATTAAAACTTAAATATTACCATATATTTTAAGCAAAATTAAACACCAACTGCTGAATTTAACTATATACCAATAGTAAGCAACAAATGCTGAATTTTATAAAGGTGTGTAAATTTACTACAGTTATAGTAGCTAAACTGTTGCCTACAACTATTGTACTAAATTTCAACAAAAACTTTTAAGAGTGTAGATAAGTAAGAATATGACTCAAAATTGGTTTTCTGACTCTCATTGTGACCGTATAAGCACCGATCGATATGGACGCCTAAAAGACACCAGTATACCAGAAAATGTTGAAAAAATCCATAATATTATGTTGAACGAGCCCAAAGTGGAATTGAGGGAGCTAGCTGAAAGTACAAATAAGTCGTTTGACAGTGTGTTCAATATCATCATACATGATATTTTGGGTACGAAGAGTTTCCTCGCGATTGGTGCCACGTTTGCTCGCAGTGAACCGAAAACATATTCGTGTTACGACTTCCCAGCAGAATTTGGCAATGTTTTCGCAAAATCTGACGGAATTTTTGCGCCAAATCATAAAAATTGGATCCATTTCCATGCATACATCCAATAGAGTTCATGCAACAGTCAAAAAAAATGGGTGTTTTCGTGTGAAAGTGCTTCGCGGCATCCAAAAACGCAACAATGGGTCAGAAAGAGAATATCCACCGTAGTTTGGGATTAGGACGAGTACTAATTGACTATTTTGGAAAAGGTAAAATCATAACAGGCGCATATTATTCATTATTATTGGATTGTTTGAAAATTTAAATCATAAAAAAACAGCTATTTGAAGAAGAAAAACTTCTCTATCATCACGACAATGCGCCTGCTCATTCATCGTTAGTTGCACGAGATCGGATTCCAATGAAATCAGCCAACGTATTCGCCAGACCTGGCTACCAGCAACTTCGAAATTTTTCCAAACCTGAAGAGTTGGTGCATCGCCAAGCGATTTTACTCAAATGAGAGCGATTTTACTCAAAATAATGAAACTGAGGGCTATTTTGGAAGGCCTTTGGAATGCTTCTGAAAGACAATTTTTCGGACGGGATGAACAAGTTAGAAAATCATTGGTTTCGCTGTATCGAGTGATAAGAAATGTATGTTGAAAAATAAAACCGAATTTGGCCAAAAATATGTTCTCTTGTATCATCTATTTATATAAAATCGTTCGTACGGCTTGGTGTCCGTTAAGATCTCAGGAACGGTAACAACTAAGGGCACCAAATTTACAACATCTATTATTAAGGTTCATATCTCGAATGATTAATAAAAAAATTGCCACACCCCTTATTACCACCCACAAATCAATAAAAATACTATAATTCAGACGAATGTGGTTGTATTGGAATAATGATTTGTAATAAAGTTCGTATGGATACTAAAAATGGGCGTGATCGAATTTTAACTACGCCCACTTTTCAGAAATCATTATAACTCCTGAGTTGTACATGTTTTGATAAACACAAGACAACTACGTGTGTAGGTGCTATGTGACCAAGTGACCATCTGAATATAACCATGTGTGTACCCCAACAGCTCCTCCACAGTCTGCCCGACTTCAACCAAATGGGGGGCACATATATACTATATGTATAATGAGCAGTTTTTAGAATAGAAAAGGGGGCAGAATTAGGCAAGGGGCGTGTTAATTTTATTCGAATCAAACTCCTCCTACACCACTTGTACGACTTTAAACTAATTTTGTACATATACTCTTTGGTATAATGAGCAGTTTAAGGTCTAGAAAAGTGGGCAGTATTTGACAGAACACCACCCCGTCTTAGCCGGGTATTTCATCCAGTTTATTGTCCAATTTTTGATTCATCTAATTAATAAACGAATTGGGCTTAAAGAATCTTAATGAACGATAACATATAAGTATGTAACTTGAGAGATTTTGTTATCCTTAAAAGTATTCAAAGTTTTTAGATTCAAGTCGTCTTAACCCTGTATCTCATAATATCTTGATCAAAGCATTATAAATTGTTAACAAGTATAATTAATTCAATGATATTTAATTAATATGTTGCTTGCAAAGCATATTTTTGTTGTTGTTGTTACTTGTACCTTACGTGTAGTTGAATAATGTTATATTGTTGGTGTTGTTGTTGTCCAACAATTTGCTGTTGCTGCTGTAGTAATCCTTGAAAATATTAAATGCTGAAAGCAGCCCCATAGCATTAAGTGAATAATTACTGTACGGCAAAAGCTTTCTTATTGTTCTTGTTGTTGTTGTTTTTGTCGGTGTTGTTGAAGATGCAGGTAATAGTTTTGTGCTTGCATGTTTGTTGTTCTTGTTGAATGCATTTTCAGATTTCTTGTTGATAATTTATTGCGCTCTATACTAATGCAATAAATACTCTATACTAATACATACAATCAGTGATGAAATTTCTTACGGGTTTGAATTCGTGACTTCATTTAACTCATTGTGAGAAAAAAATTGATAATAAAAATAGCACTGTGGGCATAAAGCTAATAGAAAATATTATTGATAAATTTTCTTGTATAGACAACTATTTTTAGCCGCTTTCTCCCAATGTTAGATTCCCGTGTAATACGTTTTCGAAAAATTTGAAAAGTTTTTTATTCCCACTATTAAACTTCTACAAAGAATAGACAATTAAATCCATAATTTAAGGGACTATTCCTGGTTGGAAGGCTGTTTTTGGACCCTTTTTGAAAAACTTCTCATTTGAAAACGCAAAGAGTTATTTAAATTCTGTTTTTTTTTTATTATATTAAGAATATATTAAATTAAATTCTTACGGGGGCTGTTCAAAAAGTTGTCGGCCTTCAAAGTTGGGCGTCGAAACAGAAGGTATGCTGCTTGCGGCCCAGATAACTCGACATCGGATCATCTGAAATGGAAAAAGTAAACGGCGTTAGATTAAGTACAGATGTAATTCTGATCCCTACCTCAATCATAATTTTGCGATTATTTTTTACAAAATGGCGGTCATTGAAATATGAAAACCCGATTTTGGGTCTTTTTTTTTTAGTGTAAAAGAAATGGCAAAAAATTGCTTAAAATTGTGATTGAGGTAGGAACCAGAATGGTGAAAATTTTGCGTCGATTGCACTTTGTTTGATCAAAATCGGTTCAGAACTACGGGCGAAATCTGGGCCGCAAGCTCGAAAAACGTGGTTTCGAGATAAACGCGTTTAAGTTTGAAGTTATTTTTTTGCATAAAAAAAAATTAAAATTAAAACTTTGAGCATGCAGTTTTAAAATTTTGCGTCGATTGCACTAAGTTTCATCAAAATCGGTTCAGTAGAACCGGAGAAAACTGACTTCAAAGTTCAAAAACGTGATTTGGAAAAAACTCAAAGAGAATTTTAGGCAATAAAACATTTTTTTTTTTGTGAAATACTTACATATATCAATCTGCAATGCCAGCCTCTTAAAGAACTCCTTCCTCTTCTTCAAAACATGGGGACTCAGCGGCTCTTTGTGCTCTTCGGGCAGTTCTAACTTCTTTGATGCGGCCAGAGCTCGGACCTTTTCAAACGTTCTTCGTCCTGAGACATGGCAAAATCATATGTGATGTTACCAATCGGGATGCCCATTAGGTTCATTATTTGAAGTATTGGCAAAAAATCTTTGTTAAATATGACAGTTTCAATATAATTGGTAATCTCAATAGTGCGTGTCCTCATCTCTTTCGTGTTGGTTACCACGAAACTGGCCATCCAAGGGACGAGTTTTTCGATTGCTACCAGTGTTTCTTTTATTTTTATTTCTATTACTTTTTCTATCTATTGTCTTTAGCACAAACAAAAATTTTTATCAAAACAGTACTTTTCAAAACTGTATGCGCGCGCTCGTTCGGTTTATAACTCAATTCAAAGTGAACTAAACGTTGCCAACATTCGAATACCTAAGTTCTAAAATGTGTATTCATTTATTTTTAAAATGCGCATACAAACAAGTTATTACCTACTAAAGAACGCGTTGAATGAAATTCGGTGGTTGCTTCAAACCGTTGCATTCAAAAAGTAGCCAAAGTAAGCAAATCGCATTTTGGCGAAAACATTGCTGGTTTCGAATTTTAAAAAATCACTTTTAGGACGATATTCTCAAATATCCAAGCTATAAAAATATGTAAAAAAATAACAAAAAATCGAACAAAAATTTTTGCCAACCTGGAATACTCCTTTAATTACTAGTATCTGCCCCATGCTTCAGAAGATTTACCACTACTGTCTTAACTAGCTGCCACCATTTCAAGCACCATCGATTATGCACTAATTTCTGCCAAACGCACCCATAGCACAAAAGAAATGAACTAATTTACTCTTTCTTATGTTCAATAATTGGAAATAAATGTTTCGGAATAATATTTATTTAATATTTTTTCTGCAATAAAGAACTTTACGTATGTATTTTAAAATATTATTCAAAATAAAAATTTTAACAAACAAAATATATTTTTAATATGTAATTAATAACTCGAATTTATAGGATATTTTAAAAATACAGGGAGTTCTGAAGTGCTATGAACAACTACCATGCACAGTCTCCGTATATGTAAGCCCGCGTATTTAGTTGTAATACACTTTTTGGTATTTTTTATTATATTGTAATAATCTTGCTGAAGATTAAAAAAAACAATAACAAACGACAGAAACGAAAGAAATATATTGGGTTGGCAACTAAGTAATTGCGGATTTCACTCATAGATGGCTTTAGTTGAATTTTTAGGTTTGCTGACGTAATCAAAATGTCAAACACATTTTGTTATTTGATAGTTGGTTCTTCAACTGTCAATCAGTAAAAAAATTTTTTTGATCGGTTGTGTAGTTTTTGTTAGGCGTCTGTTGAAAAATGGAAAATCAAAACGAATATTTTCGTCATATTTTACTTTTTTATTTCCGTAAAGGAAAAAACGCATCGCAAGCTCACAAGAAGTTATTTGCTGTTTATGGTGACGAAGCTTTAAAAGAACGGCAGTGTCAAAATTGGTTTGCCAAATTTCAAATCAAAGCAATAATCGATTCGGCTCGTCACAGTACAACACGTGAGATTGCAGAGTAGCTTCATGTATCACATACATGCATTGAAAATCGCTTAAAACAACTTTGCTATGTACGAAAACTCGATATATGGGTTTCTCATGAACTGAAAGAAAACCATTTAACACAACGCATTAACATTTGCGATTTGTTAAAGAAACGTAATGAAAATGATGCATTTTTAAAACGATTGATAACTGGTGATGAAAAATGGGTTGTTTACAACAATGTCAATCGGAAAAGATCGTGAAGCACGACAGGTGAACCAGCTCAAACAACATCAAAAGCTGATATTCATCAAAAGAAAGTTATGTTATCAGTTTGGTGGGATTACAAAGGAATTGTCTACTTTGAACTTTTACCACCCAACCGAACGATCAATTCAGATGTCTATATTGAACAACTAACAAAATTGAACAATGCAGTTGAAGAAAAGCGGCCCGAATTGACAAATCGAAAAGGTGTTGTATTCCACCATGACAATGTAAGGCCACACACATCTTTGGTCACTCGGCAAAAGTTATTGGAGCTTGGTTGGGATGTTTTGACACATCCACCATATAGTCCTGACCTTGCACCATCTGATTACTTTTTATTTCGATCTCTGCAAAACTCCTTGAATGGTAAAAATTTCAATAATAATGATGATGTCAAATCGTACCTGGTTCAGTTTTTTGCTGATAAAAACCAGAAGTTTTATGAACGTGGAATTATGATGCTGCTTGAAAGATGGCAAAAGGTCAAAATGGGCAATACATTACAGAATCATGTTATTTCGTTTCATGAAAAAATTGTCTTTTATTTTCGAAAAAAAAATCCGCAATTGATATATATGCAAATTCACATTCACATTCAAGGCGAATGCAATTTACAACAAAAGTGGCACTAAAACTTTGCATTTTCAATGTATAGATAATAGAATTAACTGAATATACCCTGTAGGAAAATTAACTAATTTAAAAGTAGTTGATAAAGTAGTTTTTTGTCAACCACAACTAGTTGAAATTCTGGCTTTTGTCCATAGAACGAACTAACTTATTTTGTATGGTGATGTCCGCTAAATAAGTCAATTGACTTTCGTCTGCATATATTTTCAACTACTTGTTAAATTAGTTACATTTAAATTGTTTTTTTAATTGCTTTTAAATAACCAATTGAAAACTATTACTGATGGCCTAAAGTTAATAATATTTGATGAAATAACATGGTTAAATATATATAAACTTGTAATCTAATAAAAATTTGCAATTAAAACATGTCAACATCAGAGTAGTTGCCGCCTTAATATAATTAAAAGTAGTTCATATACTGGTTTATTTTAAATTAGTTTTTTAGTTAGTTGTTTTTAAAAAGAAGTTAGTTTGTTCCTATAGGGTAATTTTATTATCTTAGTTTTGACCACATTGTTTCTTTTTACTCACCTTAGAAATTTAAGAAGTTATCAAAAACAAGAACATCCAAGACAACAAAAACATTTCCAACAGCTAAACCACAATGTTGATGCACATAGGATGGACATTCATTAAATTGATATAATGTGAGCAACAGAATCCTTAAAGATGGCATTCAACATGACAAGAACAACAAAGTTTGAACTGTTTTTTTTTTGTGGGTAGTGGTGGTGGTGGTGGTGGTGGTGGTGATGGTGTCGTCTTTGCTTGAGTGTTTGGACATTATTTTAGAAATTTTCCAATTAGAAGGAAGTTACAGCATTGTTTTGATTGTTGTTTTTGTTGCTGTGGCATGTCTTGCTATCAGTCTTCTTGTTGAGGCAGAACGGCAGCAACAAACACAAAAACAACTATGTCAACAGCTGCCGCAACTTCAGTGTCATTTTGTTTGTTGCAATGTTGTTTTTATGCTGCATGTTGTTATTGTGGTTGTTGTAATTTCTGCCATTGTTGCTGTAAGTCAACTGCTGCAGTGCAGTGTCATCAGCTCTGGGTGCTGCATCGGATGTACGCTGTGTTACGGTCTTCTAATTGGGTGCTCTGCTGCGTTCTGGCGGCTGTGATTATGTGGAAAGGTTTGGCAGGCAGGCGAGTCTTTAGCCACATATGCAGTGTCTTGCATACACATACATATACGCAAATGAACACACACACACACACACACACCCACCAGCCCCTCATTCATACAACGAATATGGTTAGACACTCATATAAACGTCCTATGAAATTTGTTTTGTTTTCGTTGGCACTTTTGGTGACGAGCATTACAACAATAGCAATAACCACACTACTACTGAGTAACATTGAGGTTAAACTGTTTCACAGTATCCGACGTCTTGCATTTTCATCTCCGCCATCATCAACATCACTCTAGTACAGGGTGGCCCATAAGTTGCAACAGGACTTACGTTAGTTATCTAAATCTATGGTTCTTAAGCATTCAGTAATTTTGGAAGCTCAAAAAGCAATAAAACTTTTTGAGATTTTTTTATTCATTCAATTATTTTGGAAACTCAAAAAAGTAACAATAAAACTTTTTGAGTTTCCTCAGACAATTTACAATTAAAGTCCTCTTATCAGCTCTTAAGTAATAAGAGTCAAGTAAAATGTTCTAATATTTTTTGAATGAAAAAAGTAGTAAGAAAGTATTTTTGACAGCACACAAAAATAAAATAATTTTATTTGTATGAAATATATAACATTTCGTTGGAAGCGTTGGGGCTGCAGGGAAATTTCACTCTGTGCTGTGTTCCAATCAGGGTTGGCTGGAACAAAAGCTATTGCAATTAAGCAATAGAATAAACCTTAACTACCAGTGTCATCTTTTCAGTCCGTATCAACGGAATACGCTTGATACGAAGTTTGGTAATGTGCTACGCTGCTCTGCCTCCGGTGAATTTCGATCTGCCCGTTAAAAAACTCTGTGTAAATATATACCTAACGAAATGTTCTTGCATACTAAATATATCCAAATTCACTTATGAGAACTCTCTTTTCAAGATTGGGTACAAATACAATTGGTTTACGGGCGAGTTAAGTATTTTGGAGGGGCAAAGTAGATCAAATGTTGCATATGCTTTTACCACAATACGACTTTGGTACTGTCTGACAATAGTCGCCCCGTTAGCCTTCTATTACAAAGTTTCCTTATGAGCAATCGACAGCTTACTGAAAATGGTTATAAAACCGAATATTTTTTTGCGTATACTTTTCCTGTACTTGAGTGGACTAAGAGTACCATTATTTTTAGTGAAGGACAACGTGGATATACAGCAGTTAGTCATAGTAGAAATTAAATAGATATTTTGAGGTATGGCTTATGGCTACATTGCCTATGTCAAGGCTGGTTGACTTTCTAATTCTACTCCTCTGATTATCCCAGCAAACCATCCCTTAAACCCTACAACAAAGTTGTTGAATAGGCCAATGAAGTTGTTGGTAACCATATTGTAACTTTTAAGTAACCAAATTTGCTTGAAGAAACAATGTGAAGAGGATATAACTGTTTTTTGTTACTGATTATTGCCGTTATTCGGGGTTGTTGTAAAAACAAATAGCTCTTGGATTCAGAATTGAAACCTACAAATATTTCGCTTAGGTGACACTGGATAACATAGGTTTCTGTGTCATCTAAAAGATGCACCGAGTCCGATTTAAACATAAAACCGCCAAAACAGAATGACAAAATGACACCTTAGCGAAATATTTGTCAGTTAAAAAAAATTTTTTTTTTGATTACTTTTCAGTTTTTTATATGAAAATAATGCTTTACTTGAAATTTGGAAACAGGGCTTAAAGAAAAGAAATGCAGTAATTAAGCCACTAGAGTCACATACACTAGGACCGCATTTATAGTAGATAGAACAGAAAAGAAAAACGCGTGTAGTACCAGCCGAGTAGGCAGCTTAAAGCGACAGGCAGGTACTATACGACTTTGAGCTTATTTCATATGATTGTAAGTGCAGCGTATCCTTCTCGGTTCGGCTCGACACAGAAATTAGCCTGCACTTTAACCGCGCCCCTAGTGTCTGTGGCTCCAGTGACTTAATTTCTGAATTTTTATTTTGCTTTAATTGTAAAATTGTCTAAGGAAACTTTAAAAATTTTGCTTCCTCTTTGAGCTTATTTTATATGATTGTATTTGCAGCGTTTTTGAGCTTTCCTTCTTGTTTCGGCTCAGCACACCAACTAGCCGGCACCACAAACACGCCTTAAGAGCTTTTATTGAACATGCCATCAAAAGAATTCATCAGTGTAAAGTCGAAAATGGAAAACTATATAGATGTTCAGCTAGGCTCTGCATTTTACTTCAAAATGAAAGTGAAAGTAAATCACTATGAATTTAATATTTGGTGTTCGAGGTATAATTTTTTACGTTTTTGCTTAATTTTCTTTTAACGAATCATGTTTTAAGTTGGAAAAAATTAAAAACAGTTTTATACCGATTCATGTTTCACTTCAAGTTCGAAAAAAAAATTAAATTGAAACGTAAAAAGTGATATGTAGAATAACAAATATCCAATTTATAGTTATTTGATTTAATTTTCATTTGGAAGTGAAATACAAAGCTAGAATACAGAGCCGGTTATCCTTCATTTTAAGTGAAAAATAATCTCCAACAAGCTTTATTTTTTCTAAGCCATAACTAAAACCTCGTCGCGACTTATGGGCCACCCTGTAGTTGCATTTATGCTGTCTCTGTCTAATTGTCTTTTCAGCCTAAGTGACGTAAGAGGGACGTTGAGGAAATGTTATTCTTGCTGCTGGTATAATTGTTGTTGTATGGGTTGTTGTATTTCTTGCTGTTATTGCACAGAAAGTTGCACCACAAGCTACAGGATATGCGAGCAAAGTAAAATGAGAAAATTGCTAAATTAAAAGGTGATTGCAAGACACGAGCTGGTGAATTGAGGTTAATGAACCTTGTTTGGATTTAATTTGTGGCTTTGCTTGAGTTCAGCAAAATCTGTTGGCATAAGTTACTTGCAGTGAAGTTGACACACTCAACTTTGGCCGTTTCTGTGACAAAAGAATTATTTATTAACTTCATACTTCTATACTCGTAGTATAAAATTTTTCGTTTTTTTTACGAAAAATAATGCTTGGTGAGCACACGATCAAATCAAATGATTCAGCTTGCTCAAAGTTTGACAGAAGTCTATAAAATTCCATAAAATTTTATAGAAGTCTATTAGTTGACCCGTGGCGACACTGTCAAAACGAACATCGAAGCGAATTATCGAAGTTATAAAAAACTCATGATTCTCAGATATTGCTTTCACAGTTTCAACCTAATAGCTGCAGTTGATAGAGGGCAATCGCAACTGAATCTTCATAAAACTTAAGGTGGTTTTGAGATAATTTTCAAAGCATTTCTTCAAAAAATGCCTGAAGTCCCATCAGTTGTTTTCTGATGATTTGTTAACCTTTCGTTCAACTCACTTTTAATTTAATTTAATTTACGAAGTTCTTTCGTAGTCATTCGCAAAATTGGCTGGTTTTGACAATTATGGGTACTGAGAAGAGAGTGCGATCATCCCTGCGACAACCTTATAAATCAACCTTGGTGCATATATAATACACCCCTGCATGAATATATTCATCAAGTGAATATACCCTGATTCTCTGCTGTAGCAGTCACTGCAAGCAAAGCTCCAAGCGAATAAATGTAAACAACAGGTCGTGTAGCAACAGGTCGGGTAGCCAGCATTGCCATATGTTTTTTGAAAATGCTGTAATTTTCAAAAAAAATCCTGTATTTTTAGAGAAAATACTGCTCTTATAAAAGGATTAAAAACTAAGGACTTATTATAACATTTTTAATATTTTATTTAAAGTAAGTTATAATTTTACAAAAATATCACTTTCTTATTAGGTATGTAATAAAATTAACAAAAATAGATTAAATACTAAGTTTTTAAAGCAATTCATTCGCAATGTTGAGATCATTGAACATATCTCACACTACATACAAAATAGTCACAACTCAAAATTTACAAATTGTTACTTTGTAATTTTAAACTATTTGTAGTGATCATATACATTGAATGTAGCAAATCAAATAAATTTTTTACTAGAGTCTAAAAATTTAAGTTAAAACATTAAATAAACGACAATTTCCTTATCTTACCAGGTTTTGTTAAGTATTTGTCCATTTGTAATTTTCAAAAGCTTGGTGAAAAGAAATTAACAAAAACGATGACAGCAACAATGACAGGAAAGCGCTGCCACATGATCAAATTTTTGAAAGGATGTAAAATGTAATAACAACTTTATATGCTACTTTTATACAAGTACTTACATATAATTTACAAACATAAAATTTTTATTTTTTTTATTCAACGAAAATTAAAAAACTGGATTAAAAAAAAATCTGCCCAAATCCTGGGAGATATATGATCCTGTCTACCTGCTTATTTGTTCTCTGTTCTCTTTTCATACACTCTTGCACTGAGGTGAGCTTGCGATTTACGCGTTGTTAGAGTTTTTCTCTGAGCACTTAATTAACTACACGAATATGCAGGTATCTGCTGCAGTGACCAAAATAAGAGTTAATATGTTGGGTTTTCCCCGCAATAAGCTTTTTGTTATTCTTAATGCATATTTGTGTTATTTTTTGTTGCTTTATTATCTACCTTCCATACAAAAAACACAAACACTGTAGAAAAAAGCTTATATTGGCCTATTATTTGTTGCCCCTCAACATTTCTTCCGAACACACCTCTATCTGCCACCCTTCTTTGGTCACCATATAAAAAACTAAAAAGCTGTTGAAAATAGTTTATATCGGCCGTAGCTGGACTCCTACAGGGGTCACATATATGAGTAGGTGCTATTATTTTTTGCCTTTCAACATTTCTCCCGAACACACCTACCTTCTATCTGCCACCCTTCTTTAGGTCCCAACACAAAAAACATATATTTTCTACGAACGAACGAAAAAAAAATATTCGCTAAATATTCAGGGTATGAACACTGATACTTTTGTAATTTTTTATTGCTTTATTTGCTTCCTGCTGGTGTTAGTAAAGCATCGTGCTCTTATTCTCTTCGTTTCTTATATCTGAATCATGGTAGACTAAAAGAAGGTATATGCATTTCAGACTGCGCTCTCTATCTCATAGCGAAAATTGTCAAAATACATACATATCACTTTTTTGTGTACATTTTTCCAATTAAAGCTTTCAGATTTTCTATAAGCTGTCAAATTCGTTTTGACAGTTATGGCAGTCTGCCTGTCCAAAGTGCATATACCTTCTCTTATTCTACCATGATCTGAATAAAACAAAGAGAGTGTATGAGCAGGTATGAGCAAAGCAGAAAAGAAATAGAGGAAATTTTGTATTCTATAGCAAGAGCAAGGTTCATTAATATAGGTTAAGTCACTCGAGAGAAGCTCGGTCGAACTGTCAGAATGGAAAAAAGGGAATCAAAAAAAAAATACCTGAATCTGTACAATTTTAGGCAAACATCTACTTTGACAGTTCTAGCAAAGGCGGAAAAAGAGTGCTTTTCTCTCAAGTTACTTAACCTATATTAATGAACCTTGAGCAAGAGAATATATTCAGGGAGGCGAAAAAGCATACTCATGCCGGGCTCTAATATACGTTTATAATCATGTCAATATTGATGTTTCATATTCTAATTTCGGTTGATTGATTAACAAAGAAAAAAAAAAAAAAATTGTAAAAAAAGGTAAAAACGTAGAGCCATGACATGATCAGGATTTGAAACTAGGATCTTTGCATGGAATGCGTCGAGATTCCACTACCGAGTTTGCTGATACTTATAAAATGGGTTTTATTTTTATTTTATAATCTCATAACGTGTATTCGCATTTCTCTTAAAATATTTATAAAAAATATGTTATTCTTAGTAATTTAAATTTAATACAATGTTACTTTTATGAAAAATGAATAATTTTAAAACTATGCAATTCGACATACAAACATTCAATATTTTTATCTCTATCTTAAAATATTCAACACTTCATTCCACAAAATCCATTCTTATCTGATATAAAAAATTGCAGCTAATAAAAATGTGTACTTAGCTCTAAGAAGCTTTAAAGTATGCACTACTTTTTAGTGTCACATACATTTACATTATTGTTTCTTGCGCCTATTTCGCCACCCACCACACAACCTCAATAACAACCAAAACACAAACAAAAGATGAACATGAGTTGATGTTTGTCGTGGCAATAAAATTTATTATATCGTTGCTTTTATAGGGTGTTTACTGTTAATGGCCATTTGATGTGCTCTTTACATGACACTAACATAAGAACACAAACAGGCGACGCACAAAGCCACACATACAGAAACACACACACACAAACACACACACGGCTAAAATACATTCATAGACATCTCCTACATATTTGCATCGTAAAAAGTACGATTTTTTAATGGTGTTGCCTGCTTTTGCTACTACGTTTGGCAAGCATCTAAATCTGAGCTCATTTTCTCAAATATGCACCCGTTCTTTTCTGCTTTTGGTCCAACATCCGTCAGCCGCTATTTGCCTTATTTTTTATTTGTTTCCTGTTGCTTGCTGTGCTGCTGCCGCTATTTTTTTGTGTCAATTGCAGGGATGCCAAACAAGCGGGGAGTTCTCCGATTTGCAGGTAATTTCAAATTGATCGGGAAATGGGCTCTATTATGCGAGGAATTTACTCGTAAGATTGTTGATTCATATATATACCAGTAATTCAGTAATTTTAAAGCTATCGCGATGAAATTCAAAATATAAGTTAATTTTTAAAAAAGGAAGATCAAGTTTGAAAATGAGCCAAATCGGATGAAAACCACGCCTACCTTCCATACAAAGTGACTTTATTTTAACAGTAAAATGTTTTTAAAATCCACAAAAATTAAAGAAATGCCTTTAAATTTGGCACGTAAGCTTTGATATTTAATATAAGCCATCTCTATGATACATGGCAAAATCGGATGAAAACCACGCCCACTTCCCATACAAAGTGGCTTTATTTTATATTAAAAGATTAAAGAAATGTCTTGAAATTGCGCACATTGGCTTTTATATATAATATAAACCATATCTATGATATTTGGGAAAATCGGATGAAAACTACGCCTACCTCCCATACAAAGTGACATTATTTTAACAGTAAAATCTCTTCAAAATCCACAAAAATTATTGAAATGTCTTGAAATTTTGCACATAAGCTTTGGTCTTCAATATAAATTCTTACAATGATCATCTTAAAAATCTGCTCAAATTGCAGAAATGTCTTGGAATTTTGCACCTAGGCTTTTATAATATAGACAATCACTAAATATCTTAGTGATAAAAACCAAATCGGATAAAAACCACGTCTACCTCCCATGTAAAGTGGCTTTATTGAAAACGTTAAATCGCTTAAAAATCTGCAAAAATTACAGATATATTTTGAAATTTTGCATACAAACTTTGATATTTAACATAAACCACTCTTTGATTTTTGGCAAAATTGTATGGAAACCACACCTACTTCAATACAAAGTGATGTCATCAAAATTCAAAAACTTTCGTGTGTATATAAAACTGAATGACATCGGGTCTGTATGTACCCAAGTTCCGCCCACGTCGTTTATCCAACCCATACATATATCCTTCGGTAAAATGTGGAGTCCTTATACTAAAAAAGGGGGTGTGGCATTTTACTGTGTTTACAAATTACTCTGTGTGGCAGCTAAGGGAAAAGTTAAATTAATCGTATGACACAAATATTTGTGCAGATTATACATAAAAATTTTATATTTATTTATTTATTTTAGCTTCGGTACCCTGCCGAAGCTCCATTCCTTACTAGTTGTTATTATACTTTAATTTGCTAAATTTAGCGGAAGTTCTTGTTGCATGCTCACCCAAGATGTTCAGTAAAATCTAAATCTACCAAATCCAATATTATAATGCTACAGCAAAAGCTCCAGTATCGAGCTAAGTATGGTTTCAAGTAATTGAAAAGCCTCAGTGAAACAAAAGGATATTGCAGCAGTACCTACTACTTTCTGAAACTAGCTCAGAACAATTTAAAATAGGTATAGTTAATTTTCCCCAGTTGTCAAAGTAAGCACAAGTGTTTCAGATTTATGTTCAACAGAGCTGTATCAGAACACCGCTATCAACAACTCGGCCTTCTGTCCACTATATGGAAGGTTTTGAGGAAATACCTCGGCCTACACACGTATAAAGTTCAACAGGTGCATGTTCAGTGAAGTGGCTGGAAATCTATTAGAAATTGAACCGCATTTTTATCGAGAAATCATCTTCTGCAAGGAGTCACATTTCTGGCTAAACGTGTAGATAAAATTGCTGAACTTGGAATGATTCTCGAAGCTTTCTTACATACAGAAAAAGTGACTGTTTTCTGTGGCTTGTATGCCACTGGCCACCTAGGTCATATAATTTGACTCCGTTAGTCTACTTTTTGTACGTCAAGTCACTGATCTATGCTGATAAATCACCTCCGACTGACCAGTTGAAAAGACCGGCAAGCTGAAAAAAGTAGTTCAAAATTCGACCATATAGCTAAAAATGTGTTCAAACACTCAATGCCATAAAATTTGCAAATTAATAATGCCAAATTATTGACCATGTCATAAGTTTTCCTTGTTTTTTTATTTGAAAAAAGTTCTATACCTCTAAAAAAAATACTATTTATTGTTGGCCAAAAGTGATTGGTACTGATTGGACTGGTACTAACTCTTGCCATTAAAACCAAATAGGACTTAGAAACTATGCACAAGGGCCTCCATGAGTTAAAAAAAATAACTTTTTAAATTTGTTTTTAAGCTGATTTTTTTTTAGACCAGCAGGTTCTTTCCATTATCAAAATATAACTATTCAAAATTTATCCCTGATATTTTGGTCCAAAAATATTGGTCGATAAGATTTTTCTAGCTTGAAATGCCGCGAAATACCTTAAATTTGCAGTGAACAAGATATCTATTTTTAAACTTATGGTCTGTGGCGGCCGTGGCGTAGTGGGTAGAGTGTGTGACTCTTACGCCAGAGAACCCAGGTTCGAATCCTAAATCTGACACAGAACATTTTTTCAATTGAATTAATTTTTCTGTACGGCCGTCACCTCTCTGCAGACAATGGCAAACCTCAGAGAGTAAAAACTGCCATGAAAAGCTTCTTGAGAACATAAGCCGTTCGGAGTCGGCGTAAAACATGTAGGTCCAGTTCTCGATCATTTGTGTGGAAACATTTCACATCACACACAACACAATTGATCATAAGAAGCTCGGTCAAAGTCCTTTCTAGGGCTGCAATGGCCATTTCGTTTTTTTTTTTGGTCTAAAATAAAAATCAGCTTAAAAAAAAATTTTAAAAAAGTGTCTTTTTTCCTTCGAAAAGCTCCCGGAGACCTTTAAGAAAGACCAAAACGATGATGCCAGAACGAACGACAGTTGTGAATAATAACAAAGACCTGCCGACAAAATATAAACTTTATATTTTTCATATATAAAATTATTTTTAACAACCATTAATAAATGTCTAGGTTCTATTTTGATGTAAATTTTCTTTTTAAATTTATTTTTTAATGAAAAGAAATTAAATAATTTTTTTTTTTAATATTGTAAAAGTTAATTTGAGTTCCTTAACATAAAAAAATTAATAAATGTTTTCCTTGAACATTATTTTTCTACTTGTACCTACATTCAATACTCGTGTGTCTGACTTCTTTTTCGAGTCACTGTATGAAGATCGTTCAAAAAGAAGTTTTTCCTTATTTTTTCAGTTACTCTATACCTTTTTTATTCAGTTCCTTTTTTTATGTTGCTTATAATAGTTTTTACTTAATGTTTATAACAAAGTAAGTAGTTTGTTATAATTTTTATAAAATTGTTTTTTTTTATAAATAGGTATAAAAGTTATATATGAAGAATTAAAGATAACTATTTAAAAAACTTTTTTTTTTTTGAGAGAACTTTACAGAAAATTGGGAATTTTCTTGAACCAATGCGAGGCAAGCCAAAAAGTAAGTTGTCAACCCTGGTCACTTTACACATCCAGCATGAGATTTTCTCTCTCACGCTCTCACTTTCTTCCGATGACAATTTGTTAGGCAAATCGGTGCGCATTGAACTTGCATGTTGTTGTTTTTATTTTTTTTATTTTTATAATGCTCTTGGTGTTGGGCTGATTTACTTTTGCATTTGTTTTTTGTCTGATTTTTATTTTATGTCTTGCCCATCGCTGTGTGTGCGTGGGTTCCATTATTTGAGTGCATGCTTGTTGTATTTTGTGAAATTGATATAAAAATCTCTCCACCTTCGACTGGGGGCCATCAACGATTTTCGGTAATAAAGGGTTTTAAGCCGACATTTTTATGTGGCCATAAGCTATCGCCAGCGAAGTAGCAGTTGTTGTTAGATCTAAATGATGACCCTTGGGGTGCCTTATTCCTCCCTTGCCAAACTGTGCTAATGCAGTTTTTATATTCAATTGTGATTGAATCGTAAAAAATTATATGAGGCTTCTTCTCGGTTATGTTGTTTTTTTGTGCATAAAATATGTGCAATTTTTTTTTTGCGCTTTATATATGTCGAGATCGAATTATATGAGGTATGGGGCCCAGCTGGTAGGCGTTAATTTTAACATGTTTTTTTTAAATCAATGCAAAGTCGATGCCTGAGTTATAAAATGTTTATAAGAATAGCTTAGAATTTGTACCTAATGTTCTCTTAAAATGAGCTATAAACTTGTTGAGATTCGAACCAGTGCATAAAATAAATATAAGGTTGGAATTTACGAGTAACCTTTTTAGACTGAGGAGTTCGTTTAATTAAAATATTGTTAGAGTTTATTTTTCTTGAAATTTTCTTGAAACTTGACACACACAATCCTTACGGAATTTAAAAAAAAAATTAATGTCGTTCTTATGTAGTTGTCGAGATATGGGCACTAGAACAAGTGAAAGCAAGTCTAGTTCTTTGGTTTCCATGGCTCTAAACTAATAATTCTTTTAGGTCCTGTTCAATCTAGAGACATAATTGAGACATTATTTTAAAGAAGAGGATTAAAATCCATAATTAAGAAAAATACTTTTAAAAGTATATCAAGGCAAAAAAATGTCCTTTACCCTTTAATTATAAAAATATGCAGCTTTCCAATTTCTTTATTTTTGTATACATATAAACATAATATTCCACACGTTTATCCTCAACATACCAAGATTTCAAGGTGGTGTCTCAACGGAATCGATTTTTAATGATTTTTTAAAAAAATACTGTAGAAAATTTGTTTAATAAATCGGTACAAATTTTAAAACTTACGGTTTCATGCATGCATTTGTTTGAACAAAATTTGTTTGTGAAAATCATAATAAATAATTTGATTTTTGAATATTAGTATAATTAATAATACTATAAAATTTTATAAAATTGAGAACATTCACAGAAGTAAAGTATGAGCTGCAAGAATATGGTAATAATTAAATTTTCCTAAAATATGAAGTAAAACTATTTTACTTTTCCAATACTGATAAAACTTTTCGACTGCAGCAACTTTTCTACAGAGCTACAGATGAAAACAAAAGTAAACAATTTTCCCAAAGCTCTAAGCAATTCTTTGAATCACAACTGAACATTCGTTAGAAAAAACTCTCAACTGATGGCAAGCTTAAAAGTTTTAACACAGCGCTAGATGCAGTATTTCCCAAATTGTCTCATAATATCAACTTGAAGTTTTATGTAACTCTTTGCTTTGCTTTACATATACTCCTTCCCTTCCACTCCAAACACACAAACCAAACCCACATTTGCAGCAGCACTCATAAAAGCTTTTCAGCAATTCAACATTTGTTGCCGCCGCTAATGTTGCAGCAAGTTTAATTGGAGTGGAATAACATTTTTAGTGCCTTTTGGCAACAATCAACGGTAACGAGAAGTTGTTACTTCATCTACATAAACATCTATGTATCTACGCAGAGAAGTATGCATCCTGGTAGCCATCAACCATTCCATTCAGTGGAACAATTTTTTTTTGGATTTCCAATTATTTCAAGCATTTCGCGAGTGGAGTGCGGCAAATGCCGTTGCAGGTGCAACGCACTCGAATTAGGCAACTGTTGCAAGCGATGAGCTGCAACTTGCTAGCGCTGACAAGATAGATAAAGAAGCAGCAGATAAATCTGTAGCAGCAGCGGCAATCGTAGAAAAGTTGCCTCGAGTATCACTGCAGAAGTGTGCTAGAAGTGTTGATCCACTTTTCAAATGACTTTTGAGCAAACTTATTGCAAGGATTCTTTGCATCATTCTGTTGCAATGTAATAAAAATAAAGGCCTAGCGAGTGAGTTAGTGAGCGCCGAAACAGTAGTGGCAGATTTTGATTTGAAGTTTGCGCAATTAATGTGGAATGAAAGCAAGTGCTTAGGCGAATAGGAATAAATTACGAAAGATTTAGTAGTCAAAGAGTAGAATTTAGAAAGTTATGCATGCTTTAGGATGCTCAAAATTTCTGTTGAAAAAAATAATTTTTGACAAAATGTTAGAGAGTTTGAAATAATTTGAATAAAATAATTTAAATACTCGTTAGATATATTTTCAATACTCATTTTCTATTGGCAATCAGTAGAAAAAATGACTTGATTTTTAGTTATTTATTTAAGTAAATAAATAAAAAATACGATAAATATTTGTTTTTTATATAAAGTGGTGATCAAAACATTTACAACTTAAAGGTTACTGTTAACAAAAGTTATTATGTTAGAAGAAAATACCACACAACTTAAATCTTTTTTTTCTTTTTATGTAATGTATGCTTGTATAGTCTGATAAAGGCTAAAAATTTCAATTCATTAATTAACAGAAATAAAGAAACAATTTAATTACACTAGAGTCAAAACCAAAACATTTGCAAATCTAAAGAAAAGTTCAATAATATGGATAAAAAGTTATAGTTCCTCAACATAATAGCCAGATTAAGAGATTTATCGCCAATTGGGCGCTTTTTTTTTGTTTGTTTTCGAGCGTAAATATCTCGTAAAGCGCTTGCAAATTTTTTTGGCGATATTTATGATTGATACACTTTTCATAAGCATCTAATGATATAGTCTTGAAAGTCATTTCAGGAAATTGTCAGAAATTTGTTGTAGTTTTAATCACGGAAATGTTTTAACATTACCTAGTCACTTAAAAATGTTAAAGAATGCGTTTATTTAATGTCCTGAAAGATCTTTAAGTCATATAAAAGCTCCATTCCGAGAAGTTTCTCTACACCGAGAAAAAAGCAATAGGTAAATCACCTAAGTCGGCTTGGGTAAAGATAATTGTGTGGGAATTATAAACTTATGCTTATTCATCTAAGCAATTTATTGTTTAATATGTACATTTCTTTGAAAGCACATACTTCGATACCCTGCCAAATAAAATATTTGATTCACCTAAGCCCAAAATCCAAAAATACAAAAGTAAAAAAAAAACTAGCATGGATGGCTTAAGCATAGTTTTGAGCTGTTTTCTGCAAAAAAAAAAAAAAAAAAAACACAGCTGCGTCATTAGACACACGAGAGAAGGATAAATTTGATAATTTAATGGATTTTTTTGTAATAAAACCACTTTTAAATTCAAAAATAACATAAAGTAAATAAAAAAAAGAACACTGGTGCGTCGCTGGACACACGAGAGAAGCGAAGCTTTTTCGCAGTTACATCGATTTGATAGCTTAATAATTTTTTTCTTTTTAATAAATTAAATTTTAAATTCAAAAATTTAAAATAACATAAAATTTATTACATATATACAGAAAACATATTTACTGCTTATTTTTTATTGTTGAATGTCAAATTTCCACGCCAATTACATATACGGGCATATAATGCCAGCGACTCTCCATTTTAACGCTCCACACATGGTTGTGAACTTGGCTGCACTGAACAAATTTTTTCCTTCAACATCATACTGCGTAGCGAAAAATCTGTCGAAAATTTTGCAGATTTCACTCCAAGCAAATCACAGAACGAGGAGTAAAAAACTTCGCTTCAAAAATATATATTAAAGAACGAACACAAACAAAATTTAACATACCTTGCCGATTTCATGCATGCGTTTGTTAATTTCATATTTATTGGTATCATCTTTTTTTTTTTGACGCTTAAAACATAGAGTGTAAATTATTATCTAAAGATTGCATCAACTCTGCTAACAGTGTTAACAGAGTTATTTCACTTAAAAACATGAAGAAAAGAAACTCTGTTAACCTCTGTTAACACATGCCAGAGATTTAGCAGAGTTGATGCAATCTCTAGATCATAATTTATACTCTATGCCAACAACACCACAAACGCATTCATAATACAAACACACCGATGCTGGAGACACCTTGTGGCAAATAAACGCAAATTTTTGTAGCATAGCAAATACACAATCCTCTATCTATTGATAGATGGTGACTATCTACTGCAGCATAGCTTCTGTTATAACTAATATTAAATTAACAACTTGTCCTCAGACGTCTTTGTGGCCTAGTGGGTAGTGTGCTGGGTTAAAGTTAAGAAGGGCACTGGTTCGATCCCCACGGGAACCAAAAGATATTTTTAGTATTTAATATTAAAGTATTAAATGTTCTTGTTGTAATAAGCGCTAGCAACAAAGAACCCATCAAAATTCCAAGAAAAAATCTGTCGAAAATTTTTCAGATTTCACTCTTAGCAAATCACAGAACGAGGAGTAAAAAGCTTCGCTTCAAAACACACGTTAATATTCACACCAGTAAATTTTATTACATTTCATCAACAAAAAGAAAAGAAAAAAAGAATTTCTTTGCCCGCCGTGCGGAATCGAACCTGCATCTTTTGTTGACAGTCCATCGCTTTACCCACTGATCCAAGCAGCCTTGCTACTACTTGCTGACATAATTGCAGCTGTGTTAACAGATGGTGTATTAACAGATGCAGTATGTTGCAGTATTCTGTTGATAGCCATACAACAAAAATCTTTTAATAGATTATTGTGTTATGCTGCAGCATAGCTTCAGTTGTAATTAATATTGAATAAATCTCTCCACGTTACGAAGGAGTTTGGCTCAATGCGTAGTGTAGTGACTTCTTACACAGTGGTATCGATTGGTATGGGTCCGAATCTCAACGGCATGCGAAGGTAAAATTTTTTTGATATTATATTTGATATTTAATTTAATTTAATTTAATTTAACGTTCTTGTTTTAATAGGCGTCAAGCAGTAAGAAAAGCCGAGAAGTCATTAATTTCTAAAAAACGGTGTTGATGAATGAAAAACTTGTGTTGTTGCCAATTTCAGTCAAGGAAATCACAGAACGAGAGGCGGCAGCTTAAAAAAGAAAAGGAAAATAAAAAAGCCAAAACCCAAAAAAAAATTATATTTTTGAAATTAAATTTTTTTTAAAAAGCAATGTATAAAAAAACCAAATACTTGGTTAATTTATCACCCAAATAAAAATTAAAACAAAAAGTGAAACTTGTTATTAAAAAAAAAAAAAATGGAAAAAAGTGAATTTCGAGTTTTGATAAAGCATTGCTTTTGATGAAAAAAATACAGCGGAAACCAAACAATGGCTTGATAAACATTATCCGGACTCTGCTCCATCGAGACAAATGGTAGAAAAGTGGATTGCTAATTTTAAGCGTGGTCGTACCAGCACAAATGATGTAGAGTGCAGTGGGCGCCCAAATCAGACTGTTATTCCACAAAACATCAAAAAATCCACAAATTGGTTATGAACGAACGCACATTGAAGGTGCACGAGCTAGCTGACATTGTAAAGATATCAGATGGTAGTGTTTTTACCATTTTACACGAACATTTGGGTATGCGAAAGCTCTGTGCAAAGTGGTGCCGCGTGAGCTCACTGTCAACCAAAAACAACAAGGAATTGATGCTTTATAGGAGTGTTTGGCGCTGTTAATAAAATCGAATTCTATCGTCGATATGTGACAATGGATGAAACATGGCTTCACTATTACACACCAGACTCCAAAAGACAGTCAGCTGAGTGGACAGCAGTCGACGAACCGAATCCAAAGCGAGCAAAGACCCAACAGTCGGCTTGTAAGGTGATGGCGTCTGTATTTTGGGATGCGAAAGGAATAATATTCATCGACTATCTCCAAAAAGCAACCACCATCAACAGCGACTGTTAATATGCACTTTTGGATCGATTGAAGGCTGAAATCGCCAAGAAATGGGCACATTTGCAAAAGAAAAAAATTTGTTTCACCAAGACAAGCTACGTGTCACAAATCAATGAAAACGATGGCAAAATTGAATGAATTGCTTACCCACCCACCGTATTCTTCAGATTTAGCTCCCAGCGACTTTTTCCTGTTTTCAGATCTCAAGAGAATGCTTGCTGGAAAGAAATTCAAGTCCAATCGCTGAAACTGAGGCCTCGGATAAAAAGCTCAGGTAAAGTCCTTTCAAGGGCTGAAATGGCTATTTCGTTTTTTTTACGTAATCAAGTAAGACCAACAAATTTTTGTCAAACTCCTGAAAAAGTGTCTTTAGTAAGAAGATTATTATATACAAAATAATTTATTTTTTGTCTTTTTGCAAGGATTTATTTAATGACCCCCATGATAAATTGAAACTTGTCTTACTATTGACAAACATTTTTGTTCTGAGTTATGAAAGTGCACCCTAAAATTCACTTGAAATTTTTATATTTTGTCAATTAATTTAACGTTTCAAATAGTGTTATCAACACGGAAATATCATATTAAACCTCAAATTTATCAGTCCATTTCCCACTCCATAGTAAGCTTGATGCCCACCATTTAATGCGTGCTACCATGCAACAGAAGTGCGTCCGGTATGACAACTATTTGTAGTAGTTCGTTGCTCCTTGTAGCTGCAATTGTTGGTGGCTGGCTACTGTTTACAACGTACGAGTTGTATGTGGAATGCATATATGTATGTAAATAGAAGTAAGTGAGTATGTTAATTAAAATGCGCATCACTGATCTGTATAATTATAATGAGTATAAAATATGAAGGAAGTGCAAGTAGAAAGAAAAGAAACGCAACAAATGGAAAAAAAGCAAACAAATAATTAAATGGAATTGTTTGCAGAAAACATGCGTTTCCATGTAACAGTTTATAGCCACTTTTAAAACTGTCAGCATTAATAGACAAACAGCGCTGCGCTGTGTGTAAATTGTATAATTGTTGTATGTTTGGGTGAAAGAACTACGCTTTGGCTTTGAAGTGAAGCCTAATTAAGACATTATAATGTTTTTTTTCTGATTTTGTGTGCTATTCTTCAATTTTCTTTTGTGTGCAGAAATTGTTATTCTTAAAGTAGGCTAAGAAATGTTGACTTGCCAACTGGGCTAGTAAAAACGTGGCACATTCATGGTGTAATTTATTTGTATGTTAACAAAGGGCAGAATACGGCTAATTTTGAGTGTATGTGAGTGCGGAAATTTAATACAGCCATGCAGGTATATATGTACTTAATTATAGTTGAGGTTGCTCATACGCCGAGGTGCATCGAGTTGCTTATACTACGTTTACATTGCAGCTGAAACTCGAGATTTGGCTGAAAAAGTTTTCGTAACCTCTAAATTGCTTACACTGTTTGTTGAGAGGTTAAGTTTGACTTTTCCGAAGTCAATTTACGACGTTTTCTGATTTTGAAATTTCTTAAGGCGGGACATGACATTCGCGGCAGATAAAACATACCTTGTTTTAAAAATTCATAACTCAGTCAAAAACAAACATTTTTCCAAAATTTTTTTTTATTATTGTAGAGTATTATTGTAAAAAAAATTCAAAAAAATATATTTTTCACTCCAACATGGTTTTATAGAGCTCCAAACTGGCGGCAGAGAAAAAAACGGGGCCTCGTGGTTGCAGCGCTGGGAGTTGCAAAAATTGTCCGATCTGGAAACAAATGACTTTTTTAAATCTTAACAAAATTAGTTATCGTATGAGACGCTTTTTTCTTTTAAATTTTTTTTTTTAATTTTTGGTGATGTTCCAAATTTGAAAGTGTGTTTTTTCGAAAAAATTATTGACTTTACAAGTTCATAAAAAATCGAAAAAAAATTTAAAAAAAGCTCGTGTCATACGATAGCGAATCGAGTTTAAAAAATAAAAAAAAAAAAAAATTTCGTCAAAAAATGAACCCGCTAGTGCTGCAACCAGTACGAAAAACATGGTTTCGAGATAAACGAGTTCAAAGTTTGTGAACAAAGAAAAAAAGGTTACCTTCAATCTGCCATGCTTGCTTTGTACTGTACGCCTTCGTTATCTTGTGTTTTGCTGTTTCTTATAGTTTTTTGCAATCGTTCAGCAATTTGGGCTTCACCCTTCACCCGTAGGTACGAAAGTACCTTCAAGTAGGTACGAAATAACAACCACCAAAAGTCAGGTAGCAAGTAAAACAAGTATATAGGTAGCGCAAAAAATAAAAATGCGCTCTCACTAATCGATTTAAAAAAATTGCCAATGTCATGTAACCCCTTAATCGGACATTCCCTTTTGGTGTTTACGAAAAAAAACCTAAACACTTATACGTTACATTACAAAATTTGAAGATTTCAATGGTGATTACGATGAAACCTCTAAACTTACAAAGTTTGAGTTTATAAGCGATTCCCTAGAGGTTAGAATGTGGTTTCAGTACTTAATCTTATTTTTGAACTTTGCCTCCAGATTTGGCTGCAATGTTAATTTAGCTATGGACAAAAAATAATACACTTCGAATTTTTAATTATAATTTCTAATTAATACATTTTAGATTTATTTAAGAAATTATTTTTAATGGACATTGACAGAATATTTGTCAAACTTCAGTCTTCGCGTGACACATGGGGTCCTTCATGTTCTACCCTGTTTTTATATGTAAAAATGTTGTCCAAAAAATCTGAAAAAAATGCAAATACATAATTTGAGCATTGCTCTTGAATCAATTGATATTCAAAGAGTCTTGATATTCAAAGATTTATATTTTAAAAGAAATTTATTATAAAGAAGATAAAAATTATTAATATAATATAATAAAAACATAAATAAAATTACATTCCCTTGCATTTTAATTTTGAATTTACTTAGTTTTATAAAAAACTCGGTCAAAGTCAAAACAAAGTGAAAAGTTGCTTACAGTTTCAATGGTCGTGAAAGAGTAAATTTACAAAATTGAAAATATTTCATTATTCCTTGATCCTGTGCCCAATATATTAGCATGCGTTTACATTATAAAATGATAATAATACTAAATTAATAATATTATTAAAATATGTAATATTCTGGAAAATACATACCGCCACATTGGATCCACCATATTGAATTTTGCACTTTTTTTATAAACTTTAAATAAGCTACTTCAAAAGTCCCTTCTTACCAAATTTGGAGCTAATCCAATAAAACTAATTAATCACTAAAGTCAAAATAAAAAACTTTTTAAGGTATTTTATAATTATTTATGGTATATTTTTTAGGAGCGTTAAGCACTTTTAGGTAGCGGTAAAATTATGAATTCGTGGCAATTTTGTTTACGTCAGCACTGTTAACGTCACCAATGCTAACGTCGGCAATGTTGTATCGTCGCCACTGTTAATGCCATTACTGTTAACGTTAGCAATATTAAAACATCCACTGTTTATGCCTGCATTTCTGATTCAGCTATCACGCAAGCAGAAAGCATAGTATCGTTTTTGCAATTTTTGTATAAGGGCCTCCTAGCCCTAGAATACGTTCACCATACGTTATATTACTCGTTAAGAGTGAGTATATTTTACGTAGGTTAGTATTCTAGGGTTAAAGGGTGGCAGATAGGAGTTAGATGTTGAAAGGTAAAAGATAATAGGACCAGTTCATATATTTCATCCCTGTGGGGGTCACTTTGGGAGAAATATTAACTATAATCAACAGTTCTTGTGTTTTTTGAATGGGGACGCCAGAAAAGTAGCAAATGGGGGGGGGTAGGTATCTTCAAAAGAGATATTAAAGGGCAAAATATAATAGGACCAGTTCACATATTTGACCCTTCTAGGGGTCTATTCGGGGAGATATGAACTATCTTCTTGTATGGGCACCCCCAGAAAGGTGGTAAATAGAGATAAGCTATGCTCAGAAGAAATAGTGGAGGAAAAAAATATAATAGGAATACCTCATTTATTCGAACCCTTTAGGAAAGAGTTCGTGAGAGATCTGAACTATAATAGACAATTCCTGTGTTTCGTTTTTTGTACAGAGACGAAGAAGGATGTCAGAAGGATGTCAGATAAGGGTTAGATTTTTTCAAAGAAAATGTTGAGTGTTAAAAAATAGTATGACCGAACTATATTTTTCATCCTACTGAGGGGTGATTCGGGAAAGATATGAACTATAATCGACAGTTTTGTGTATTTTTTGTATGGTGACTCCCAGAAGGGTGGCATATAGGGTGTAGATGTGTGCAGAAGAAATGTTGAAGGATAAAAACTAGCACGACCAGTTCATATATTTTACCTCTCTGGGGGGTAAATCCAGGAGAGATTTTTTTATTCTTAAATTTGATGATTTATTCAAAAAAAGGTTCAAAAATACTCGAAAAAATATTTGCCGAAAAATATGTCTACTGCCACTAAATCTACCACGAATTGAAGTTTTGAATGAGGCATTAGGTTTGACTTTGTCCAATATAAAACTTAGATTTTTTTTTACTTTAGTCGACGTAGGCTTATTTGAATCTTTTTTTGAATACAATAGAATTCTTGAAATATGAATAATTTGACACTACAACTAATTTTAAATTTTAAAAAACTATGATTTCAAAGCTTAAAGTCTTTCATAGCTGCATATTTTCACTACAGTCGGCAGTCCCCATATTGAATATTTTTTGATAATCACACTGCTTTTAAATTTGGGACAAGTGAGGGACAAACTGAGCACCAAAAAAAAAAATAAATTTTTTTTTAAAATCCATGTCATTCTCTGAACAAAAGTAGTTAATATGTTATTTTTTGGCATTTTTTAACACACTTCATATCTGCGTTAAGTATTCACCTTTTCTTTCCATAACCATTGTCAATCTGGTCGGCATACTTTCGATTAGTTTTTGGTGGAACTCCTTAGGTATTTCATATCAGAATTTTTTCACAAATTGTCATAAATCGAGCTTGTTAGTGAAATTTTTGTTGTTTAACTTATTTTTCAGCTTACAAGTTTTCAATCAGATTTAAGACCAGGAATTGGCTTGGACGTTGAAGAAGATGAATTTGATTTACGAGATGTGCGTTTGGGGTCTCGTATGACTGAAATGTCCAAATAATTGGCATATTATCATCAGCTGTCATTGAGTTTTCTGAATGGAGTATAGAACCGACTCTGAACCTTGAGAAACAGCCCCAAACCATACTATGTCCGCCTCCATGCCTGACTGTTTTCCTTTTTGTGAATTGAACATAATTTTGGAAGTGTTATAGTCCTTTGAGTGTCATTGCCATAAAAATTTATTTTTGGTCTCGTCGCTCCAAAGGATATTTCTCCACTTTTTAATAGCTTCAAGCCCTGACGAACCCCTATGATCCTTAGCATAATAAAGTCTCGCCTTCAAATTTTTTTTCGCGAGGCAAGGGATCTTTTCTAGACATACGTCCATGTAATTCAGCTTTCACCAATCGACACGGAGCAGTTTTCTGGAAACTTGTCTGGAGGATTTGAAAGGGTCCTTTTTTGAAAAAGTCACAATGCGGCAATCAGTTGTGTTGTGAAAAGCTGCAGTGTATTTAGTTTTTTGTCCATTGATTTATATGTGTAGCATAAATTTAGTGGAAAATTTAGTTTAAATAGAAAAAGTGTAGAAATGCGCTCTTTAAACTAGGAATATATTTGAAATTTTTGTAAATGTCGAAGAGTGCTTAAAAGTTTTTAACTATGCCCTTGAGTGTATCCGGTTAATTTTGAATATTTATCTTGCACTCAAATTAGGCATTAAAAGCTTCAAGTTCACTTCCTTCAAATATTTTTACATACGTTTAATAGTCAATATTTGTAAAGATTCTCTGCTATAATTCAGAATTATAAAGCATTTAATTTGTTTAAAGTTATAGGCGTTAAAAAATTCCACATGAATAGAAATAATGTTCCAAGAAACTATTAATTAAATGCCTATTTAAATTATTTCGTTTAGCCTGAATGTATGCAGTATATTTTTGAAGCTAAGAGCTACTTAAAAAAACTTTTCTTTCAAATGCAGCTTATGTGAAACCAGCTACTTTCTCTAATATAAGCCGCAATCATTAATTATGAACAATCAATTAAAACATTCAACACGCTGTCGTTCTCACACACACAAACACACATACACACACATACATAATATTTCGGATGTCTACTATCTGCTTGTCACACATTCATACTCGCAACGATACTTATGGTACACCAATAATATCTGACAACTTTTTGAAGCTTTCCCCAGAGAAGCGCCATGAAACCAAAACTTTCATTTATTATGATTAAGTGGCGTTTGCCTGCGTGTGGGTGAACGTCAATGAGACGACTATCATTCAGCCAGTTATTGTGTCAGGCATGTTAGAATTGTCGTTGTTGTATTTAATCTTTTGGGAAAATTCTCACATTTCAAATGCAAATCAATTTAATTAAAGCAATTTAAATGCATTTGTTTGTGTGCGTGTGTATTTGTCTTCGCGTTTGCTAACTCCCCTATAGGAACAAACTAACTTGTTTTTAAAAACAACTAATTAAAAAACTAATTTAAAATAAACCAGTATATCAACTACTTTTAATTATATTAAGGCGGCAACTACTCTGATGTTGACATGTTTTAATTGCAAATTTTTATTAGATTACAAGTTTATATATATTTAACCATGTTATTTCATCAAATATTATTAACTTTAGGCCATCAGTAATAGTTTTCAATTGGTTATTTAAAAGCAATTAAAAAAACAATTTAAATGTAACTAATTTAACAAGTAGTTGAAAATATATGCAGACGAAAGTCAATTGACTTATTTAGCGGACATCACCATACAAAATAAGTTAGTTCGTTCTATGGAAAAAAGTCAGAATTTCAACTAGTTGCCCTGTAGGAAAATCAACTAATTTAAAAGTAATTGATAAAGTAGTTTTTTGTCAACCACAACTAGTTGAAATTCTGACTTTTTTCCATAGAACGAACTAACTTATTTTGTATGGCGATGTCCGCTAAATAAGTCAATTGACTTTCGTCTGCATATATTTTGAACTACTTGTTAAATTAGTTACTTTTAAACTATTTTTTTAATTGCTTTAAAATAACCAATTGAAAACTGGCCTAAAGTTAATATTTGATTAAATAACATGGTTAAATATATATAAACTTGTAATCTAATAAAAATTTGCAATTAAAACATGTCAAAATCAGAGTAGTTGCCGCCTTAATATAATTCAAAGTAGTTCAAATACTGGTTTATTTTAAACTAGTTTTTTAATTAGTTGTTTTTAAAAACAAGTTAGTTTGTTCCTATAGGGTGTGGTTGACAAAAAACTACTTTATCAACTACTTTTAAATTAGTTGATTTTCCTACGGGGTCAATACATATAATTGTGTGTGTATTGAAACATATGTTGGCTACATAAAAAATGCATTGGAGTTTGCTTATGTAAATGCTTATAACACTTGAGACAGTTTTGCGCTCTATTATTTTTATGCTAACCACTCCTTACACACACACACACACACATGCACACACATACGCACACAAACATCAAAGCTATTAATGAAAGCACTAAATTTAAGCTAACATGTTTAATATATTGTGTCTGTGTAATGTGTTCGTGTTTATGTAGCTAGCTTTGTGTAATTAAACATTAAATATTAAATTACAGCTGTATTATCTGCTATTTAATTAATTTGATTTTTTTCATTCTTAGTATTTCTACACAAATACAATTACACACAAACAATCACATACACTCAAATACATAGCTATATGAATTGCAAAAATTCTCAAATTAGTTCAGGTTTTATTTTCAATTCTTATTTTTTCCGCTGTTCATTTTTCGGAAAAAGAAGCATTTATAGAAAATATTTGCATGAATTTCTGCGCTTAATTTACATATGTATATTGTATAGTACAAAACTTAAAAAACTTAGTAATATTGAGTAATATTAAATATTAGCCACGGCGGCGACAAAGGCACAGTTAAAAGCTTTTAAACATTCCTCGAAATTTCATTTCTACGCTCTTCTGTTTAAACTAAATTTGCCGCTGGAATTGTACGACCCATATAAATCAATGGACAAAAAAAAAAAAAATAAATACACTGCAGCGTTACGCAACACAACTGATCGTCGCATTGTGACTCTTTCAAAGAGGACCCTTTTAAATCCTCCAGACAAGTTTCCACACAACTTTTGGTTGAAAGCTGAATTATATAAACTTATGGCAAAAAAAGTTCTTGCCTCGCAAAAAAAAATTTTGAAGGCCAGACTTTCTTTTGCTTAGCTATCATAGCGATTGGCCAGGGCTTGAAGGCATTCAAAAGTGGAGAAATGTCCTTTTTTCTGTCAAGACCAAAAATAAATTTGTATGGCGATGACACTTTAAGGACTATGACACCTCCAAAATAAACTACGATTCACAAAAAAAAAGCTGTCAAGCATGGAGGCGGAAAAAGTATGGCTTGGGGCTGTTTCTCAAGGTTCAGAGTCGGTCCTATACTCCATATAGAAAGTATAATGGCAGCAGATGATAATATGTCAATTATGTGGACATTTTAGCAATACGAGACCTCAAACGCACATCTCGTACATCAAGTTCATTTCTTCAACTTCCAAGCCAATTCCTGGACTTAAATCCGATTGAAAACTTGTAAGCTGAAAAATAAGCTAACCAACAAAAGTTTCACTAACAAGCTCGATTTATGACAATTTGTGAAAAAATTCTGGTATGAAATACCTAAGGAGTTCCACCAAAACCTAATCGAAAGTATGCCGACCAGAATGATAATGGTTATCATTAAAAGGGGGAAGAAAAGTGGAATACTTAACGTAGATATGAAGTTCGTTACAAAATGCCAAAAAATAACATATTAACTACTTTTGTTTAGAGAATGAAACTTTTTTTTTTGTCCTCAGTTTGGCTGTGGACCCAAATTTAAAAGCAGTGTGATTATCAAAAAATATTCAATATGGGGACTGCCGACTGAAGTGAAAATATGCAGCTATGAAAAACTTTAAGCTTTAAAATCATTTTTAATTTTAAAATTAGTTGTAGTATCAAATCATTCATATTCCAATAATTCTATTGTATTCTAAAAGAATAAAATAAGCTTACGTCAACTAAAGTAAAAAATTCCAAGTTTTATGTTTATTAGTACTGAGTTTTCGATCATTGGACAAAAAAAATTCAATTAGTGACAGATTTAGTGGCAGTGGACATATTTTTCGGCAAATATTTTTTCGAGTATTTTAGAACCTTTTTTTGAATAGTTCATCAAATTTGAGAATAAAAAAATCTCTCCTGGACTTACCTCCTGAGAGCTAAAATACTTATATAAACTGGTCATGTTATATTTTATACTTCAACATTTCTTCTGCACACATCTACCTCCTATATGCCACTCTTCTTGGAGTCACTATACAAAAAACACAAAAACTGTCGATTATAGTTCATATCTCTCCCGAATCGACCCCTAGAAGTATGAAAAATATAATTCGGTCAACCTATGTTTTTAACCCTCAACATTTCCTTTGAAAAAATCTTCCCCTTATCTGACATCCTTCTGGTGGTCGCCATACAAAAAACACAAGAATTGTATATTATAGTTCATATCCCTCATGAACTCTTTCCTAGAGGGGTCAAATATATGAGGTATTCCTATTATTTTTTTTAACCCTTCACTATTTCTTCTGAACATAGCTACCTCTATTTACCACCTTTCTGGGGGTGCCCATACAAAAACACACAAATGCTGTCGATTATAGTTTATATCTCCTCGAATATACCCCTAGAAGGGTCAAATATGTGAACTGGTCCTATTATATTTTGCCCTTTAATATCTTTTTTGAAGACACCTACCCCCCATCTGCGACCTTTCTGGCGTCCCCATTCAAAAACACAAGAACTGTTGATTATAGTCAATATTTCTCCCAAAGTGACCCCCACAGGGATGAAATATATGAACTGGTCCTATTATCTTTTACCTTTCAACATCTATCTCCTATCTGCCACCCTTTAACCCTAGAATACTAGCCTACGTAAAATTTACTCAGTCCTAACGAGTAATATAACGTATAGTGAACGTAAAGTTAGTGTAAAAATTTGCAAATGAAAGTATAAACTACTGTCATTTTTAATTTTTGTATGAAGAAATACATTTTTCGCCACGGACGTTTTTTTTCAAATAAAAATTTGCACTTCAATTTTATAGACTTTTGAACGCCGTTCAAAATATCACCGTGTGACCTCAGCCCTTAAGACAATGCATGCCAAGCGAAATAAGATAAATTTTTTGGTTTGTTTTGTTTTGTTTTGTTTTGATTTGTTTTGCAACGTGACAAGTCTAATGATTTACCGTTGTCTGATAAAAATATTAACGTGACGGTGTGAACTAACTAACGTTAGTAACTAACGGTGTGAATATTAACGTGTGTTTTTTAATTTATTTTATGTTATTTTTGTATTTAAAAGTGGTTTTATTACAAAAAAAAAAACCATTAATTTATCAAATCAATCCTTCTCTCGTGTGTCTAATGACGCAGCTGTGTTTTTTTTTTTGCAGAAAATAGCTAAAAACTATGCTTAAGCCATCCATACAAGTTTTTTTAAAATTTTGTATTTTTGGATTTTGGGCTTAGGTGAATCAAATATTTTTTTTTTTGGCAAGGTATCGAAGTATGTTCTTTCAAAGCAATGTTTAAACAATAAATTGCTTAGGTAAATAAGCATAAGATTATTATTCCCATACAATTATTTTTACCCAAGCCAACTTAGGTGATTTACCTATTGCTTTTTTTCTCGGTGTACGTTATTTAAATAAGCCCCCTTAATCTGTTGATCTGCTGACCTGAGCACCTGCCTTGTGCTCGCTTACAAAAGTAGCTTTAACTCCGAAAGTATTTTGCATTTGAAAATATCCTTTGGTAGCAAAATTTTAGGTTGACTTACAGTAGATTGACCTCTGAATGTATTTTTTTAATATTTTTTTAGAAAGATCAGAAAAGACACATAAAAAAGGAAGTAAGTGGGTTAAAATAGTTTACAAAAATTTTTCTAATAACATTCTACTAAAGATCTGTGAATAAAAGAACTATGTAGAAGCCATAAATGTTAAAGTTTTCTTAGGCTTTATATTGGTGACTTGCTAAATTTAGTGTTTATCAAAATTAAGAAGTAAACTTTTAAGATGCCGTCACACTGTTTTGCTAGAATTAGAAGTCTTTAATTTTGGAAAAATCGTAAATTGACAAACATTGAAACTCAGGTAGACATATTCGAGTTATGTTCTAAGAAAAAACCTTCTTCTTCTGTCAAACTCAGCGTCAATATTGCCACATTTTGAGTTCTAAAGTTTTGTAGAGATACAAAATTAGTGTTTGAATTTTTTATGGGACAAGAAAAGAATGGGATAGAAAAACAAAATGATTTGTACAAATCGCGCAAGTTTTTTTGCAAATTTAATAGGTTAAATAATTTATTCAACAGCTTTATTAATAGAATATAGTATAACACGGACAATCAAGGTTTATATTTATCACTATATATTTATTTATGTTTATCAACAGTTGAATAAATTTTTTACTCGAAAAAATAATTTTTCTATTTACAGATATGGCAGCATTGCATTTTAATAAGGTATGTTTGCCAATTTTTGCTGTCACTCTTATGTGTATACTTGGATTATTAAATCACGACCCCCTCTAGAAGACCCCGAACTCATACATGCATACACCATATTCGAAGAATCATACCTAAATGACTTTTCGTTCATTAGCATCAAAAAATACGCACCTTCTCAAGCCCCTTGCCAAACCACGATAATTGCGTCGGAGCAACATGGAATGTGATGGTTGTTGTTATTATTGTTAAATCTGTGCTTGTGCGTCCAACTATCAGTCTGTCATTGCCAATATCTACATGTCTGTCTAAATGTTCAAGTTGAGTCAGGCTCTATATTAAGATTTGATTCGATTTTTTGTGTAGAGCATAAGTAGGCTGAATGCTGTCAAAATCATTCGCTTTGAAACTGTCAGTGTTGCCAAATAAACAGCTAAAAATTGGCTTAGAAACATAAAAAAAAAAGTTTAAAGGCACAGCGTGTGAGCGAGACAGCGTCAGTTAGCATCCATCAGCAGCATCGTTATGCCAATTAAAAGCTTAAAATCTATACAAATGTCAAATGCAAAAACGTTACTACACTGCACAGTGGACTTTTTTGGCCTGAAATTTGATCGAAAATAAGTGAACTCGAAAAAAAATTACTATGGGAATTTTTAAATGTGTGCTTTAAAAATGTAAAACTTAAGAGCTTTAAAATTTTATATATATGTTTGTTGAGGGATAAA
This sequence comes from Coremacera marginata, assembly GCA_914767935.1. Taxonomy (NCBI): domain Eukaryota; kingdom Metazoa; phylum Arthropoda; class Insecta; order Diptera; family Sciomyzidae; genus Coremacera; species Coremacera marginata. The sequence continues at coordinate 152,479,670 of OU612044.1, forward strand.
TTGTTCTAATTCATTTTGATGTTGGTTAAAAATAAATATTGCGAAAAAATATGAATTTAATACTTTTTCTACAATAATTTTTTTTTTCTGCAATAAGGAAATTATAATTATTATTTCAATATTACATTCTATTGAAAACAGAAATTTTAGCATTGAAAATATATTTTTAACATAGAATAAATGTAATAATAATATAATAAATATTTCGAATTTATTATGATTCTAGCAGAAAATCTCATGTCTGATCAGACAACAATTCAGGCCTGACAGGCATGACCGAGGCCTGAGATTTGCTTGAAAACAGCCCTGATTTTTTCATACAAGTGTCCGCCTCTTCAGGCATGAAATTTTGTGTTACTTTTTGAAAATGTTCATCTATGATTTCTGGTCTGAATATAAATTTTGAATTAAATTGAAATTAAGGAGGACTAATTTTTTGTTTAATTTCACGTAAGAATACAGGTCTGTAGAAAGAAAACCTAAATTATATATCAATTTCAGCCTTGAAATCGGAACTGAATACTGGAGTCATGATTATGTTAAGAAATACAGTCCTGCATTCCAGTCTGATTATTAGAGGCCTGAGAAAGTTCTGACCTGTGACCTGATCTGCTGGGATATTTAAAAAATGAATAGAGTTTTCATAGCACAACGACCACGCGCAGTCTATGCATATGTAAATTTGCGTAGAAGTAATACAAGTTTTTGTAGATACATACTGGATCTGTAGCTACATACTTCTGTATTATTTCTGGTATTAACTTGCTGAAGATTAGCAAAATCAATAACAAACGACAAAAATGAAAGCAACTGACATGTATGTATATAAATATGTCAATTTTACATACTTATTGATAACAATTACAACAATAAAAGCAGTTACTTAGAAATATTTGTAAAACGATTTATTTCATTTCAACGACATGATCTTGCGTTCGTGATTTTGACACGAACCAAACCAAAAACCAAAACAACAACATAAGCATTAGTCTAATGAATATAGAAAAAAAAATTTTAAATATTTTTAAAGGATGTTAAGTCTTTTTTAATATGTCACTTGCAATCTTGCAAGTTGATCAAAATAAAAATATATATATCTCTTGAAGTAAAAGGTCTAGAGTGGGGTGCGACTCCTTCTTGTTTTTGTAAAAATGTTGATACAAAAATGTATATTAGAAAAAATTTTAACATTTTTTTTAATGCCTTGAACACGAAATATTTAAATTTTGTTTTCGTAGTGTTGCAGCTTTTTATCTCCAAATCTCCAAATCAAGCAAGCGAATCAAATCAAAATTTATTTCATCATCTTCAGCGAGTGCAAGACCGTAATGTTTAACCTTAAATAATCTTATTGTTATTCATGTCATGTATGATCATCGGGTTTATATTTTACTGAATTTTAATAACGGGCGCAGCACCACCTAACGTCTATGGTCGAGTACTATACATCAATATTTTCGTATCAAATGTTAAGAGCTTGCTTTAATACATAATCGAACATTTTTGTACCTGAGCTCACAAAAAAAAAAAACACACACTTCGTTGTTTTTTTTCTAGCCGGTCTAAAAGCAGCTACTGAAGCATTTTGTGCATGATTAGATTTCTTCAATTAAGATGATTCGGCATATAACTGATATTTTGGCCTATATTAGATCAATGTACAATATATATTAAGGCTGTAGGTATACCCTAAAAAGTGATTCAAAACGTTGCATGTGCTTTAAAAAATTTAAGAAAAAAATTCCCAAATAAACCGTCAAATAAGAAGTAATTTTTCGTCAAAAATTTGTAAAATATTATAAATATTAGTTTCTTCAAACAAAGTCTAAATAATTTTAATGAAAAAATTTACATTTTTATAAAATGTTCTTTTTTTCAAAATATTATTTTCAACAAAATAGTGTAAGTATTACAAGATTTTAAGTTTTAGATCAGAGATAAAGAAATATGTTTTTTTTTAGTAAGTTTTATTCCAAAAAAAAAAAAAAATACACACAAGATCATGTTTCAAAAATGTATGTGTTCGGAATCATCCTGTTTAGTAGTTCAAAATGTTTTTAATTTTTTGTATCATGACTATATAGCGCAATAATTTTCTGCAAAACAATAAAATCGAGTTCAAAAATATGAAAACATTTTAAGCCAAGGTGAGTTTTTTGGGAGGATAACGAAATAACGGATAAAGATGTTGATTTAAAAGTTGATTTTAAGGAAGTATTTGGCTTTTAGAAAATATAACCTTTTTTGTGACGTAATATTTTCATATTTATAAAATCCTTGAGGCATCAAGAAAAAAGGATTTCTTGATTTCCACGTGGTGGCCGTGGCGTAGTGGGTAGAGTGTGTGATTCTTACGCCAGAAAACCCAGGTTCGAATCCTCCATCTGACACAGAAAATTTTTTCGAATTGAATTAATTTTTCTGTTCGGCCGTCACCTCTCTGCAGACAATGGCAAACCTCAGAGAGTAAAAACTGCCATGAAAAGCTTCTTGAGAACATAAGCCGTTCGGAGCCGGCGTAAAACATGTAGGTCCAGTTTCTCGATCATTTGTGTGCCAACATTTCACATCACACACAACACAATTGATCATTAGAAGCTCGGTCAAAGTCCTTTCAAGGGCTGAGATGGCCATTTCGTTTTTTTTTTTTTTATACTTATTGAAAAATATACAAACATTTTTAAATCAATAACTTCAACCGATAATTCGTAATCCTCTCATTAAACAAACCTAAATTTTTCAGAAACAAATGTATGTAAGTCCCCTTAAAGTGATAGATTTTGTGCCAAAAGAGTGCACTGTGCGTCGCCAATGAAGCGTGTCGAATTTGAGAAGCGTGTCAATGTGTGTTTATGTGTGTGTTTGAGTGGGAAATTTTGTGCGTATGTGTAAATATTTGCATGTGTGCAGCGCAATTATAATCAAATCAAGCTGTCAAAATGCTGCAATATGCTGCCGACCATTTTCAACTCCCGTTAGCACTTGTTTTGCGCAATCTTCTTCACTAATACTTCCAATATTTTCATTCACCAATACGTGCTGCAGTATTATTCAGTTCTATACGCTGCCACACCCAGCCACCGCCCACTTTATCACTCTCACTTCCATTATCAGCATTTTGCTGGCCACGCAATGCTTGTCACATTAAAGTCGTCGTTATTCTTGATGGCATTGTACTGACTTCCTCGTATCCTCCGCCCCTCATTACCCGATCCAACGAGGTTTTATCCTAATTGCAGTGACATAAATTTTGCTACTTTATTGCTGCTGTTGGGGTAGCGGTTGTTGTTGCTCGCATCATGCCTGCTCAATGTCATAAATATGTCGGACTGCTGTTTTATGACTTCACTTGGCAATCGTGACGCTTTTAATTTATATATCTTTGCTCTTCAAGTCGTATCGATCTTAATTGCATTTATTAAGCATATTTATCGTATTTTGCAGCATTGATATGTTGCCTCAATAAGAATGCACTTAAGAGTTTAATGCACTATTTTTGCACTGCTTCCCTGTTTTGAAGTTCATAAAAAAAAAAAAATTAGAAATGTACAATGTTTTAAGATCGTTTTCTTTTAACTATTCAACAGGGTCAGCTTATAGCTTTTGATATCTTATAGATGCATTTTTCTTATAACTATTAGGTAAATCAAGTTTTTCTCCTCTAGATGTTATTTGATTAAGGTTGTTTTTTTAATTGATTTTTTTTTTATTAAAAATTGATGAATGTTAAAGAGCTTGCGGCAGAAATCAATATTTTAAGTTTTCTTAAGAAACCGAAATTGAGCCCTTTTTTAATAAAATTTTTTATTTAATCAGAAATCATAATATTTCACCCTTTCACACTATTTGTGGAAGGGGAGAGGAAAGGACAAGGGGGGTTTTTGCGGTCGTTAAAAAAGTGTGATCTTAAGGCCTGTATCTTATATGTTGATACGATAACACAAAACCTGAACCCCCTTTTTCTCAATTAACAGACGGCACATTTAAATTAAACTGATATCATTTAAAAGGTCTGGCTTATGCCAACTGCAAAATATACAGTTTTTATTAAAATGTTTTGTCATTAAGATAGGTAAAAATTAGATATTAAAAACACCTTCCCATATAAATAACCACAAAGAAACACACCTCTGCTGAACAGTGTTACCGTGGGAGAGTAGAATGCGAGAGTTAAAAAAAAATTCAAAAGCTTCAACAGAGCTGTGTGGTTGTTTTTGCTTCTTCTTTCCTATCTCTTCGGACACACTCGATCAGTGTTGTTGAGACAAAACAAAGGGTGTTCAATAAACGTGCATATGTTTTTTTGTAATGTCAAGTATATATGTTCCGATTCAGAACATTTTTCAAAAACGCCACAAAATTTAAATCGTGCACTCTTATTGGGACACTATATTTTTGTTCATACAAACAGGTGCCAACGGTTTTGATTGCTTGCATCTTTTGCTGCTTTCTCTTACTTTCTTCGAAACTATTTTTCGTTTTTGGTTCTTTTTATATAATTGAAATTCAATTGCGCTCAATAGTAGAATAGAACAGCTTTTTGCAGTGGAAACCTTCTTTAGGCGCGTTGAGCACTTTTTGGTGGGTGTAAAAGTTATGAATTCGCGTCAGCACTTCAGAATGTTCACGTCAGCAATGTTAACATCAGCAATGCTATATCGTCACCACTGTTAATACCATCGCTCTTTACGTTAGCATTGTTAAGGCTCGCACTGTTAATGCCAGCATTTCTGATATACCTACAAGGTTAGCAGAAAACATAGCAACGCTTTGTGTTTGTAGTATTGCGACCTCCAAAAGGTGGCTGATGGTGGTGGCTGATGGTGGCTGATGGTGGCTGATGGTGGCTGATGGTGGCTGATGGTGGCTGATGGTGGTATGTCTTACAGTCTACAGTCCTTGTGTTTTTTGTATGGTGATCCCCAGAAGTGTGGCTGATAGGGGATATGAGTGTTAAGAAGAAATGTTGAAAAGCAAAACTTATAGGACCAGCTTATTTATGTATTTGACAGCTCTAGGGTTAAAATTGGGAGAGAAATAAACTATAATCGATAGTTTTGTGTTTCTTGTATGGGGATCCCCATATAGGAGGTTGGCAGATAGGAGTAAGTGTGTTCAAAAAAAATGTTGAAGGGAGAAAAAATAATGTGACCAGCTCATATAATTGACATCCCTAGGGGTCAATGCGGGAGAGATATGAACTATAATCGCCGTATTTGTTTTTCTTGTACGGGGATCCCAAAAAGGATGGCATATAGAGGTTGGGTGTGCTTAGAAGAAATGCTGAAGGATCACCTTTATGGGTCAGTTCTGGAGAAAGTTCTTTTATATCTGAAAATTTGATGATTTATTCAAAAGAAGGTTGTAAAAGATTCGACTATGACTATGATACTAAGTAAAGACTTTAATATTAATTTTGATATGGTCGAATTTCGACCACAGGCGATACTATTAAATATAAATAGCTCAGAGAATTACAGCTACATGCAAGGCTACTTATGAGTTGGTGTAGCCGCCAACGAAACAGCCTGCCTAGTCTGCTATGCGATTACTACTCTATACAAGGGTATTATTGTTGTTGTTGGTTGTTTTTTTTTTTCAGAAAGCAACTTAGACCTTGAGCTCGAAAATGTAACTCTTAATTATTAATTGAAAAATTATTAGAGTTATAAAACCACATAAAATAAAATTTATGTAAAGAGATCGTAATTAATTTACAAAAAAAAAAAAAAATATGTTTCTATATTTACATAAAAGAAAAAGCCACCAGTTAACATTGCTAAGCTTTTTACAACTCAAAAGTAATCCTTAAACTTGGCTGCTTGTAATGTTTTGCAGCTTTATTCCGTATACCGATTGCAAAATTCCCTTTCAAAGTATTTGTTCCACATAAACAAAACAAAAAAAAAAAAAAATAACAATAAAGTGACATAACTACAACGAAATTTGATGGGGCAAGGGTTCGATTTCATAGACGTTAACTTACTTCTTTCACCTTCATAAGTACATCTTGGGTCCAGTTCCTGATTATTTGTGTGAAAACATTAAATAACACTCACAACATTTAATAACATTCCGTTCGTGCTCCTCAAAGATAATCCCAAAAATAATGAACGCATGATTCAGGCCCGTAGCCAGGATTTACCTAAGGGGAGGGTTTTGATAAAAAATCGATAAGTATTTTGAGTACTAAGTTTTTTCATTTTTGCCTATGGTTTGTTGAAAAATGGTCTAAACTGAGAATTTTAAATTTTTTTTAAAAACTATTAATCCGAAAATTAGCACAAAAAGTAAAAATGTTTGTGACAAAATTTTACTAATTCAACAATATTAATATGAACGGTAAAAATAGGTTAGATTTCTTGCAGTTTATCAAAACCAAAATTAAAATCAAGTTCAGCTGGTGAAGCTGTATTCACAACTTTTGGACATTTCATATAAAAGGGAGAAAAAAAATTTTAGTCTTTCGATTTGGTTTCTTTTTGGCTATCTTACGCTTTTATTGATCCCCATCTTGTGTACAACTTTTTGAACCTGTGTGAACCCTAGTTCGAGTTATCGTTAAGGGCTAAAATATTACTGTTCTCGAAAACGATTTCGACAATTTAAATAAATTCATTTCGACAATTTAAATAAAATATTTGAAAATCTTTAAAAATTTAACAGTTTCATTTTCTCAATGATTCAATTCCAATAACAATTGCTATATACATATATATATTTTTTTTGTAATAAAATTTTTTGATTAGAGGAATCGACTCCGATAAAGTCATATTTAAATTTCAGACTGTTTTTCAAAAACCGTAATTCGAAAACTGGTTTTTGCACAGCACCAGTATGTTATACCCAATTTATTATATAATATATCACATGATATATTACATATATCATATATGATATATATAATATATGATATATTAACATAATATATTAAAATAATTACTCAGCTAGATACATTTTTATAAAAAGAATGAAACAGTAACTTTTTTTGGATATTTAAGAATTTAATCGATCATGGACTTATATTTAAATTATTTGCAAATTAATAAAAGTAAAAACAAAATTTTTTGAACTTCCAAATTGTTTTTTTGATTTTTTAATATAATAAAAATAATTTTAAAAATGCTGAAGCTTAAAAAAACTGTAATTGTTAATTTTTTTATGAAAATTTGGTAACATGATTAAAAAATCATCAAATCACTATAGAATTGGACTGTATCACAAAAATTTTTTTTATTGAGAATTTTTTTCAAAAAAAAAATATATTTAGATTTAAGGTGATTTTCCGAAACCTGTTATTTGGAAAAGGCTTCGCACAGGGCTAAATTTTTGTGCCAAGTTGGAAATTTTAGATGTCAAATTTTTTAGTCATTCGCTTTACGTGGAATACCCCATAATGTGTTAAATTTCGCGGTTCATATATTATTTATACTTTTAAAAAACCCACTCCAAGAGCTTTTCCAAAAGTTTTGGGTCTAATAAGCTTACCCAGCAAACCATAGTAGACGACAGTGTCGAAGTTCCGACGAATTCATAACTATTTCGAGCTGTCTTAAAGAAATCGTAACAATTTCGTTACACAAATATCGGAACAGTTTCTCTTTTTATACATACGTTAAGACTCGTTACAAAATTGTTACGACGTTTCGTTACGAACTCGTGTCAACCACTTCATAAGATATTCTTTACGATTTCGTAACGAAATCAGATTCCGAAATGGGAAAGATTGCAAAATGTTTGTTACAATTTCGTTAAGAATATTTCGAAATCACTCCGATTTCGTTTGCGAAATCGTAACGAAAATCGTATGAAGGGGTTGACACGACTTCGTAATGATTTCGTAACGAGTCCTAATGAAAATGTTACGAAAAAGTTATGATTTCGTTCAGCCAATTCGAAAGAAAGGAGAGTCTACTCTGTTTGCATCTCAATATGTTTTACAAACAGTCGCATAACGAAACTCTTTATAAATTTGTATAAAAAGAGAAACTGTTCCGATATTTGTGTAACGAAATTGTAATGATTTCTTTAATAAAGCTCGAAATAGTGACGAATTAGTCGGAACTTCGACATAGTCGTCAACTATGGTTTGCTGGATGGATATGGCATAAAAAATGTCAAGCTAATTTTCTTCAACTTACAAAATTATATTCATTCTATAAATTATATTCATTATATTTTACTGGATATAAGGGACTTTTTGAGCTCTGAAACTGATTTTTAATATACCAAGTCCTTGGAGATGAATTCTAATATAATGATTATGACTTTTATAAGGAAAATTAATGTTTCACTTGGTCAAAAAAATTTTTCAAAAATTATGTGAAGTTTTCAAGAAAATTAACATCATTATCACAGTTTATCTAAAAAAAAATTGCATTTTGAATTTAATTGTCTCATTTGTGGTAATTCTTTATATAGGGTGTTTTTTTTAGAGGTATAGAACTTCGAATTGAAATAAAACACAAGAAAATCGTTTTAATGTCCATCAATTTGGCTTTATTGGAAGGATAATTTTATGCCATTAATGTTTAAATATGATTTCGGGCATGTGGCCTCCGCGACTGGCTCGAATAAATCTAATTCTACAGGTTCAATTTTCAACCACTTTTTCGAGCATATGGGGCCGTATGTCGGCAATAACGCCACGAATGTTGGCTTCCAAGTCCCCTAACGTTTCTGGTTTGCTGGCGTAGACGAGCGACTTCACATATCCCCAAAAAAATAATCCAATGGTGTCAAATCACACGATCTTGGTGGTCAATTGACAGGTCCATTCCGCGAAATTATGCGCTCATCGAATGTTTCCTTCAATAAATCGATTGTGACGTGCGCTGTGTGGCATGTAGCGCCGTCTTGTTGGAACCACAACTCATCCACATTCATGCCATCCAATTCGGGAACAAAAAAGTCGGTTATCATGGCTCTATACCGGTCTCCATTAACGGTAACTGACTCTCCAGCATTATTTCGAAAGAAGAATGGCCCAATGACTCCACCAGCCCATAGAGCACACCAAACAGTCAGTTTTTGTGGATGTAATGGCGTCTCAAGGGTCTTATGTGGATTCTCTTCACTCCAAATGCGGCAATTTTGCTTGTTGACGTAGCCATTCAACCAAAAATGAGCCTCATCACTGAACAAAATTTTGCGATGAAAATCAGCATCGAGATCAATCTCATTTTCGGCCCATACACCAAAATCACGATGCATTGCATGGTCTCGCGGCTTTAATTCTTGCACAAGCTGGATCTTGTAAGGTCGCAAGCCAAGATCTTTGCGCAAAATCTTCCATAAAGTTGATGGACAAAGCTCCAATTGCTGTGCACGGTGGTGAATCGATTCATTCGGGTCCTCTTCAACATTTTGCTCTACAGCGGCAATTGTTTCTTCGGTGCGCACTGTTCGACGTCTCTGCGGATGCGTATTATCACATAGAGTAAGCGTAGTGCGAAAACGATCCATGGTTAACCGAATTAATTGCTCTGATGGACGATTATGTCGACCATAAAATGGACGGAGCTTGCGGTAAACTTCGCGAACTGAACCATTATTTTCGAAATAAATTTGCACGATTTGCAAGCGTTGTTCTTTTGTCAACCTGTTCATGATGAAATGGCAAACCAAACTGAACATAAATGACATTAGAGTTGCCAGATTTGACCACAAAATGCCAGTTTTATCTCTATTCGAAAAACAAACCTCTAAAAAAACACCCTTTACTTTCTGGACCCTAAAGGGGAGAGGGGGGGGTTTGAACACCTAAAATCCCCCCTTGTCTACGGGCCTGGCATGATTCCAAGGTATTTTTAACCGACTTCAAAAAGGAGGAGGTTCTCAAGTTCGTCGGTTTCTCTGTTTGTTATTTTTAAGAAATATACACAGATTTCAGTGGGGCAAAATAATTATTTTTGGCATTTCTCCGCAATATATGTATTATTTTCGACTAATCCAGGTGCGTTGATTTCAAAACTATTATTAATTTTTTCTAGCACCACCAGTTTTTCAGATTTTGCAACTTTAAGATTTTTAGAAGCTTAGCTCAAAAACTGGTGTTGCCAGAAAAATATTAATAATTCTTTTGAAATCAGCGCACTAGGATTAGTCGAAAATAATACAAATATGCTGGAAAATTCCAAAAGCAATTATTTTGACCCCCTGCGTTATTCTAGTAAATTGAGGTGAACACCCTCATTAAACAGAAATATGTTATCTGTTTCCTTATTCCAAATGGAATTGCAAATGAAAATATTAGAAACAAAAATTGTTTTTGTCTTGCATGCACTTCTGCACACTTCAAGCCGTGTGCGCAAGGGCTTATAAGCATCCGATCTTGCTAAAATCTCACACAAATTGTTTTTTTCATGAATTAGAACAGTTTGAGCCCTTGAGGTGCTCCATGAAGTGCTTAGAAATTTTCCCCATACAAATAAGGGCCACTCTAATGTTCAATTACAAAAAAGTTTTTTAACTCTTTGTGTGATATGGGAGGTCGACATGGTTGTATGTCGATTTGGAAACATTTTTCACTTAGAAATATGTCGTACAGCACAGTTTGTATGGGGAGCTTTTTTGCAAAAAAGTTTTTAAAGCACATGTAATATTTTGTTCACTTTTTGGGGCTTACCTACAGCCTTAAATATTCATCGTACAAAGATAAAATATATGCCACATATCGGTTACATGGCTAATGAAATGAATATCTAACTTCCATAATAAAGTCACAAAACAGCAAAATCGAAGAGAAAGAATTCACATTTTCGTGTGTTATGGCCGTTTATGTTGTTGTTGGCATGGGCGTAGAGAGGGTACGTCAGGGAGGGGCAGTTGCCCCATTGCCCCAAAAAATTAGAAAATTTTAAAAAAATTTTATTATTAAATTTAGAAATTCAAAACATTTTTTCTTAAAATTAAAAAGCATAGAATTTAGTAATACTTATTAAAGCATAATTTATGGTTTATTACATACTTTTCAGACCAATCCAGCTATTGCTGGAAACGGTTGCCTTTTTATATACAACATGCTTCACCTTTATTAAGTTTTTTTTTTTTAACTTTAAAAGTATAGTAAAACATTGGAAAACATTTTGTATATAAACATAATAAATGTTTTCTGTAAAAAATTCCAGCAATCATTAATTTTTGTCCCAAAAAATTTAAAGCAACGCTTTAAGAGGAGAAAACTGGTCAATTAATTATTTTTCAGATAAAATTTTAGGTCCTAATCCGTCACTGATTATTAAATCTGACTGAAAAAAATTGTGTATATGAAAAAAAAAAACGCAGAATATACTTGTAAATACGACAATTTTGGTTCAAATATTTAGATTTGTTAGGATTTATAGCAAATTTGTTTCTAAACTTTTATAAAATATATGCCAATTTTTTTCAGTCTCAATTCAACGACAAATTAATTCGTATTTAACCTGCAATTTTTTAATGAACAAAGAAAAATGTACATCAAAAGACCTTATCTTCACAATTAAATTAATTAACTAATGACCAAATTAAGCATGCAGCTGTGATTTTCTTCGTCATTTAATTCAAAGAATCAGAGAACATGAAAGAAATTAGAGCAAATATTTAACAAAAATAATTATCACCAAATGTACCCTAATCAGCACACTAATTAAAACATTCAGAATGCATTCGAGCGCAACAATTAAAATCAAATATATTTTATTACGTTGAATTGAAACGTACGCCTAAAAGCATGCAATACTGATTGCCTAAATCATTCATATGTGTCGTTGTCACTGCAAATGAAAAGCAACAAATTGTTACTGTCATTAAATCGAACATAATAACAATCACAATAAGAACAACAACAACAACAACTGCTACTACTGCTATACTACTATAGCACCATACCACATATGCATGTTACTATTAATATTTATGGTTTTTTAAGTGCTGCATCGATTCAAAATAAATTTGAAATAAATTAGCTCACAATTGACACGAAACATTAATATTTGAAATTCGATTTACAAATCAGTGTTGAATTGTCAATAAATTTTGCAAGCTTGAATATGAAAATAAATAAAACTGACAATGATAGAATAGCTAACTAAGGCAGATTGAAATGATTTATTTTGATAAATTGATTTTTGAGAAGCTTAATAGTTTTATTTATAGTTATATAGAAAAGTTAGAAAATACATAATAACCCAATATTTTGCACAGGCTATATATAACTTTAAAATATAATTTGTTAATAAACATATTCACCTTTTGGGTGCACTAATAAGTTTTGAGTTTAATTTTTTTTGAAACTTTGAAACTTTATTCAGAGAAATTCATAAAATGTAAACAAAAATTACATATGATAAAATGTATTTTATTCAAAATATTGTTTATCGTTGCTACGACTTTTTTCGCATCTTTTAAGCAGCATACTGACTTCTCATTGAAAAAATTTCTCTCTTCTTTTGAGACGATTGACTGACTTTTCTTTTGATAATTGTTGACTTTTTCGTTAAAAGTGAAGTGCTTCTTGGCCAAGTCATGTGTCATCGACTGAAACAAGTGGTAGTCGGATGGAGTCGAATTTCTGGCGAATATCGCGGATGGAGTAGGACACCCAATTGAAGCACATTCAAATCTTCGAAGTTTTCTGAATGACTTTCTAAACGGCAACATGTGGCGGAGTATTGTTGTTCTGAAAGATCACTTTCTCATGTATTTTGGCATATTGGGGGTGTTTGAGCATTTATGATCGGCCCAATTAATTAAATCATGTTCTTCCATTTTATTGCTCATTGCGGAATATTACGTCAAAAATCAATATATTAATACCTGAACACAAAAATGTAACTTCCTTTTTACCCACATTCAAATAAAACTTATATCTTTTGAAATCTCGGGTAAAAAAGTGCACAATATAATTTTTATTCAAATGTTTTATCATTAACACTGGATGGTTATGCTTCGTTGAATTGACGTTTCCGTTTTTTCTTACAATGTTAGTTATTGTTAAGCTGTTAATTAAAACGCATCGTTGTCGCAAAAAAAAAAAGATAATAAATAGGAGATTTAGCATAACTATCCAGGGTTATGACAGGTAAAAATTAGAAATTTAAAACATCTTTTTCCCCATATAGAAGAAATAACAACCAGAACAGCTCAGAAGAGCTGTGGCAGAGTAGAATGCAAAAGTGAAAAAGTCCAAAAGCCTTAAGTCTGTATGATACTTCATTAAATTGCTAATTTTTTGTCATTTAAAATGAAAACTAAAGCAGTTCAAATAGCACGATACATAGATTCAATTGGTGTGAGTGAGTACGCATATAGTACGAATTAGAAAAAAAAATTTTAAACCGTTCCTTTGAACTCGTTCATCGCGACGTTAAGTTTCGTTCAAATACTTACTGTGAAATATTTTGCTGTTAATATTGAATTTGAAATTTTTAGAGTAAACAAAACTATTTAAGAAAATTGAAGGCTGAATTTGAAGTGATGTGTGTAGCTAATATTAATTTATGCAGCTGCTCTTAAAAACACCAGAAATAAAAAAGTAACAAGGTGTATCCTTTTCTTACAAAATATGTCTGTGCTGCCCACGCGCCACTTGTTTTCAGATTTTAAAATTGGACAAAAATAATGAAGTATCATACGGGCTTTAACAGAGCTGTGTTGTTGTTGTTGTTGCTTTTTCTTTTCTATCTTCTTGGACACATTTCACCAGTGTTGCTGAAATAAAACAAAAAAAAAAAAACAAGGGTGTCTCAATAAATGTGCATATATTTATTGCATTGTAAATAAGACATGTTCCGACTAAGTATTAATCAAATTTTAATGCTGTCAAATTTCAAAACATTTTTCAAAAATGCAATTTTATTAAGACTCCCTTCATTAACGGCATGGTACTGTTTTAAAGCTGAAAAAATTTATGTTTTCATAATTTTTTTTTGGAGACATGAATAATGTTGGTGTATTTATTTCATATACATGTTATAGTTTGACTTCTTGAGAATATTTGGAAAAAAAAAATCAAGAATTAAAGATAAATAAACCTGTGGAAGCGATTCTCTGGAGGCGCCTCGAAAAAAAGTTGTTTTGCGGTGAATACGATTATAGGTAAGCGGATCATCTGAAAAAAAAAATTCAAAATATGTTTCCCGAGACAATACCGAAGAGTTTTTTTTTTTTTGGTAGCGTTTTGAAGTCAAAAACGCGATTTTCGCTGAAAAATTAAGGTTAATTTATTATTTAAAAATAGGAAAAAAAAACGCTTAGGCATTACCTGTCGCTTTATGTGTAGAAATAGTGCAAACAATTTCAAAACGATTGGTCAAATAGATTTGGCGGCATCGTGTTCACCGACTTCAAAAATATTGTTTTCCAGAAAATCGATATAAAGTCTCGATTTTAAGTCGATTTTAATTGAGGTTCCCTCACTTCCAACGCTATCTTCGTTAGTTTTATTACGATTTACTTGCAATTTACGATTTACATTCAGAAAAAAAAAAAATATAAAAAAAATTTCCCAAAAACATCACCATCCCCTTAAGATAGGTAAAACTAAGACAATGCAGTTCTTCAGCCAAGGGAGTATTTTAGGAGTTCAAACCCTCCCCGGAGGTACGTGAAAAAATGGAAAAATAATACAATGGAGGATACTAAAATAAAAACGTATTATTTTCTTCTCAAAGAAAAATCGAGATAGTTTTTCAATTTGAAAGAGATAGATTCAATTTATTCGAAAGAGCAAAATTTACTATTTTCAATTTAAAATTTCCAAAAATTCGCTTAATCACAATCATTTTTTACTTGAATAATCTATAAGAAGTTTGTATATTAAAGAACCATTTTCAACTAGGGCTTACAAGTTCAAAAATCTTTCGTGTGAATAAAATGTGTCTATATTATTAAAAAAAACCTCGAACAAATATAATTTTTAAAATTGTAGAAAATGAGGTCGTTATTTTTTTTTATGTAATTTCTTTTTTTCTATGTAATTTATGATCTCAATCCTCTGAGAAAATGTTAAATTGTTTTTTTTTGGAAAATTTTTTAATTCGAGTCTGTATTCTTAGAAATTAAGAACAGTTAGGAGTATTTTAAGTGATGACACTTGACTAATGTAACTCTTCAACATCTTTACAAAAATTTGGTCTGTGTGAAGTATATTTTCCGTATTACGAGCTTCGTCAGATCAGCTAAAATCAATATCCCAATAGGCAATGAAGCTAGGTCTCTTCTTACGAAGGTGTGCATTTACTGCTACTTTTGGCGGTAAGACACATGACATCCTCGCTGCTTCTGCGAGCGCTTCTATGAGGCTTAATTTTTCGCTAGCCAGGGCAATACGACAATTATATTTTTCTTACAAAAACTGGTTCTGCTTATATTTTTAAGGGTTACTTTTTCGTTAAAAGTTAAAATATATATTAATTAAAAAATACCGAATAATAATCAACCTCATGATTTAGAAATATTCTTGTCTAACAAAAATATGTAAAATAAAATAAAATCACAGAATAAATAGGTAGGTATACAAAAAAAGAAATAAAAAAAAAATATTTTTCTTAATTTTTTTGGTTAACCTCATCTTTAAGCCATTCTAAAGGAGTGCTTATAGCAGGCCTTTTTAAAGCAGGGAGAGCGGTAGGCATGGAAAATTTGGGCATTTCATATAAAAAAGTATATGGGCTTGGATATGAGTAGGGTAGGCCTCCAACATCCATTTTAACGCCTGCTATTAGCCCATGGAATAACTGCCAATGCCTACTGGGATATGACTATTTTCTGGTAAGACTGTTTTTTAGAACACAGAGGTTGCGCAGCGGCAGAGAGGGTCAGACTGCTACTCATACTCACACAGCATCATCAATTTGTGTTCTGACCCAATAAACAAAATGATTCACTAATGTTATCGTTTACGAATCGTTTTCTCGTACATTTCATTCATTAGCAATTATTAGTAGCGATTCATTTATAATATCGCGATCGGGAGAAATTCCTCCTTCGGTAATGAATCGTCAAAACCGAAAAAAGAAATTCGTTAACGAGTCGCCAAAACTATTATAAGCAATTCGTTAACGAGTCGTCAAAACTATAAAAAGCAATTCTTTAACGAGTTTCCAAAGCTAAAAGAAACAATTCGATAACGAATCATATAAATCATATAAAATATAAGAAATAATATATAAAAAAAAATAAAAACTAATTTCAAGATTACCACGTCAAGAATCGAAACAACGTCTCCTGAATGCTAGTCCGGCACCTTACCCACTGATCTATTTCAGATGCTGAATATATCTTGCTTAATTTGATTGTTAATAAAAGCCAGCATTCGCGGGCACGGGTTCGAACCCCAACTTGGTAAAAAAATTATTTTTTTGTTGTTTTTTTTTTTGTTATTTATGTATTTTTTTTTAAAGATTTGGCTTTTCAAAAGTACGAATTTATTTTTTTTATCATTTTGTGACCAACTTTTTTTTCGGCTTCATTGTACATTCGTCAAAACCGAAAAAAGCAATTCGTTAACGAGTCGCTAAAACTATGAAAAAGCAATTCGTTAACGAGTAACCAAAACTAAAAAAAGCAATTCGTTAACGAGTCGCCAAAAACCACAAAAAGCAAAATATAAAAATATAAAAAGAACAAAAAGCAATTTGTTAACGAGAACTTATTCATATGAAAATCTTGAACAAATTATAAGTGGAAATTATTTACATAAAGAATAAGCACGAAATAACATAACAGAAGAAAAATATTTCACAAAGTTTTTTCATGTAAAAATTTATGAAAATTTATACTTAAGTCTTTTTTCACTTAAAATTAAAAAAAAAACATAAAATTTAAAAGCAAATATTCGCTTAAATGACGTATTAAGAATAGAAAGTTAGTAAAAAATTCTTTTTTTTTTAAAAAATTTGTGTATTGAAAAGTCGGTAAAAGTTGTTTTATTCTGTTTCAAAACATCTTAAATGGAGCCTAGGAAAGTCATGATTTTAATCGGTTCTTTCTTTAATCATCAAGCCAACCTCCGATGAAGTCGGTATGAAACTATTCGAAAACTTTAAAAAAACGATTCACAAGCGATTCGTTATCGAATCACACCTCGCCACAATGTTTATTGGGGATTCAGTGCGGTGGAGGTGAATTTTAGAGGCGGTGCTTGCGATGTTAGTGTTGATTTTGATATTCGTGAAAGCCTCATAAGTACCACCGCTTATTCAAAGTTCAAACACCGCAGAGTGTTTGATATTCGTGTGATTTGCTAAGTAGCATCAATTTGTGTACTGTGTCAAAGTTGTGGCGTTGAATATTTTAAGCGGTGTGCGTACATACCTGCATCGCTTTTGTTATGATTGAATTGTAAGTCACAAAATTCTATGTCAAAAATGCCACCGCTTGCAGATCTATGATAGCCACCACACCTCTGTTGAATATCGTTGCTGTAGCATACACGAAGAAGAGTAGAACGCGAGAGTGATTCAGGCACTTTAACAGAACTGTGTGACATTGTTGTTGTTGCTTTTTGTTAATTTCTCTCTTCTCGAATGCACTGATAGCCTGAGCATAATGAACTTACTCCGCGTCAACATCAAAAAAACTATTAAAAACTAATTCCAACCGCTTGCCGCTTGACAACAAAATATCATTTGATTTATGAACACATACGAAGGCATTTATAATTGCTGTTAATTTTGTTCAATACTTGGATAAAAGTAGTTCTGTAAAAATAATGTAAGCGACAGGAAGGTTGACAGACACTGATGTTTTTATTTCGAGCTGACGCTGCGGCAGCAAACGCCATTGCCCACTGACGCTGTTCATACTATTCAGGCTACGAGTTGGTGAGTTCAGCCATAAAAAAAACAAAAGAAAAATCGATTTTGATGTGGTCGAATTTCGGCGGTAATAGTATATTTTATTTTCCATAATTTATTTTAACTTCTTGCCTAATTTGATCATTGAACATAAACGCTAACAACAACTTCAACATAGAAGTGACCATGGTAGAATAAAAGAAGGTAGATGCATTTCGGACTACGCTCTCTTTCTCATAGCCAAAATTGCCAAAATCAATACAAATCACTTTTTTGTTTACATTTTCCCAATCAAAGCTTTCTCATCGCTTTCAGATTTTCTATGAGCAGTCAGATTCGTTTTGACAGTTATGGCAGTCTGCCTCTCCGAAATGCATCTACCTTCTCTTGTTCTACCATGGAAGTGACCACAAAAGTTCCTCATTTTTGCTAACCAGCAATTAATGTTCATTAATTGCAAACAGTCCTTGAACACAGACATCAGTTATGTTGGGGCCGCGACAACAACAATAGCAACAGCAGCAAAAATCGACTTTCCACATCAGTGTTTAGCGAGCTTGCTATCTCACTTGCACCTTAAAGCTCACAATCAGTTCAACACAGACAAGCTTATTACTCGATGCCCTAAAGTATGCAAAAATTTATCGCAAATGCTATTTTTCTGTCCATACAATCAATACCGAGCTTTCAATGTTTCGAAGCTAGGCCCAGTCGTGCTCTAGTCAACCAAGGTCAAGTTTATTTTGGCTTCATTGGATTTTTAATGAGTAGCAGCAATGCTGCTACTACTATCGAAAACAATAGCATCATCGATAAGCAGAGAAAAAAAGTAAGCACAACAGCAACAAATCATCAGCATAATCAACAGTGCGATTAATCGAGTGTTGTTTGTGGTCGAAAATAATTTCCTTATAAGAGAAATTTTCCCACCGTTTCTTATGTTTCATTTTTACGCTTGCTGCTGGTTGTGTTAGGCACAACAACTAAGCTTGTTGTATTAATTAGGAAGCGATAAATTCTATGTATAGAAAGGAAAAACTACTTAATGTGTTGCTAATAATAACCATGGTTTCAAAAAAAAAAAAGGTTTCTTGGAATGGCTGATAAAAGCATATTTTAAGTTGTATACAAAACACTAACACGGCCTACTTTCAGGTGCACTTTGAAAATTTGGTTTTTGTTGGGAACGATCAGGAATTATGTTAGAAATTAAAAATTATTTTTATATCCGTTGATTTGACACATAATATGTTCATAAGAAAACTTGAAGGATGCCTATTAGATATTGCCTGAGGATTAAAGTTAAAAAGCAACATTTTTTATTGATATATTTATCAAATTTAGTTTTGATCGTATCAAATTGGGTCCAAAACCATTATTTTGACTATTTTTTGCATATTTTGCAGTTTTTCGAATATTTTTATTTTAGTTATTTAGTATTAACAGTTAATTGATAAATTAAAAGCTAATATAATTATAAGCAATAGCGACAGTGGCCTTCAGCTTGTTTTTTTTCGAATAATTTGTCTACTAATATCTTTTTTCTAAGATGTAAGCATCTTTAGATATCTCTATGAAAGAAATCCAATATATTTACAATTATTATACATGAAAACTTTATTTTTTACAATTATTTCTCTTGGGCTTTGATGAGTTGAGTACATACATTAAAAAAAAAAATGCTACAAATGCGTTTATTTCAATCGTTTTTTTTTAGTTAATACACTCAACTAAGAAGAACGCGAAAGTACACTTCTAACGTGAAATCTTTTTTTATTTTTGCTAATTACACAATAATCAATAAAATTTTTTAAAAGAAACATAGTTTTGTAATTGAAGATCATTGATGATGATCAAAACAATATCATTGATGATATTCCATGTGATGCTCAAAACAAACTGACGAAAAAAATACGCTCAATAGCCCAGCGGCAAATGGGCACTACACTTCATCGATGAGAGGCAATACACTCAAAAGAGGCAAAATATGCCAACGAATAGTCAAGCTTCCTAGTCAAGCACAGAGGCTAAATTTTCGATTACAAAGTATGCAAGCAAGTAGTCGAGCTTCCTTCTCCCATATACAACTTCCCGTACAAATTCATTTATGAATAATATAACAAAAGTATACTGCCTGTCATAAATGAAATATTGGATTACTCCGTAAATTTGCCGCTGGGAGCATCACTGTTAGAACGCTCTTAAGAAAACAAGCTGAAATAGCAAAAAAAAGCGCTTCAGAAGCATTTGATTGGCTCTCTGAGAGTCAAAACGCTGAACTAGCGGGAAAAGAGAAAAACTAGAGCATTTAAAAAAACAACGCTGTAATTTCTATAGGCTATAAAAGGACATTCTTTTAACTTTCTTAGTATAAATTTGTATAATCGAATTTTTGAAGCGAAGATTTTTTGTGATTTGCTTGAGTAAAATCTCAAAAACGACACTTTTTCCGACAGAGTTTTTTTTAGAAATTGATGGTTTTTTTTTATTGCTTGCGTTTATTACAACAAGAAAATTTAATACTTTTATATCAAATATTAAAAATATTTTTTAGTTCTTCGTTTGGATTAAACTCGGTTTCCACCAATTAAGAGTTCTATACACTACCCACCGATCCCCACATCTTCGTTATGCAGAATTATTGATTCAATATTAAGTTTAACTGAAGCAATAATCTATTAATAGTTTTTTGTTGTTTGTAAAGCTGCTAAACTACTACCTACAAGAGTCATAATCAGTGTTGTCGCTTTACCACAATTGCGGTAAGTCTACCACTTTTTTTCTTTTTTTGAATTTTATATAAAAATTATTGCATAATAATTGCAATATTACAAATTTTATTACAATTATTATTTTTTGGGGACCAGGAGGCGAACCTTTACATGGTAACGTGTCTGACTGCATCTACCTGGCGAGGCCAGCATTATCCAGGTCAAAATCGTCTCAAGTCAACTCAATCTCCTCGTGGTGTTCCCTGGGCAACGGCAAACTGGCATCCGTTAGTTTGACGGCTAATTTGAGCGGCGGGTCGCTCCGTGGACCTTATACATGGAATGTACGCAGGGTTTGAGTTCCGCCACATTACTATTGCCTAATAAAAACTAAACCAGCCTCAGATAAGCACCCCAATTACGTTGATGACCACCGCAAACGAAAAAGGGACAATAATTTACGGATATGCACCTGGAATGTCCGAACCCTTTATGGGGAAGGTGCGGTTAGGATAAAAAGTATCTCTGATAATTTTTCTAGCTTAAATTTTACCTCAACCCCGAAAATATAGCTGCTCCAAATTAATTAAATAGCAATAAATTTGATTCTGAACTTTAATCTCAAATTTTAAGTAGTAAAAGAAAAGCGAGTAAATTAAGAAAAACGTAATTTTTGGCATAAAATTTAAAGAAAAACGTTAGGTCATAATTGAAGCCAAAAAACGTGAAAATGATGATAAATCGTCAGTAATAGCAACCCTGGTGTTATTTTACATTTACATTTTAATAATTATTGCAGTGACTTTTTATTCAATTTTTAGAGTGCTGTTCATTCTATAATACAAATTTTTTTTATATCTCAGATGATAATAATACAAAACTTTTTAAAACAACCATGAAAGGCATTAATTAAATATTTTTCAATGAAAACTAAAAATTACTGCCTTTTTTTTTTGGTTCGCGTCATTTATAGCTGCAGAAATGTGTAGTAAAAAAACTGTTTGCATTGCTTTTTCTTTCATTGTTTCTTTCATATATTATATCTTTTCGTTTTTCTCGCTTTGCACGATAAACATTTTTTATAATTTTATTTTTGTATCTTATTTGCGATTTCTTGCAAAATTTATTTCATCAGCTATTTTTTGGTTTTATCATGCTATTTGTGCGTACTTTTTGCTGCACTTACACTACTTTTTGTGTTTTATTTCTTTTTTTTTTTAGTCTCAACTAATGACTTGAACTTTTTTACAACTCTGCAGCTTCTATCAAGCTGCACACGAATAAAAGCTGCAACAACAATACTAATGACATCAGCCGGGTAGCTGGAGGGGGGCGCTCTACCCCGGGCGGCACTATTTCGAGGGCGACACCGAAGTTACAGTTAAACAACAAAAAGCAAAGTAAATAAGAAAAATATTTCTATTAATTAATAATATTAATTATTTAAATCATTTAATATTAAATCATTTAATAATATTAATTATTAATTAAAGACATGAATGAATGAATGTGATATGCCGCAATTATTTTGTTTCGAGAAAATCGGGTCCAAAGTTCCACATTTGCACTGAAATCTATACTAAATCAAACTTTCTCAAGTAGTTACTTTTTTAAATAGCCACAAACATGGTTGTTTTAAGTTCTAAAATTGTTTGTATGCACATGAGATCTTCATCCATGCATAGAACACCAAAAATCCGTAAATGCAACTTATCACCTTCATTCATTCATGTCTTAAATTATTAAAATTTCCATATATTCTATTTCGATTAAATTTAATATTGCTTATTATTAGGGCACGGATTCCCATGCAAATGGATGTTGTTATTGGATATCTTAAAAGTGCAATAGTTAAATAATCTTTGCGATTCATGACATTTTCTTGAGAATGGCACGCAATGGTCTTTGCATATTTTGCATTTATTATAACTTATTATTTAAAATGCATATTTAAAAAAATGCGTTGCAAATTTTAAACAGTTTTTTAAATTTTTCAACATATTCAAGAATTTTGTTTAGTTCTTCATAAAAAATATTTAAAATTTATCTTTAATATATAATACGGCTTCTATTGGTGGACGGAATTTTGCAGGTGGATAGAAATTGCTGAAAAATTAAACTTTGTTCTTAAAAAAACAAAATCGAAGGCTTCCGGGAAATGAAAAAATTCAAGCAAGATGGACTTAGGAAAAGATAATTATTTTTCAAACTATTCTCGGAGCGAACTGATTTCATTCAAATATGTTCCTATTTCATCTGTTGACGTAGAGCGATAATTTTCAATGTAAAAAAATTTCTTAAGACCCAATCGGGAATACCTTATTTTCGAAAACTTCAAACAAAATTTTATCGTATATGTCAATAGGGCTCAAGGTTAATAACTCAAGGTAGATCTCATAACGGCAATAATGGCAATAGTTTTAATGTTTTGGTTTTTTTATAGTTTTTGCTAGTATCCAAAGAATTTTAGTTTTAATAGTAAAGTTATAATTTTTTCTGAAAATAAACTATACCCTCTAAGAAAAATAAAAGAAAGGCATTTTGCGAAACGAAATCGTACGATATACGAACCGCCATTTCACTAACACTTGCATAGTTTTTCATATAATAAGACGAATTTATTTCAACGTAAAACTCTTCGAAAACGTAACGCTTTTGCAACGCCTTAGCGTTGTAGTACCCATACATTCAAATGACTATTTTTTGTATCTAATTCTCTTATTCCAAACTTTACATATACGGCACGTTTTCGTATCACAGAATCGGTTCGCTTTCGTAGTCTTATATGAAAAAATGACTTCGCCTGTGCTACGCTGACGTGCCGTTTTTCTTAGAGGGTATAAATAAAAATATTTTTATTGCATATTTTAGTAGCTGTAGTGTATTTTTGTTGCATGATTTTGAATTTTAAGTTTGCATTATATGCGCATTTTTGTGAGATTTTAGTGCATGGAACTCCGTGCCCGAGCTCTTATTAAATTTCTATTTCTATGTCAAAATGCATAAAACGTAATCTGAGATAATTACCATCAGAGGTATTAAATATTAAAATATTGTAATTTACGTTTCTATTAGTGTCCAATCCAAACTGAAATTTTGGCCAAAACTGAAAGCGGAATAGAAATTCTGCCCTTTTTTAATATTTGACGAAGCCGAAACTAAATCCTAGTAGCACAAGGCGAAGTTCTAAGTAAAAATATCCAGCTTATAAAGCGGTGGTGTATTTATAATAATTCTGGTAACGTATTCAAAAAGATACTATGCCTTTTTAGCGAAATTTTGTTTTATAATGTCTTGCTAGAGCAGATACAGTACTATTATAAAAAAAGACGTAAAGAATCTCTTTAAAATGTATTCATAGAGCTCATATTGTAGTATCTATAAAGACATGGTGGCATGTATCGTTAGTGTCTTTATACTGTACGTTACAAAATGACTATAAAAAAAAACTTTGAATTCTCGGAGTGTTAAGAATCTGAAAATGAAGCAGAAAATATTGAAATATAAATGACTTGGCCTTACCAAGACAGAAAGCCTACTGTTTAGCGTGCATGACTATGGAGCACTTGGACATGGGTTCAAATCCGATGTACAACACGCAAGTTGAAAAAATATTTGAAAATATTAAAAAAAATTAAATTCTTAGGCAAAAAGAAGTGAATAAAGAAATAATAAAAAAAAATTTGGAAAAGTATTTCATATAATTTTTTTCAAGTATTTTAAATATATCTTTCAAAGACCTTCAAAAGTAACCTTACCTTATATTAGAAAAAGAGTATAAAAAAAAACCAAATGGCCATTTCAGCCCTTGAAAGTACTTTGGCCGAGCTTCTTATGATCAATTGTGTTGTGTGTGATGTGAAATATTTGCACACAAGTAATCGAGAACTGGACCTACATGTCTTACGACGACTCCGAACGGCTTATGTTCTCAAGAAGCTTTTCATGGCAGTTTTTACTCTCTGAGGCCTGCCATTGTCTACAGAGACGTGACGGCCGAAAGACACTTTGGAGGGGAACATGTCTTTAATTCTCATACGCCGAAGTGGCCTTGTAAGCCCCCTATAAAGAACTTATAAATATAATTCCTTGTCTTCAAAGGGTTTTAAGTAAAAAAAAACACAGGTGCGTCGTTGGACACACGAGAGAAGCGAAGCTTTTTCGCAGTTACATAAATTTGATAGCTTAATAATTTTTTCTTTTTAATAAATTAACTTTTAAACACAAAAACTTTAAATAACATAAAATAAATTACATATGTACAGAAAACATATTTACTGCTTTTTTTTATTGTTGAATGTCAAATTTCCACTCCAATTACATATACGGGCATATAATGCCAGCGACTCTCCATTTTAACTCTCCACACATGGTTGTGAGCTTGGCTGCACTGAACAAATTTTTTACAACAAATTTAACGCACTTGTGGGCATTGCTAATTTTCTTTGTGCCAACAACACCACAAACGCATTCACAATACAAACACACCGATGCTGGAGACACCTTGTGGCAAATTAAAGCAAATTTTTGTCAGTTGTAGCATAGCAAATACACAATCCTCTATCTATTGATAGATGGTGACGATCAACTGCAGCATAGCTTCTGCTATAATTAATATTGAATTAACAAATGTTTTCATCAAGTCTTTGTAGACTGGTGGATAGTGACTTGGACTATCATTTAAGAGGGCACGGGTTCGATCCCCACAGGAACCTCAACTTATTTTTAGTATTTAATATTAAAGTATTAAATTTTCTTGTAATTAGCGCTAGCAACAAAGAAACCATCAAATTTCCAAGAAAAAATCTGTCGAAAATTTTTCAGATTTCACTCCAAGCAAATCACAGAACGAGGAGTAAAAAGCTTCGCTTCAATAAGTCTACGCTAATTAAGTTATTTTATCAATAAATATTAAAAGCAAAAAAAAAAAACCAGAACATTTATAAAAATACTTTTGCTTACTTGTTTGTTCTTTATTAGTTTTTTTTACTGTTTATGCTTAAGTTTATTAGATTAGAAGAACGTTCTATGGTTGAGAAGTACTATTTTATAATTTGTGAAATACGATTTATGGTGAAGTACTATACTTTTTAACCGACTTCTAAAAGGAGGAGGTTCTCAAGTTCGTCGGTTTCTGTTTTTTTTTTTTTTTTAAATGTATGTACATCGATAACTCCTAAACCATATGCCTGATTGCCATGATTTTTGGTGACCCGATAGATATCATAAGCACGGAGGTGCCCGTAAAAAAGTGGGCCGTATTCGAGAACTGGGCGTGGCCATACTATATCTCGCAATACTAGATACTACTGTATCTCGAATAATATTGACACTGGGGTACTGCAATTTAGGGTAGGGGTAGGCACAATTATTACAAATTATCGTCAAAATGGGCGTTATTCATCAAATGGGCGTGGCAATATTAAAAAAACAGTGTATCTTGCATAATTTTGAGACTAGAGTACTGCAATTTAGTATAGGGGTAGGTCTTATTATTACAAATTATGGTCAAGAAAGTGGGCGTTATTCTACAAATGGGCGTGCGATATTAGAAAACCAGTGTATCTCGAATAATAGTGACACTAGTGCCCAGAAAATTTAGTGTATTGGTAGACACAGTTAATAAAAATTACGGTCAAGAAAATGGGCGTTCTTTGACAAATGGCAATATTAGAAAAAGAGTATAAAAAAAACCAAATGGCCATTTCAGCCCTGGAAAGGACTTTGGCCGAGCTTCATATGATCAATTGTGTTGTGTGTGATGTGAAATGTTTGCACACAAGTAATCGAGAACTCGACCTACATGTTTTACGTCGACTCCGAACGGCTTATGTTCTCAAGAAGCTTTTCATGGCAGTTTTTACTCTCTGAGGCTTGCCATTGTCTGCAGAGAGGTGACGGCCGAACAGAAAAATTAATTCAATTGAAAATACTTTCTGTGCCGGATGGAGGATTCGAACCTGGGTTCTCTGGCGAAGAGTCACACACTCTACCCACTCGCCACGGCCGCCACAGAAAAAGAGTATATCTCGAATAATATTGATGCTATGGTGCTGCAATTTGGTATAAGAGTAGGCATTATTACGGTCAATAAATTGGGCGGCATTCGACTACTGGGCGTGGCAATATCAGAAAAACAGTGTATCTCGAATAATATTGACACTAGGGCACTGAAAATTATTGCAGTACACTGGTAGGCAGAATTATTAGAAACTACGGTCAGTAAAGTAGGCGTTTTTCGATAAATGGGCGTGGCAATATTAGATAAACACTATCTCAGTTCATATTGACGCTGGGACACTGAAATGAAGTACAGGGGTAGGCACAATTATTACAAATAACGCTCAAGAAAAGGGGCGCTTATTTAACAAATGGGCGTGGCAATTTTAGAAAATGGTTATAATTACTTCAAAACACGTGACATCTAATTAAAATTTAAGAGACAGATATTTGAAAAAACCAACAAACTTTCAGAATTTAATAGAACATATTTTTTCAGAACAATTGTATTTATGTTGCTTATACTTTTTTTCGAATATTTATCACATTCTCTTAAAAGGAAGATATAAACACTTTTTTTAAAAAAAAACCACCGACTACAAAATCATTACAAAGTAAAAATAATTTTAAAATTACTTTTCCTTTTAATTTCTTGGTCATATTTGATAATTTATCTAAACATATTATTACATATTAAATCTTATTATTTTAATTTTTTTCTTATTTGTTTTATTATCATAAATATATTAATTTCTTCATGAATACAAATGCTTTGAAGTTGGCGTTTCTGATTAAAAGTCTGATTATATTAGCGCCGACCTTAAAAGCTTTTTTAATCATGAAGAAATTAATACATTTATGATAATAAAACAAATAAGAAAAAATTAAAACAATAAGATTTCATATGTAATAATATGTTTAGATAAATTATTTAATTTGACCAAGAAATTAAAAGGAAAAGTAATTTGGAAATGATTTATTACTTTGTAGTGATTTTGTAGTCGGTTGTTTTTTTTTTTTAAAGTTTTTATAATAAAAAAAGGAATCCAGGGAATCCATAAAGACCACAAGATACCAGTAGCGAAAAAGCTTTGCAGACATATTGATTATTATTTTATATTTTATCATATAAGTGAAAAAAATTAATTCCTTATTAAGGCGACCTATTGTTTGGTTATGGTGGATCTTTGGTAATTTTGTTGTCAGAAGACACCATATGTTTTTTCACGGTGATGATTTTTTGCCAACACATTATATTACATTTCTCGATGGTTTCCAGATTATAGCTTTGCTAAAATAAAGTGCTTTTGAAAAACGTTAAAACAATGATGAAAAAGGGGGGGGCGGGGTGGTAGGATGAAAGAATAGGAGAACATTTTTTATCAATGCATAACAAACGTCCTACCCTGAGACAAAAATCACGTAGCACTTTTAGTTTCGACGCTTCAAGTTGTTCTCCCTAAGGAGAATTTTTTGACCTTGAATCACGGTTTTTTCAAAATTCTGACGTGATGGAGAAATTTGGGTGCCAAATTCATGATTAGGAGCTTGGGTATTGTTAAAAACAGTTGTAGGTTTTTTACTTACAAAATAATGGGGCCTTTTTGGTGCACAGCGCTATCAATACATTTCCAGTAAACAAAAAAAAAAACGCTAATTTTTCGTAAAGTGGCGTTAAAATATGTTTCTACCTTTATTTTTCAGTACTTTTGATAGACATCGTTATTTTCTCCTGAAAAGTAGCATCGAAATGGTATTTTTCTTATCAAAAATACCTTTTACCTGGCGGAAAAAAAACTATTAATAAGAGAGGAATCGTAAGTAAGTGTTTGCAGTGCATTGATTGCATCGTTTACAAAAGTTGCTTGAGTTCCATTATATAAAATATGACAAAGACTTGCGGGATTCTAAAGTAAAACTGCATGGCCTTTCTATTTGCGGTAAGAAAAATAAAAATTTTCATACGACTTTTCAGAGGAAAATTGCGATTTCTAGGCAAAAAAAAAAGGGTAAAAAAAATTTTTACGACACTTTGTGAAAAGCTAACGCCACTGTTCTGATCGGAATCAAATGGCGTTCTTTTATCTTTCTATCGATATAAAGATGAACGATGAAGCTTGGACGATTTTCATTTGACATCAAATCTAGTGAGGTCATAATTATTTAGAGGGCTGCCTAAACTTCTAAATTTGATAACTTAGCGTTTCCGAACATACATATCTGTAGCATGATTTTTTTCGTTGCTCGGTTTGAACTATTCATACTTTTGTTCCGTATCTGTCTAAGAAAAATAAACCATATTCTTGATTTGTGAACACAAAATATTTTTAATTAAGACCCTGCAGTGTAGCAAACTAGTTGAAATACTAGTAAATGTAGTAGGTCAAAAAATACCATCACTAGTTCAGCCCGAATGATTTTTACATTGCGCAAACTGGTTATTTTCCTGTGTTGATGTCATAGGAAAAGACAATTGTCCTATTCTCGATATGATTTGAGGCAGTATTTTAACTGGCATTTTTTAAATTAGTTGTAATAGTAGTATTTTTTAAGCCTGTAGAATTCTAGTATTATTAAAGTAGGATTTCTACTGGTATGATTTTGACCACTTGTGTACTGGTATATTAAGTATATAAAAGCCTTATTGCAATAACACGTCACGGCAATTGTTTTAAGAATCGGTATATTTAGTTTATTATATGTTTTACCTATTACCTGTTCGTGAGAGTTTTATTGTTAACCCTCTAATGCTCAGGTCCGACTCTAGTCGGGGTTAATGCCGATCGATATAAAACCATAATCTGTGGAAATCAAATTGTTTTCTTCGGAGTGTTAACGAATTTTCAAATCACATTTCTGTTTTCACTTCTTGGCGCTTGCATGCTCCGTTTGACAACTATTCAATTTGAATTGAAATGTTATCATATCTTAACGAATTAAATTAATTAAAAAAAAACTAGATTTTCAGTGAATGAAAATATTAATTGAAGTGTGATTTAAGTGAAAAAAATACTGGTAAGTAGAAAATTGTTCATTACATAAATAATTTTTTACTGTTTAAAATCAAAATCGCACCTTTCTACTTATTTTTTGTATCTATGCCTAAGCCTGTCTCTAAGAGGAGTCGAATTTTTCAACTGTAACAAATGAACGAAGTATCAAAATGAAAAACGAACTTCAGATTAGTTTTTCTTCTCACCAAATTAGTCTAATCTGTTTATTAGAGCGCAAGCAAAAAAAGTGGCATCAGAGGGTTAATTTCCATTATTGCATAAATATTTACAGCAATAAATATTAAAATAAATATTTACAGCAATATTGCAATATTTTAAAATTTAAAAATAACTTTTTTTTTATGTTTGGAAATCTGTGTAAAACAAGCAACTAGCAAAGCACTCGTACAATTATGACTGCTTAGTTATGAGCTTGAAAAATAGCTGGTATTTTTTAAGCAGTTCAAAAGCGACTGGCTAGTTAACTATAAAATTAAGGGGGGACATGACATTCGAGGCAGAGAAAAAAGTCATTTTTAAAAAAATTCATAACTCAGTCAAAAACAAACATTTTTCCAAAATTTTTTATTATTTATTATTTTTTATTATTGTAGAGAATTGAACAATTTACAAGAAAAAATATTAAAAAAAAATATATTTTTCACTCCAACTTGGTTTTATAGAGCTCCAAACTGGCGGCAGAGAAAAAAATGGGGCCTCGCGGTTGCAGCGCTGGGAGTTGCAAAAATTGTCCGATCTGGAATAAAAATGACTTTTTTAAATCTTAACAAAATTGGTTATCGTATGACACGAACTTTTTTTTTACATTTTTTTTTTCAATTTTTGTTGATGTTCCAAATTTGAACGTGTGTTTTTTCGAAAAAAATATTGACTTTAAAAATTCATAAAATATCGAAAAAAAAAATTTAAAAAAAAGCTCGTGTCATACGATAGCGAATCAAGTTTAAAATAATAATAAAAAAAAAAAGTAATTTCGTCAAAAAATGAACCCGCTAGTGCCGCAACCAGTACGAAAAACATGGTTTCGAGATAAACGCGTTTAAAGTTTGTGAACAAAGAAAAAAAAGGTTAAAAATTAAAAATGCGCTCTCACTAATCCGGCTGTAACTTTTTAACCCGTAGAATCTTAAGAGTATTTACTAAAATACAAAAATATTAAAAAATTGGCGATTTAAAAAAACTGCTAATGTCATGTCCCCCCTTAAGCAACTAGTTATTTTTATACTAGTAAAACACCTGGTCTTTTTGAAGTAGCTGCATTACAGATAGTAGCTTATCTAGTAACTCTTTGTCTAGTAAGTTATGACTAGTTAAATGTTAAGTATTTTTTTGACTAGTTTTATTTCAACTAGTGTGTTAACTAGTCAAATTTATGACTAGTAAGACTTTCTACTGCAGGGGAAGGCCAGCAAACTGAGGGGCCGTCATAAGCGGCAAAGCTTCTAGCTACGCCGCTGAGTGGCAGCGACAACAACAACAACAGCAGGATCACAACAACTACAATAAAACACACAACCAACTAACATGACATGACGTTTGCTTTCGCTGCCGAGAGTATCCATCCGTTCGATAGAATAGCAGCAGCTGCTAGCAGCTAGGAACTTTCTGTAAAAACTAATTTATCTGCCAGTTTCAAATGCGCTCTAATTTAGTTCGTCGGTACTTTTTATTCACTACTCATTTTCATAACTTTTTTTTCTTTTCTCTTCTATTTTCAATTTTTTCACATCTTATTTCTAGTTTATTTTCGTTTTGTTTTTTGCCTCACTTTCAATTTGATGTTTTCAACAACCTTGCAACACTTTTGAATAAATGATTAAAGAAAACTGTAGCAACGGAATAAAAAGTACGGACAACAAGAAACCGCGTGCAAACTTGTTGCTAGCCATCAGGGTTAAACAAAATTAATTGTTTTTTAGCCAAACAATCAAACAAACAAGTAAGTAAGCAGTTGCTTTGGCAAAGTAGTTGATTTAAAACAAACTTCGCTGCAACTCTTTCAGAAGTAGTGTAAGAGCGCAAAAGTAGTGAGTGAATGGCAAGGGAAATTAAGTGAAATTCGCATTTAATTTGCATTTGCAATTGAATTGAATCGCAAAAGAGTAAGTATGAAGTAAGCAGCAGCATTTAACTCGGATTATAAAATGTAAAAATTGTTAAGTTAACTTTCACTTTTTATCTATTGTCTGGTTACTATTTAATGAATGTTGGTTTTAATAGTGACCTTTAGAAGGTGATTTTTATTAAGTTTAAGTTGTTTAAGATTTAAAATTATTTGCAAAATAAGTGGAAACATGGGCGTTTCAAAGGGGTACAAGGAGGGGCAGCTGTCCCCCTCGATATTAAAAAAAAAAGGAGTAAAGACCAATGCAAAGCAATTAAGATCCTAACTCCACTCAGTTGACTTGCTTGATCAATAGTTGCCACACGACGAAACTCGAATGAATCAACTGATTCTATTTGAAGTATTTCATCCTCGCTTTCGTATTTTGTCAAAGTCGCATGAGGGGAGTGGGCAGCAAAATTTTTGAGCACGGCCGCTCCTGTTCGTGCTTTAGATATTTTGTGTGAGTAAAAATTAAGCACAAAAATAAATCCAAGTCTTTAAAATTGAGCAAATAGTGCATTTAAAATTTGGTAGTACGTCAGGGCCGTAGCTAGCGAAGTATCGGGCGCAAGACTTACAAATTTTTTTCAAAATTAGAAAACACTAAAATAATAATAAAAATGGAAACTTTAAGGGGGGAGTTTTGAACTAAATTTTTTTTAAAAATTAGTTTTGTGATCATTCAACAAAAATGATGTCTATTAAACTCATCGTAAAAATCATAAAAAAAATTTTGTCGACATTCGGGAAAGCATATTTATCAATAATTTGTCAATTTGAAGCAAAACGTATCGTCGAAATTATTTATAAAAAAAATTTTTGTTTTGATATATTTAAAATTACCCAAAATCACCCCTAAAATAATTTTAGAAAAAAATTTAACTCAAAAGCCCCCTAAAAGTTTTCATTTTTATTATTATTCTTTTATCGTTTTCTAATTTTGAAAAAAATTTGTTAGTTCTAGAAGCAAAATTTTTCTAGCTACGGCCCTGTAGTACTGTAGTAGTATGATTAATAATAACTATTATTATGAAATTGCATTGTATGAAAGAAATAAGAGTAGTACATAAAAATATAATATATAAAAAACATGGCACTCTAATGTTTTTTCTATGACTTAACCCCTTCATTGCTTTATATGATGTTAAAAGAAATGTAAATAAAATTTGGTGTACCGAGAACCACGGGAACCCCTGCCGACAAGCATCGGTGCATGTCGGTATTGGTTTTATGGGAAAAAAGAGCTTATTTAAAAAAAAAAAAAACAAACCCAAATAACTTTTATATAAAAGTAAATTTTGAAAAAACTGTTTCTTAGTTCGTTTTTTATTTAATTTTTCTTTAACCCTGCTGTTAGGTTGGGACCATTTGGTCCAAATTTCATTTCAATTTCAAATTTCAAAAGTAACAAATTGTTCATCAATGGTCATATTTCCGTAGCACTTTGTGCAGATATTTTGATTAAGGAATATTTAAATACAAAAACTGTTCAAAGAAATGCAACGAAAATATGACCATTGATGAATAACATGTAACTTTTGAAATTTGAAATTGAAATGAAATTTGAACTAAATCATCCCAAACTAACAGCAGGGTTAAAAAAAGATATCAAACATTAAAATTGGACGAAAAACCGCCAGAGTTGTGATATTTTACTTTTCGAAAAAAAATTGTTTTTTTGATCTTGTAGCATTAAAACAATCTAAAAAAAATCCAAAAATCTAAATGGAAATCTTTTTCTAAGCTATACCTAATGCAGATGCAAGAAATTGTGTAATTATGATGAATAACTTGATCCGTATGAATTTTTTTGCTAGAAGTGTACCTTTTTGAAATTTCCAGTTTAAGTATTTTTACCAGAGTGCGCAGAACGATATTACTCACGAACGATAAATAAAGCGAAGCCAGCAGAGCTCAATCGTTCACTAGCAAACAATCATAAAAAGTGAGTTTTTCACGAGGGAGAAGTATTGCGCAGCCGCAGCACAAATATTAATCGGCATAAAATACAATACGGAAATTATATTTTAATCGATTGCGATCGTATCTTGGACTCATTTTCTAAGTGCGTTATGGATCATAACTTATGGGGTTTTTTATTAGTTGTGTCTAGTCTAGTACACAAATGAAGGAAATTTTAATCTAAGGCTTCCAGAAGGATTTGGCGAACACCATTTTTGATACTAGGGTGAAGCACTAAAAAATTTTAATTTTTTTGTGTGGAGGTCGCTGAATTTGTTTGCCGCCTAAAAAAAATTTGTTTAACAATAGTGCGGACGTCTAAAAATGTTTCCTAAAATTTTCTACGTGTGTGCTGGCACTATTAGTGGAATACTGAATTTAAATCTGATGTCAGAATTGAAAAAAAAATGTATTGGACACTGCAGTGAAGCTATAAAAAAACTTTTTTTAATTTAGACATGTAGTGGGAGTATTAGTGGTTGGTTTTTTTTAGTCTGATATCAGAACTTAGTAAGTTTTGTATCATTAGCGTGGACCCCTTTTTTTAAAAAATAAATTTAGGAGTTCAACCAAGAATTCAAGAAAAATTTTAAACCGAAAAATACGTATTAATTTTTTATGAAAATTTTCTTGAAAAGATAAAATAGAACTATTTTTGAAATTTTAAATATATTACTTCATTCAATGGAAATTCAATACGAGTCCATCGCAGTTTTCACCAAATTTTATTCTTGCTTCGTCAAGCCAGCAAGTATGCAAAAATTCTTTTTTAGGCACACTATGCAGCTGTAATATTTAAATTTTTCTTAACAAGGCATTTTTTACAGAAAGAGCCAATAAACGTATCAGATTCACTGACCAATATCATTTTTTTTTTTTTCATTTGGAACTAGGCATGTTAACGGGATTGCATTTACACTATATATCACACTATATTCTTTGAACTTTGACATCAGATTCAAAATCATGTTCACCCCATACAAATATCGCATTTGTAGGGTCCACCCTAGTGTCAAACAAAATGTCTGTATCTCTGACATTAGAATCTCTGACATTAGGTCCCCCCTAGTGTTAAGCCAATCCAAATACTGACATCAGATTTCAAATCAGCGACTCCTTATACTTCAAGTACGTGTACAAAAAGTATAAAAAAACATTTTTGCGTCCACCCTTGATTCACACAAATTTTTTTTTTTATTCTGACGTTCGATCTACAACGCCAAGTACAGCCAACTTTTTAATTTTTTAAGATATGTTAATGTTTTTTATGTCATTGAAAAGGAAATTGAATGAATTTTAAAATTGATTTTTTATTTCATTTATTTCATTTATTCATTTATTTCATTTATTTCGCGAAATTCTGAGAAATTTCCACTCAAAGTTGAAACGGTAGAAAGGTGATTTCATTGGCTTTAAAATGAGCTATCAAAATAAGTTTTTTGTAAGTTAGTTTTTTTGCTAGAAACAAAAACGTGAATCAAAGTCGTGAAATATTAATTAACCCTGTAGCTCCTAAGAATGTGAAAATAGACGCCCCTCCCATACGATTTTTTTCTCAGCTCGACATAACCTTTCAGCTCCGTAAATAGTTGCACTCTATTGCATTACACCCTGTATAACTTTAAGTGTGAAAAAGATTAAATGTTCTGTTTTTAATGACCAACCGTAGCAAGAAGATGCAATCAAATCAAAACAAATCTTTGTAATTTAATGGCAGAATGTCATTGTATGCCATTTTTATTACTCAAATTTTCCTTCGGCTCTATGCAGAAATTGTGCGAACAGATATTTTGGGTTGTTCAAAAATAAAGTGGGTATTTTTACTGGGAGGCAACACTATTGTCGTCAAAGATCTGTCACATGTTGACGTATATGTCATTCTTACTTTATATATTACTATATATACCATAAGTTTACCTTATTCAGTGGCGTAGAGTAAAGAGTAAGGTCCGGACCCACTGCTATTAAAAAGAAAATATTGTCAAAAAACCAGTAGGGAATCAATTGCCTTTTCCTGCTCCGTGCTTGCATTGAACCGCGCACCATACTGTTACAAGTTCAACAAGCTACCATTGCACCATTGCCTCTCTTTTTATTAGAGTACAGAGAACGATTAAAATAAAATACTTCTCATTAATCGTTCCCTACAAAAAAATTTATTTTCAATACTTCTCACAAACGATAAATAATGCGAAGCCAGCAGAGCTCAATCGTTCACTAGCAAACAATCGTAAAAAGTGAGTTTTTCACGAGTCAGAAATATTGCGCAGCCTCAGCACAAATATTAATCGGCATAAAATACAATACGGAAATTATATTTTAATCGATTGCGATCGTAACTTGGATTCATTTTCTGAGTGCGTTATGGATCATAACTTATGAGGTTTTTATGAGTTGTATTGGCTTCTAGTGCACAAATAAAGGTAAGTTTGATCTAAGGCTTCCAAAAGGATATGGCCAGCACCTTTTTTGACACTAGGGTTAACCTCTAAAATTTTTTTTTTGTGTGTGAAGGACGCTGATTGTAAATCTGATGTCAGCTTAAAAAAAATTTGTTTGACACTAGGGTGGACCCCTAAACATATTTTTGCTAGAAAAATTTTCTACGTGTGTTCTGGCAGTATTAGTGGATTACTAAATTTAAATCTAATGTCAGAATTAAAAAAAAATTATTTGACAATGAGGTGCATATCTATAATTTTTTTAAATATAGACATGAAATCGGAGTATTAGTGGTTGGAGATTTTTATTTGATATTAGAACTTAGAATTCTCTTTTCTTAAAGGTGGACCCTTATTTATAAAAAATAAATTTAGGAGTCCAGCCAAGAATTCAAGAACTTCAAGACAAAAAAAAAGTTTTAATTTTTCATCGAAATATTCTTAAACAGATAAAATAGAATTACTTTTTAAATTTTAATTATATTACTTAATTAAACAGAACTTCAATACGAATCGATCGTAGTTTTCAGTAAATTTAATTCTTGCGTCGCACAATGGGGTAAATAATGTCAAAAGTGCAGATTAATTTCCAGCTACATTTTAATGTTTGCTACCGAATGAAAGAAGTTAAAATTCTGCATCAATAAGTACAGGACCGATTATCAGCAAAATGCTTTGAAAGTCAAACGCACTATCAAACGTGTTTATTCTAAATTTTAAGGTAATGTTTTGAGTAATGTGATCTTATTTAAAATTTTGTAATTATAACTAAACATAATATTTCATTAAATTATTTCATTAAATTTAACATTTGAACAAAACTGAATTTAACATTCATTATATAATATTTTGTATAATTAGGCGTTTATTTTAACTCCACATTGTAACAGGCAACCTCAAGCCTTTGCCCTTTTATCCTCGCATTAGTTTGGGAAGATTCAGTATTTCAGTATTTAAAATTTCGAAAAATAACGATTGCAAAAAAAAAAAAAATTCAAATAACGTTTTTATGAGCAGAAACGTACAATGTGTATGAAAGGGTTAACTTAGTTTTAAATTTTATTTTTCATAATCATTTTTTGAAATTCTTCTATTATAACATTTTCTTTATAAATCATACTAAATAAAGCAAATAAATTTTCAATATTTCTACTTTTCTTGACAAGTTTTTTTTTTACTCAAGGAGCCTTCGTTTATTGGACCCTGACCACTCAGGTCTCACTGACCAATATAAAGTCTTTTCTTCATTTGGAACTAGACATGCTAACCGGATTGCATTTATACTATATTCTTTGAACTCTGATATCATTGAAAATCAGCGACCCTATACTAAAACCACATTTGTAGGGTCCACCCTAATGTAGAAAAAAAGTGTATATATGTATCTCTGACACAGGTTGAAATTGTACATATATTTTTAGGATCCACCCTATTGTTAAACCAAATTGTTTGAATTCTGACACCAGATTTCAAATCAGCGATCCCTTATACATCAAGCACATGCACAAAAAGTGTAAAAACAAATTTTTGGGTCCACCCTTGAGTCACACAAAATGTTTTCCATTCTGATATTCGATCTTAAAACAGCAACCACCATGCCAGCATATGTCTTAAGCGAAAAACATTTTTTTTACCTCCTAGTGCCTAAAATAAATCTTGAGCGAACGTTCGAGATCGATTAAAATACAATTGTTTTCATGAACCGTTCCCCGAAGTATTCGTTCGCTCAGTATGTTTAAAAATCGCTCACTTTAAAAAATTGTTCAAATTTTTTTTTTTTTTTTCTAACGATTACTGCAAACCTTCGTGTTTATTGTTGTTGTTTTTGAAAATTCGTTGCTTTCAGTTTCTCACGAGAAGTATTTTTAAAATAAAATTCAATCAAATTATTTTTAAAACTGAGAAGTATTTTATTTTAATCGTTTGCGAACGTACTTTTTCGCACCCTGATTTTTACAATAAAAAATTTCAAATAAAAATTTTGAATTAATTATAAATAATTATTTTTAAATTATTTATCAAGTAAATTATTATTTTCAAAAAAAAAAAACATGTCCAAAAATGCAAAATTTGGAAAAAAACAGCACGGATGATTTAAGCTTGGTTGGTTTCTACTAGTTTCTTGCAATTTGTTTTTTAATTTCTTTTCTCAAATCTTCCTTTTTCTCTCCCTGCAAGTAAAGTACGTGAACAAACCTTTCCTTGATTTATTTTCTGCATCATTTTAAAATAATTAAAAAATATTTTAATATATACAAATTCTTTTATTGTGAAAAAATTTTCTTCCCCCAGTTGTTCTGCCCCTCCCCCTCCCATCATGTTGAGATGAGCTTTCGTCGCCTATGGGCAGCACTGGTTAGCGGTTTTATTGATATGAGAAAACGTCCGTGGCAAATCCGTGAACCACTGGGTCCCGCTAGTATATTTGAAATAAGTTCATTTAAGTGACTTAGTACTAAATTGTTAAAAATAAAATTTTAAACAATAAAAATATATAAGCAGAGCAAATAAGAATCAAAACAATGCTTGTTGGTTGTTTGACCTGCAACAATAGTTTGCCAATTTGGCTATTTTTAATTCACGACTTATATAGGTCAGTGGCAAGAGTACCAAAAGTGATTATACTTTTTTAATTTGTTTTGAAAAGTTTTTATATTCTCTAATACCTAGAGTATATATTATACACAGTTAAGAACCTTCAACCATTTTTTAATGTAATCATTGGAATTATGATTTTTTAATACTAGATTTATTAGAATTTAAACTCTTTAAAATGTAAAGCGTCTATTTTTCTTAGCTTTAAATAATTATTTACATAAATGACCCACTTATTTATGTTTGAATAACTATATTTTTCTTTTCAGTTATATAATTGAAGCACTATAATTAATGCACAAAAAAAAGTAGTAGGAGATGGTGTTTTAAAACTTTTGAGTTACGTTAATTTATCTTTATTAACTCTCAAAATAGATGCTATTTATTATTAACTAGCTGCTTATGGAGTGCTCCGAAAAGTATGCAAAACATTTCAATTAATTTTCATATACTTCATACTGTGACTACCCTGTAGGAAAATCAACTAATTTAAAAGTAGTTGATAAAGTAGTTTTTTGTCAACCACAACTAGTTGAAATTCTGACTTTTTTCCATAGAACGAACTAACTTATTTTGTATGGTGATGTCCGCTAAATAAGTCAATTGACTGTCGTCTGCATATATTTTCAACTACTTGTTAAATTAGTTACATTTAAATTATTTTTTTAATTGCTTTAAAATAACCAATTGAAAACTATTACTGATGGCCAAAAGTTAATAATATTTGATGAAATAACATGGTTAAATATATATAAGCTTGTAATCTAATAAAAATTTTCAATTAAAACATGCCAACATCAGAGTAGTTGCCGCCTTAATATAATTCAAAGTAGTTCATATACTGGTTTATTTTAAACTAGTTTTTTGACTAGATGTTTTTAAAAACAAGTTAGTTTGTTCCTATAGGGTACTTCAGTCTCGATGGCTGCTTCATTAGTGGCAGTTCCAGTGCCACAAATAACTTCAACACTTGAAAAATGTATTTCAAATATGCCCAGATTAGCAGCTGACGACAGAATAATGAATAATTGACGAATGTGCTCGCGAGATGATTTTGATAGTAATGTCGCCGCATTAATTAAGGATTAAAAAGCGTCCATAGTGGAAGCTATAAAGAGGTGAAAGCGAGATGTTGGGAAGTTGCGATGTTGCGCTGGCATAAAAATGAGCTGCGTAAAGCACATCAATGATTAATTTGCTGCGGAATCGAACGCCGCACAGTGCAATATTTTGGCACTTTTTTTCTTATAAAATCTATAACTTTGAACGGTTTAAAATTATTCAAAGAGGTTGTTTTGCCTGAACCCAGTTTTTCACAAATTAGAAGACGCAAAACATGGTGCTTATTAGTGAAGTAAAAATACTTCAAATTGAATAACTCGACAAATTCAACCGATTTCAATTAAATGAAACTTGCTGGACTTAGAATTAGCTAAATTTTTTTATATATTTGAGGACATATTGATATCAAAAAGAAAAAATATAGAAAATTTGAGGAAATTTTTAATTGTTTTATCATACAGATGAAAGATTGCGCTTGATACAATTTTTAAAGGAAGAAGATAATTTATGTTTCACGATACGTAAATCATGTATCTTCCAAAGTTCATGTATCATATTTTAGTTACCAAAAACCTAATATTACAGCATTTAATAATGACGTTACTATTAATGAAAATCATCAATTTACCTCATAATAAATTTATGTAATATATGTAAGTAATAATTTTTTAAATTTAAAAAGTATACAATCCTTATTGAAATATAAGAGATGCCTTTATTGACCCCATTTTCCTTTTATATACATCTCAAATTCCAAGGTAATCGATCTAGAGGAGTAATCTCCAGTTGCGCGACGCAGCAGACACGCACATTTATGTTTTGAACTGAACTTTTATAGCCACATAAACAATAAAACGGCGAGCTAGATGGGGGGTAAAACCAATCAAAAGAAATAGTTGTTATGAAAACAACAACACAGTAATTCGCCGCACTGTTTGTATAAAAACGAAACAATTGTTGCTTAAAAATTTTTCATTCATTTTTGGTTCCACCGAGGATTGAACACACTACGCGTTGATCTATAGTTGGCTGTTTTCTAATATTTATATTAAATCAACAATTAATAGTTCTCTCTTTCTTTTATGATTGAATCGAGTCTATCGTTCAATACACTGAACGTACATTACGGTCTAAAAATTTGAATTTGAACGTAGCTTTCTTCAGTGCATTAGCATACTTTTAGGCTTTTCTCAAATTGAGTTTTGATAAATTCAGATTGATTGCATTGATTAATTTGGAAACAAAACATGCTGCAATATTAAAGAATGCAACTTTGAATCTAAAATTTGCTTTATTCTAAGATCTGTGAATACGATAAATATCGTATCTTTCATATAATTCAAATATAACAGTAGTTTTTAACCCACATTTATGTCGAAATAAAAAAAAGTTCGCATGCTGCGGTATTTTAACACACAAAATACTGGTTACAAGATCTTCCATTATTCCTAGGGGGTAATAAAATTTACTGGTGTGAATATTAACGTGTGTTTTTTTAAGTTTTTAAATGTTCCTTTAAATTTTTAAATTTAAGTTATTAAAAAA
This sequence comes from Coremacera marginata, assembly GCA_914767935.1. NCBI lineage: Eukaryota > Metazoa > Arthropoda > Insecta > Diptera > Sciomyzidae > Coremacera > Coremacera marginata. Next base: position 152,520,887 of record OU612044.1, read on the forward strand.
AAACCATTATATTAGGAAATCTACACACAGAAAAATAACTACGGCGTTTTGCGTAAAACGACTTGGGTAACTATTTTTGTATGAAGCCTAAGAAATTTGTGCAAATTTCATAAGTTTTTTGTCAACTTGGTCATGCCAACATTGTATAAAATGCCAAAGATACTTGGGCAAAAGCAAAATGGGGTTCTTCCAATCTTTTCTCTAATTGCTACTTTTTCTGTCATTCGCGGCCATTATTTGCTTTTCTTTACTTATCATTTCTACTAACGTGCATGTATTTCGCAGCAATTAATTCGTTACACTGACGAAACAAGTAGAACATAAAGCTGCTTAGTGTAGCACAGCGGGAACCACGCAAGACTACTGATGAGTTGATATTAAATAAAAATTAAGTTGATTAAAAACTGAAAAATTAAAAAATTAAAAAGGTGTTAAACAAAGCTGAAAAGATGAAAAAATAAACAAATCCTAAGAGAACAACGCAAGCGCTTTTTGCAAAAGCCTTAGGAAATCTTCACTAGTATAAGTATAACTTATCTAAGGTATATGATACCCAAGTTCATTTTTTAATATTGCCTTAAATCTACAGCAACCCATTTTAGCAGAAGGCCTTCTACAAAACACACACGTTCTAGCATAAATTGCCTAATGGCAAAATAATGCGATTGCCTAAATTCCCTTTGTTGTATTAAAAAAAATTCTTAGATAACCTATTCTGGCCGAAGGTCTTAGGCAAATTATACCGGAAAATTTTATAATTTTAAATGTTTCCTCTGTGTGTATGAAACTGTGAAAAAGCTTCGCTTCTCTCGTGTGTCCAACGACGCACCTGTGTTTTTTTTTTGTATGGGGACCCAAAGAAGGGTGGCATATAGGGGGTAGGTGTGTTGGAAAGAAATGTTGAAGGGCTAAAAATAATAGGACCAGCTCATATATTTGACCCCTCTAGGAGTTCAGCTACAGCCGATATAAACTATTATCGGCAGTTTTTGTGTTTTTTATATGGGGACCCAAAGAAGGATGACAGATAGGGGTAGGTGTGTTCGGAAGAAATATTAAAATGCATATTAAATCCCTCTAGGAGTTCAGCTATGGCCGATATTAACTATTTTCGACATTTTTTTTATTATGTTCGTTCGTAGAAAATAGATGTTCGTTCGTTCGTTCGTAAAAATTGATGTTCGTTCGTTAATTCGTCGAAAATTGATGTCCTTTGTTTGTTCGTAGAAAACTAATGTTCATTCGTTCGTTCGCAGAAAATTGGTGTTTGTTGGTTCGTTCATAGAAAATTGATGTTCGTTCGTTCGTTCGTAAAAAATAGTTGTTTGTTCGTTCGTAGAAAATCGAAATTAAAATTTTGTTCGTTCGTTCGTTCGTAAAAAAATTCTAAATATATGAAAATATTATCTTCGTGCAAGGCTCTGCCAAGCGATACTAGTATATATCAATCTTGAATATACATTTAGCTAAGGAAGTTTTTATAATACATCACATATGCAGAGTGAAAAAAATTTTAGCGTGACTTTAATCTATTGTCTATTTGTAAAAACTGAGACTTTAAACATAATTTTTATAAGTTATAGTTAACTGTAGTTTCAAAGTTAAAATACAATAAATTATTTCAGTTGTTAAAAATATACAAAAAGTGCCAAAATTTTTGAGCATATATTTTTTAAGGTATATAAGATAGACAATAAAAAAATTTAGATGTGTAAAATTTAGGAATTTTTAAGTAAGATAAAAGTAAAAAATTTAAAATTCCGACGTTTTAACTTATTCGATTTTACTTATTTTTGATCAATTTTCAGGCCAAAAAAGTGCATTGTGCGTTGCTGATGGAGTTGATAAAGTTCTCGGTTGACAGACAGTTCCATGTAATCCGAAGCTTAGTTTGACATAAATTCATGCAATAAATAAGTAAGTGAATTGACTGAATGATTGAATGAATGAATAAAAGGGAAGGGAATCTTGTGGAAGCTTTTGCACACATTATAAATAATAAAAGGTTTAAGCAAGGATGGAGGAAATGAAAGGAAAGGATAGGCTGAATTTGTATATGCCTCTTGCTGTTGTCGTCGTTGATTGAGTTCTGATGTTGGGGCAAAAACAAAAATTTATATTCACTGGATAGACATTAATAAATGACAATGACGAGTGTTGCCACTGTTTATAAATTGATTAAAATTCAATAACAGATTGTTGAGCAGCAGCAACTAAGTCGTGTTGATAGTGGAACGCTACTTAACGGTTTATTAGTGCATGTCTAGGTGTTACACAAATTATGCATCATTATTTTGTCATTGATTAATGTTTGCCACTTAGAAGTAATCTTTTAGTTGTTAGCAGTTAGTTTTGTAAGAATTAACATGTAACGCGTTGTAATTGAATTCATTTCACTTGAAATATTCATAAGCAACAAGAAAGAATGTCAGATACAATTTTGAATAATTTGTTCACCTCTACTTTCCGTGACATTGTCTTGTTTTTTAAGGAATACTCAATGTTTCATACCTCAAACTTTTTGGCTAAAATTTTAAATTCCCTGTTTTTTTTTCTGTTCCAATTCTACGCTTAACTTTTCGTAGAGCCTTTAAAAATTGTACGCTCATTTAACAAATAGCAGCCGAAAACGGAAGTGTATGAGACCCTGTTGTTATTGTTGTTATATTCATTCCCATTCCACTTAAGCCTAATGTATTTGTATGTTTTTTATTTGTTTTCACATTCTTTTGCTCTCAAACAACAACAACAACAAAAACAACAACAAGTTACAAAACTCAGTGAAAATGGAAAATTTATCGCCACTTGCAACTGTGTTGTAAAAGTGAAAAACATTTGGAAACCGAGTGCAAGACCATGGCATGAAGAGTTGTGGTAAAACATAAATGAAAAAACAAAAACAAAAATGAACAGGATATAAAAACACATATTTTTTGTTTGTATGGGGAAAAAAAACTTCGAAAAGTATGGCGTTGACCTCAATAGTTTCTTCTGTTTTTCTCTTAAATCCTATTTCTCAACAAGCTGGCATTTTCCGCTCAACGGCTTTCTTGATGTCAGCCAGAATGCTTTGTACCAGAGATTGTTAAAAACCACGACAATTTCACAGCTGATTAAAATGGCGAACATCTTGATATATTCCATTTTTAGTGCGCTTAAAATTTAATCGACCATTACCTCCAATGAGCAGGCTTTGAACAAAATTATTCTGACTTCATGCTGATAGTCATGAAATGTGATTATCGATATAATAAAACTTTATCGGTACGGAAAATTTTATCATCTCAAAAAAAAATATAGATAAACGAAAAAGGTTTTTGTGGATAACGAATAGAAGAGTTCAAATAATGCAAAGCTTAAACATAAGCACAATACAATGGCTTCTAAATTGATGAACATTTTTCTAGTTAAGACTTCACAATATATATTTTAAGTATATTTTGCGTAGGTAAATTAAAAACTAGAAAATTTTGCCGAAGGGAAGGTTTAATGACTAAAAAAAAAACATTGGCAGTGGCGGGACTACCGACCGAAGTGAAAACTTTAAGCTATGAAATAACATAGCTGTTATGAATTTCCGAAATAGTTATGAATTTCCAAATCGACGGGTTCTACTTTTTCAACTCTTTTTATCAATTTATGCGTTATTGTATATATATACACTGCTATTTTTTAATGTTTATATAAACAATATTTGTAACACAACTACTTTGATTGGCTAATTGGTAATTGGCTCGGTAATCGGCTGTTAATAGCTTCGGTAATTGGTAATCGCTTCGGTAAATAGTAATCGGTTGGTGGTCGCTTCGGTAATCGGTAATTGGTTCGGTAATTGGTAGATAATCGCCACGGTAATAAATTTACCTAGCATAACCACGACATAAACAATGCTGTACAGTGCAACAGAAATTAACAGCTAAACGCGGGATGATATCGCTAACAACGTGATGATTTCGCGAATCTATAGTTTTTCTCTCTACCAAAAAGTGCTCAACGCGCCTTAAGAAGTTTCCACTTCAAAACAATTCATATCAAAGAAAACACATACGGAACAAAGGGCCATTTGATTATTCAGTGAATTTCAGTTATTTCTTCAGTGAATAATGAAGAATGGAATGATTTTTACGGCAAAAAAACCATTTATTTCTTAATATAGTCTCCTTTTAGCTCTATACACTTCATCCAACATTCCTCCATATCATTTATCCCATCCGAAAAATACGGATTCGGAAGGTCCTCAAAATAGGTCTCTGTTTCGGTGATGAGCTCCTCTCTGGTCGTGAATCTCTTTCCGCCTAGCCATTTCTTCATGCTTGGAGACAGAAAATAGTCGCTGGGAACCAAATCTGGAGAATATGCTGGAGCAGAGGGCAATTCGTACTTCAATTCATGGAATTTTGCCATGGGAGTTGGGCATGTGTGAACCCACGCATTGTCTTGATGGAAGAGCACTTTTTTCCTCGCCAAATGGGGACGTTTTTTTTTCAAAGCGTCGTTGAAACGATCCAATTTGGCTGCATACTATTCGCCATTGATCGTTCTTTTCGGTGAAAGGTAATCGATGTAGATTATACCGGGCTTATCCCAAAATACTGTTGCCATAACCTTCCCCGCCGATAGCACCGTTTCCGCCTTCTTCGGAGCACGTTCGTTCGGTGAAGTCCAATGCTTCCTTTGTATCTGGTGTGTAGTGATGGATCCATGTTTCTTCCACGATTACTAATCGATGGAAAAAATCCTACTAATCTTTGTTCAAAATCGCCAAACACGACTTTGAATCAGCCACACTATCGGGTTTATGATCGAGAGTGAGCAAACGCGGCAAATGATTTCGCAAAATGTTCCACATCCATTGATTTGAGATGCCTACGGCCTCAACAATCTCGAGAACTTTAACTCTGCGATCGGCCAGCACGATATCATGAACTTTAGAGTGTTGTGACCTCATTTGGGCGTCCAGACTATTTGGCGTTACTTGTACGACCACATCTGAATTCAGTAAACCACTTGTGAATCATTCCAATCGATGGTGTAGAGTTTTACGGCTGTCTAACCTTTGAGTTTTTAAATAAATCTATAGTATACATTTACTAGGAGATTAAAAGTTTGAAAAACTAACATCTGAAACTTTTTGTAAGGTAAGAAATAGACGAGTTTCCAAAATCCATGCAAAAGCATTTTTGATTATGGTTTATCTAAGTCCATATTACTGATAATTTAAAAAAGTGAACTGGTATCATATTTGAACAATATAAATATCTAGTAAGCATGTGTGTCTCACTAGTTACTCTTACCGCCAATACTGTTCAATCTTCATTCGAAAATTGGATCATAGATAATTAGGAAGGAGTGCTTAATCGAGTGAAACTTGTGTATAATTTTCAAGTGTGAAGAAAAGCTGTGTATTTAAAAATCGAAGTCATGGTCTGACCGATACTCGGACGCTACCGATACACATGTATGCTTATAGTGAATCTGATGCTGATACTTATCTAGATGCTGATGTATTTTCCATCTACAGTCGTATTTTTATTATACTTGCATCAACTAAGCATAAAAAAGGTTTCCATATCTATGCCATAAGTCACTAAAACATGACTCGCGTCACTCTAAAATTTAATGAATTTAACGTGTTTTTTTAAATTCGCGTCATCTTAATTCAAAATATGTTGAAAATTTAACGGTAAGTAATACTGAAAAGCAAATGCCAAATTTAAAATTTTAACCGATGCCAATTCGATAAATGTAAATCGATACCAATACTTGTTCTTAAGCTTCCTGCCGTTGCCAGCGGATACGGATATCGTAGTCGCTAAATCGATATGACCTTCAACATTTCTTATAAATGCACCTACCCCCCATCTGGCATCTTTCTCAGGGTACCCATATAAAAAATACAAAAAGGCTGCTGATATGTTTTCTGCTTGCTTGGTAGCTGAATGAGAAATACATGGCATTAACAGTGCAAGCTTTAACAATGCTAATGCTAACAGTAATGCCACTAACAGTGATGACGATATAACATTGCTGACGTTAACAGTGCTGAAACGTGCTCAAAAGTGCTCAATTCACCTATAGAAATTGACACTTTAATAATTAGTATAAACTGACTCGTTGTGCAAGAAATATCAAGTTTGGCGGCTATCTCCCTTAAACTTAAATACTTCCATTCACTGTTCACTGTCTTCTATAAAATTTTCAGCAATTCGGCACACGAATTTCCATTAGCAATACAAAATTTGATACAAATATTTCAATTTATTGCTTAAATCACAAAACATGAGATGACTTCACAAACTCGAGCACTGTAAACAACTTCAATAGCAGATCGCTTTCAAATTTCACGTCAGGACAGAAGACAGTTTTGCCAACTTTAAGACCCAAATAATGCTTACAAGCCCTTTCTGCGGGCTTATTGAATGATAATTTCCCTTTACTTTTTTGGCGGAATGTGTCGCTTACGAAAGAGCGAGCAAGCTCTAATAAATATTTTTAAACGAACTATTTTTCGAGGAGTCTAAACTTTCATCTTTTCAAAGAAGAGTAATGTTGGCAACGGTGTTGAAAAATTCACTTGAACATCAAAAATCCATACGTTATACCAGTAGCATAAATATGGGGGGCCCCCCCAGAGCCATCAAAAACATTACCAGATATCTCAAAGCACGAATCCACATGTATATAGTATGTATTGTAAAAAAAATATTTTGTTTTTCTTAAGAAAGTTCTGAAAATTTGATTTTGTTTAGTGTTTAATTCTTCTAAATTGGTCAACCACAACAGGATATATCGTCCCCACCACGTCGAACTATCGAGTGTGAAAATCGGTACTTTTCAGGAGAGCAAAAAACAAACCCTTTAATGGGGAAACCAAAATCAGTCTATTTCCAAAATGGTAAGTTTTTAATTTTTTTTCTATTTGTTTTTAATCTTTAAACTTCTTTCTTTTTAACCGACTTCAAAAAGGAGTTCGTCGGTTTTTCTGTTTTTTTTTTTTTTTTTTTTTTTTTTAATGTATGTACATCGATCACTCCTAAACCATATGCCTGATTGCCATAATTTTTGGGGAACAGATAGATATCATAAGTATGGAGGTGCCCGCATAAAAGTGGACGGTATTCGACAACTGGGCGTGACAATAATAGATCTCGCAATACTAGATACTACTGTATCTCGAATAATATTGACACTACGGTACTGAAATTTAGTGTAGGGGTAGGCACAATTATTAAAAATTACGGGCAAGAAAATGGGCGTAATTCGACAAATGGGCGTGGAAATATTAGAAAAACAGTGTATCTTGAATAATTTTGAGGCTAGAGTACTGCAATTTAGTATAGAGGTAGGCATTATTATTAAAAATTATCGCCAATAAAGTGGGCGTTATTCGACAAATGGGCGTGGCACTATTATAAAACACTGTATCTCGAATAATATGGACACTAGGGTACTGATATTTAGTGTAGGGGTAGACACAGTTAATACAAATTACGGTCAAGAAATGGGGCATTATTTGACAAATGGGCGTGGCAATATTAGAAAAGAGTATATCTCAAATAATATTGATACTATAGTACTGCAATTTAGTATAAGGGTAGGCATTACTATTACAAATTATGGCCAATAAACTGGGTGTTATTCGACAAATGGGCGTGGCAATATTATAAAAACACTGTATCTCGAATAATATAGACACTAGGGTACTGAAATTTAGTGTAGTGGTAGGCACAATTATTACAAATTGCCGTCAACAAAATGGACGGTATTTGACAAATGGGCGTGGCAATATTAGAAAAGTAGTATATCTCGAATAATATTGATACAATGGTACTGCAATTTGGTATAGGGGTAGGCATTATAAGTAAAAATTTCGGTGAAGAAAGTGGGTGGATTTCGACTACTGGGCGTGGCAATATTAGAAAAACAGTGTATCTCGAATAATATTGACACTAGGGCACTGAAATTTATTGTAGTACAGGGGTAGGCAGAATTATTAAAAATTATGGTCATGGGTATAATAATTTCAAAACAGGTGACATCTAATTTAAATTTAAGAGGCAGATATTTGAAATAACCAACAAACTTTCAGATTTTAATAGAAAAAATTTTTTCGGAACAATTTTATTTATGTTGTTTATACAATTTTTTTTGAAAATTTATCATATTCTCTAAAAAGGAAGAAATAAAAATTAAAAAAAAAAGCAACTGACTACAAAATCACTACAAAGTAAAAAATAATCTTAAAAATACTTTTCCTTTTAATTTCTTGGTCATATTTGATAATTTATTTAAACATATTATTATATATGAAATCTTATTATCTTAATTTTTTTCTTATTTGTTTTATTATCATAAATATATTAATTTCTTTATATTAATTTCTTCTGATTAAAAGTCTGATTATATTAGCGCCAACCTTTACTAAGCCCTAATTTATTCTCGTTTTACTATATCATCAGCGTCTACTTCGTTGGATGCGGTGAAAACAAAAATTGCAAAACAAAAAAAATTTCTGACTTTGCATAGGGCTGAAAACTGAATAGTTAAGTTTTCACAAATTCTAATGATAGCATTCGATTCACCGGTAAATTTTACATGTTTCCATGGTTGACCGAGTTGATTTAAAACTAATTTCAATATTCTTCAAATAATCAAGCATGAGACTATAAAAAATTGTAACAAAATGACAGTTGTTGCTTTGAGCTTTCTCAGTTTTTGAGATATTAAACTAAAAATTCGTGGTTCTTCATTCTTTTACCTCTACCTTTCATAATTTCTACATAATTTTACATAAATTCTTCATAAATTGCTAAATTTATTTATTTTCGGGGACAGTTGGTTATTAAGAACTAACTTATTTTTATTTGATGATTTGCCTAGTACCGACCCAGCAGAAAACTCGCGCAGGCCTCTAATAGTCAGACTTGGATTCAGGACAGAATTTCTAAACATAGTCATGCCTCCATTATTCAGTTCAGATTTCAAGGCTAAAATTTAAATATAGTTCAGGCTTCCTTTTTACAGACCCGTTTTCTAAAATTAAATGATGCAAAAAATCCATACACTTTTATTTCAAGCCGGATTTCATATCTGAATTTGAAATAAAAATTGATATTCAGACTAGAAGCCATAAATAAAAATTTGAAAAAAGTTCTACAAAATTTCAGGTTTGAAGAGGCGGACACTTGTATGAAAAAAGTAGGGTTATTTTCAAGGAAAGATCAGTCCTCGGTCTTGCTTGTCAGGCTTGAATTTCAGCCTAATCTGTCATGACATTTTCTGCTGGGCAGGTTCGATCCTCACAGCACAGATGGCATACCGTACTGTTTGATTTTTTTGTTATTTTTATTTTTTATTTGCAATTATTTAAAAGAAGAAATTGCAAAAAAAAAACTCTTAGGAATCAATTGCCTTTTCCAGCTGCGTGCTTGCAATGAACCGCGCACCATACTGCTGCCAGTTCAACATACTACCATCGCACCATTGCCTCTCTTGCTTTAAAGCAAACAAAATATGAACAAAGCCGAAAACAGGCGTTGTATTTATACTTAACTTACTTAACTTAGCATATGATATAGTGAAGAAAATTGTCGCTTTTTTTCAACCACACCTGAAATAAATATATATCGATGGTTCAGAACACAAAAGTGATTAGAGAAAAATTTTAAATGTTCAGCAACGCTGATTTTGTTTTTTAATTTCAAATATTTGAGTGTAAAACAATTTTTTTTTGCCTTGTACTGATCCAATGCAAATTCACTTAATATAATTTTACACAATATAGATTATAACTTGACGAGCTGGAAAATGCAGTTAACCCATTTTCGTCAAAAGAACTTTTTTCACTTTTGTACGCTAAAACATCGATATATATGTAAATATAAATATAATTTGACATGTCATTGTGTCTTCTTTTATACTTTTATGACGTTTGAACAAAGTTAGGCTGTGAAACTGACATTTGGTGTCACAAAACACCCTGGTGCTTAAGTATTCAAAAGAACATTTTTTTAAGGTAATTATTTTTTTTTGGATCCCCCCAGAACCAAAAGCTGTAAATATATTTTTTGATATATTTGGAAAACACAGGTGCGTCGTTGGACACACGAGAGAAGCGAAGCTTTTTCACAGTTACATAGATTTGATAGCTTAATAATTTTTTCTTTTAAATAAATTAACTTTTAAATTCAAAAATTTAAAATAACATAAAATAAATTACATATATACAGAAAACATATTTACTGCTTATTTTTTATTGTTGAATGTCAAATTTCCACGCCAATTACATATACGGGCATATAATGCCAGCGACTCTCCATTTTTACGCTCCACACATGGTTGTGAACTTGGCTGCACTGACTCATGCATGCGTTTGTTAACATAGAGTGTAAATTATTATCTAGAGATTGCATCAACTCTGCTAAAATCTCTGGCATATGTTAACAGAGTTATTTCACTTAAAAACATGAAGAAAAAAAACTCTGTTAATCTCTGTTAACACATGCCAGAGATTTAGCAGAGTTGATGCAATCTCTAGACAATAATTTATACTCTATGTTGTTAATTCCATATTTATTGATATCATCTATTTTTTTGACACTTAAAAACGCACTTGTCATAGAGTATAAATTATTATCTAGAGAATGCATCAACTCTGTTAAATCTCCGGCATGTGTTAAGAGAGGTTAACAGAGTTTTTTTCTTCATGCTTTTAAGTGAAATAACTCTGTAAACACATGCCAGAGATTTAGCAGAGTTGATGCAATCTCTAGATAATAATTTACACTCTATGCCAACAGCACCACATACGCATTTACAATACAAACATGCTGGGGACACCTTGTGGCAAATAAAAGCAAATTTTTGATAGTTGTAGCATAGCACAATCCTCTATCTATTGATAGATGGTGACGATCTACTGCAGCATAGCTTCTGCTATAATTAGCATTGAATTAACAACTGTTTCTAACATGTCTTTGTGGCCTAGGGGATAGTGCTTTAGACTCTCATTTAAGAGGACGTGAGTTCGATCCCCACGGGTAGGCAATACAATATTTTTAGTATTTAATATTAAAGTATAAAATTTTCTTGTTGTAATAAGCACTAACAACAAAGAAACCATCAAATTTCCAAGAAAAAAATCTGTCGAAAATTTTTCAGATTTCACTTCAAGCAGATCACAGAACGAGGAGTAAAAAGCTTCGCTTCAAAAATAAAGCTCGCTGCTGTGTTTTATATCAAAAAGTGTCTGCGCTATATTCGCTATGCTCGCATCAAATACAAATTATTGCTTTTCGTTTTTCATTATTAAGATTACGAGTAAGATATTTAAGAAATATTTTCTTGTTTTTGCATTTCGTAATAAATTGTTAAATTGAATTATTGGCAATTGGTTTAAAATTGAATTTCCGCATTACGTGACGCTATTTCATATTAAGAAATACAGAAATGAGTAATGTTGCAAATAGTTACAATATTTTTGGCTTAGTTAACTAAAAATAAAGGGAAATGAATTGTAACGGAAATAAAGAAAAAAAAAATATATTAAGAATATTTTCAGTTATGTATGAAATATGTACGTAATTATTTGATATTTCAATTCGTAATTTGCATAATATAAAAGCTGAAAATTTATTAAACAACAACAGTAAACTTCAAAATTCTTAGAAAATAAAACATATTCTGTAGAAAAATATGATATTTTATGAAAAAATGCACAACGCACCTATTTTGTAAACTGTTATGTTTATAGTTATCTATTATTCAAGATTAATTTTACTATTTATTTCCATAAATGTTATATATTTCTAATGAAGCAAAGTCAAAGTCAAATTAATTTTTTTGGTCTCAAAATATTGTTATCATAATTTTGTATTAATCTTACAACTACTTGCACAAATCATGAATATTATTTTAATCATTACAACTATTAATTCACTGAATCCCTAAGTACGTTCGATATGTATGATTTACAGCTAAAAATGAAGGATTAAAACAACTACCGGTCAACTAAGCTGCTTTTTCTGTCTCTATATCCCTTGCTTATTTCAAGTACCGTTTTCTATTTGCTTTGTCATTAAGTACGCTTCAACGAAAGCCCAATTAAAGAAATAAACTGCTATCAGTTTTATTCCACTAAAATTGCTTTTTTTTTGCGCTTAGTTGTGTCCACTTAGACACAAGGACAAACTACATCATGTAAGATTTAATCTGCCCACCGCTTCAGCAGCTCCACCTGCTTTTCCAACAGCAAATGGAAATAATTACCCAACTAACTGTTATTATTTGTCTAATGAAATGAAGTCCTGCTAATTAGTTGACACTTTTGTGAAAATAAATGGAAAAAAAAGGAATATTTTGTGTTGCAGTGCAGTGCCATTGAGGCACAGCAAAAGTGGCTGGGGAGCAGCAACGGCTGAAACGACAACACAAGGACACAAGCAAAGCGCCGCAATAAAGTAAAGGATGCTAGTGAACACGTTAAGGATAAATGCAGCAGCGAATAAAACTTTCAATTAGTGACAACAACTGCAATTGCACCGGCCGATATATATACTATATGTACGTGTTCGAACATTTTATTGCTGTTTATTGTATCCTTGACAATACTTTGTAGCAAGTTTCTTGTTTTTGTAATATCTGTCAAATGAAAACAAAGCGTAGCGAGCTGAAAGTAGCATTATTTGAAAAGCTTTGTTAAGCTTTTACTTTAACGTCTGAATGATTTCTTAAGATTCAAGATAATGATTTGCTTCAGTCATTCAGCTAAAGGATGTTGAGAAAGGATTTATCTGGTAGGAGTTTTTTTTTTTGTTTTTGGTTTTAATTTTTTTTCTTCCACTCAAGATAAATCTATTCACAGCTGCAGTTTTACGCTGCGCTTGATGACTATAGCTAATCATTATCATTAGTGAAAATAGCTCATGTGTGTGATTAAGCGAAAGCTTTGATAAAAAGTTTCGTGGAAGGTCTTTATATATGCAGGCAAAAAAACGTTGGTACTAATTCTTATTACTAATATCCTGTTACTTATTTGTAATAAGATTAAATTAAATAATACCACAATTTATCTTAGCCGTAGAAAGCTTTACAAACACACTCATATAGGCAGTTGTACGCATGACGCATTTGTATGTGTGCTTAATTTTGTGTTTTCTCCGAAGATTAATTTTTTGTTGTTATGTTAAAGACTTTACTCTATTTGGGTATAAATACATCTTCCCAGCAAACTTAACGATATCTTTTTGATATAGAGTCGATATAATTGTAAAGATTATAATTGTATTGTTCCTCTATATCGAAACGATATCGTATTGTAATTGAGAAACCCCTGTATTCAATATAAAAGTGCCTATTGTTACCGATATCGAAGTTACAGAAAATTTCAGAAAATTTCGTTATCGTAACGATCTTCAGCATAACTAACATGTCGATATTGTAACGATATGGATTTGGTGGGATTTTTCCAAAATTCAAATTCAATTTGTGTACCAAACAAAATTTAGCTCTTGATATGTTACAAAACGCCATCCAGCTATAAAATTAATTTTTTACACTTAAAATCGTAATCGAAATTCGATTTGTATGTCGGAAACAACGCAGCTATTGTATCGATATCCAAACTATCATACATTGATGAATTTCGACATCGCAATGATATCGAAATTAAAGAATATACTATACCAACGGACCCGACAGACGTTGTCTTGTCTGGCCTGTCTTGTCTCAATTCAATAAATTTGTTTGGGATCGCTGTGTGAGCTTGTGAAAAGTGTGCAAGTGTGTCATCGAATTGGCATTCGAGCAACATATAGCAGACGTTTCCTTTTGAACTTTCAATGCATGACGATCAAAACCGTTTGATATTTGCAAGGCGAATACAATCACAAATATGATAACCTTACAAAATGAACATTTTCGAAGGCAAGTTACCGTTTGAAAACCAAGATCGAAAATATGCTTATCTCTTTTTATCAACTGTCAATTGCCATAGCAATGATCCAAGAACTTTGGATTCTTCACAATAGAATTAAAGGTCTCTCAGAGGGAAAGGCCACGCTGTACCAACCGGTAACAGATGGCAGGCGGAGGACTTGTATCTTGGTGAGGCGTGGTATGCTAGCGGTACATACGCCACACCTATGTTCCCGGATCTCAGCGTTGTGAGAATCGGGGATGGTGCAGGTACTTGTATGGTAGCTTCAGCGTATCTTCCTTACGACTCTTCGGACAAACCACCATCAAAAGAGGTGGAGAATCTGGTAAGGTACTGTGAGGAAAGGATCATTGGAGTGATGATAGGCCAAAGCGCACAATACTGTGTGGAGACGCACCAACAACAATAACAGAGGAGAGCAATTGCTTGAATTTGTGGAGAGGTACAATCTGTTGGTAGCAAATAGAGGAGCACAGCCGACTTTCGTTTATGCGAGGCGAGTGAAAGTCATTGATGTAACCTTCATTTGCAGAAGGATTCTGAACAGAATAGAAAACTGGAGGGTCGTGGATAGGCTAACCATGTCTGACCACAAATCCATTCAGTTTGAATCCAAGTACGGAATCCGACGCCAACGGAATAGCAAGAATGCAGATCCTGTGAAATATAAGGCGAAGTTGAGGAAAACACTGATCCAAAAAGCTATAAAAGTACCAGGGCATACAGCGGAAGTGGAAAGCCATATCAAACATCTTAGTTCGGCCATGGTCGAAGCTTACGAGTTGTCATGTCCTTTTTCTTCAGTAGACGAGGGTGATCCGACGCCATGGTGGTGCACGGAACTCGAATCCCTGAAGAAATAGATAAGGAAGGCCTTCAATCTGCACATGAGAGGTGGTACCCAAGAAACATGGGCAGACTACAAGGCACGGAAAAGGGAACTGAAGAACCTCATACGAAACCGTAAAAGGCAGTCGTGGAGAGGCTTCTGCTCTGGAATGGAAAATATTTCGAAGGCATATATGCTTCAGAAAATGGTTTAAAAAGATCAATTCTCCAAAGTGGGTCTGATCCGAAAAACGGATGGAACCATGTCAGAGAGCTTAGAGGAGTCGATGAAAGTTATGATGGAGGTTCATTTTCCTGAAAGCTTTAGGTCTGACGACGCGTGGAAGCCCTTGAAGACAGTGATGCACAGGGTTGACAGACTGGAAGCCGAAAGAATGATCAAAATGGACGGGGTGAGGAGTGCTATACGCTCATTTGCTCAGTACAAAACATCAGGGATAGACGGTATATTTCCGGCTATGATGCAGTGGGTGGAAGATTTCGTTGCACCTAGGCTGTGGGGTATATCCGTTACTTGCTTAGTGACAGGGCACTTTCCGCCAATCTGGAGAGAGGCGAAAGTTGTCTTTATTCCGAAGACCGGAAAAAAGGATTATGCGGAGGCGGATTCGTTCAGACCGATCAGCCTTTTATCTTTCCTCTTAAAAATGATGGAAAAGTGATGATTGACTGTCTTGAGAGCACTTCTTACTTACTTACTTAGGTGGGCGTAACAACCCGTGTCCGGGTTTCGGCCGACATCATCAGCTCTCACCAGGCGCCTCTGCTTTGCGCGCGCCTCTCCAATCGGATACACCAAGTGCGGTTAGGGCTTCCTCAGCCTGGTCCATCCATCGGAGGCATGGTCTCCCTCGTCGTCGTTGACCAGCGACCCTCGCCTCGAGCACCTTTTTCGCTGGAGCTTCGTCGTTCATACGATGGATATGACCCAGCCAGCGTAGTCGCTGCACAGTTATACGCCGGACTACGTCAATGTCATCGTAGAGCTCATACAGCTCGTGGTTCATTCGGATGCGATAGTCATCGCCGACTCGAACAGGACCGAAGATTTTGCGAAGAACTTTTCTCTCGAACACCCCCAGAGTGGCTGCGTCAGTTTGCGAAACTACTCATGCCTCAGCGCCATAAAGCAGCACAGGTAGAACGAGCGTCTTGTAGAGTGTTAGTTTTGTCGATCGAGAGAGGGCTCTGGAACTTAGTTGCTTACTGAGCCCTTAGTAGCACCTATTAGCAATTATTGTTCTTCGCTTTATCTCCAGGCTGATTTCGTTTTTGGTATTAATGGCGGTGCCAAGGTAAACGAACTCCTTGACTACTTCAAAGTTATAGCTGCCGGATGAAACGTGGGAGTCTAAACGCCGCGCTCCCTTGTTTGTAGACAGCATATACTTTGTTTTACCCTCATTTATCGTCAAACCCACTTTGGCTGATTCCTTTTCGATAGCGGCAAAAGCAGCGGTAACATCTCTCTTGGACACCTTTATAGAAAATGGTGCCATCACAATGCACACCGGCTTTTCGTACGATCCCCTCCATGATGATACTGAAGAGATCGCAAGACAGTGGATCGCCTTGCCTGAAACCTCTTTCGGTATTGAAGGTTTCGGAGAGGTCATTTCCTACCTTGACGGAGCTGCGTGTTTCTCAACGTCATTCTGCAAAGTCTAATCAACTTTGCAGGTATACCGAACTCAGACATTGTTGTGTACAGGCAATCCCTTCTCGGACTATCGAACGCAGCTTTAAAATCGATAAAGAGATGGTGTGTGTCAATTTGATTTTCGTGGGTTTTCTCCAGGATTTGTTGTGGCGTGAAAATCTGGTCTATGGTGGACTTTCCAGGTCGAAAGCCAAACTGATAAGGTCCAATCAGTGTTTTTGCAATCGGCGTTAATCTTTCACACAGTACGCTTGAGAGAACCTTATATGCGATGGAAATAAGACTGATACCTCTATAACTTGCGCAGATTGTTGGGTCTCCTTTCTTAAGTATAGGAGGCTATTTATTATGGCTATTTAGTTTAAATTATAATGATGTTAATTTATTATTTAGTGTTGGTCAATAGTTTAAATGATTTATTTAATATACTCTTAATTTTCATGAGCTTATCTAAATTCCCTTATTTTATTATTTATTCTTATTATTTATACTTATAAATACTTATAATATTTATAAATTAATATACATATTTATTATTTTTCTCTTCTATAACCACGTCTTTTTGTTTTCTTTTATTTAATATAATTATGGCTCCATTTTGCTCCAGTTATATCTTAAATCTTCTTTTGTTTGTAATTTTCATACATATGTAACTGTTATCGCCTCAACTTCCTTGTGAACTATAGATAACAGACCGTTTCAATTTGACATAAGTCTTATCAAATTGTTACTATTTTTTAACCATATTTTGTAGGAATTGAAAAGATAAAATAAACTCAACTATGACTAATAAATTTTCATAATTAAGTACCTAAAGTACCTAAGTACGTGTTTTGGCTCGTCTTCGATTTTTGCTTCGATTCCAAAAAATGGATCAAAGAATCTTTCAAGAAAATCAAAGAAAATTTGTTATACTTTTTGAATAGACCTCGTATATCCTTAACTATGATATTTTGTGCTTGATACGGTCACTTACGGTGACTTACGATTACTCACGGTGGATCACGGTCACTTAAAGTGACTTACGGTGACTCACAGTTACTTATGTTTACTCACGGTCACTCAAAGTTACTCAAGGTTGAATTGGCATCGGTTGTAAAATCATGATATCTTTTTTTATTATTATATTATTCTTAGGTAGCACTTTATTTCAATGAGCTTAACAATCATCAATGTGCTCAGAAAGCTAAAAGTTTTCCATTTATTTCTTTTTAATTTTTTGAAATAAAAGTTTTTCTTCGCTGCTTTGTTGTTAATGTGCCAACACCTTTTTTCATGCTTTTCTCGCTAGCTTAATGGAAACTTTTAACTTGAGATGAAATTTTCGTACCTTTTGCTTTACGTATTTGCCATGACTACTTATTTATTTATATGCATCCTACACTCTCACATTTAAAAGTTTTTATGTTGTTCTTGTTCTTGTTGTAATTTTAGATATTACATATATGATCATGAAAATACCACCTCCTCTTCTACCTACATTCACTATGAATGTAGTAGAGTAAAAACTCATTCCTCTCATATAGTGGCTGACCAGTCGGTCATACAGCAGCTTTCTAAACTTGACCTAATCAAACAGTTTGCTGCTAACTGGCCAAACTAGAGACCCTTATCCATTTTATGTCACAACCGTCTGTTGCCCCTTTCAGAGCAAAATCTGATCCAATTGAATTAATTATTAACGCAAAACCTATCAAATTAAGAAAAAACGGATAGATTGATAGACCGTAAAGGAAAGGTGGTAAGGGAAGGTAAGTTTAGGGTTAGCTTAGGTAAGCTACTTGTTGGTATAAAATGGTTTTATTTTCATGCTGTACGTGAGAGTTCTGTGTTGAAAACTTTAACGGTTGTCTTACTAAATAAAAGTTACATGCATTTTTTATATCATTATTTTAGCTTGCTTTGAGGCTTATAGCAACATATAACGATTTTTATGCTTTTTAAGTGAGTATGATGACATTCTAGTACATGACAAAAAAAAAAAACAGGACAACAACTTAACTGAAATCCGCTTAAATATGACCTGCAACAACTACATAGACCATAAAAAAAGAAGAATGGTTTTCAACCAGCTCAAAGGTCTTCACGTTATCGCTGTTCGTTTCGATTAAATAGCAGCACATAAATTCACATTGAATGTTGCCATCGTCATCATCATCATTATCATCGATAAATTCATTTTTCAATATGTCGTAAATGTCGCTTCAACTTCATTACCATAACGATAATATTTAATACAAACCATAAAGTAAACAAAAGAAGTAATTTCTGCTTATGTGACATAAAAGAATATGAAAATTGAAAATATCGCTCAATGATAAACGATAAATTAAATAAAGAGTATTAATCGAATCAAGAGATGTGGGCATAAAAGTAATACTGAATGGTAGAGAAATAAGGTGAACAGTGGACATCAAAATAAAAATACTCATATATTGAAAGAGAGCCAAAGTGAATGGTTTAAAATACTCACAGTGAGCTTAACGCTCATATATGCAGAGTTGAGTTAGCCCCTTTGAGTTCACTTATTTGAGTTGGCTATGTTGAGTTAACTCGTTTTAAAGTTTTCGTTATTTGAAGATAATTTTTTCTTTTTTTTTAAATAGAATCGACTCGTAAAGCGCTTGAATAGTATCGAAAAGAGTTATCATCCAATCGATAAAAATTAAATTTGAATTTTTTCTACATATTTTGTAATCATAGCTGCGTCCAATTCGCCAGTTCTCAACCCACTTACCAAAAAACGGCTACATATTGAGCTTTTACTTGCTCAATAGGTGGCAACACATTTGAAAACATTCCTACATTCTTAAAGAAAACTCTTACATTCTAGTTTTCAGTGTCAATTGTTAGTTGAATAAAAAAGTTTATTTATTTCCATAAAAGTAAACCACAAGTAAATTGTCAACATGTCGATGTCCAAAACAACAAATACTTACAATCACCAGAACTGGGAGGACTCAGAATTTCCCGTACTATGCCAGACCTGTTTGGGTGACAACCCGTCCGTCCACATGATCAAAGAACGCTTCGGAAAGAAATGTTAGATTTGCACTTGTCCATTTACCATATTTCGTTGTTCTCCTGGGAGCCGTATGCGTTTCAAAAAGACTGAAATCTGCCAAACGTGTGCGCGTCTTAAGAATGACTGCCAGATGTGCATATTTGACTTGGAGTATGATTTGCCCATACAAGTGCGGGACGCTGCACTTAAGGTGGCAGACCAGATGCCACAGAGCGATGTCAACAAAGAGTTTTACGTACAGAATATCGATCGACACGGATGGCAGTCAAGCTGCGGGTGCTGTGTACCGGTCACTGGCTACCAGTGAAATGCTCTCTAAACTTGCAATCGACAGTACTTTTGTTCATTCTGGGTAAGGTGAGTGCAAGCGTGACAAAGAGTGTCCATATCGACACGACAAGTCAAACGAAAAGGATGATCCACTTTGCGAGCAGAACTTCAAGGATCGTTAATACGGGCGCAATGATCCAGTTGCAGATAAGATAATGAAATGGGTAGCTCCTTTGCCAACCTTAGAACCACCGGGAAGACAAAAACATCACCACGCTATATGTGGGTAATCTTTAAGAAGATATCAGAGAGCCCGAGATACGAGATAACATCTATCAGCATGGTAAAATACGTTCGATTGTTTTGGTGCCACGCCAGCAGTGTGTCTTTGTGAGGTATACGAAGCGTTCAGCAGCTAAACTGTCAGCGGAGAAAAGCTTCATCAAGTTGGTCATGCACGTCCGCAAGGTTTCCATTAAGTGGGCTCACTCTCAGGCTAAACAGACATCTATGGCTAAAACTGATAGACGTTTTGATGTGACTGGCATTCCGTCACCAGCTGAGGTAAATCCAAGTTATTCTTTAACTTGCAACAGGAGCAGGTAACGGTGCTGGCACCGGGTATGAAGATATATCAGATACCACCGAACCTCATACCAGCCTCAATATACCAGATGTACTCGCAGGCGGCATATGCAGCACCATACTCCGGAATGCCGATGGCATCATCGAACACAGCTGCTGCGGCCTTAGAAGCTATTTCTTCGCAATAAAGCAGTTGAGCTGGCCCAGGTCAGGTTCACTATCCAAGTCAAGATCCGAGTCAATTAGGAGCCATCAAGAAATGATCGTCTCAGCAGGATTCGCCTATCAGGGCTTCGTTTGTTTCACGTGGAACATTGTATAAAGTAATTTTTTTAAAATACTTCCAAAAAAGGAAATTTATTTAATAAAATACCGAAGGACATAAAAATATAAAAAAAGCAAGGAATAAAAAATAAATTTTATAAGCTCTAAGCCAATTCTGCGACGGTACACAAAATGGCAATTAGAACGAAATTCAGCAGAAAATTTCATGCCTGAACAGGCAAGAATTCAGGCCTTATAGGCATGACCGAGGCCTGAGCCTTGTTTGAAAACAGCCCTGATTTTTTTCACACAAGTGTCCGCCTCTTCAGACCTGAAGTTTGGTTTTCCCTTTTTTTAAATGTTAATCTTGATTTCTGGTCTGAATATGAATTTTTGTTTCAAATTCGGATAAATCTGGCCTGAAATTAAAAAGGACTCATTTTTTTTTGTGTCATTTCAGTTGAGAATACAGGTCTGTAAAAAGGAAGCCTGAATTATATCTTAATTTCAACCTTGAAATCGGAACTGAATAATGAAGGCACGATTATGCTTGGAAATTTAATCCTGAATTCCAATCTAACTATAGAGGCCTGATCGAGTTTTCTGCTGGGAAAACTGCAAAAACCAAAACAAAAACAGCTGACTGCTTGAAAAAAATTTAATTTTATTTTTTACTCGTATCACATTTTGACAGAATCTATTACTTTTTACCTTATCCCGTACACAAACCGATTACAAAATAAGAACTTGGAAACGCAACTTTACTCAACTCAATCGGTAATTGACTTACTCTATCCTCAACGAACTGACGACTTTGTTGTTGTTTTTTTCCCAACAAATTTTGAAATAAGCTACATCAATTGAGTATAGGCTGGCGAATCAAACGCAGCAAATATTCCAAAATATAGTTATTTTCTCTGAGAAATTTATATCTTTGATATCCCTGGAAAAATAAATTTTAAAAAAAGTATCCTCACAATATGACTTTTTGCAGGCTTAGTATCCTTCCAGAAGCTGTCGTACATTATTTTTTACTTGTAAAAACAAGAGTTTTTATTTCCTCAAATATTATTTTACTTCGCTTGTAGCTTGTCGAAGGTTTTCTCCTTTTCTGATTCTTACAACTTTCTTAACAACTTTTCTCCCACCTCCCACCAGCTCTTTGAGTGCTCACAAAAATCTTTAACAACTTATGACATTTATCCGTTTCCACACTCATAATTTTGTTAAATTTATCATTATCCTCGTACATTGTTTGCTCGTATCGTGTCGATAATTTTCCTCCTTTGTGTTTATGATATCCAGAAAAAACTTTGCGTTATCGCTTTCAAGCCGCCAAGTTAAAAATGATCGATTGTTTAATAATAAAAATTGCTCGGAAATTAAGAGCGTTAAGAAAATCGGTTTTTTTAATGCGCTCCCTAGCGACATCGCGAATCTTTTTATACCGTTGTGTGAAGCCTTGCTGCTTTTTTGCGTGTTGTAGACTGTTTCACAAGGATATTAAAATTTCCGCTTCTTGTTGCTTAACTCTTTTTCACTTTGATACAGCTTAAGCTATAAACTGACTCAAAAAAAAAAAAAACTAACAAAAATAATAAAAATACTGTTGCACTTAGTGGCAGTCTGTTGTTGCGTGAGAGATTGTAAAATGGCTGCGGAAACAGCCAACACTTCCTTTGCCAGTGCGGTGTTTTTTTTTTTTTTTTTTAATATCAATAATATAGTGTGTAAAAATAATATCCTTGGTTGTAATAAAAATGTGGACATGAGGTAGTGAAAAAGCTTCACGTTGCGGTGATAATGAAAATGTTGAACACGCAACAAGGGTGGAAGTAGTAAGATTTACAAATTTCTGAATTTATATCAACGCAAAATTATGGCGCTAGATTTATGACAAAAACAGCAGTTCAGAACATCGTCTTAATTTCACTGAGAAAATTTTGCAAATTTTTAGATGCAGTTATAAACAAAAGTGAAATAAGAGGTTGGGTGCTAAGAAAAGCCTGAAAGTACTCGTAGTAAAATTTTAACTATAAATTGAAATCCAGTCATTATGGTAGTAACTGATATTGTGAATTATATTTTCATTTTTATCATGTTTATAAGAATAATTTTTAGGTAGGAGCAATTTGAGCATCCACTTGTAGAGACGAAAATGAAGATCTGAATACGGATACATAGAGTGTGCTAAGATTGTGGAGAGAGCACTTCTCAAATTTACTTACAGGCGACGATTCCACCAATGCCGCCCATGGAGAGCGCAGTTCAGTGCCACCAATCAACGATGACGGAGTGGAAGTATCACCACCTAGCCATGAAGAGGTTCGAGTTGCTATCCAACGACTCAAAAACAATAAAGCAGCGGGTGCTGACGGCCTGTCAGCTGAATTGTTTAAAACCGGCCGCGATGAATTCATAAGCCGCATGCATCAGCTCATCAGCAAAAATATGGCTAGCAGAAAGCATGCCCGACGATTGGAACCTCAGTGTACTGTGCCCTATACTTAAGAAAGGAGACCCTACAATCTGCGCCAGTTATAGAGATATCAGTCTTATTTTCATCGCATATAAGGTTCTCTCAAGCGTACTGTGTGAAAGATTAAAGCCGATTACAAAAACACTGATTGGACCTTATCAGTGTGGCTTTTGACCTGGTAAGTCCACCATAGACCAGATTTTCACGCTACGACAAATCCTGGAGAAAACCCACGAAAATCAAATTGACACACACCATCTCTTTGTCGATTTTAAAGCTGCGTTCGATAGCCCGAGAAGGTATTGTTGCCTATACGCAACAATGTCTGAGTACGGCATAGGTTAGGTTAGGTATGAAGGGTCGTGCACCGTTACCGGCGCTTCCGCGGGGGCCTATAGGTCCATTACGAATCCCTTTTTATAGTTGTGGTACCAAGTTAAACCATTGTTCCGATTTGTTCCTCAAACCATCCTGTGCTTTTTATGAACCTCCAGATGTCTAGCAGTGGTGTGTTCACCAACTCTTCCAAGTCTTTGAAAAATCTGTTCCCCATGTGTCGAAGTCGACGATTCTGTAGGCTTGGACATTCGCATAGTAGGTGAGTTATTGTTTCTATTTCCTCCGGGTCTTTGCAGCTCCGACAAAAGTCTGGCGCTGTTATACCTATTCTATTGGACATTACCCCAATGGGGCAATGACCCGTTAGAACTCCAACAAGCATCCGGATTTCCCGTTTGATCAAAAGCAGAAGGCTTCTAGTTCTTTTCTCATTTAGCTCAGGCCAAAGCCTTCGAGATATGTTGCAGTCACCTCTGGAAGCCCAGTTTGTGTTGGCAATATCTCTGGCTTTTAGCTCTATACTCCTTTTGACGACGCCTATTGAAATGTGCACATCTGTGTCAGCTCTGTTTGTACTTGCGGTTACTCCACGCCTTGTCAGTTCATCTGCTGCGTCGTTCCCTTCAAAATTGCTATGTCCGGGAACCCAGCAGAGAGTGACGTTGTGGGTATTGCAGATACTGTTCAGTGCAAGTTTACAGTTTTGCACCGTTCGGGCCTTCGTCGTTTTACTGTTCAGTGCTTTGATGGCCGCTTGGCTATCCACAAAAATTACTACCCTTGTGGGGGTAAGATTTTTCCTGTAAATGGCCCGTGCAGCTTTTTCAATAGCATATATTTCTGCCTGAAAAACGCTACAGTAATTCGGGAGTTTGTAACACTCTTTGATTTGTAGCGTTTCACAGTATACACCCGATCCAGTTCCGTTTTCCATTTTGGAACCATCAGTATATAAATGGAGATTGCCGTAGGATTCTACAGCCGTTTCTTCCCATTCTTGTCTGCTGAGAATGCATGTGGTGTATTATGCACCGAATCTCACACTGGGTATGATATAGTCGGTTGCTCTTTTTGATTCCTCGGTTCCAAAGAGATTTAGAATAGATGCGTGTCCGAATGTGCTGCTTTTCCAGGCTCGTGATTCGTTGAGGCGAATCGCGCTCTTGGTCGCCGAACATTTAAGGAATTCTTCTACGGAAAGAAGATTTAGCATCATATCTAGACCCGCCTGTGGCGTAGATCTCATGGCTCCTATTATTCCTATGCACGCTAACCTTTGAACTCCTGTTAGGAAGCTAAGGTAGCTTTTTTTATGCGTTATCGTCCACCATACGAGAGCACCGTAGGCAAGAATGGGTCTCACGATCGCTGTATACATCCAGTGGATTATGTGCGGTCGCAGTCCCCATTTCCTGCCAAATGTCCTCTGACAAGCGTACAAAGCGCACAGTGCTTTTTTCCTTCTTTCCTCTGTGTTGCGTTTCCAGCTCAGCTTGTTATCAAGGATAATTCCAAGGTATTTGGCTTCCGTGGAAAGCTTCAGAGTTACTCCGTTAAGTTTCGGTAATGTGAAACTTTCTATTTTTCTTCTTCTTGTGAACAGAACGAGTTCGGTCTTTACTGGGTTAACACCAAGTCCATTCGATTCTGCCCACCGCGATAGCTTATTCAATGCCGCAGACATTAGTTCGCTAATTGTTTGCAGGTATTTCCCGCAGATTGAGATGGCAACGTCATCGGCATAGGCTACCACTTTTGTTCCTCCAGTTGTGAGTGTAGTGATAATTTTGTCAACCACAATTAGCCAGAGAAGGGGGGATATGACTCCTCCTTGCGGTGTGCCCCTTGTGGCTTCTTTCCTCACAACGCTCATTCCCATTTGTGAGCTTATACGTCTGCTATTGAGCATTTTATAAATCCACTGGGTTATTTTACTGTTAACTCCTTTGTCTACTAAAGCATTTCTTATAGAATCTGTATTTACATTGTTAAATGCGCCTTCGATATCTAAAAACGTTGCTAAAGTATATTCTTTGTGATGAAGGGTTCCTTCTATGACCGAAACCACCTCATGCAGTGCCGTTTCTACCGATTTACCCTTAAGGTAGGCATGTTGTACACTACAGAGATTATTATCGTTCACAGATTCTCTTATGTGAAGATTTATTATTCTCTCTAGCGTTTTCATCAAGAACGATGAGAGACTAATAGGCATAGGCCTATTAGTCCTTTGGTGCTGAGTGTATCGGTTTCACAGCTTTAGGAATGAAAACAACTCGCACATCTCTCCAAATTTTTGGAACATATCCTGTCTTGAGGCAGCCGGTGAAGATTGCTATAAGCCAGGGAATGATGCTAGGAAGGGCATGTTGCATCATGGCCGGTAGGATACCATCTGGCCCCGCAGATTTGTAGGGCTTGAAGGATCCGATCGACCATTCTACAGTTGACCTTGTAATAATGTTGGAGAGTTCTTGTAAAGGTTCTGGCATTGTTATTTCCAAGTTGTTGTTAGCATCGTGTTGATACGGTTCTGTACAACCTGGAAAGTGAGTTTCCATGAGTAGCAAAAGCGTTTCTTGGCTGGATTCTGTCCAGGATCCGTCGGACCTCTTAAGGTATCCCGGGACCGTTGGGTCTTTGGATAGCGTCTTTCGAAGTCTGGCGGCTTCACAGGTATCCTCAATGGACTCGCAAAATTTTATCCAAGATGTTCGCTTAGCTTTTCTTACATCCCTAGTGTAAGCATTTAGCATGGATCTGTAGATTGTCCAGTCCTGCTCTAGTTTGCTTAAGATGGCCTACCGGTGAAG
Organism: Coremacera marginata; assembly: GCA_914767935.1. Taxonomy (NCBI): domain Eukaryota; kingdom Metazoa; phylum Arthropoda; class Insecta; order Diptera; family Sciomyzidae; genus Coremacera; species Coremacera marginata. The sequence goes on from OU612044.1 coordinate 152,547,107, forward strand.
TTTTCTAACCTCTGATCGCCTCTTTTTGAGGTCGCTGGTCCACCAACTCGCATTTGCAGGTTTGCGACTTCGAGACTTTGGGCAGAACTTCTTGAAAGCCTGGTTCATTTTTCCCGTTATAAACTCGACTGCATTGTCAATAGATACATCGGTTGGGAGGTATTCTGTGTCAGGGTTTGCAATATTTCTGCTTATCCAGACTGAATACCTTTCCCAGTTAGTTTTTAATGGGTTCCTAAAATGTTTCTTTAATTGGGGATCGTAGTCAATAGTAAAGAGAATCGTAAAGTGGTCGGAAAACGACTCCTTCTGTGACACCTCCCAGTTATCGACTATAATCTGTTCGGAGTTACTAGCTAAAGTAAGATCGATTACCTCTTCCCTGACTCTATTCTGAAATGTTGGCCTATTGCCCCTATTGCATAGAATAAGGTCTGTGGTAAGGATAAATTCAAAAATAGACTCACCCCTTTTGTTGATGTCTTTACTGCCCCATTGCGAGTGATGGGCGTTAGCATCACAACCGATGACCAGGAATGCCCTGCTTGTGTTAGCATGTTCTGCTAACTCGCGGACTGTTTGCACTGGTGGGTACGCCTCTTCATAGGGCATGTACGCAGAGCATAGGATCAGTTTTGCTGACCTTGTTTCTACGCTGGTTGTCACTACGTCTGAGTACGGCATACCTGCAAAGTTGATTAGACTTTGCACAACGACGTTGAGCAACACACGCAGCTCCGTCAAGGTAGGAAATGACCTCTCCGAAACCCTCAATACCGAAAGAGGTTTCAGGCAAGGCGATCCACTGTCTTGCGATCTCTTTAACATCATCATGGAGGGGATCGTACGAAAGGCCGGTGGGCATCGTAATGGCATCATTTTCCATAAAGGTGTCCAGCTCCTTGCGTACACCTATGCTATTGATATTGTCGGCAGAACCAAGAGAGATGTTACCGCTGGTTTCGCCGCTATCGAAAAGGAATCAGCCAAAGTGGGTTTGACGATAAATGAGGGTAAACAAAGTATATGTTGTCTACAAACAAGGGAGCGCGGCGTTTAGACTCCCACGTTTCATCCGGCAGCTATAACTTTGAAGTAGTCAAGGAGTTCGTATACCTTGGCACCGCCATTAATACCAACAACGAAATCAGCCTGAAGATAAAGCGAAGAACAATAATTGCTTATAGGTGCTACTACGGGCTCAGTAGGCAACTAAGTTCCAGAGCCCTCTCTCGATCGACAAAATTAACACTCTATAAGACGTTCGTTCTACCTGTGCTGCTTTATGGGGCTGAGGCATGGGTAGTTACGCAAACTCACGCAGCTGCTCTGGGAGTGTTCGATAGAAAAGTTCTTCGCAAAATCTTCGGTCCTATTCGAGTCTGCGATGACCATCGCATCCGAATGAACCACGAGCTGTATGAGCTCTGCGAAGACATTGACGTAGCTCGGCGTATAACTGTGCAGCGACTACGCTGGCTGGGTCATGTCCATCGTATGGACGACGAAGCTCCAGCGAAAAAGGTGCTCGAGGCGAGGGTCGCTGGTCAACGATGACGAGGGAGACCATGCCTCCGATGGATGGACCAGGCTGAGGAAGCCCTAACCGCACTTAGTGTATCCGATTGGAGAAGGCGCGCGCAAAGCAGAGGTGCCTGGTGAGAGCTGATGAGGTCGGCCGAAACCCGGATACGGGTTGTTACGGCCACCTAAGTAAAATTTTCCACCTAAGTAAAAATTGCCACCTAAGTAAAAAAAGTAAGGTGAAAATTTTCATGCTGGTATCATTCAGTCTTGGATTCTACAGGAAATTCTGAGTTAAAATCTTCTTAGGACCATATAACTCCGATAAAGGTTTTCCGGCGAAAAATGGTTTAAATATTCCCATATAATAATTTCATAGAGCGTTAGCTTCTTACTGTCACTGTCACTCGTTGACTGATCGACCCACAGCCTAAACTACTTGGCCAAGAAAAATTAAATTTAATAAGAATATTACTTTGATTATGCTTGTAGTTATATCTGAGAAGTCAAAGTTCTGTAAATGGATTCTGATTACCTTTATTAATGTTCAAAAAACTTCATCAGGATTTTTGAAAACTTGATCAGTTTGAGGAGCTAAAGGGTTAAATCTGTATTTTTAAGATGTATTTACAAGATGTATTTACTAGCTTTTTGCGGTAAAATACTCTTGAAACTAATGCCTAGAATATATATTTCCGAAGCTGCCATTTTGAATTTCCAAATGTTGACCCAGGATTTTTGGTCAGCGACCCTGAAAACTCCCGGCGTACCATTTTTGTGGTGATCTGTAGCCCCTGTAAATTGATACTCAATTTTGTGCAGTCCTGTGCTATGAAAAAATTTCTTTGATATGGGAATCTATAAACGATTTTTCGCTGGGAAAAGTTTCATCGGAGCTACATATATCGTTCTAAGAAGTTTTTACTCAGAATTTCATGTAGAATCCGACACTGGATGTTATCAGCATGGAAAAAAATTACTTCTTTTTAATAATTATAATTTTAAACAATAATTACTAGGTCGTCTTCGATTCGTGACGTTAAGCAAGCAGCATAAATTGGTCCCTGAAATTTATTTATGTATTGAATTCTATGGTAAATTTTTACCCGTGTCTATTGTAGGCTATATAATTTGACGAATAACAACACACGCATTACTTGCCAGCACAAAGTTAAAAACAACAACAATTTCTTGAATACTTGACGCAATGAAGCATGACTAATGTGACCAACATTTTTAGAGCAAAAAGAAGTAGAGCAAATTGAAGTACAAAAGAAGTGCAGAAGGTAAAAAAAAAAAAAATATGAGAATATGCAAATATGAAAAAAATGCATGAACAATTTCATTGCACAAGAAATTTTATTTATAATAGACTAAAAATTAAAATAAGCTTACAATTTAAACTTATAAGCAAAATAATGTAAATTTGATTATTAATATAAATTTATTTTGGGAAAAATTTTGTTTCAACAAATCAAAGATAAAAGAAAAAAACAATTATTAAATATATCTTAGCACACATCGCGCCCACAGTACATAACTGTCGCAATTCAAATATCACAAATTTTCAGGAGAGGCAAAAACTGTTGAATCTGCAGATGCAACGAAACTTACATAAGAAAAGACAAATTGAATTTTCCAGTTAAAGAAAATAGTGATATGAAATTAAAAATTGCATTTCACTGAGGAAAAAAATGCTGTATTATCAAACAATTTATGGTTTGAAACAACAGATTTCACTGTTTCATTCCATCCAACAGACGAAACTGTCAAAATAACAGTTGATCAAGATAATTTTTTGTTGAATGAACCTTTTTTACAGTTAATATTTTAACAGAATTAACTGTTACGTTGCCAATTTTTTTCGTTAATATAGCCTAAAATTAACTGTTGAATTAACAAATAAGCTGTTGCTTTATGCATGATCTTTCCCATACAAAAGTGTAATTTTTTCTATCTTAGATTTTACTATTTTATGATTTTATTAAAAATGTGACAAAATCTAAAAATAGATATTCGTATTCGAACAATTTTGTGATATAGACCCTCTTAGAAGCCACACTGTAAGACGTAATTCTACTCAAAAATAAAATTCCCCGTAAGAAATAAAATGAAAAAATATACCTTTCCGAATTTTCGAGTTTTTCCGGTAAACTTTATAAATTTTTTCGCCGTAAAAGTTTGCTTGTGCGAACGACAAACACAATAAAACAAAAAGAAAGCTCTAACTGGATGATCTCTCCTCAAGTTATGCGTGGTCTTATGTATGCTTCTGTGCTTTATAACTTAAGGGGTTACATGACATTGGCAGTTTTTGAAATTGACTTTTTATTAATAATTTTGTATTTTAGTAAATATTCTTAAGATTCTAAGATTTTAAGATTTGAGATTCTAAGATAAAAATAATTTTTACGGTTTCAAAAGTTACAGTCGGATTAGTGAGAGCGCATTTTTAATTTTTGCGCTACCTATATACGGCAGCTGGTATATACTTGTTTTACTTGCCACCTGACTTTTGGTGGTTGTTATTTCGTACCTACTTGAAGGGTGAAGGGTGAAGCACGAATTGTTAAACGATTGCAAAAAACTATAAGAAACAGCACAACACAAGATAACGAAGGCATACAGTACGAAGCTGGCATGGCAGATTGAAGGTAACCTTTTTTTTCTGGTTACCTGGTTATGTTTTTCGTGCTGGTTGCGGCACTAGCGGGTTCATTTTTTGACGAATTTTTTTTTTTTTTTGTATTTTTTAAACTCGATTCGCTATCGTATGACACGAGCTTTTTTTAACATTTTTTTTCGATTTTTTATGAATTTTTAAAGTCAATATTTTTTTCGATAAAACACACTTCCAAATTTGAAACATTACCAAAAATTGAAAAAAAATTAAAAAAAAAATGCTCATGTCATACGATAATCAATTTTGTTAAGATTTAAAATAGTCATTTTTTTTTCCAGATCGGACAATTTTTGCAACTCCCAGCGCTGCAACCACGAGGCCCAGTTTTTTTCTCTGCCGCCAGTTTGGAGCTCTATAAAACCATGTTGGAGTGAAAAATATATATTTTTGATTTTTTTTTTGTAATTTGTTCAATTCTCTACAATACGAGTAATAAGAACAATTTTGGAAAAATGTTTTTTTTTGACTAAGTTATGAATTTTTAAAAAAGGTTTGTTTTCTCTGCCGCGAATGTCATGTCCCGCCTTAATATATAAAAGGCAAGCACAATGCTCTGCACCTAATATCGCTCAAACTGTAATTATTTTTTTGCGATTATTACAGTATTTTGTTAACATGTACTGTCCTCAGAAATGTTTAGCCTGAAAGAATGCACAGAAAATTGATTTGATACTTACGTATATCAGCGACATGCTTGCCTTTTATATGTGTGCATACATTCAGGCTGAACATTTTTCAGAACACTATGTTGTAAAAACACTGCAATAATAATTACAGTTGAGCATTAATGCTTCCAACCCCTCGTAGGACGGGGATTTATAATAGTATATGTATATAGATCTTATTACAAAATAGATTTACAGTGGCATAAGTCGTGATAATACAATACGACTGTAGCTGGTTCAAATGGTGAAACAGCCATAAGCACCCGAAAACTAATTTCATGTCCGTCTCATTTGCTGCTTTTAAGATATATTTAAACACTTTTTGGCAAAATGTGAGAAATGAGTAAAACTTATGATTTCTTCAGACGTGCGCTCATATTTTACAATTTCTTCTGTCTTGCTTACATTTGGGTCGTTTATATTTTTGAAGAATGAGATTGTTTTATTTTATTTAAAAGTATTTTAATTTAAGTTAAAATCAAAACTTAATTTTAAATTTCATCAGAAATTGGGAAAATCCTCTTCAAAAAAGAAGTCCGCAAGCCTCTTCAATTCAGCAAACAAATCAAATCAAGCTTATAATACTTGAAAATAAATAATAAGAAATTTCAACTAAATGTCAAGGTCAACAGTTTGCCTAACCAGCTGTAAGCCATCCAAAGCTGTGTTTGGTCTCTAAAAATATGTATTTAAGTGTAAAGCAGAAGCAACGGAAAACCGAAACAATTCAATTTTGAGCTGTCGAAGCAAGCGGTAATGCCCACTTTCTATGACCACTCGGTGGACCAGGTCTTGTCAAGTGGGACCGCATGGCAAGGACATGACACAAATATACCTGATTTAATGCAGCACTTAAGAATACAACTGCGAATTGCAGAAAAATAGAAAATCTCAAAGTCGCACGTCAACAACAACAGCAGCAGCGACAACCACGAACTACTTCTTCTACTTCTTCCTGTGAGTATTTCTTCAAGGTATTTGGTAAGTTTTTCATTTTATCTTCAATGCTTTTACTGTTTTTCCAGCGCACTCCTTTGGATTTGTTATGGCGCTCAACTTAAACCATTTACGTTAAACTTTCGATTTCTCCCCAATGCACAAAGTTTAAAGGCAGCAACTTCTTCGTTCTCAATGTTCTTGCCAATGTAAAGCGAAGTCTTGCTCAGATACTGCTTGCTTGGTTGCTCCATAACGGCAACTTTTACTGTCAAAAATTTAGTAATGCTTTTACTTGTCGTTATTGTTGCCTGTGTTGGTTGCATTGGTTCGGCAGTGACCAAGATAAAGTCTTCCCATGCTGAAGCCTTGAGATATTAAGAAATCCGTAAACTTATTTGCAGCTACTTTAAAAAAATAATGGGAAAAAACTTTAAAACTTTGCGTTAGGGAAATGTTCTGTTTATTTTGTTGTTTTACCTTTGCACAAATGGAATTATTCGCAATTGAAAAAGTTCTGAGCTAATTCCAAGAAAGAGTTGGTCTACAGTTAGTCGATGTAGCAGCTGTTGTCATTGTTGTCGTAAGGATTAAGGGGGGGGGGGGATTAACATTGCGGGACATTGACATAATTTCGATTAAAATAACGCTGTGTTTGAACATAATCACATTTCAATTAATTTTATGAGCATACAGTTCAGCTACTGCAGCTTTTCGCACTTTTTCAGCATTAAGGTATTTAAAGCCACAACCCAAAAATCATTGGAAAATATTTATGTGTTGAATACCAGTGACTCCAACCTAGTTAAGGTGGGAAAAATTTACCAACTAAAGAATAGGTTGGACTCAGGGACAATAAAAGACATTACAACTAACGAAGCGAACATAGATCTAATTACACAATTGATTTTTAATCTACTTTTGAGTTGTTCCTTTGACAAAGTAACATCAAAAACGCTACAGTTGTGAACAAAGGTACTCATGTGGTTTAATTTTAAATTAAATCATTTCCTTTCAAATTAATTTCAGTTCACTGATGCATTCATCGATTATAATTTAATTTGAACAGCACATAATTATTGTATCATTATCATGTTATTATCATATCATTATCATATAATGATCATATTACTGTCATATCATTATCATATTATTATCATATTCATATCATTATCATATCGTTATCATATCGTTATCATATCATTATGAAATGTTTATCATATCATTATCATATCATTATCATATCATTGTCATATCATTATCATATCATTATCATATCATTATCATATCATTATCATATCATTATCATATCATTATCATATCATTATCATATCATTATCATATCATTATCATATCATTATCATATCATTATCATATCATTATCATATCATTATCATATCATTATTATATCATTATCATATCATTATCATATCATTATCATATCATTATCATATCATTATCATATCATTATCACATCATTATCATTTCGTTATCATATCATTATCATATCATTATTCTATCATTATCAACATTATCATATCATTATCATATCATTGTCATATCATTTTCATATCATTGTTATATCAATAAACATTATCATATCAGTATCACATTATTATCGTACCATAATCATATCATAATCATATCATTATCATATCATTATCATATCATTATCATATCATTATCATATCATTATCATATCATTATCATATCATTATCATATCATTATCATATCATTATCATATCATTATCATATCATTATCATATCATTATCATATCATTATCATATCATTATCATATCATTATCATATCATTATCATATCATTATCATATCATTATCATATCATTATCATATCATTATTATATCATTATCATATCATTATCATATCATTATCATATCATATCATATCATTATCATATCATTATCATATCATTATCACATCATTATCATTTCTTTATCATATCATTTTCATATCAATAAACATTATCATATCAGTATCACATTATTATCGTACCATAATCATATCATTATCATATCATTATCATATCATTATCATATCATTATCATATCATTATCATATCATTATCATATCATTATCATATCATTATCATATCATTATCATATCATTATCATACCATTATCATATCATTATCATATCATTATCATATCATTATCATATCATTATCATATCATTATCATATCATTATCATATCATTATCATATCATTATCATATCATTATCATATCATTATCATATCATTATCATATCATTATCATATCATTATCATATCATTATCATATCATTATCATATCATTATCATCTCATTATCATATCATTATCATATCATTATCATATCATTATCATATCAATATCATATCATTATCATATCATTATCATATTCATATCATTATCATATTGTTATCATATCATTATCAAATCTTTATCATATCAATATCACATCATCATCATATCATTATCATATCATTATGATGTCATCATCATATTATTATTACATCATTATCATAGCATTAGCATGTCATTATCATATCATTGTCACTTAATTATCATATCATAATCATATCAGTACCATATTATCATCATATCATTGTCAAAACATTATCATATAAGTATATCGCTCTTTTGCCATTACAATCCCATTATCATTCCATTATCAATCCATTAGCATTCCATTATCATATCATGTATATGCCATTGTCATATCATAACCATATCAATATCACTTTATTTTTGTAACATGTTCATATCATTATCATATCATTAGTATATCATTGTCAGATTATTAACATATCATAACCACATAATTAGCATTTTAAATCTAATCTAATCATATTTTTGCCATTCTAAGCAAATATATACGGCCGCCATTCTAAGGTCATTCTAAGGTCCAGTTCTCGATCTTTTGTGTTCAAACATTTTACAACACACACAACACAATTGATCATAAGAAGCTCGGTCAAAGTCCTTTCAAGGGCTAAAATGGCCATTTCGTTTTTTTTTTTTATCATATTTTTATATCATAATCGTATCAAAATCATATGAATATCATATCATTATTTTGCAATTATCATACCATTATCGTATCATTAAAATATTATCATATCATTATCATATTATAATAATAGATGCCTTTTTTCCAACATGCAAGTCCGATTTGCATGCATAGCAAAATCCAGCTCTTTATATGTTCACAACGCCATCTATCTGTGAAACTGATTTTTTGCACTCTAAATTGTAATCCAAATCCGATTAAGATGTTGGAAAAAACGCGGCTATATCATTATCATATCATTATTATACCATTATCATATTAATATCATATACTAATCATATCACTATCATATCATTATCATAGGATTATCGTATCAATATAATATCATTAATTATCTTCTTTCTTATATATAAAAATCTCGTGTCACAACGTCTGTGGCCGAACTCCTCCGAAACGGCTCGACCGATTTTAATGAAATTTTTTTTTTGTAGATTTGGTAGGTGTAAGAATAGGTTGTAAAGTACTTTTCACCCTCCTAAGCAAAACGGACGTGGCTCCAGCCATACAAGCTAAATTTTTTATATCCAATAGTTTTGGAAGTAAAAGTCACAGAAATTGGACGGGCATTGCACAAGGGGGTGTGGCTCCACCTCCACCAAAAATCACAGAACGTTGAAACTCAGAATGGAGTTACCACTTGGCGGTGTTTTTCGTACAGAAAACTTGGACAGGCATTGGACAGAGGGGTGTGACTCCACCCATACTAGCCAAATTTTTGATATCAAATAGCTTTGGAAGTAAAAGTCACAGAACATTGAATCTTAAAATGGAGTTGCAACTTGATAGTATCTTTCTAATAGAAAACTTGGACGAGCATTGCACGTCGGTAGCGAAGCACATCGGTATAAGCTTATATTGTTATATAATTTTCAACATTAAATCAAGTATAAATTGTCATCAATGTTACATCATTATCATATAGACATCACATTAATATCACTTCATTATCACATAATATAATTGACTTTATCAAAAGAATTTTTCTTTTAGAAGACATCGCATTTAAGTAAAGTATTTAGGTACATCCTTTTCCCATTAAACCAGCTGCTGCCACATTTCTCCTCAAAAAATTCCTGTTCATCACTTGAGCGCAATTCTGTACATCTGCCATTAGCAGCGCGAACTTCGCGAAGTATTTTTCACACCTAATCATCGCGTTGCCAACCTAAAAAAAAAATAAAGTTACTTTATAAATCACACTCTAAATAAACGCCTACAAAAGCACTTCAAGCACATCTTGTAACGTCACGCTGCATGATAATATTTCGTCCTCTGTAAGAACAGCCACAACAACAGCAACAAAAGCGAACGAAATATATCGCAATAAAACGAACGTCATCCAAAAATAACAACAGCAAAATATTTTGAAAATTTTTGCACTCATGCCTGAAACTTCCAACCGATGTTGATGTGATATACTTTAACTCATCTTGTGTCTCACATGAAGACAGTTTTAATGCCTTTATGCAGCAGATTTATGCGTGCATGAGATACGTGCGCATGAGTGTGGTGTTTGAGTGTGTGTGTGTAGAGTGCGCATATGTGTGTGTTCAAATAATTCACACCTCATTTATCTCAACGTTGTCAAGTATTCGTGCCTGCTGAACTCACTTTTGTTGATTTTGTTGTGGTGCAACACTGTCTGGCTAGGTGATGATTGCACAAATGCGTGGCACGCATTATTGTTGTTGTTCCCATATTTGTCTGTTAGTCGTTTGATGCTTTTTGACGTGCAGCAGCATCTAAAGTACCGATATAAATTGGAGCCAATGGAAGCTGCTAATTGAATTGCTGACAAATGTATTGATGGAATTTTTTCTGCGCTGGGAAAATACTACCATACCGTTTACTGCAATAATTTATCTAAAGCTAAGAAATATTTCAATGTGTTTTAAAAATTTCAAATTTTAAAGTATTACTAAAAAAATTACTAAAAAAAAAAATTATTTACGCATCGCTTATGCGCCATAATTAAATTAATACTTTGCCGTAAAAAATAACATTTTTGGGTTTTGTAAGTTCTGAGAATTTTTCTTTGAGGTTTGTTGTTATAAAGTCGGTTTATTTTTAGAGGTTACATTTTTCGACATGGATTAAACTGTCATGAACTTCTCAGATCTGGTAATGCTTTTATGCGTTTTTGCTCTGTTTGGTTTGACATTTTATATACTGGAAGGAAGAACAACGCTTGCAAATTGTGTAAATTTAATTTTGTGCTTAAGAAGCTTAACATGACGATTTTTACTCAATAGAAAAAATATTCTGTGTCAGATGGGATTTGAAACTGGGCTCTTTCGCATACTGTTTATGCACTTTGACTATGGCCGCCGCCTGTAACAAAGAAAGTTTTTTTTTTCTGATATCTTAAGACAGAACAAACATGATTATGGAGAAAATACAGCAGTTTTTTCTCGTGGTATATTGAGAAAAAAGCAACAGTTAAATCACCTAAGTCGGCTTGTAGAGGAATAATAAACTTATACGTATTCACCCAAGCAATTTATTGTTTAATACATTGCCTTGGAAGCACATACTTCCATATCCTGCAAAAAAAAAGCTTCGTCGTTTATACGATGCACATGACCTAGCCAGCGTAGTCGCTGCACAGTTATACGCCGAGCTACGTCAATGTCTTCGTAGAGCTCATACAGCTCGTGGTTCATTCGGATGCGATAGTCATAGCAGACTCGAATAGGACCGAAGATTTTGCGAAGAACTTTTCTCTCGAACACCCCCATCGCCCTACCCACCGATCTAAACAGCCTTGCGACTGTTTGCTGATATAACTGCAGCTATGTTAACAGACGCTATATTAACAGATGCAGTATAGAAATCTGTTGATAGCCATACAACAAAAATATGCCAACAGATTATTATGTTGTGCTGCAGCATAGCTTCAGTTGAACAATAATTAATATTGGATCAATGACTATGCGTAACGAAGGAGTTTGGCTCGATGCATAGTGTAGTGAACTCTTAGTCGGTGGATGTAGGTTCAAATCCCCACGGCGGGCGAAGGATAAATTTTTATATTTGATATTAAATTTAACGTTCTTGTTATAATAAACGCAAGCAGTAAAGAAGCCATAAAATTCTAACAAAAACGGAAAAAGAAAAGTTTGTAGTGTCGATTTCAGTCAAGCAAATCAAAGAAGGTGTTAAAAGCTTCGCTTCAAAAAAAAAAAAACCAAAACCCGAATAAAAGTTATATTTTTGAAACTTAAATATTTTTTAAAATAATGTATAAGTAACCAAATACTTGGTTAATTTATCACCCAAATAAAAATTGACAAGTTAACAAGTTCAATGAAGTACTTGGGATGCTGAAACCAAGGCCAGTTTATAAATTATACTAGATTTTTTGATAATTTAACATACGCTTTTTCTCGGTGTAGTGGCGGTAGTGGAGCAGTGGGTAGAGTGTGTGACTCATACGCCAGAGAACCCTGGCTCGAATCCCACCTGACACAGAAAGTTTTTTCAATTGAATTAATTTTTCTGTTCGGCTGTCACCTCTCTGCAGACAATGGCAAAACTCAGAGAGTAAAAACTGCCATGAAAGCTTCTTGAGAACATAAGCCGTTCGGAGTCGGCATAAAACATGTAGGGCCAGTTCTCGATCATATGTGTTCAAACATTTCACAAAACGCACAACAAAATTGATCATAACAAGCTCGATCAAAGTCCTTTCAAGGGCCAATATTGATATTTCGTTTTTTCTTTTTTTTCTCTCGGTGTAGTTGAAATTCAAGCATTTGCTGATGGAAAAGTTTTCTCTCCTTTAAAAGTTGTACTAAATTTGTTTACTATGACAGCAGGCTAAGGACCAAAAAAAAAAAAATAAAATGGGCAAACGAAAAAATGTTGGATTTTTATCATTTCTGGAGACTTGATCAATCTAGAGTTAGTTGACTAGATTTTTCCAAAGATTTCTACTCATGCGCTTAAGTCAGAAGTTTCAGAATTAAAGTAAACTAAGCAACTGGGGAGACTACAAGAATAGTATCTATTAGATAAATTGTTCATCCATAAAAGGCGGATGAGCCTACGTGACATGGACTAACTTTAGATATACACAGATCTGTTACAAATGTGTATGGTACATTCCAATAGGAGTCTTCAAAAGAAGCATAGACCTTAACCTCCGAGCAAATGTCAACAGAAACTACTAATAATTATTTGCTGACCCTCCCCTTTACCTTTCTTTCTCCAAGAATTGTCAAAAGAGGGGAAGATGAAAGCATATCAAAGAATGATTTTCTCGTTCGTTTTTTTTTTTTTTTTTTTGCAATTATTGAGCCTGGCTGTGTCTAGTGGAATGAGTCCAAGTTTATAAGACCCACTGCCTTGCATCAAAAAATCATCAAAAAAGCTTAGACAAAAGGATGTTTATACCAGATATTGAGAGCATGATTCAATTTTCCCACCTGATATGGATTTTCCATCGACTAATGTGAACATTTTTTTTCTTTTTCTTGAAATCTTGAAATACTCAATAATTAAATATAAAATGTATTTCTTTTGAATTTTCCATGTACCATATGATTAAACAACATCTATCTAGTTGAACAAATTTTCTAAGTGCCAATACTTCTTAGTTTGGACCTTGAGTGACATCTTTGATTATTTGGATGAATTTATAAAATTTTTTTATATAAATATTTCTATAAAGAATTTAAATTTTTTCGCGAGAACTTACAATAAAAATGCAAGCCTTTAGTGGTGGTTTTTTCGACTTGCAAATGGCTAAGAGCGAAAGAGTATCCTCGAAAATAGTCGGACTATGATTATCGCATATTTAGAGCATGTAAACAGTACGCGGATCTTAAGTCAGGGCCAGGATCTTAAGAAGGTCAGAAAAGGATATTTCAGGGCGAAATGTGTTAACGTAAATTGCGTGCATTAAAACTCTATGATTTTTATTAATCAGTATATAAATAAAAACCCTGTAGGAAAATCAACTAATTTAAAAGTAGTTGATAAAGTAGTTTTTTGTCAACCACAACTAGTTGAAATTCTGACCTTTTTCCATAGAACGAACTAACTTATTTTGTATGGTGATGTCCGCTAAATAAGTCAATTGACTGTCGTCTGCATATATTTTCAACTACTTGTTAAATTAGATATATTTAAACTATTTTTTTAATTACTTTAAAATAACTAAAAGATAATAAAATTTCTAAAGTTAATAATATTTGATGAAATAACATGGTTAAATATATATAAGCTTGTAATCTAATAAAAATTTTCAATTAAAACATGCCAACATCAGAGAATGCCGCTTCAATATAATTCAAAGTAGTTTATCAATCACTGGTTTTTAAGCAGTATTCAATTACTTTATATATTGAAGTGGATGCCGCCTTAATATAATTCAAAGCAGTTCATACACTGGGTTATTTTAAACTAGTTTTTTAATTAGTTGTTTTTAAAAACAAGTTAGTTTGTTCCTATAGGGAAGGTCCTTAAAAAATATAATTGTGTGTGTGTGTTTCCACCTAATAAGAAAGCAAAGCAACTTTTTAATACATGTTGATAATAGATGAGCTAGCACCATGTATTAAAAATGGTGCAAAAATCAAAAGAACATAAACCATTTCTTTTATGTGCACACACAATTAATTGTAAAAGCTTGAATAATTTATAAATTCCACTTTCTTTACCATAAATATGACTAAAAACAGTCAAAGGTTGTAGTTAATATCTTTACAGTAACTTCAGTCTTTTACTTCGTGCTGCCTTTGCAGAGAAATAATTTTATTAAGATAAAACAACATATAACAGCAACAACAAAATATAAAAACAAATACGATACATAAAAAATTCTGGCTAAGACCTCGTTTACAAAGTTTCATAAAAATGTCTAAATTATTTCTGTCTTGGGCGCATCCTTTGCCTAGTTTTTATCCTGATTGCACTTGTTGTGCTGCCACTAACTAAGCGAGTTTATGGTAAAGAAATTTATTAACAACAACAACAAAAACAGCTACAGCAAAGGCAACAGTGACGATGACAATAAAAAGAACAAAAAACAAGAACGACACCAGCAACTACAGCAATTTAAGCGCTTCCTGTGTGTTGGTTATAATCATCCAATAACAGGTTGTGCCACACTTCCTTGCACAAGTTGCTCTAACTAGACGCGAAGTTGTTGTTGCCTTTGAGTCATGTTCAAATCTCAGCAATATGTTGTTTTAGCGCGTGCATGTGTGCGTTTGCCAATTCCAGCATGTGTGTGCATCAGGTATGTATTGTAAAGTGTTTTGTGCATGTGTGGGCGGATGTTTGTTGTGGACGCCTTGAAGTTTGCGCCTTGTTCACAAGCTTGTCTTTGAACACGCTTGTTTCACTTTCGAGACTTTGGTTCAATTATTTCGCAACTAAAAAAGTCTTGTAAACAATCTGTTTTAAGTGCTACAATGTAGATATGGGCATCGCAGCGCTGCGTTGCGTTATTGAGTTGAAGCAAAGCACTTAATTGTGTTGTTGAGCTTACACACTACTTTATTCAAACTCACGTAATAGGGCAGTAATAGAAATTGTTTCTTGGTCGTTCTTTATTTTAATTCATTTATTCGAAAATATTTAATTTAAAAAGTATTTGCATATTTGAATCAAGTAGTACAGTTTGCTGCAAGCCTGAAACAAAGGTTTGCTAATTTTTGTTGGATGCTTAGCTCTGCATAATTCAGATAAGCTTCAATTCTATTAAATATTGATTTTTTGATTAAGTTTTTTTTTATGTATTTGTGACTAATACTCTTATCATACAATAGTTTTCTTTAGATGAAGCATACTACTACAACACATTGATTTGTTGTATTTTTTAGATTATATAAAACTGTGCCGATTTCACCACACAATTCAAAGTGCTAACTTACTCACCACACTCAGTAAATTTACCTTATTATCCAACGCCTTTCGAACACAAAACCTCACTGCGCTGATTAAAGTTTTGTTGAACTACGTCATGACGCAATTACGTTAATGCTTTACGCTGATACGGTAAACTGCGCCTTGGTTGGTATGTCAGCGCAGCATTTTTTACTGCGTTATGTATTTGTACTATAACAGATCGGTTTTGTCGCGGTCACTTACTATAGTACGTACATATTACTATCGATAGTTCTCCACAAGTAGTATTTCTCATCGCACAATTATTAGGTATTAAGTATTAAGTATTAAGTATTAAGTATTAAGTATTAAGTATTAAGTATTAAGTATTAAGTATTAAGTATTAAGTATTAAGTATTAAGTATTAAGTATTAAGTATTAAGTATTAAGTATTAAGTATTAAGTATTAAGTATTAAGTATTAAGTATTAAGTATTAAGTATTAAGTATTAAGTATTAAGTATTAAGTATTAAGTATTAAGTATTAAGTATTAAGTATTAAGTATTAAGTATTAAGTATTAAGTATTAAGTATTAAGTATTAAGTATTAGGTATTAAGTATTAAGTATTAAGTATTAAGTATTAAGTATTAAGTATTAAGTATTAAGTATTAAGTATTAAGTATTAAGTATTAAGTATTAAGTATTAAGTATTAAGTATTAAGTATTAAGTATTAAGTATTAAGTATTAAGTATTAAGTATTAAGTATCAAGTATTAAGTATTAAGTATTAAGTATTAAGTATTAAGTATTAAGTATTAAGTATTAAGTATTAAGTATTAAGTATTAAGTATTAAGTATTAAGTATTAAGTATTAAGTATTAAGTATTAAGTATTAAGTATTAAGTATTAAGTATTAAGTATTAAGTATTAAGTATTAAGTATTAAGTATTAATTATTAAGTATTAAGTATTAAGTATTAAGTTTTAAGTATTAAGTATTAAGTATTAAGTATTAAGTATTAAGTATTAAGTATTAAGTATTAAGTATTAAGTATTAAGTATTAAGTATTAAGTATTAAGTATTAAGTATTAAGTAATAAGTATTAAGTATTAAGTATTAAGTATTAAGTATTAAGTATTAAGTATTAAGTATTAAGTATTAAGTATTAAGTTATTAAGTATTAAGTATTAAGTATTAAGTATTAAGTATTAAGTATTAAGTATTAAGTATTAAGTATTAAGTATTAAGTATTAAGTATTAAGTATTAAGTATTAAGTATTAAGTATTAAGTATTAAGTATTAAGTATTAAGTATTAAGTATTAAGTATTAAGTATTAAGTATTAAGTATTAAGTATTAAGTATTAAGTATTAAGTATTAAGTATTAAGTATTAAGTATTAAGTATTAAGTATTAAGTATTAAGTATTAAGTATTAAGTATTAAGTATTAAGTATTAAGTATTAAGTATTAAGTATTAAGTATTAAGTATTAAGTATTAAGTATTAAGTATTAAGTATTAAGTATTAAGTATTAAGTATTAAGTATTAAGTATTAAGTATTAAGTATTAAGTATTAAGTATTAAGTATTAAGTATTAAGTATTAAGTATTAAGTATTAAGTATTAAGTATTAAGTATTAAGTATTAAGTATTAAGTATTAAGTATTAAGTATTAAGTATTAAGTATTAAGTATTAAGTATTAAGTATTAAGTATTAAGTATTAAGTATTAAGTATTAAGTATTAAGTATTAAGTATTAAGTATTAAGTATTAAGTATTAAGTATTAAGTATTAAGTATTAAGTATTAAGTATTAAGTAAAGTATTAAGTATTAAGTATTAAGTATTAAGTATTAAGTATCAAGTATTAAGTATTAAGTATTAAGTATTAAGTATTAAGTTAAGTATTAAGTATTAAGTATTAAGTATTAAGTATTAAGTATTAAGTATTAAGTATTAAGTATTAAGTATTAAGTATTAAGTATTAAGTATTAAGTATTAAGTATTAAGTATTAAGTATTAAGTATTAAGTATTAAGTATTAAGTATTAAGTATTAAGTATTAAGTATTAAGTATTAAGTATTAAGTATTAAGTATTAAGTATTAAGTATTAAGTATTAAGTATTAAGTATTAAAGTATTAAGTATTAAGTATTAAGTATTAAGTATTAAGTATTAAGTATTAAGTATTAAGTATTAAGTATTAAGTATTAAGTATTGAAGTATTAATATTAGATATATGTATTAAGTATTAAGTATTAAGTAAGTATTAAGTATTAAGTATTAAGTATTAAGTATTAAGTATTAAGTATTAAGTATTAAGTATTAAGTATTAAGTATTAAGTATTAAGTATTAAGTATTAAGTATTAAGTATTAAGTATTAAGTATTAAGTATTAAGTATTAAGTATTAAGTATTAAGTATTAAGTATTAAGTATTAAGTATTAAGTATTAAGTATTAAGTATTAAGTATTAAGTATTAAGTATTAAGTATTAAGTATTAAGTATTAAGTATTAAGTATTAAGTATTAAGTATTAAGTATTAAGTATTAAGTATTAAGTATTAAGTATTAAGTATTAAGTATTAAGTATTAAGTATTAAGTATTAAGTATTAAGTATTAAGTATTAAGTATTAAGTATTAAGTATTAAGTATTAAGTATTAAGTATTAAGTATTAAGTATTAAGTATTAAGTATTAAGTATTAAGTATTAAGTATTAAGTATTAAGTATTAAGTATTAAGTATTAAGTATTAAGTATTAAGTATTAAGTATTAAGTATTAAGTATTAAGTATTAAGTATTAAGTATTAAGTATTAAGTATTAAGTATTAAGTATTAAGTATTAAGTATTAAGTATTAAGTATTAAGTATTAAGTATTAAGTATTAAGTATTAAGTATTAAGTATTAAGTATTAAGTATTAAGTATTAAGTATTAAGTATTAAGTATTAAGTATTAAGTATTAAGTATTAAGTATTAAGTATTAAGTATTAAGTATTAAGTATTAAGTATTAAGTATTAAGTATTAAGTATTAAGTATTAAGTATTAAGTATTAAGTATTAAGTATTAAGTATTAAGTATTAAGTATTAAGTATTAAGTATTAAGTATTAAGTATTAAGTATTAAGTATTAAGTATTAAGTATTAAGTATTAAGTATTAAGTATTAAGTATTAAGTATTAAGTATTAAGTATTAAGTATTAAGTATTAAGTATTAAGTATTAAGTATTAAGTATTAAGTATTAAGTATTAAGTATTAAGTATTAAGTATTAAGTATTAAGTATTAAGTATTAAGTATTAAGTATTAAGTATTAAGTATTAAGTATTAAGTATTAAGTATTAAGTATTAAGTATTAAGTATTAAGTATTAAGTATTAAGTATTAAGTATTAAGTATTAAGTATTAAGTATTAAGTATTAAGTATTAAGTATTAAGTATTAAGTATTAAGTATTAAGTATTAAGTATTAAGTATTAAGTATTAAGTATTAAGTATTAAGTATTAAGTATTAAGTATTAAGTATTAAGTATTAAGTATTAAGTATTAAGTATTAAGTATTAAGTATTAAGTATTAAGTATTAAGTATTAAGTATTAAGATCGGGTTCTAATCGAATATCGAAGTGGAGTTTTATCTGTTAAGTTCTGAACGAAATAAGGTTTATGTTATGCATAATATTAAAATAATTTATTTAAAAAATTTCAGAAACCCACAATTTAGTACCTTAAAATTAAGTAGAAGATAAGAATTAAAGAAACTAGTCAAAGATTGTAATATTAACATTGACTGATTTTTGATTGATGTGATGCCAAAAATAACTGGTTGTTAGTCTTAAGCTTATATTACTGTTGCTGTTTGATCATCTGTTGTTTTTGTTGTTGCTTACTTAGAATTTCTTGTGACACATGAAACACCGTACGAACCGACCTTGTGGTAGCTTAAAAAACGTTTATGGTTTGTTTGGCTTAAGCAACAAATATTTGTTAAGTGCTTGAGGCTATTTGATGGCTTTTAAAATGACTGAGCAACGAAAATTTAGCTGTGCTTTTGTGTGTAGTTGTGTTAATAAGCATTTAGACAGTGGCGAATGCCAAGGTAAGAAATTTTTGTATAGTGTTTGTTTAAAAAAGTGAAATATAATATAATAATATTATAATATAATATTAAAGTTACGTATATTTCTAGAATTTACTTATTTAAAATTGCTAAAATATTTCTTTACTTGATGGTTACTTTATTCGATAGTTAAGCTTACAAAAGTGAGAATTAAGAAATTTGATATGTTTATCAATGCCAATTTTGTTGGCATTAATTTTAACTTTCTACTGACTAGTTTTCAATGGGAGTTATGGGAGGTAGATGTGGTTTTATCCAATTTGGCTCATTTTCAAACATAACCCTTACTTTTTTAAGTTCATTGTGATAACTTTAAAATGACGACTGTAATCGTGATCACAGACGGACAGACATACGGACATAGCTTAATCGACTCAAGTGGTGATTATGATCAAAGATACATATACAGGGTTGTCAATATTCGAAGCGCCCATCTGGCAACACTGTAACTTCCCGCAGTGATGCCAAATCGACTAATGACATACCGCGTTTGAAGCGTCATTCCAAGCAAATGTTTACAATGGAACAGTACACGCCACGCAAACGCTTTAAAATTGTTGAAATTTACATTCAACAAAACAAGTCAATAGTGAAAACTCAACGTGCTTTCAAAAAAATAAAAAATTGTTGAAATTTACATTCAACAAAACAAGTCAATAGTGAAAACTCAACGTGCTTTCAAAAAAATAAATAAAGTGAAAAGTGCGCCTTCCAAGAAAACAATTTATCGTTTGTATGAAACTGAAAATCCACAAGAGATTCAAGAGGTACCTCTTCACGATGCAAAAGTCACTGTTTGGTGCGGCGTTTGTGCTAAAATGCTCATTGGGCCGTTCTTTTTCGAAGATGATAATGGCCACAGAGTAACTGTCAATCAGGAGCGTTATCGCGATATGATAAACAATTTTTTCATGCCAATCGTTCGTCGAAAGCGTATCAGGCACTACGGGTTCAACAAGACGGCGCGCCACCACACACAAGCCGCACTACAATCGATTTTTTGAAATGGGCGCTTCGAATATGGACAGCCCTGTACATACTCTTCTATGACTGCCACACCTTCTTATTGTCGTTACAAATGGAATGACAAGGCAGTACACGTGGGGGTCTAAACATAATAAGAGTTATTTTTATTTGTATTGTGAGATAATAAATATTATCAGTTTATTTAAATTAAATAACAATTTAAATGCAAATCTGAAAACATGTACAATAAGTCATGAGAGTGGCCTACATTTTTTATTTATTTCATAAGTAACGTTAGAAGAAAGTTTAAATAAGACTGTCATTCATACCTTAAAAAATTATTATTTTAAGAAAAAGTAATTTTCATGATTGATTATGCACAAAAATCTTGGAATATTAATCACCTCAGGCTGTAATCAATCTTGAATTCAGAAGTTTGCATAGAAAGATTACACATTTTGACCTACAATTTATAAACGCACAACATATAGAGTTATTAAAAAGTGTGTCACAATTCACTTTTATATGTTTTACAAACGCTAGAATTCTTTAGTTATATTTTTAAAATATTTGGGATCATTAATTAAAAAACTCAACACTATTCATAATTAAAATGAACAGTCGATGTTATTGTTATTAAACATAATTATGTTAATATCGACATGCTTGTCAGAGTGCCGATAACCTAGCCGCGAGGCAGCACTTTACAGGTCACAGTGCTTCTAAGAAGTAGGTAAACAAAAAGATGATGAGAAAATAGAAAAGAGGTGGGAAAGAAAAAAAAAAAAGCAGTAGGAAAGAGGTAGAGTTGATGAATTAGTCGACGAAGTTGTGTTCTGAATGATTCTGAATGATTATTTAGAAGTTGCTTGATAACTCTTACTTTTTTTTCCGATGGCGTTGAGTTTTGGTAATTTTCTATCTTTTATTGCATTCCCATAAAAGATACTTGCTATATATACTGCGTTTCAGTTTCGCAATTTAAGCACACGTAAACAGTTATACCAGTAACAAACGCCGAATTCACAAAAATCTATCAAATTTACTATAGAAAGGATTACAAAGAAATTTGGTGCGAACTTTAAAATTGAGGATAAATATTTGAAAGCATCATGCAGAAAACTTTTTGGATTTTTATAGTTATTCTATTGGCATTAGTTTTATGTTACTTACCAGCAGAAGGTGAGTTTTCAGTCACTGTGAAATGACTACCTATGAGAATCATCATAAAAAGAGTTTTTAAGAGCTATGTAAATAAAAAATTTTTAATGTATTTTGAATGAATCTATATTAAAGTAAATCTGACAGTTACTGAGAAATGGACTTGCAATAATATTAATTTCCTTTAATCGTTTTGAGAGCAATTTTGGATTCGAATATTTAAAATTTTACTTTTATAGGTAAACACAATCGACTCCGCGAGTTGTCAGCACGTGAAGTGTATAGCATATTACGTGATGCTGGACGAGAAGATGTAATTCCAGCAGGTCGTTTCATAACGCATGGCAATGAGGAGATAAATGAACACGAGGCGGAAACTGAACCTGAACCTGTACTCGACCTAACAGAAACCGGACGAGTGTTGGTTAGTACAGATGCATTGAATGCAACCGCAACTTTACTGGACTACATGAAACACCTGAACTACACCGCGTTGTTAACTGCTTTCATTCCCACCTACAACTTTACCATTACAAAACCTACATTCAATTTAACTGCATTGAATTTAACCTCATTCTATACGGTTAAACCAATATTTAATTTTACTAATCTGACTTATCTGAAATCTGGTTTTAATTTAACCGCTCTCACTGCGGCGAAACCTGCATTTAATATAACCGCTCTCAATGCGGTGAAACCTGGTTTAAATTTAACCACTCTCTCTCTTGGTCTAATTACCACTAGATCGGTACCTAAAACTGTTCAGTCAGAAATATGTTTCGCCAGCCGTAGTTTGAATGAAATCAATGATGACGAGATTGAGACAGAGACTGAAGCTGATGGCAGACAAATAACCGATACTATGCCAACTTATGAAACAGCTTTAAGTCCTACAAGTCCGACAGCAGCTGAATCAGTTAGCTCTCCTGTTGTTAGCTCATCTCCATATAGCCCGACTACTGTTTCAAGTACGGGATCTGGCATTGGTACTATATCGGGTACTGACAGTAGAATTGGTACTGAAACTGGACCAGTCCGTAATGCAAGACCCTATAAAAATCGGAGACTTGGACGTCCCGTTATAAATTGCGTTGTAGTTCGGAGGCCGCAGACCACCTCCCAAAATGTTCGTAAGCGACAGAGTGCTCAGAGGTTACAGAATGTTCGTAGGCCACAGAGCACTCGTAGACCTCAAAACGTTCGCAGAGTACAGAATGTTCGCAGACCACAGAACGTTCAGAGGCCACAGAACGTCCGCAGGCCACAGAATGTTCGGAGACCACAGAACGCTGGGAGGCCACAGAATATTGGCAGAAATCGTAATGGAGGATATAAATTGCCGAATAAATCTTACAACTAAAGGGATAATGGATTAAAATAATAGTTTATTAACTGGAATTTGAAAAATAAAGAAAAAGATTATTAACCTATAAAAGAATTATTGATATTTAAAGTGTTTTATCTGCTGAAGAGGTTCTATTCCTAATTAGAGGACAAATCTAAATATATACAAAAAGTCGTATTAACCAATTGTAGATACGGCTTAGGAATAGTTTTCGAGTAGGTGGAGTTTGAGTTTTTCTTTAAATATCATAAAAAATAAAATTGAAAGAAAAATGTACATAATTGTTAAAATTCACAATTAATAGCAGGGTACGGAAAGTTTTATTGTAATGCCCGCTCGTGTACCTTTTATAACGTCTTTTATCTTAATCAATAAACCATATTAACGTACCCGTTCTCGAGCGTCAATACAAATGAGACAATTGATGCCCATGAGACCTTTCTTGAGCTGTACATGGCAATGAATGAAAAAAGGCATAGCAGAGGTTAGTCACAGGAGTCAGTCCTAAGACAAAAGTCAATATATTTGCAACAATTTCGTTCCATTGTAAATTTTTGAGCTTGTAGATTTCTAGGACAAAAATCGATGGTTCTATGGCCAATAAGTTCCACTTGAAATATTTTGGGAACTATTTGAGTCATTGCAATTTTATTTAATTTTGTGGAAAGAAATCTTGGAGTTTCTGAAAGGTTTCACTTGAAAAAATATGTTCCACTTGCAATACTTTTCGAACTAGTTGAGTCAATGGAATTATTATTGGGTTTATTGAACTTGAATTTTTTGACAACTAGGTTCCACTTTGAAAAGGGTACACTTGCAATATTTTTGGAGCTAGTTGGGTTATGGTGGTGGCCGTGCCTTCTGGTTAAGATGTGTGCCTGGTATGCGAAAGAGTACAGGTTCGAATCTCATCTGACGTAGAATATTTTTTCAATTGAAGAGATTTTTCTGTTCGGCAGTCACTTATCTGCAGACAATGGTAAGCCTAAGAGAGTAAAAACTGCCATGTAAAGCTTTTTGAGAACATATGCCGTTTGGAGTCTGGAAAAAACTTGTAGGTTCAATTTGTGTTCACACATTTTACAACACAATTGAACATAAGAAGCTTAATCAAAGTCCTTTCGATGGCTGAAATGGCCAAATTTTTATTTTTTTGCTTAACTGGGTCATTGCAAAATTTTTGGATGGGTGTTACTTGAACAAATAGGTTTAAAAAAACATTTTTATCAAAAAAAAAAAAAAAAAAAATTCGAGATTTTTTTACAACGATTTCACTAAGCCCAAAAAAAGAGGACTCCTTAAGTAATGCCTCTTTAAGGCTTCTTTAAAAGCGTTTATTCATATTATGTCCGAACTTAAATAAGGTTTCTTTTAACTCATTGGAACTTGGATTCCTTAAAGCTATTTGTTAAATTAAAAAAAATATCGTTTACTTTAATATAACTATATATAAAATAAAGTGTTCAACGATAAAAATCCTTTCAATCTGCAGAAAACATAAAAACACATTTAAATGTTTGAACATTTTTGCCATTTTCCGGCTTCTTAAATTGTGTGCCATGATTGTGTGGTACATGACACAAATGCACATACACATACTCACCCACGTACACTTCTACTATCAATGCGGCACACATGTTTCCACCCCATTTCAACGGTCGTTGATATCAATTAAAAGAAAATAACCGCACTACACCCTGATAATCTCTGCATTTGAGTTTCAGGAAGAGCAAAAGACTAAGGACAAACTCCACCACCACTACCACCAAACACCCAAATAGCAATACATATAAATATACATTACACTAGCATGCTTTTTATCAGCAAAATCGGAGTGAGTAGCCACGCGTTGTTTCTCAATTTCATCTGAATGCTGCTAGAGGCAGCATCCGATGGCAGCGAACAAATAAGTGAGCCCGAGATACCAAAAGTCAACAGGAGCAACAACAATAATGTCAACAACTACTACATCGCAAATGCTTATAAGCAAGTGCTCAAGTGAGCGTGCAGTCGTAGTGTGTGTGATGGTGTGCTTGTGCGTGTTTTTCCAGCATAATGAAGTCCTTTTTTGTTGTTTTTATTGCACTGATTGGCAAAGTTATAGAGTCATCATGTATTTTTGTTTTGCTCAGTGTGAGTGTCCATTTGTGTTTATTTTTTTTTTTTTCATTTTGTTACACTTTGTAGTTGAACCCTCAGGAGATATTTCTAAATTGCACGCCTATTGTTTTTGTTTTCGACTTTGTTTTTGCAGTGATTTAATTTGATTTAACTGGTTTTTGCTTTGACCGCTTCATCGCTGATATACGCTACTATATCGCACAGTATCCCGAGGAGGGGGAAATATACAAAACATCAAAGTTAAAAAAATAAAAGACAATTTAATTAATCAAAATCGAATTTTTATATACAGTGCAATCGCGATTGAGGGAACTAATTCGTGCAAGGCTTGTTCCCTCAACCAAGACTGTTCCTTGAACTCAAATCAGGATTCTCTTTAATAATTTTTCATCAAAATTTGTTTTTTAATAAGAGATGAATTTTATAAATGAGATCATTTTTGTTTAAACATTTTTTTTCCATTTTACAAAAGTTTTAAGTTTTTCCAAAGAAATCTTGAATATTTGTTTGCTTTTTTTTTACTTTAAGGCACTGTTTCACAGCATCCTCTCTAAAGTTTTTTAGAACAAGTATATTAGGAAGTGAATTTGTGTACTCTTCTGCCCACTCGATAGCCTTGTCAAAGACTGCAACAGCTTCTGATGCGGTTATAATACGTGTTTCATTTGACAATGGTTCTTCGTCATTTTCTGAACTTACTTCAGCAATATCATCAATTACATCCCAGTTTTCAATATGGTCATCCGTTGAAACCCAGTTAGCCAAATCTTCTGCATTAAACGTTGCCTATGAAAAAATATTATTTGTTAAATTATGTCCATACATTCACATGTACAATGCAGGGGCTTACTTCTGGCAAAACACATTCAAGCAAATTTTGTATTTCCTCATATTCTTTAGATTTTTTCTGGATAAGATTTAAACGTAACACACTTAACGGGGTATCTTCATCTTCGCTACAGATTGCTTCTTCTTCATTTGAAAAATCATCTTTTAAAAGAGGATGCCAACATTTTTCCACGACGTCAGGATTTACTTTTTCCCATGCTAGTGCCAACTGGCATACAGCGTCTTTTAAGTTAATACTCTTCAAAAATCCTTCCGTGTCCATTTTTCCGAACGCTGATCTCAACAAATTTGTCTTGTAATGCAATTTTGTTAATCTAATTACATTTTGGTCCATGGGTTGTATCAAAGGTGTCACATTTGGTGGCATAAAGATGGTAAAAATCGAACCACAATCTGTTTTCAAATCTTCTTCGCTAGGATGACAAGGAGCATTGTCTAAAATCAGAACTGCTCTACGTGGCAACCTTTGTTTTTGCAAGAAACGTGTTACCTTTAAAAAAGACAATAAATGTTTCAACTTACTTAAACCGACAAACTGATTTAAATAGACGACGACTAAAAGTCATCAATGGCCGCATTCAACAGAGTCAACAGTTGAGAACTTATTATGTAGCGATACCTATGTGAGCGATCTTTCTTCTGAATGGTCTGCTGCGTGAAGCGTCAGAAAAGTTGTCAAACTAATGAAATTTGACAATAATCAATAGTTGAGCAAAAGTAGCGTAGAATTTCTTCGCTCGATTAAATGGCGTCCGCTGCCTGATCAGTTTTAGTGAGCGCTGTCATAATTGTACCATTCAGCGGATTTTTACTCATCTGCTGCCAACAGTTGACTCTGTTGAATGCGGGCAATGAAGCAAATAGCCACCATAGCAAATTACAGGGTAGCCCCCTACTCCAGTTTATGTAACTTAATGCTGAGCGTGGAACTTGACAATTTTAGTCGCCTTTTCTTTAACTAAAACCTACAACAAATCAGAAAACTTATAAACTTACCTGTGGCACAAATGAATTATGAAACCATTCCTTAAAAATTGATGCGGTCATCCATGCGTTTTTAGAGTTTTTATACTCTACTGGTAATTCAAAATTTTTAAATGATCTTGGTTTTTTTGACTGGCCTATTACCAATGGTTTTAATTTGTGCAATCCAGTTGCATTTGTACAGGCCAAAAATGTTACCCTTGCTTTTTCAGTTTTTCTACCAGGAGCATTTTTTTCAACAGAGCTGACGTAAGTCTTATTGGGTAACGATTTCCAAAATAAACCCGTTTCATCTGCATTGTAAATTTGATTGTCGCATAACTTCAGCTCAGCCTTTAGTTTCTTCAATTTATTTTTAAATTCTGGAACAGCTTCGAGGTTAGATGATAATTTTTCACCACAAATCTTTAATAATCTTATGCCAAATCTATTTTTAAAACCATTGAGCCATCCACAACTTGCGTTGAACCCGTTGCTTGATCTGTACATTTTTTCGTGCAACTGCTTCGCTTTTGCTCTAAGCAACACGCCTCCTATTGGCAAATGCTTACTCCTTTGAGAAATGAACCACTTATAAAGTTTGTTTTCCATATGTGGAAATTCGCCAGCTTTAGATGACTTTCTTTTGCGGTGGCATTTGGATGCTGCTTCCAAAATCCTAGCCTTGTTTTTTTTTATGCGTGTTATGGTGGACTTAGCGACTTTATATTCTTGCGCTAGTTGTGTACATCCATAACCTTTTGAAAGTTTTTCCAAAATGTCTGTCTTTGTTTTGAAAGACAGAAATAATTTCGTTTTTTTCGACATTGTCCAAACGCACGCGCCAAGTTTTAAAAATCAACTGATTTTGTACACAATCTTAACTCACTTATGTACATGCTTTTATTTCAAGCAAAAACGAAAAGACAGTAACGGGGAAGTACAAAACATATATTTAAAAATGTTCATATGTACTTAGCATGTGCAATATACAAATATATGTAGGTTTGCATAACATTCTTTTCTATTTTCAGTCAATGTTCCCTCAACTCAGTACTATTGAAATTGTATAGTTCCCTCTACAGAGTAGTAAATGAAAAAAAAATACGTGTTCCCTTAACCGAGTAGTTCTCTCAATCCGGGGTTCCCTCAACCGCGATTGCACTGTATTTGGCAATCCATCAAATTACAATTATACAAAGGCTTACTTATATACACAGTTTCTATACAATACTATACTCCACCATAATGTACTATACAATACTATATTTACTATACTATAACCTATAATAAGTTTTAGTATTTTATACTATTGTTATGTATGTTATATATGTTAAGGATGATTGTTTTGATGGATGATTGAATATGATTGTTTATTTACATGTTTGTTATGCACACAACACTATACTATAATATACTATACTATACTATACTATATTATACTATACTATTCTATACTATACTATACTGTACTGTACTATACTATACTATAATATACTATATTATACTATACTCTATATATAGTATTATATTACTATATAGTATTATATACTATATTACACTATACTATACTATATTACACTATACTATACAATACTATACTATTCTGTATTATATTATACAATACTATACTATGCTATACTATACTATACTACTTTAGTATACTATACTATACTATACTATATTATACTATACTATTCTATACTATACTATACTGTACTGTACTATACTATACTATAATATACTATATTATACTATACTCTACTATACTATATTACACTATACTATACTATATTACACTATACTATACAATACTATACTATTCTGTATTATATTATACAATACTATACTATGCTATACTATACTATACTACTATAATATAATATACTATGCTATACAATACTATACTCCACCATACTGTACTTTTTTTTTTTTTATAGGACGTAGTGATAGCGCGCTATCATCTAGTGGCCCCACGATAACTCCACCAACTCCACCCCGGAACCGCTTCAGCATTTCATCAGGACGGGGGTTTATTTGCTATAAAGTTCCTACGTCCTCCTTACATTTCTCGGATTCTTCTGTACATCTCTTCAAAAGCTACTTGGAAGGAAGAACTCAAAGGGTCAAGGTAGGAAATAAATACTCAAGTTATAGAACTATCGGTAGTGGTGTGCCTCAAGGGTCAGTTCTGGGACCGCTTCTGTTTACAATGTATATCAACGACATCTTCTCTCTAAGTAAGAATGTCACAATGCATGCCTATGCGGATGACCTGCAATCCTGCCTTTATCTCTCACGACCGACATGCCTCATTGAAGATCTTTGCGCAAGAGTTAATGAAGATTTGGATGCTGTCAGCAGATGGGCTGATGCAAATAAATTGAAGTTGAATCCTCTAAAATCGTATGTCTTATCAGTAGCGAAATCTAAATATCCTCTGATTGATCTGCCTCCTATTTTCCTAAGCGGCACTAAGCTTGACTTTGTAAACAAAGTTACTAATCTAGAATTTGTTGTAAGCTCTTCTCTTACGTGTGTAGATCACATAAATGGTGTGGTAAGTAAAGTTTAGTATTCCTTACGCAACCTTAGGAAAACCGATTCGTTTGTTCCCACTGAAACTAGGCGTAAATTAGTGATTCAATTAATAGTACCTCTTATTACATTCTTTGACGTTGTCTATAGCAAGCTGGATTCTAGGTCATCCCACAAGCTTTTAGTGACTTATAATAATGCAGCAAGATATGTGTACGGTATCCGAAGATTTGACCATATCTCATCATTCAGCAATCGCATACTAGGTCGCAGCATTACAAATCACCTTATTGCAAGAAACTGTATTTTTTTGCATAGGCTTGTAACTCTGAAATGTCCAAGCTACTTGTATGATAAACTTCAATTCTGCAGATCAACTAGAAATTTATCTCTCGTAGTTCCCCATTTTCGTTTCAATGAATCTAGTAGACTGTTTTTTATTAGCGCAATAAGACTCTGGAATTCCCTACCAAACAACATGAAACGCGTTACTAACATAACGAAATTTAAGCATCTAAACTATGAACACTTCTCTTGACTCTTCTTATAATTTTCGCTTTTCTGAAACAAACTATCCAAACTTTACTTTTCTCTATCACAATGGTTACCCGTTTCTTAAATTAAATTCATTTCGTTCAATTATATTTTATCAGTGTTACTATAATTTATTGTAAACTTTATAATATTTTGCTTTTATTATCACTTTTATCTGTTGTTATACCAATTGTGAGTTCATATATATATAAAGTAATGAAATTGTTGCATTTAAAAGAGCTTAATTTGCATGCTAATACCTTTATTACTACAAATAAATAAATAAATAAATACATTTTCTAAGTAAGGAGGTTCGAAACTACTGAGCACCTTTCTTTTAATATTTTATTGACGTAATTTTCACACAATTTCAATGCATTTGCAGATTTTAGCATTACGTTTACCATATTCTCGTGAGTTAGGGTTAAACCAAGCATATCATTCAGAGTTTGCCTCTCTTCTAACCACTTTTCACATTTGAAGATTATATGTTTTGCATCTTCTCCTAATGCTCCGCATGAGTTTCTTTAATCTTAAATCTGTGCAGGTATTTATTAAAACTACCATGATTTGTCATCACCTGAGTTAAGAAATAGCCCAGGTTTCCATGTTTCCTATCTATCCATGCTTTTATATTAGGGATAAGGCTGTAGGTCCATCTCCCATTCTCGTCTTGGTTCCAACGTTCTTGCCATTTGGATATTATATTGGCCCTGGCCTTATTTCTTATCTCTGCGATTTTTCTCTATCGCTCTAGTAAATTAGTGTTGGCGCAACTTATGCGATTAGTTTGAGTATATATTTCCTCTTTTTCGTATATTAGTAGGTCTATTGGTGGTATACTTGCAAGCACAAATGCCGCACTTGTAGATACTGTACGGTAAGCTGATGTGATACGAAGAGCACTGACTCTCTGTGGTTTCTGTAATTCCCTAATGTTGTACTTCAGATTCAGTGCCTTGACATAGGTTGGGGCAGCATAAAGAAGTTGGGAGTGTACTATGCTGTTTATTAGTTTTCTTGTCTGCGGCTTTGGGCTGTTACAGTTTTGCATTATTCTGGCTAATGATGTCGCTGTTTTCAAGGCTTTATCACTAATGTTCAGTACATGATATTTGAAGCTAAGATTATTATCCAATTGTACACCCAAGTAGCGTAGGCTCCGTTTGAAGGGTATCTCACTATCTTGTAGTCGTATCCTTGGTATTTTATAGACCCTGCGATCTGTCACTAAAATTGCTTCTGTTTTTGGCACAGCAAGTTGTAGGCCGTTTCTCAGCGCAGCCATCTGTTACAACGGCATAGGCTATCATTAGCAGCTATCTCGATCAATTCGGCAGTTTGCTTGTTTACAACAATAGCAATATCATCCGCATAACCTACTAGTTTTGCGCCATCTTGTAGAATCAGATTGAATAGGCCATTGTACATTATATTCCATAGGAATGGTCCTAATACGGAGCGCTGAGGAACTCCGGCTGTTATTCGGTATTCTTTTATACCATTATCCGTCTCATACAGAAGGATTCTATTATCGAGGTAGTCTGCTACTAGGTTGTAGAGAGAGCTGTCTACACCCTTGTTCCTAAATGCTTGCAGTACCACTTCCCACTTCACTGTGTTGAAAGCCTTTTTTTACGTCCAGTGTTATTATTACGCAGTATTCTCCTGTTGCTTTGGCTTGCATCACTTTTTTGTAGACTTCGCTTATGGCATCTACCGTACTCTTCCCTTTGCGAAAACCATGTTGCATATGGGATAGGCCTCAAAGGTTCTCTATTTGTTCTTCTAAACGTTTTAGAATTACGCGCTCTAAGAGTTTTCCTAGAGAGTCCAGCATGCAGAGTGGTCTGTAAGTGCTAGGCTCATTTAGTGGTTTATTTCCCTTCCTTAATAAAACTAACTTCTGTATCTTCCATTTAGCAGGGAAGATCCCGTTCACTAGACATGAGTTGAAAACTTCAAGTAAGAACTCCGGCCATATATCAGATACCTTTTTTATTACCTCGTTTGGTATGCCGTCTGGTCCTGGGCTCTTTCCCATGCTTAGCTTATTACATGCATGTTTAATGTCATCTACGTTCAAAGGAGTGATTTCGTTGACTTGTAGCTTTGGTACATTTGTTAGTCCATCTTCATCAAAAGGAAATAGTGTTTCCACTATAGATTTTGCCCATCCTGATTCTGTGATGCCGGGTATAGGTTTAATCCCGAACAGCTTTTTCATCACAATCTTGTATGGTTTCCCCCATGGATCAATATCTATTTCATTACATAGCTCTGTCCAGCATCTTTTCTTACTGTCTTTTATTGCTCTTCTTAAGGACTTACGTGATCTTTTGTACTCGTACTTTAGGTCTTGGTTATCATGATTACGTGTTGACGCCCGGCGTGCTGCGAGACATTTCGCTCTCAGCTCACGTGTTTCATTATTCCACGAGTAGACTGGACGTTTGTTGTTATATTTTCGAACCCTTAGCATTGCGACATTACAAGCTTTTGTAAGAACCCTCGTCAGTGTATCTGCGGCATTTTCTACGTTTATTATTTCAGTTCGGTTGATCACGTTTCTCTCTTTAGCGCGTGTGATATATCCGGACAATTTTGAATCATCAAGTTTTCTGACATTCCATCTTGGGAGGTCTACCTGTTCAATGTTTGTGTTAAGATGGTCATTTATATTGAACGTAATGTATTGATGGTCACTTAAGGTAAGATCTTCCAGCACTTTCCAATTCGTTTTCTCATTGTAGAGGTTTGTTGTTCCAAAGCTTATGTCAATCCTTCCAAATGGATCCTACTTCCTCCTGTTCCTCTCCGAAAGGAAAGTTTATTTCCGGTATTGAATACCGTAAGACCAAGACCTCCATACTGTACTATACAATACTATATATACTATAGTATGACCTATAATCAATTTTAGTATTTTATACTATACTATACTATACTATACTATACTATACTATACTGTACTACACTATACTTTACTATACAATACTATACTATACTATACTATACTATGCTATACTATTCTATACTATATTATTCTATGCTGTACTATACTATTACTATATACTATAGTTGCCCTATAGTGTAATATGGTAATTTACACAGTTCTCTAGTGTAACTTTTAAAAGCAGTCAATATTTGACCGGCATATATTTAAGAAACAGTTTATTTTAATGTGAATTAAAATAAGTTTCACATAGTTACGCTATAGCTATAGTGCATTTTGATGAAATATGTATAAATTGGATGCTTTTGTCTGCTTTCTTTTTAATAATTCAGCTCTTTCAATGGCGACAAGTTACCGTTCTGAGGCCAAAGGTATCTTGATTTTTAAGTCTTGCGTTTAACAATAAGAAAACAGTGGTTATTCAGTAAATGGTTTTTTTTTTCAAAGTATCTCAAAATGATCAATACAATTTAGCATTCGTTTGAACTAATTTTCGAAATAGTTTTGCCATTCTGAAGTTGGTACCGCCGGCCAGTTTGTGCATAAGAAAACGCTAAAAGAAGTGATTTTAAAAGAAGTTAACGTACAGCACATTTGTAAGACCACTTTAAAAAAATGCTATCGTAGATTCGACGAACTATAACCTTAAGGCATGTAAAATAAATATAACCTCCCATTGTTAATGTGAGGGAACAAGAAAAAGTTATTGGGTGTTAAATCGTGGTTGTAAGACGGATGACTCATTAAGTGCCACATTTTGAGTGTTCAAAAACGCTTTTGTTTGAGCTGATGTATGGGAGCTTGCATTGTCGTGATGGAGAATGATCTTGCTTTGACGGTTGTTTTTTTTTCTCCGAAGACTTCCGGTAAACCAATGGTTGTGTGCCAAGGATGATATTTAAGGGCATTTTTCTTTTTTATAGGCCCCTAAGCCCTTCCGATTAATTTCAGGCTCTTCAAATATACGATGCACAAATTATAAATTTTAAATAAAGCGATTTTTAATTGATCTCAGAAAATAAGTTCTATTAAATATTTTAATATGACCGACTTCCTGCCCTCTTCCTGCCCTCCCCATGCCACATTTCGTCACAAATGCTCGACTACATATACATGCCTACATACACATAATACAACACCCCGTGTATATAATCACTTAAAGAAAAAGTGTATCGAATGTTATGATTATGACTGTGATTTTATGGTCAGCATAAACTTTGTCGTAACAAGTACTTTGTTCTAGTATTTGGGTGTGTGTGTATCCAAGTGCACAAAGGCGTATATTTAAGCGAAAATGAAGTGTATGTGTGTGCTATGCTTATGCCAACTTTTATCTCCATTTTATGCTCACAAGAGTGATGGTTTTTTTTCCTTCTGTGACAATTCAACACCTTGTTGAATTTTTTTATTTTTATACTGTTTTTTTCCTTCTCCTATGTAGAGATAATGATTTCATAAACAAGAAATTATTAATGAATTCGCGCACGTGGCAGTCTTTTATGATAGCAACAAGGACACGTGACCGTCGGTATCAAGTTACAACCTGTGACACTCGGTTGACAAGAGTCTGGCATGGTGTCTACTGCGTTTTTCTTTTTGTGCAGAGGTTACAAATGGTGTCGATGTAAGAGAAATATTCTAAGAGTGAATGGCTTGAATTATTAAAAATTATTGAATTCCCCCATTCAATGCAGTGAAGCGAATATTAGAAATTACAATATCATGACATTTGAATTTGTTTTGCCTAAATAAATGAGGTTAATTAAAAAAATTATATACAAGGTAGATTTCCCAGATTGCATGAAACAGACACGTGGACTTTTGTGGGTTTAAACTTCTCAAAGGTGAACCCTTTGTCCTTCTGCCAGCTGTTTTGATTTGTAGAAAGTCAATTTTTAGTCAAGAATTATCAGCTTTTTTCGCTGTAAATTCGCACTTTATGTTAAGGTAGTCGCAAGTATTTTCGCAGTAATTTTTTTTACAAATATAACAATATAATAATTGTGACTTTTTAAAGAGTAAGTTATCATTTTTCTGTCTGGTCGGTTTGGTTGGTTTGTTGACCAAAACTGTCTTGGTCAAACAATTGCTCTAATTTTAAATTAGAAATTTTCAAATATGGTATTGCTTGTGATACGATTTCTGAGGAACCGCTCGATGGATTTGGATAAATTTCGCTTCTTTTTTTTTTATTATTTATTCATTCTACTAGCGAAACCACAAAACAACCGAAAATTGTTGTTTCAGGCGTATGGCTACATACACAGCAAAAAAAAATGTATATTTTCGTTACTTTTCGACTATGTTGATGCCAATTAAATAATTTTGACATGTCGAGTGATATTCTGATTCAGACACTAGAAGACGATGTAACACTGTAAAATTTTATCCGTTATGTGAAATTATCTCACTCGTTTGCCTCTCTAGCATAACACAAAATAAAAGAAATAAACTAAAATAACACAAAAAAAAAAAACAAGACGCGGAATTTTTTTAATATCTATATATGTAAAATAGCCACCGAGACTTTTTTGGGTTTCTTAATAATTTTTTAATATTTTTATACCCTAACGCGTACTGCATAAGGGGTATTATTAACTTTGTCATTCCGTTTGTAACTCCAATAAGGAAGTTTGCTTGTCTGTCCGTCTGTGAACAAGATAATGGCCCTAATTCTAAGGCTATCGCGATGAAATTCAAAATATAAGTTTTTTATTAAAAGATAAAGATCAAGTTCCTCTCATACAAACTGACATAATTTTTACAGTAAAATCTCTTATAAATCTACAAAAATAAAAGAAATGTCTTCAAATTATGCACATGAGCTTAGATCTTTAATATGAATCTTGGCTATAAAATTTGAAAAAATCGAATGGAAACCACGCCTACCTCCCATACAAATTGGCATTATTTTAAACGTAAGATCTGCAAAAATTACAGAAATGTCTTCAAATTTTGCACGTAAGTTTTGATATTTAATATATAAACTATCTCTATGATATTTGGTAAAGTCGGATGAAAACCACGCCCACTTCCCATACAAATTAGTTTTATTTTAAATGTAACATCTCTTAAAAATTCACAAATATTAAAG
This sequence comes from Coremacera marginata, assembly GCA_914767935.1. Taxonomy (NCBI): domain Eukaryota; kingdom Metazoa; phylum Arthropoda; class Insecta; order Diptera; family Sciomyzidae; genus Coremacera; species Coremacera marginata. The sequence continues at coordinate 152,583,459 of OU612044.1, forward strand.
AAATTTGTTGAAATTTTGCACATCACCTTTCATATATATGCAAAATTATCTCTATGATATTTGGCAAAATCGAATAAAAACCACGCCTACCCCCCAAACAAAGTAACGTCATTAAAATAGGAAAACTTTCGCAAATATATAAAACTGAATGTCATCCTGTCTGTGGCTAAATACTTCGAATATACTTCAGGACGACCACGAGGGGGGAATGGGGAGGAGCAGAATATTTAGCTTCGGTACCCTGCCGAAAGCTAAGGAAAAGGTAAAGGTAAAGGTAAAGGTAAAGGTAAAGGTAAAGGTAAAGGTAAAGGTAAAGGTAAAGGTAAAGGTAAAGGTAAAGGTAAAGGTAAAGGTAAAGGTAAAGGTAAAGGTAAAGGTAAAGGTAAAGGTAAAGGTAAAGGTAAAGGTAAAGGTAAAGGTAAAGGTAAAGGTAAAGGTAAAGGTAAAGGTAAAGGTAAAGGTAAAGGTAAAGGTAAAGGTAAAGGTAAAGGTAAAGGTAAAGGTAAAGGTAAAGGTAAAGGTAAAGGTAAAGGTAAAGGTAAAGGTAAAGGTAAAGGTAAAGGTAAAGGTAAAGGTAAAGGTAAAGGTAAAGGTAAAGGTAAAGGTAAAGGTAAAGGTAAAGGTAAAGGTAAAGGTAAAGGTAAAGGTAAAGGTAAAGGTAAAGGTAAAGGTAAAGGTAAAGGTAAAGGTAAAGGTAAAGGTAAAGGTAAAGGTAAAGGTAAAGGTAAAGGTAAAGGTAAAGGTAAAGGTAAAGGTAAAGGTAAAGGTAAAGGTAAAGGTAAAGGTAAAGATAAAGGTAAAGGTAAAGGTAAAGGTAAAGGTAAAGGTAAAGGTAAAGGTAAAGGTAAAGGTAAAGGTAAAGGTAAAGGTAAAGGTAAAGGTAAAGGTAAAGGTAAAGGTAAAGGTAAAGGTAAAGGTAAAGGTAAAGGTAAAGGTAAAGGTAAAGGTAAAGGTAAAGGTAAAGGTAAAGGTAAAGGTAAAGGTAAAGGTAAAGGTAAAGGTAAAGGTAAAGGTAAAGGTAAAGGTAAAGGTAAAGGTAAAGGTAAAGGTAAAGGTAAAGGTAAAGGTAAAGGTAAAGGTAAAGGTAAAGGTAAAGGTAAAGGTAAAGGTAAAGGTAAAGGTAAAGGTAAAGGTAAAGGTAAAGGTAAAGGTAAAGGTAAAGGTAAAGGTAAAGGTAAAGGTAAAGGTAAAGGTAAAGGTAAAGGTAAAGGTAAAGGTAAAGGTAAAGGTAAAGGTAAAGGTAAAGGTAAAGGTAAAGGTAAAGGTAAAGGTAAAGGTAAAGTTAAAAGCAAAGTAAAGAATAAAGTCTGATTTTGTTCTGATTTTATAAATTTAAATATGTTCACTATGTCAGAAAGCACGAATCGTAAAAGGTTTGCTTTTTTATCTGTCAGCCGTTCAGCTCTCGTTGACATAAATCGAAAACAAATATATGAAGATAAAACAAAAAGTAAACTCAAGACTTTTCTTTGCAACGTTATTAACCCTAAGCATGAAACAGTAAAAACAAACGGCAGTAAAGTAAACAATACACGATAAACATGCCGGCATAAAGTAAGGCGCGTTTGGCATCTTGTAAAATTTTAAGTGAAATAAAAATAACTAAAAGCCACACACACATGCATAAACGCATACATAAGCCTAGGCAAAATATATTTATTTATTATATAGATCGGCTTTAAGATTTCTTCATGAGCTGCTATTAGCATGTAATACATACGGCAGGTTAGATGAACGTCGGGTTGTTGCGCTTAGTGTAAAGTATATATTAAGTAGGAAGAATATAATTTATATAAATGCATATAGAGAAGTATAAATAAATAAAATGATTTGATTAAATCATTCATGTGAGGAATTCAATCATGGTTGATACCACGAATGCAAACGCAGTCAACCAAATACAACACATACGACTCGATACAGTTATGATTCTTCTATATGATGATGATTATGATGCATGCGGGTAACATTGTGTGTGTGTGTTTGTTTTGATGTGTTGGTTGTGTGTGTGTTGGTGTTTGTGTCATATGTTGGTGTTTTTGCTGTATGTGTGTATATTCTTGCGTGTGTAACTGATATTCATTTGGTTTATTGGCTTCAGCTTTTGTGATTGTATGTAGATGAATTGAATTGATGGCGTGTCATACAAAAGTTAGCTTATGTTATTTTATTATTAATATTAATATATGATGACATGTAATGGCAATAACAATGCCAGATAATAAATATTTATATTGCTTCAGATCGGAATCATTTTATAAATATTAAAATAGAACCTAAGATTTCATTATTAGCCAAACGAATCGAAAATATTTTCAAAACATATTAATTAACTTATTAAATTGAGCGTTAAATTATTTTTTGGAGTTTGGTTTGCGACTCTCGCTACAGCTAGGAGTGGGCATTCTGACCAGATTTACTAATATTTTTGCCAAAAAGCAATAAAAATATATTTTAAGGACAAACTGTTCTTATCGTGCCGAAAAGTTTTTAACTGCTACCTACGAAGTACATTTGTCTCTTTTATGACAAATTTTATTCCCCGTGGCGTGCTACTGTCTCCGAAATGCAGACGACTCATTGAAAAATGCTGTTTTTGATATTTTTCTGCATCACCTGGAGTTGTACGCCTAGCTTTTATCTGTCGCCAGACATAAATGTCGACATATGGTAGCTTTAAGTCAAGGACGCTATAGTTAGTTTTGCACTAAGTTAAAAATGTCTAGACGCATCTATTAGCACGAAAAAATAACTAAAGTCGGCTACCAAAATCAATACGCGGTTCAGCATACTTTACATTACGTAACTTGCGTCTGTGTTATAATATTTTTTTAGTTGCTGTCTTGCCCATAAATTTGAAAGAACATGAAAAGTGACAGGCTTGAAGAAATATGAACATCAATGTTACATAAGGTCAATGGAAGCTTATCTTTCATACAGCGGCAACTTGGTATGATATCGTCGAAATCTTGCTTCATTTAAAAAAAATATATTTTCAGTGCCGAAAGCGACATTTTCTCTAATATGTTTGATTAAAAAATTTTGAGCGAGAATGTATTTAGTTTATAATCATACATTTTTGAGAAAATGTTGTAGAAATTAATATTTCAGGGCGGCGACATCAATATAATTACAAACTTTTAGTAAATTTTATTCAAAAACATCAATAGCTGGCCATGGATCATAATATATGATCATACCAAAATTGTATTAAGACTAAATACTGGTCAAATAATAAAACTAATTTTTAATTCAAATTTTTATTAAAATTTAATACTCAGTTTGTATTAATTTTAATCACTAAAATACGAAATACGAGTATTTATTATAAAACTATAATTTTTAAATTATTTCCCATTGTAGGTTTCGACTCAAGTCATCATTGAAATGTAAGTAGCAAGTCGTAATCAAATAAAAAGTTGTCCAATAAATAGTGTAATAAAGTTTTGTTTAACGAAAAAGTAACTCTGAATCATAAGACTTTGGATTCTTAAGAATCTCAAAACTAAGATGGAAGGTATTGAAATATAAATAATACGGAAGGGCTTATAATTCAAATTAAGTTTTCATTATAGTATCTAATTCATTTCAGGGGTATAAAATATCGTTTTAATATTTGAACTATATTAAAAGGAATTAAATAATACTTCACTCGTATTAAAATTTATTCCAAGGATTCTAACCGTGTATATGCGGAAACAATGCAGAAGGAACTTGTGTTTTTTGTAGAGGGACTTAGTAGAGGGATTAGTTTTGTAGGGTTAGTTAGGGGATGGGCGTGTTTAGAAGAAATTGGCAGAGATATGAGCTGAAACCGAAAATTTTTTGAGTTCTTGTATTTTTTGTAGGGTGGCAAATAAGGGGGAAGAGTTTTGCCTAGAAGCAATGTTGAAGGCGGGAAATTAAGAGGACCAGCTAATACATATGAGTGCTTTAGGGGTCAATTCTGCAGAGATATGAACTATTTTCGACATTTTTAAATCTTTTTATTGTGTTTTGCAGAGGACCTTAGAAGGGTAGTAGAAAGAAGATGGGTAACCCTGTTGTAGCTCCGTTGGAGTTATAAATTATTTTCGTCAAATTTTTAGAAACCCTGAAATGAATGGGTAGCTCGTGTAATTGGAGTTAACCCGGTAGTCCGAGTGCTCGAAAAGCTTGAAAATCGAAAGCTTTCCCTACAATTCTCACTATTTTTAACAAAAAAACAGCCTTTTCTCTTGCCCCAGTTGTGAGAAAGAGGATGGGATGGGGGATTGGAATTTTTTGCTTGAAGTGTACGTCAAGGTCATGATATGTAAAAAAATTTTATTTGATTAGACGTCATTACATCCCGAGCTTTTTCGTGTATCTAATTTTTGTTCGGATTCGTTAATTATAGATGCGATACTCGAACGGAAGATGCTCGCATTAATGAGTAGCAGCTTTACCACGCTATAACGACTCGATTCGGAAGCTTTTAGATTTTTAGCTTCGGTCTATTGTAACAGTACGTTCAAAAAGTCCATAGGATGACACATAGATGGCGTTACTAGATTTTTCCAATATGATTTTTATTTAGTACCAACCTTCAAGCGAAACGTTTAAAAATTTGACAACAATCTGACAATGGATTCGTGAGTTATAGCATTTTGTGTGCAGCTATTGTTATTGAAAAAAAAAAAATGGAAATAAGTCAATTTCGAGTGTTGATAAAGCATTGCTTTTTGATGAAAAAAAAATACAGTGGAAACCAAACAATGGCTTGATAAACATTATCCGGACTCTGCTTTATCGAGACAAATGGTAGAAAAGTGGATTGCTGAATTTAAACTTGGTCGTACCAACACAAATGATGCAGAGCGCAGTGGACGCCCAAATCAGACTGTTATTCCACAAAACATCAAAAAATCCACAAATTGGTTATGAGCGATCGCAAATTGAAGGTGCACGAGCTAGCTGACAGTTTAAAAATATCAGATGGTAGTGTTTTTACCATTTTACACGAACATTTGAGTATTCGAAAGCTCTGAGCAAAGTGGGTGCTGCGTGAGCTTTATGAAGCAATAAAATCGAATTCTATCGCCGATATGTGACAACGGATGAAACATGGCTTCACTATTACACACCAGAATCCAAAAGACATTCAGCTAAGTGGACAGCAGTCGACGAACCGAATCCAAAGCGAGCAAAGACCCAACAGTCGGCTTGTAAGGTGATGGCGTCTGTATTTTGGGATGCAAATGGAATAATATTCATACATCACAGCGCCTATTACTGTGCACTTTTGGATCGATTGAAGGCTGAAATCACCAAGGAACGGCCATATTTGCAAAAGAAAAAAGTGTTGTTTCACCAAGATAATGCATCGTGTCACAAATCGATGAAAACGATGGCAAAATTAAATGAATTGGGCTTCGAATTGCTTACCCACCCACCGTATTCTCCAGATTTAGCCCCCAGCGACTTTTTCCTGTTTTCAGATCTCAAGAGAATGCTTAAAAAAAAACGAAATGGCCATTTCAGCCCATGAAAGGACTTTGACCGAGCTTCTTATGATTAATCGTGTTGTGTGTGATTGTGTGATGTTTGCACACAAATGATCGAGAACTGGACCTACATGTTTTATACCGACTCCGAACGGCTTATGTTCTCAGAAAGCTTTTCATGGCAGTTTTTACTCTCTGAGGTTTGCCATTGTCTGCAGAGAGGTGACGGCCGAACAGAAAAATTAATTAAATTGAAAAAACTTTCTGTGTCGGATGGAGGATTCGAACCTGGGTTCTCTGGCGTAAGAGTCACACACTCTACCCACTACGCCACGACCGCCACTAGAGAAGGGAATGCTTGCTGGAAAGAAATTCAAGTCCAATGATGAAGTAATCGCTGAAATTGAGTCCTATTTTGAAGAGAAAGAGAAATCGTACTATAAAAGTGGAATCGAATAGTTGGAAAATCGCTATACTCGTTGTATCGCTCTCGAAGGCAACAATAATATAATCGAGTTTTATCAAAATTTTGTGTTTTTCTTACTTATCCCCATACACGTTATTCAAGCAAAATTTATTATTTATTATTACCGGCTGAAATACGACTCGTATTCAGTCGATTTTCCCAGAAGAAAACATAAAAGAATATAGTGACCACTATTGACTGACAAAATTTAATAATCATTATATTTTACCTTTGTTTGAAATAAATTTATATTTTTTTTTGTATCAAAATATATAAAAATTGTAACACATCTGGAGTTGAAAAAAAATTTAACGATAGTATTTAAATAATTCAATTTATATTTTTTTTTCTACCTTACTCCACTTTTTCAAAAAGTAAACAAAAAAGAAATTGTTTTAGGTAAAAAAAAATGTCATAAAAATATATTAAGTGTAACAGTCGTAATAAAATAAAAATGGAATAATAATATTCATGAATTTTTTTTTTCAACAAATGGCCAAATGGGCTTTTAAAAAGTGCTTAGTGCAGTTTTTTTTTGTCCTCTTTATCAGAATACGTTGTTGGAACAATGTTTTTGTTTTTGTGTTGTACAGTATTATAAATCCCTTCCTAGTTCCTGGTTCAAATAAAGGATAAAAATTAAATCAAAATAGCAATAAAAGAATTCAATTAGCTTTTTATTGTAATTATAGAATATTGATAGAATCAGATACCAGCAATTGGTTGGGCTATTTTAAAGTTTCTTCCCTTCGTTACAAAACCCAATTTTACTTAACTTAAAAAATTTACTAAACAAAAATTTATAGACTTATAAGCAATTTATTGAATAATTATATTATGTTTGTTGTAGTTAGTCGAATTTAGTGTCTTCAAAAGATGACTCCACGAAATAGCCCCCAAATAAAATAAAAAAAAAAAATCCTCCTAGATGGAAATATAAAATATTCCTCAATATGAAAAACATTGATCATATTGACGAATTCCTAAATTCAGTTGCTTCTAAATTCAAACGTTTCTGTCAAGATTTTTTTCTTTGAGTGCACATAAAACTTCCATTATAGGTAAATACGGCCTCAAGGGGTTATTTTAACTTCGACTCTGTCGAAAATCAATTCTTTTAGAATTTGACGAAATTTTTAAAAAGCAGCTCTTAATATTTTGGCCATTTTCTTTGTTGTTTAACTTCAAATATTGTATTAAAATACTTTCAGCGGAGTTTTGATTTTCCCTAAATTTCGTTTACTACGAAATTTTACAATTAAAACATGGCTAAAAATTTCTTTTGGGCAAGTTTTGATAAATTCTTGCCTTGAACTTTTTTGTTAAAACTCAATACTGCAATTGAAATTTTTGTATCCATTAAGTTCCACAGAACCAAATAAGTGGATATTTGATGGTCTATCAAAGCTTTTAACTGTTGTTGGAGTGCTTTGTTTTGCGCACACATTGTTCCCATTCTCATGGTTTTTTTTTCTAGCCATTTAGAAGTATTTTACCGACCGACTTGTTTTATTGAGTTACCAAAAACGCACGTTTTCTCGAAAAAGCACACAATTCTGTTGCTGGTACTTTAACACTGACAATTTAAGCATCGAAATCGTGCCATGCTCATACCCGTAAATTGTGCGTAAAATATGTTAACACGAGGCAACAACAATCATAAAATAAGCTTAATAAAAAAAACATAAACTTTTTTGCGCTGCTCTTGGTTTTTCTTTACAAATTGTTTCAATTAAAAACTTTGCTCTGACATTGTTAGGCTCACAAGTGGGCTGCAAGTGCAAATGTCCAGTCCAAGTGGCAAGTGGTGAGTGACAAGTGGGGAGTGGGTACTAAGTGACAACTGTATATTTCAAGAAATATACATAAATTTCATGACTAAGGCGACTTAAAGACGCTGCCGGGCCAGTCGACACGTGCTTTTGTAATGGCTCCTAATTGTATTCCGTTTTATGTTGTCTGCCTGGGTCCTAAAGACGTTGATAATAATTATTTTGAAAATTTTTTCGATGTAATATTAAGTAAATTAATATATTAAAACGGCGCATAATTAAAACAGACTGTTAAATATCCTGTAAGCTTGGTATAAGTTTAAGAGTGCAACAAAAAAAAAAAAATAAAAATGTAGATTAAGGTTTTTCCGTTTGTTACACAGAAAACAATTTTTTTCATTAGATATTTATAAATATATTTTTTTTCTGATTTATGAACATAAACGATAAAAGTAATTTTGTGGATTTTTTGGGTTTTTTAATATTGGATATTTTTTTATGTTTTAATTTAAAATATTCTCATACAGTTACATAAATATGTAATTCAATTAATGTTTTATATTAGCATAAATAGGCTCCTAGCTATTTATTTCACATCTTCTCTGTCAAGTATTTTATCTCTCTTAACCTCTTTGGGAAATTTTCTCTTTATCTATCGCTAAGTTCTGCGCAAACTCACCACCACTGGAAAACCACATTTTAAGAGTTGTAGATTTTTTTGTACAATTTTGTTGCAGCTGTTTTATTTCTCAGTTTCAAGCTGCTGCTGTCTTTGTTTATAATGATAAAAAAAGCTGATTAGTAATTAATTATAAAAGGAAAAAAAAAAATTCACAAATATTTTTCTATTTTTCGAAATTTCATAATTTGACTGTTATCATTATTGATTTACATTTATTTTTCTCTTCTGACTTTTGTATGATTTTTAAGCAGCAGAGAAGAAGGGAAGCCGATAACCTATACCGGGTGTCCCGCAATTGAGTGCAACTATTTACGTAGGCTAAAGGTTTTGTCGAGCTGAGAAAAAAATCGTAGGGGCACCCTGTATAAACACATCGACCATGAGTCAGTTGAACTCGAATAGATAAAATAGATTCTTACTATACAAAATAACTGCAGCGGAAATAATAAAAAAGATTTTTCAATACAAATTGAAAATTTTAAAAAGAAAATCTAAAAATAACAAAAAAAAAAAAAAGAAAAAAGTGAAGAAACCGTTACATTTCAAGAATATTTATTGTGACTGAACATTTGATTAAAAGGCTCATTCCATGAGATTTCAAAAAAAAAAAAAATTGCTTCGCCATCTACAAATAATAAAATTATTAGAAATATGGGCATCTCCATATGTCACGTTTGACATATAAAATCACATATTTAAAGTGAAAAATAGGCAAAGTAAAACATATTTGCACTTCCTTTTTAGTTTACATTAGAGCTCTTTGGTAGCATTTTAAGGGGGGACATGACATTGGCAGTTTTTTGAAATCGATATTTTTTTAATAATTTTGTATTTTAGTAAATACTCTTAAGATTTTAAGAAAAATTCATGGAAAAATTCCTACGGGTTCAAAAGTTACAGCCGGATTAGTGAGAGCGCCTTTTTAATTTTTGCGCTACCTACGTACGGCAGCTGGTATATACTTGTTTTACTTGCTACCTGACTTTTGGTGGTTGTTACTCGTATTTTGTTCCTTATAGTATAGTTATTTGCAAATGTTTCAACTACTTGGTATCACCATAGGAGCTACAGCATTGAATTTTTCCAAAGGAAATGATGCAAATCGTTTGAAATACGCCAGAGAGAAGGCATATGAAGCTTCAAAAGAAGCCCGAATTGCTAAACGATTGCAAAAAACAGAGAAACCGACGAACTTGAGAACCTCCTCCTTTTTGAAGTCGGTTAAAAACTATAAGAACAGCACAACACAAGATAAGGAAGGCATACAGTACGAAGCAGGCATGGCAGATTGAAGGTAACCTTTTTTCTTTGTTCACAAACTTTGAACGCGTTTATCTCGAAACCATGTTTTTCGTACTGGTTGCGGCACTAGCCGGTTCATTTTTTGACGAATTTTGTTTTTTTTTTGAATTTTTTTAAACTTGATTCGCTATCGTATGACTCGAGCTTTTTTTTTAAATTTTTTTTCGATTTTTTATGAATTTTTCAAGTCAAAATTTTTTTCGAAAAAACACACTTTCAAATTTGGAACATCACCAAAAATTGAAAAAAAGCACGTGTCATACGACAACCAATTTTGTTAAGATTTAAAAAAGTTATATTATTTCCAGATCGGACAACTTTTGCAACTTCCAGCGCTGCAACCACGAGGCCCCGTTTTTTTCTCTGCCGCCAGTTTGGAGCTCTATAAAACCATGTTGGAGTGAAAAATATATTTTTTTGAATTTTTTTTCTTGTAATTTGTTCAATTCTCTACAATAATACGAGTAAAAATAATAAAAATATAAAAAAAATAAATTTTGGAAAATGTTTGTTTTTGACTGAGTTATGAATTTTGAAAAAAAGGTCTGTTTTCTCTGCCGCGAATGTCTTGTCCCACCTTAATAAGTGCCAAAGTTTATAGTAGGCATAATACTGAATTAAAAAAAAAAACTCAAAAGGAAGCAATTCGAACGTGACAAAAATGGAAGTAGTTTTCGTGTCAATGCATAGAAAGTCAGAATTCGGCGAAATCTGTCACAATTTTTTTTGTGCAGTTAATTTTAGAATCTTCTGGAATAATGTTGCTTTATAATGTATTTTGTTTGTTTCAAATATCTAATGTATTTTTTTTTTGGTCATAATCTATGTCGATACATGCCATTTGGAGCGTGACATTTTTGCCATTATGATTACATTGAGTAATTAAACAATTGAGTAATTAAGAAATTACAAAACAAATAAAATATATTGTTCTCTCCTTGCCACAACCATTTCTTAACCCATTCCAGCCTGATGAGGTGAAATTCCACCCCTTTATAAGTATTTTTTCTTTTAGCATTCAAGACTAAATGGTTGAAGCTTTTTTTGTTCGAAATTTTGTGAAGTGAGAGACAGTGAATTGGACTTCAATTCTTTCTTGAAACATATTGTGAAATTTTTGCATTTAGTTGCTCTTACCCATGGTAAAAATTCATCAAATTTCTTTTTGAGTGTTCTCTAACATTTTAAAATTCTAAAAAAATAGAAGATGTTTGAATTTCTAGCAGTTTTCTCTGGAACATACAGTTTGTTAAGCAATCTATATGTTCTGTGAAATTTTTGTGTAAGTCGGAGTATTCATCTGTGTATTATAAACGGTTTACTTGAAGGGGGGTGAAATTTCACCCGTCCGGCACTAGGTATACCAAAATTTCAGGCTATTGTGAAAAGTCTATGTTTTTTATGCTGGTGAAAATAAATATGGTTTTTTTATTAATAAACCTTTTTTTTAGAAATTTTATAATAACTTTTACTTTGGGTGCTGTTTTTTATTGTTGGAGCTTCGTTATTATGGATTTTGTGTGGTGATTTTTGGATTAAATTACTTGGGATCGAGTATTTTTGATAAGCCATAATTCAAGTTATGTAATGGTACCCTTGATATAAAGTAAAGATTCTTTAATGCAGGTATGTGTAAAATAATTGGATTTTCCTTCTTTGCAGTTGATTGGCTGGACTCTGATAACGAACTACACAGTTTGAAATTTTGATGCCCTTCGGTCAAAATTTGGCAAAGGGTTAACTATGTATGTGGGATAATATTTTTTAATAGTTCCGTTTTGGTTACATCGCCAAGAAAAGCAACTAAATAACTCTTCACAGCCTATGTTCCCAGACTCTTAGTACGATAACCTTATGTATAGTGTGGGTTAGTTGTATTGAAGAGCATAAGGCTGAATTGGGAAATTATTTCCATAGTTAATACTTTCCACAACAGTGTTGTGGAGTACTCGGTTATAGTTCCGTTTTGGCTACATCGCCAAAGAAAGCAACTAGATAACGTTTCAAAGCCTCCCTATAGGAACAAACTAACTTGTTTTTAAAAACAACTAATTAAAAAACTAGTTTAAAATAAATCAGTATATGAACTACTTTGAATTATATTAAGCCGTCATCCACTTCAATTCTAAATAGTTTTTATTGCATTATATATAAGTAATTGAAATACTACTTAAAAACAAGTGATTGATAATTTACTTTGAATTATATTAAGGCGGCAACTACTCTGTTTTTGACATGTTTTAATTGCAAATTTTTATTAGATTACAAGTTTATATATATTTAACCATGTTATTTCATCAAATATTATTAACTTTAGGCCATCAGTAATGGTTTTCAATTGGTTATTTTAAAGTAATTAAAAAATAATTTATATATAACTAATTTAACAAGTAGTTGAAAATATATGCAGGCGAAAGTCAATTGACTTATTTAGCGGACATCACCATACAAAATATGTTAGTTCGTTCTATGGAAAAAAGTCAGAATTTCAACTAGTTGTGGTTGACAAAAAACTACTTTATCAACTACTTTTAAATTAGTTGATTTTCCTACAGGGCTATGTCTCCAAACTCTTAATACGGATGAAAAACCTTGCAATTTGTATTTATATACGAAAGCTTGGTTATTATGCGTGAATTATTTAAAAATTGTCTGTGCAAAGGGCTGTTGGGGCGGTTGGAGTCTGTGACAATTTGATGCATAATATATGGCATAGATTCGGAAAGTTCTATGTACGTTCAAATCGAATATCAACGAATCATAATAAAAATAATTGTCGAACATCCAAGTTATAATGTGGCGCTTCTTGTTGGTGTTCTTGTTATTGTCAGAACAGCTTTAATTTGTGTTTAGCTATGCTCACTGATGAAATTTTTCGTAAAATTGTTGGTTAAACACAATAGAACAACGTAAAATTTCCATGTAATTTCCATAATAATAGAACTTATGATAAATATAACGTGTTCTTTGCATTTTTTCATAACAAACTGTTAAATTATAAAAATTAACCCAAACAATTCATGAAAGCAAAAGTGTGACGTTTTTGGGGGGGGGGGGGGGGGGGGGAGACGGATTAGTGGGTTGGAGGAGTAGAGGGCAAAATTGGCCAAAAACATCTTACTTAATTTATGAATTCCCTTCTTTGAATGAAATGTTTTAATATTGAAAATTAAATAAAGACTATAGTTTTTAAAAATACTTTTGCTCATACTTCTATTTTAAATCACTTCCAGTTTATCATAATTATGTTGCATATTACATTTAAATAAACGAATATCTATTTATTGTTTTTTTTTTGTTTGACTCTATTAATTCTTAATCCCGAATTTTTGTATGATTATGCAGCATATATAATAATATAATTTATGTTTATTTTGGCTGAGTTCTAGGGTGGGACAACTGCCCTTCCGGACCCCCTGCGGATGCCCTTGTTTCTTATTTATTTGGAGCAAGTCCAACTTCATTCATTTATTCATTCAACTAGTACTAACTTTAAACTACTTTGCTTACAAAAAAAGATTGCTCATAAAAAAAGTTAAGTTTGACCAAAATTAAAAAAGTATTGTTGTGGGATCAGTACTGGTCACTTTTGGAACTAGTTCTGAAGTATTTCAAACTTAGGTGTTTTCACTCGAAATTGTATATGAAGCATTCCACGATGATGGGTGTTACATTTACACGCTTTTAAATATCAATATTTGAGCATACATTAAGGTATTTAATATTTGCAGTGATAAAAAGAGTCCTGTCAATAACTGACGTTATTGAAGAAAACGAGTGATATGTACTTTTGAACTCATCGACCCTATGAAAGGATAATAAATCTATTCGAATATACAGAAATCTTTCCTAACTATCGAGGTATATATTTTATATATTTAAAGAATATTTTATATTCTACTAAATTATTTGAAAATAAAGTTGTGACGAGTGAAACACAATTTTGCAGAACTAAATTGGTGATCTGCAATAATAATGAGAAAAAATTACATTGGAAATCAATAAGTCGCAGGCATCACCTTCCTTTTTTAAGTTACACCAAAATTGGATTGCGACTTTTTTATGGTGTTTTTTTGACCGGTGTTAAACACTTTTAAATTTAGCAACTTAAACAATCTAAAATATCTTTTCTGTTTAAAAAAAAACGAAATGGCCATCGCAGCTTTTGAAAGGACTTTGACCGAGCTTCTTATGATCAATTGTGTTGTGAAATGTTTGAACACAAATAATCGAGAACTGGACCTACATGTTTTATGCCGACTTCGAACGGCTTATTTTCTCAAGAAGCTTTTCATGGCAGTATTTACTCTCTGAGGTTTGCCATTGTCTGCTGAGAGGTGATGGCCGGATCAGAAAAAATAATTCAATTGAAAAAAAATTTCTGTGTCAGATGGGGAATTCGGACCTGGGTTCTCTGGCGTTTGAGCCACACACTCTACCCACTACGCCACGGCCGCCACAATTAATTCTGTTCCGCTAATTAGCTTAATTTGAATAAAAAGAAATAGTTGATAGCTTAATCACTTTTTTCTCAGATGCCGTGTTAAAATTATAACCGACCGCTAATTGGTGCATAAAATCGTACTTACAGTGTTGTTCTATTAAAAAAGTAAAAATACACTAGATTATCGTAGATGTAACAAATTTTACCCTCAATATGGTAACTATATCTAAATAATGTTCAATCTAAATTTCAAAAACAAAGTCGAAATTTTATTTTGGTTCAATCTTGATTCAAATTGATAATTTTTTCAATCTCGATAATTAACGATTCAAAAAATTCAAAAACAGGCATTTTTCGATATTGAAATGATATCGTCTCGATAATGCTGTACGATGTTAGTTATCACCATTACGATATCGTACAGTTCAGCGCATATAAACAAGGGATAAAACTAGATGGATTTGCCTGACTTTAAAAATAATTTTTCACATTAGTTAATTTAAGGTCGCTGATTTCAAAAACAGATCTTATGTGAGGTTTATGTGATTTATTTCACACATTACGTTTAAAAAAAGATTTTCAATATATTAAGATATAATTTTAAAAAATGCAGTAAAATTTTAATTGCGTTTACATTTTATAGGCGAGCAATATTTTGTTCTTTTAGCTAAATATTCTTTTATTTTTTTGAGCAATAAAAAAACTTCCAATGAACACAATTTGGAATGATCTAAAATGGAATGATCTAAAACAAGATTTCTGCAAATATTTTGCAACAAAGTGTATTCAAACTAGTAAGGAATGGAGCTTTGGCAGGGTACCGAAGCTAAAATACCCCCCCGCGGCCGTACTGATGTATATCCGAAGACTTTCGACGTCTATAAAGTTTTTATGTATAATCTGCAAAAATATTTGTGTTATACGTTTAATTTAATTTTACCCTTAGCTGCCACATAGAGTAATTTGTAAACAAAGTAAAATACCACACCCACTTTTCTGGTATAAACACTCCACATTTTACCGAAGAATATGTGTATGGGTTGGCGGAACTTGGGTATATACAGACGTGATGTCATTCAGTTTTATATACTTAGAAAGTTTCTCAATTTTGATGACGTCACTTTGTATTGAAGGTAGGCGTGGTTTTCATCCGGTTTTGGCAAATATCAAAGAGTGGCTTATGTTAAATATCAAAGTTTGTATGCAATATTTTAAGATATTTCTGCAGATTTTTAAGCGATTTAACGTTTTAAATAAAGCCACCTTAAATGGGAGGTAGGCGTGGTTTTCATCCGATTTTGCCAAATATCATAGTGATAGACTATATTATATATAAAAGCCTATTATATATAAAAAGTGCAAAATTTCAAGACATTTCTGCAATTTGAGCAGATTTTTAAGGGATTTTTCGGTTAATATAAAGCTACTTTGTATGGGAGGCAGGCGTGGTCTTATCCGATTTTTCCAAATTTCATTGTCAGGATTAAATTGAAGACCAAAGCTTATAGGCAAAATTTCAAGGCATTTCATTAATGTTTGTGGATTTTGAAGAGATGTTACGGTTAAAATAAAGTCACTTTGTATGGGAGGTAGGCGTGGTTTTCATCTGATTTTTCCAAAATTTCATTGCTATGATTTGTATTAAAAATTAAAACTTACATGTAAAATTTCAAGGCGTTTCATTAATTTTTGTGGATTTTGAAGAGATTTAACGGTTAAAATAAAGTCACTTTGTATGGGAGGTAGGCGTGGTTTTCATCCGATTTTTCCAAATTTCAAAGTGAGGATTAATATGGAATATCAAAGCATACCTGTCAAATTTCAAGGCATTTCATTAATGTTTGTGGATTTTGAAGAGATTTGACGGTTAAAATAAAGTCACTTTGTATGGGAGGTAGGCGAGGTTTTCATCCGACTTGGCTCCTTTTCAAAGTTGATCTTTATTTTATAAAATAAAGCTTATATTTTGAATTTCATTGCGATAGCTTTAAAGTTACGGCTGTAATCGTGTCGACAGACGGGCAGATGGACCGACGGACACACGGAAATCGACTCAGGAGCTGATGCTGATCAAAAACTTTCTATACCTACCTCGCCACCTTATTGGAGTTACAAACGTTATATACCCCTTAGGCAGTACGCGTTGGGGTATAAAAATCAGTGCCTACTTTTTTCTACAACTGAATTGCAGCTAAATACTATGTGAAAGTTGTAGAAAAAAGTAGGTACTGATTTTTTATATTTTTTATTATATAAATCGTAACTTGTTCATAAAAAGAATTAGTAAAGTAAAATTCAGAAAACTAATAGCATATACTTTGTCAAAAAAAAAAAAAAGTATTCAAAATTAATGAAAATAGAAGAAACATTTTTTTTTCTCATTTCTCAAACTTTGGTAAGTAAGTTTTTGGTTTTAAGGCCACTTTATAAGGTAAAATTCCAATTTCTTCTACAAAATGATATTCTTACAAAACACAAGACCCATTTTCATAATACAATAACAATTCATAATATAATTTTTAATTGTTTTCAAATTTGAAAATATTTTACTTTCGCAATTTAGAAAGGCTAAGTGTAAAAATCTCGCATGTCCTTATCAAGAATGAAATTAACAAATTTTTTCTGATTTGTGGTAACTAAATAATTAGGTTTTATTGTTTTTAAATCTTAACCTATTTTTCATTTTGTATTTATATCCCCTATCAACCCACTATGTATCGTCTTAATATTTTTTTATTTTATTTATTTATTTATTTATTGTAATGTTTACATGCAAGACACAGTCTTTTAAATGCAAAAAGTATTCATATATTGCAAACAAGTTATAAACAACGGAGTATATAATTTAAATATAAAAACAAAAATGAAGTTTTTAGAGAAATAAATTGAATAAGCAACTATTTATATAAATTATTACGAAAAAATTCAAAGTAACAAGACTCATTATTTGTCAAAAAATTAAAAATAAAAATATGATAAGAGAAAAATAAAAGATGTAGGCAAAGTAATAGACAGTAAAGATATTGACATTATTAATAAAAGAATTGAAAAACTTCATGCTTAAAGGTGTGTTTATTAGAGATACTTTTAATCCTTGCAGGCAACATATTCCATAATCTGATGGCGTTTACAAAGAATAATCTACTAGAGTTCATATAGTTATAAACAGGGATTAGGAGGTTAAAATTTCTATTAGATCTACAATAACGGAGCTTGTCAAAAAGATACTTAGGTGTCCTAGTATGTATCAAGTTATGCAAAAAGATGCAGTTTCTAGCATCCAAATAGTTACAGTAGTGCAACCAAGTAATTGATTGCCCAAGTGGCTGATGTGGTCAAATCTTCGAAGGCCGTAAACATACCTAACAGCGTTGTTAAAAGCATATTGTAATTTAAGTTTCGACCTAGAATCAAGTTTACTGTACACAACATCGGAATATGATACGATTGGCATTATGAGCTGCTGGACTAACTTTCTTCTTGTTTCAATAGGAACAAAAGAAGCAGTCCACCTCAAGTTCCGTAGGACATAGTAAACCTTACAAACAACAGAATTGATATGGCTTTCGCAAGATAGTGAGGAGTTTATGTGGTAACCAAGATTCTTAACTTTATCAACAAAATTCAGTTCTACACCATTGAGAAAGATAACAGATATATTAGAGAATGAGCAACTAGACTTAGAAATCGGCAAAACATATGATTTAAGTGGGTTGAGCATAAGTTTATTATATTCAGCCCACTGCGTTATTTTTCTTAGGTCGTCATTCATCTTCAAACATAAATCATCAACAAGATTTTTAGGTCTTGACAAGTACAGTTGGATATCATCAGCATATGCATGCATGGTAACATACCGGCATACGCAAAAAATGTCATTAATAAATATTGTAAAAAGAAGCGGACCAAGAACAGAGCCTTGAGGTACTCCACAGGTTAAATTACGAAAATCGGACAGACTATTACCCACCCTTACTCTTTGAGTCCTACCATTTAAGTAAGTGTGTAACAGACGGACAGCCATATCAGAAAAATTAAAGTTGTCAACAAGCTTCTGACACAATAAAGTATGGTCAACAGAGTCAAATGCTTTGGAAAAGTCAAGTAAACAAAGTAAATTAATGTGCCCCAAATCATATGTCACTCTGATATCGTCTAAAATTTTTACAATTGCTGTAGCACAACTGTGGCCAGGTCGAAAACCTGACTGAAGTGGCGCCATGAGGTCATATTTTTTAATGTGCTCTGAGATTTGCGCTGCCATGAGAGACTCAAGTACTTTAGACAAAGAAGAAAGCAAACTTACAGGACGAAAGTCAGACGGATCACGAGCATTTGCTTTCTTAGCAATAGGAACTATAGTCGTTGCTTTCCAAGCATCAGGGAAAAAAGAGCTAGTGAAACAGTGATTTAGAATGTGTGTTAATGGACTAAGAATGTGCGGTAATATAATTTTGATAAATTTTATAGATATTCCATCTACTCCAACGGCATTTGATTTTATTTTATAAACACAACGAGCGACATCACTCTCACAAACAGCAACAAAATCGAAATTAGATAATCTAACAGAAGAAGCAGAACTAGAGATATTAGGCTGCGAATTATCAGAAGAACCTGAGCTAGCAATAAAAAAGTCATTTAGGGTATCTGGATCAATGCAACAATCATCGCGTTTTACATTGCATACCCCTGCCTGTCTTAAATTATTCCTAAATATTAAATTATTATTATTAAAGGTAGTGTTGAGTCTAATTTGCTCATGAAAAAATTGCGCTTTGCTTCCTTAACAGCCGTGTTAGCATCATTTCTTCCTCTTTTGTACTGTTCCCAATTAGATTCTGAAGGATTCCTTTTCCAGCGGTTGTAAGATTTATTACGTGTTTTAATGGCAAGCATGACCGTTCTAGTATACCAAGGACAACTTCTGTTAGACACTCGGCGAGTAATTAAGGGAACATGCGCATCAAAAAGCGCACAAATTTTATTAATAAAAAAGTTAAGCTTCTCGTTGACGGAAGTAAGAAACCAACATTCCGCCCAGTTTATAATAGACAGGTCATAACACAAAGCCCTATAATCAATAGATTGAAAATCCCGAAAAATTATAGTTTTATCAGTGACAACAGGTGAAAGATTAACATTTAATGAGCAGAAGAGGAGATCATGATCAGAAATGAAAGATATTTGATCAAACAGCAAAACAGAAGATACATCTGAAACAACAAAAACATCTAAAAGACTCGGGGAGGCATTATTTGCGTATCGCGTGGGCATACTATTATTTACCGTTTGAAGACCGACTTCAGTTAATCTATCGAGGAATTGCCCAACAAGATTATCTTTGCATAACAAATTAATGTTAAAATCACCACACATAACAAAATGATCATAGTCAATTGAACAATTTGACAAAGAAGTAAACAATTCATCTAGACAACAGTTACGATACGGATTATAAACACACGACACGAAAACTTTGACTGAATTATTAAAGTTCTCAATATTGAGAAATTCTACCTCAAAACCCTTTGACATACTCAACACTTTTACATTTAGATTATTTTTACAATATATTGCAACACCCCCACCTTTTTTATTCTTTCGATCATTTCGCCAGAGCTTAAAATTATAAATATCCAAACAGTGAAATATCGAACAGATATTGTTTGGTTTGCTGATTTTGATAAAATTTTGAATTTAAAACTTTTGTTTACTGTTTTTGAGAATGTCAAAAACTTTCTGCATATATCAGATTCATCAAAAATGCAAGACCAAATCCAACACACAGTGAATGTCCCCATCATTTAATGGGGTAAATTAACTTACACTGAAAAGAATTTGAAAATTTTAATTAAATTTTTTTCAGTGTAAAATAAATTTCTAAATGAAAACAGCGTGCGACTGAATTTTCAGCATTCTTTTTATAAATATTCAATGTTTATATACAAGTGCATTTTTAATATGTATCTTGAACTATTTCATTTTTATATATTAAGCTGATGTAACTTAATTTTATGTTCATCGAATATTGTGTTAAATAATAGCAAATTAAATTTATGAAATATTTATGTTCTAGTTCAACTCAATTGTTTTGATGTTGTTTTTTTTTTCGCTCTTATTTAATGATAAACAAGCACATTATTATTCGAACATAATAAAGATACAAACTTCGAAAATGTTAACCATAACATAGCACGCTCAATTCATGTTGAGTCGCTCTCAGTTTTTATTAGTCATACACTGTGCAATTGTAGAGAATTCCAGCAGCAACGTGTTCTTGTTTTCTGACTTTGCTCTACGGAAGTCTGAGTATTGGCTGATAAATAAGGCAGAGCTCGCAGTTGTTGTCGTTGCCGCTGTTGTTCGTATAGATGTCGAGAATGTTGAAACCGAATTTGCAGTGTAGACAACGAGGACGAGTAGTTTTGTCCTGTGTGTCGAGTGTATAGCACGCGTTTTGATTTATTTGCGGCCAAGTGAATGGCAATAATTGAGGCATTAAAATAAAAAATAATAATAATAAAAAAAAACAAAAATTTTATTGGGCAAAATTTTAAATGTGTTGATAATGTGTTGATAGTAATGCGAATGTGAGTTTATTTAGGAAAAATAATTGAAAAAACATTAAAAAAAAAAATATAATAAAAGCTGCCGTACATGTGTGTTGCTTTTTTTTTTTGCTTACTGGGTCAAGTGCAGTTCAAGCGGTGTTAATTTGTGGCAAAAATGTTTTTAATTGCGGTTGCCTGCAATAAATGGCAGCGACAGTGAAACTGTTAAAGTGAGTGTGAACAAATTATTGCATACTTTTAGCCGTGTGCATACTTGAGCGAAGTACTGTTGCAGTAGAAGTGAAAGTAACGATTTCAAGATATACAATTTTTTGATATTCAAAATTGATGAAATTAAAAGTCTATTTTTAGGCTAAGCTAACAAAAAAATCTTATATATTAAAACTCATAGTTAAACAATGCCTAAAACTGTGTTTCAGTGGGCTGTCAAAAAAATGTTTGCTGCCAAAAACACTCCAAAATCTTGAGCAGACTTTGCGGCGCATCATCATCATCATCATGCTAATTCACATTAATTTAATTTATTTGCCTAAAGCAACAAAAATTTTCTCGCCCAAAATTTAAAGCATATCTTTAGGCGTCTCTGCTTCGGCTCAGACTCAATTTCAATTACATAAAATTAAACTACAGCCTCGAGTGGCAACAATTAAGAAACAAACTGAAAAAGAAGAATAAGAAATAAAACGTTAAATTAGCCCAATCAGCGAGATTTTCGCCATGAACATGATTTACAATGGTGAATAAAAAAATACCGGCACGCTCAAATTAATTTAGATCGCACCTGTAAAAGAAAGAAAAATATAAAAATAATATGAAAAAAGTATTTAACAAATTATGAGCATTTTGCCAACTAAGTCGTAGCCACAAAATAAAAAAAAAAGTGAAACTGACCGCAATTTTTAAACTGAGTCGTTAAAGTTCAACCACAAAATTTGACAAACAAAAAATAAATATAAAAGAATGCACTACAGTGCTTAGAGAAAGGTATAAATTTAAGAAATATGACTGCTGAACCAACTCAAAACCCTAAAACTAGGCAACAATAAATTGAATTTAAGGCAGTTTAAAATTATTCGCACGAATTTCTCTCTTTTGTGTGGTTATGAAGCGCAAAAATATCGACTAGAAAAAAAAAAACAATAGAAAAAATAAAACAACAACAATATAAAAAAAGTGTATAAAAAAAAAAATCCCATTTAATAGCCCAAAAAACATTCAAGCAGCATCAACTCTGCTCAGCTCAGCCTTTTTGACAACACAAACGAAAACGACTACGACCGACGACAACGTCTATGCTTAATTTTTTTTTTTGTCCGCCACTTGTCCCGGCAGGACGAAGGATTGCGGACTTGAGCTATTGAATTCTTTTGGGCTTTATTGGTCCCGTGGGTGTTGGTTAAGCGGCTTTTAGCTGGCTTCTTATTTGATGAAATCTTTAGCTGGCATTTCATAGAAGTTTAACTGCCAAACACTTAAAATAGGTAGTCCCCCATTAAGGCAAGCTAGTCAGTCCTCACCACCCACTGATATTAGCTGATTGCCAAAGAACCAGCCAAAAACAGCAAAAAAAAAAAAAAATAAACACGAGAAAAACTGAAAAAAAAACAATAAAAGCTAAATGTGAAAATTGAAAAGAGGCAAGCGTAGAGGTAGAAAACTGCCTGGTCACTTAATGTTGTTGTCGTTTTTGTTGTAGCTTGAAAATGCGTGCTTCAATTTCAAAGCTCACACAAAATTGAACCCTGAAAAACGAAAAAAAAAAAAAACAAACCGCCTCCCTTATGATTCGCACTTAATTTGTTAGATTTGTACGTTTGCATAGACGGAAAATACAAAATCAGCACAAAAGGGCAGAAAACAGCAGACAGTACGTGGGCGGCCAAGGGCAGTGAAACGTCAAAAAACACGACAGCAACAACAAACGCCCAAGCAACAGCAAGAAACATAAAGAAATCGCACAAAATGTGGAGCAGCATCCGACATCCTAGTCTGCTGATTGGATTATTTTTGCTGATTTTTCTCACTGAGATTAAAGGTGAGTTGGCAACATTGTTTTGTAATGTTTTGTTGGCATTTCTCAGTAAGTTCGGTCGGGTTGCGCGTTGGGGTGGCAACCCACCTACACACCGTTACGCGGAAGGTGGCTGTTCGTTTTCGCTCAACTTCACTTCATTATTTTTAATTTTGTTATCTTTTGTGATTAGAGAGTATTTTCTAGTTTTGTTCTGATATACGTTATGCGGGTCTTTTTGACTTTTCTTATTTCTATTTTCCATGGTGGCAGCTTTTTAGGCACAGCGCAATACCCGAAATTATTTTGCATTTCATTTAAGGTTGGCGGGCTGCTTTTTAATTACTTACCAAGTTATTATTTTTAATTTGTTCGAATCGAAGAACTTAGATTAAATTGAAGGTAGGTGGGTGTGGTTGGCGCGTGGTCGGAAATGGGTCATTTTATTTTTAGTCTAACCAATTATCTATTTGTTTTAATTAAATTTGCATTAACAAATATTATTTCTGCTACTTTTATGGGTATTAAACTAAGTAATTTGTTCGCTTAAATAGCTTCATTTAAGTGAAATATTTTACAAAATGTTTCAATTCAGTCCGAACAACTAAAAAATATTTAGACTGAATTTTATTACGAACATTTTCGTGTAGAGTCATCGTGACTTTTAAGTCAAGTCAAAGAAGAGCATAAAAAGTGGGTTTCAAGTGATATTTTGTGTAAGAGTCAGTGGAAGAAATTTGCTTATTTTGTTGTTGGAAAAGGTAAAATCATGCAACATGAAATGTTTTTGTTTTTTTATTCAAATACTTGTTCGATTAAAATTGAAAACTTTAATTTAAATATAAAAGTTATGCATTTATTTTGAAATATTTTCAAGAATGAAAATTTGCTAAAAATTAAATTATATAAAGAGAAATTTGGAACTCAATTTAGCAGGGAAAAAAGACATTCTGTCCATAATTCAACTGGGAAACATAAGTTAACTTCATCAAAGTTAGTGTTAAAAAATTGTTAAAAGTCTCTTGAATTAGAATTCTAGAAAAGCATATTTTTGTAGTGAGATAGATCTGAGCTTGGCTTTTAACCCGCGTACTACCGATGCAGATGCTAGAATATTTAAGTGTTTAATTTTATGAAAACTATTTTTTTAATAAAACAAAAAAATGCGTCCACGTTTTGACACAAACTTGAAATTGATGTCTAATGGCTGTATACTTAATGTTAATGGCTGTAATCATTCCGAAATTTAAAGACAAGTTCCGATATTCCAAAGCGCAGCTTCGTGACTTCATAGCTAATGACTTTAAGTTTTTATTGAAATCTTTAAATAATTTTTGTCTGCAATGATGACTTCAACACAAGAAGTCCTAAACTTCTTTTGAGTTATTGAATGTATTGAAGTCATTGCTGACTTCGTTAAATTTTAAATTTTGGAAACTACATTGTTTGCATTCATTAATTTTTTGGAAAATATTGCAATCACTGCAATAATTATTGAAGTCTTGGAAGTCATATGTTTGCAATACTTCAAAATAAATGAAATCATGACCGGTAAAAATCATTTAAGCAGCGATATTTATTTTCTTAGTTTAGCTTTCCGCAAACAATTTCAAAAGCTAATATGAAACAAAAAATTTTATTAAATTTATTTAAATTTATTATAATTAAATTTAAAAGCAAAACAAAATACTAAGCGAAAAATTGCATGGAATATTATTAGTTTGCTTTTTGTATTTTAAAAGCAAAAACCTTTGTTTATATTTATGTATTTTTTATTTGAGTAAAAATATAAATTGTTTTTTTACAATTTCAATTCTTAACATTTTTTCCATTCTTTCAAAATTACTTCAAACATTTTAACATCCCATCAAGTGACTTCAATTGACTTCAAATTATTTCAACATTTTAGTGAAATGAGATCAACTGACTTCAAATGGTGTTATTGACTTCAAATCGATTTCAAGTGAATGTAATTAATGACTCCAAGGACTGCGACTTCAATCATAGTGAATTAATCAAAAGATTTTAACAAACATTTTTAAGAATTGATTTCGAAATCATGACATCAAAATGATTACTGATTTCAAAACATGAAATAATGAAATCAAAAAAAATGATTGAATGATTTAAATCATTTGCTTGGTATTCAGTGCCAGTTTTTGATTGCAAGTCAATTTACTTTTAAAAGCAAATTGTAATTTATTTTTTTTTATCTACCACAAATTTACAAAAAAAAAATTTATATAGGAAAGTTCGGGAGAGAGGGGATATCCTTATGTCCTGATTATGAAAAATTAAAGTCAATACTATTAAAAAAGCAACCGGAAAAATTTCCCGGTTTTGTGTTACAACAGCACTACACAGCTTTGAGGTCCATTCAAGTCCACAAATAGTGATGTCACTTTACCACAATTGTGGTATATGTATACGGTGACCATCCGTAATATTTGTACATCGGAGAAGTCGCAGTTAAGAGTTATTACTTTGGAATCTATATTAATTACTAAGTGGAACTTCCAAATGAACTGCACAGAGTTTAAAGTATTTTTAGAATAAAATTAAAACAATATTAAAAAAAAAAAATATATTCTGCTGAAAAGTTTTTGTTATATTTTTTAAGAATGAGCATGCTCAACAAATTAATAAAAAACTACTTTGATATTCAAATATTATTATTTAAACAAAATACTCTTTCTGTTGGCGCATATTTTTCTATAATTGCTTGCTTAACCCTCCGATGAGTGAGAAAAAAAAATTTCTTAAAAAAAAAAATTTGGATATATTGACATAAAAAATACTGTGTTGTTTATAAATCCACATCTACATAATAACACGTGAAAAAATGTTACTACCAGTTAATGTTACTACTATTCATGTTGGGTTTTATTACACAAAATCTTAAAAGACATTACTTGTTTGTTAAGAAAAAAATGATCTCAGCTAAGTTCTATTTAATTACTTTTTTTATAAAATTTCTAAAATTACACAAGAGAATAAATTGTAAAATTTTTTATACAACTGACAACATTTTACATACTTGCTTCGGATTACAATTGCCTGACATAACTAAAAACAGAAAGTGAATTCATTGTAACAGGTCTAAATTTACAGATACCGCGATACATAAAAAAATAAAAAAATAAAAAAAAAAAAAAAAATCGTTTAAGCAATTTATATAAACTAGAAGCATAACAAATTTGAACATAATGGTATTAATTTTAAATTATCCACTATTAAAGATTATTTTGAGCTAAAAAAAACAGATGTTATTTGGTACGTGACGTTGAATCCTCTATTTTGAGGAACTAACAAAAATCTGCCATCATAGCTGAGTTCTACCATCCTTGGCATCTAAGGAATCTCTCTCTATGACTCACCGCACCGAGATTATCAGGAAAAAAAGTCGAAATGAGAGTGTAGGAAATTAATTTTGAGCGACATTCTTCATCCAAAGTTTTGGTACGACTGAAACAGTTAATTCACTCAAAGTTGATTGTCTTCTGATTTTTAAATGCCTAGAAAGCCTTTGATGACTGCAGCAAAACATTTTCATGCAGTAGTCCCTTTTGATTCAATTTTTAGGCAAATAGTTCATCCTTAACCAGTTCTTATTCGTAAACCTATAAAAACTCCTTTCAGCTTAGCATCACTAAGTTGAGGGAAAACTGTATTTAAATATTTGAATACTTCGCTTTCCTTGTTCATTGCATTCATTAATTAATTTTTTTATTAATCCCAATTTCATGTGTACAGTAGGCTTATTCTAGGTAATTCTAGCAAAATGATGAAACTTTGAATAAAACTCATACTAAACCTGTCACAACACTTTGATGACTTGATGTGCGAAAGGTGAGGGTAGTGCAACAGCAATATATGATTTCTGTTCTGATTGTCAAAACCTTGTTCCATGGTGTAATTTTGTATAATATTTAATGAACGAAGAATTTTTATGTTTCTAAATAAAATATTAATTTTTTTAAACTGTATGTTTTGCTACTATGCTTTGCTTATTAGTGTTCTTGTGTGTCCTTTTGTTTTTGATTTGAAAATAATGGTCAGCGTATATATGTAACACTTTTTTTGATTTCTAACACTTTTACTATTTTAAAGTGACAGCACTGTCCACAATACGTGAGTTTCAACAAACTTCACAAACTTCACATCGAAAAAAATCGAAGTCGGAAAAACATAATGTGATCTGATTAGTTTTTCAGCTATTTCAAAAACAAATATAATCTAATTTTGCAATATATATAATTTAGGTTTGTCAAGTACTACTTGCAAGCTTCATGTATGGAATTCTTTAGATTTCTAAAATAAAGCCCCAAATTACCTAAAGAAATTGTACGGAAAGATATATACTCTTTCAGACCCACGGCGATAAATCGTTATAACTTCACAAAAAGTAATTTTTTTTTTGCCCTATCTTCAAATTATTATTCAAAATGACAATTAAAATAATTTCCCATTCTTATTCTATGAAAAAAGGACCTCGCACGTTTGTGTATTTTGGGCATCTGAGGGCTACTCAAATGTTGCTGTATTTTTTATCAGAAAGGACACAAAAGCTTTTATAGTTTTTCACATTTTACTAATAAAATAGTAAAT
Organism: Coremacera marginata; assembly: GCA_914767935.1. Classification (NCBI taxonomy): domain Eukaryota; kingdom Metazoa; phylum Arthropoda; class Insecta; order Diptera; family Sciomyzidae; genus Coremacera; species Coremacera marginata. Next base: position 152,610,784 of record OU612044.1, read on the forward strand.
ATAAAATTTTAGTTAATTGGTCGCTTGTGGTACATTTTAAAGCAATCTTTACCTTAGTAATACATAAATGGATTTTGCCTTTTTGACATCTGGCTCTAGTTCGACTCTAGTTCGCCACTCCGATTTGCGACATTTTTTGACCATTCGGGTCATTTTAGGCGAATGCTCTTATCTGTCGTACCTTATGTCTTCTGGAGCATCACGCGGCCGGTATTTAGATATAATGATAAGCCTCAGATAATTGGAATTCTTGTGGTTCTCGTGATGGTGGATCCTTTGATTTTGCCAACACTTTGCCAATTTCTAATTTAAAATCTTAAAAAGACTTTATATTCTTTATTGCGTCTCCAAGCGCAGCAGCATCCGCTCTATATTCCATCCAAGAATTAAAGACTGCTAGATCCAAGAAATGGAAAAAAACCTTTAGTGGCCATTTTGTTGTCTTCATTTTTACTCGGTAGTACTCCATCATTTGATCACCAATATCTTCACCACCCATATTTGAGTTGTAGGCCTCAATAACGGCCGGTATTAGAATTGGTTAACGGCGTTTTTAATTTCATGACCAAGAATCTATTTCTCCAACAGGATCCTTTCCACATTTTGTTGATGTTATTGTAACACACTTCGAGTCACACCATTTTACCACCACCACTTCGTCATTCTTCACATACTGGCTTATTTCAACCCGTCCATATTATTGTCCAGTGGCAAATTAATTTGCTTCCCCAATCGGTTTTCCGTTATAGTACCTGTAGCTTTGAAACCGATTTTATTTAATTTTTCCAGAAGTGGAATGGTTGTAAAAAATTGGTCGAAAAAAAAGTGGCTGCCGACTGATACAAACTTGGATAACCGTAAGACTATTGAAGGTCCATGTCCTAGCCCACAGTCTGGAAACGTTCCAGCACCTTGAAATAGCTCAAAATAACGATTGGAAGTTGCACAAACTAGATTTTCCAGTCCAACAGTACGAGGTTTTGATCTTATTACCTGCCGTGCTGGACATCTTCCTGTGAATGACACCATCTGCTTGTCGATGGAATATGAGGTAATTACATCAGCGTCTTACCATTTCTACAACCGGCTGCACTCTCCATATTTTATAAGTTGTACTTAGTTTACTGGTGTCCACAAAATGTATTAAGTTTTTCAATTTCATAAATGCATTTTTGGACATTGAGTTTTGTAGTATTAAATTCAGTTCCAATAGTTGAAAGTATTGAAAGAAAGCATACATTTCGGTGTATTTCACGGCTTCTTCAAAATGATGATCTGGGAAATAACTAGAAAAATTTGCATAGGTGTGCGGCGATGGACCAAATTATGACAACCAAAAGCAATAGGTAAATTAGTATTCGGAAACTCTTTACTCTTCCAGACATCCTTACTTGGTTGATTTTGCATAAGTGCTTCTTCAAGATTACTAGAACTTAGCTCAGCATCTGTAAAAACTAATTTTGAAAAACCACAAAAATCAAAACTATAGCACAGTTCTTTATCTAATTTATCGTCAGATACTTCATCATTTTCAAGAGCCCTCGGTTTCCAAGTAACATCAACTTGTTCGTGATCATCAGAAGAGTCTTCCTCTGAGTTTTCAAGGACATCAAGAATCCGTTGAATATCAGACTCGCTTTCTAAATTGTACATTTTACCTGTTAAATATGAGATAGTACAAATGTGAGCTTAATTTGAAAACTCAATTTGTGCCCAAAACACACAATTGTGTTATCTATTTTTAACTTAACAAAAGTCATGAATATCCCGAAATCAAACAATCGCAAACGCAAATAAGTACCGTTATGAACATTAACCCGCTATAAAAACGTTACAAAACTAAACATGATATGATATGTGCATACTCACCCGTAGACATGCTTCCAATCTAGTCGAAGTATGCTACGACACTGAATTTGCAATTTGTTTTCGAATATTTTGCAACACTTCAGTCATCACAGCGGACAAAACAATAAATACCACAATCGATGCTTTTAAGTCTTTACTTCAAATTTTATATAAATCACTCAAAAATTTACTTTGAAATCACATCTCACTATCGCTTAACTTGGGTCTGAAAGAGATACAGGTCCAAAATAAATGCTAGTATTTTTTCTTTAAATGCGGATTTGTCAAACGTGGAAATGATTGATTGTTATGATTGATATCTACTCGCACCTTGCTTCGTTCTTTTAAACTATATTAAAATCACAAGTGTTGTTAAATTAACGAATAAAATACTTGTACGAGTATATCATTCCGAAATTTCGATCCAGATTTCGGAATCCACTCCGAAATTTCACTAATAGTAGTTGGTCACATTATGTATACTAGAGTGCCCCTTAAAAATTTAAGTTGTTTTTTTTAACTTTTAATTTCTTCGTATGATGTTAAAATAAATGTTGATAAAATTTGGTGTACCTAGCACCATGGGAATTCGTCGGTATGTTTCAGCAGCTGGCGATATGGGAAAAAATTGCTTATTTATTCAAAAAACCCAAATAACTTTCGTATAAGTGTGAATTTTCAAAAAACGGTTCACAGCTCGTTTTCTATTTAAATAATTTCATTAAAATAAGCTGTCAACCATGAAAACCCCTATTTGTTTTTGTTGTATTAAAAAACAAAAATCGAGAAAAAACCAAATTTGAAAAAATTGCAATGAAATCATGTGAAAATATTTTCTTAAACTATACTAAATGCAGCTGCAAGAAAATGTGTAATTATTTTTAATAACTGGTCATTGGTAAGATTTTTTTGCTGGAGTGTACCTATTTGAAAATTTTGAGTTTGTGTATTTTTACGAAAATAATACAAAACTTAAGGAAGCAATAGCATGGATAGTTTAAGCATAATCTTGAGCTATTTTCCGCAAAAAAGTAAAAAACCTTAACTCGGAAAACTAAGAACTAAATTTTCCAAAAGTTCTTAAAGAGCTCGTTTCTAGCATTTCAATCACAAAAAAATTATAAAGAATGGAAACACATATATTTCTCACTCGGAGTAACTTTAGTAATTAAAAGAAAAAGTATTTCTGATTCTCATTTGAAAAATTTTTGAATTCCAGGGTTGCCAAAATATCGTTTTTTTCCTAATATTCCTTTTTTTAGGTTAAATTTAAGTATTTTTTGAACAAAAAGTTTCCAAAAGTTACAAAAAATGCTCTAAGTTTTTCTAATTTGTCCCTAAAACATACGAAAGCGTAATTTTATATATCGTTAGGGGTGAAAAAGTTGTCAATAGATCAATCTATAGTACATATAAAATTTCATCGCAACGAGGAATGATCTTCAGTCTCCACTTTTCAATTTAAAATTTTCCAATGATCCAGCTCTTTACAAAAAATTAGAATCGGCTAATTTTCAGGTTCTTATAAATCGATGCCTTGCATCATCATCGCAGACAGCAGAAGAAGCTTCAGTTACTAGTTTTACGCATCTTTCAAGTGCTTGAGAGTGACATGGGAAGTTCAGTGTATTCATAGTAGATGTTGAGTAACCTGCCAACTCATTTAAATTATAACAAGAAAAACTGCTTAAAAGTGCAGGATCTATTAATTTAAGACAAAATTGCAAAAACACGTTCTTAATTTTCGAATTAGCTCTAATTTTCAGTATACGTCTCAAAGCAAGTTCCCGTACATGTATCCTATCGTCAAAAAGCATAGCCACCAAAATATTTTTAGAGTGTGGAAAAAATGCGTTTCTCTGAATAACTGGGGTGGTATCGGCTAAAGTGATTATTGATAGTTGACAATCAAAATCGTCGCTTTTGCTCCATGTAAGGTGATTATCAAATTGACAATCACTTTTTTCCTATTGATTTCATGCGATAGGTATTTAGGTGTCGTTTACAAAAACGACAATCAAAACAGCGACAGTTAACTATCACCTTAGCCGATTTCAACCCTGGATCAATGATGTTCTTAACCGATGAATCGAATGATAGTGATTTACAGATCAGAGTCCATAGATAGACCTAGATAGATGCGGTCTATATTTTCAAGAAGTTTTGCTTTTGATTTGAAGCCATGTTGGAGCATATACTTGCACAACAATTGAGCCAATATGCGATTTTTAGATGAGTTTAATTGAGATATATACAATCTAAGTACAGTGTTGGTACATAATTTTTTAAAAAGTCTCTACGCAGCGGAAAAGAAATTCCTACTTTTTCCTACGCTCAAAAACTGTTTCCCTACTACTTTTTTTTGATAAATACAAAGAATATTCAACACAAAATAATTTTATCGTAATATTAAAGTGTATTTAACTATATTTAAATACTTTAAGATGTATAAATATTAAATTTAGTTCACGGAAGAGCTGCTGAAAAAATGCTTGCACCCATATCCAAATTATTTCTTGTTTAATTTTCTTGCTTAATGTCTAATAAAAGTATGGATTTTTACATTTCAATCTTATGAATATCAATTTGTATTTGAAAGTTTTTTGTTGCGGTAATACTTTATCAACTTATTGCTGCAAATTTGCCACACCCTCTTTTACCCCCCATAAATCAATAGAAATGCTATCTTTAAAACAGCTTACATACTCACTGTTAATTATTTTAAAAGTAATTACACTAACTGTTCAGAAATTATTATAATTACTGAGATGTCAATTTTTTTGATAATAAATATTATTTTTTTCGTAATTCCCTACTAGTATAAATAAAAAATAGTTCATAATGTGCGTTACAATAATATTTCATTTAATCTTTTTCAATATTTCAACCATAATAAAAATAATTCAAATCAATACATTTTCTTCAACAATACAGTGATTGAAATAAAATTTTTGAAATCTTTGTTTCTTCCTTCAAAACCACAAAAAAAAGACACTATACTTACGCCAACTTTTTAGAAGATACGCGAGGATATAAGACTATTAATTTTGTTTATTTACAAAGATTTGTTATACTTAAAAATAAAAAAAACAGCAAAATGCATGTTATAAATAAATAAATTCCCCTACTGAAAATTACCTACTTTCAGAGAATATAAAAAAATCTGTCCTTTTTCTCCGTACGCCTATATTTTGCAACAAAAATTCCTACGAGTAGGGATTTTTCCCTAAATGCACCAACACTGCCAAAGTATTCGACTGGCTGTTATAAGCAATCGGGAATGAGATACTTTCCCAGGTTTTGCATTTCCTAATTTAGAAGACAAATTGTTGCTAGAAATTTCGGCTGTTATTTTCAGGTACTTTTGGTCGGAACTAATTTCCGGGATGAGCTAACATAGATGAGCTATAACATAGATGAACTTATAAGATTTATGATTTTTAGCTGTAATCACACCTTTCATTTTGCATTATTTAGTGGAGTTATACTTGCGAAAAGACTATATAACATGAAAATCTTGTCGCTTAAGAAAACATTTTATAAGTACTCAGGTTTTAAGTAAATCAGTAATTTCCTATAAAAAAATAGGTATCTGCATTTTATTTATCTAAACCTTCAAAAATTTTCAGCAAATAAATTGTTCATTGTTCAATAATTTTTACATACAATTCAATATCAGCTAAAGTGCCTAAAAAACCGGGAGCACAAAAAAAAAAAAAAAATAAATACCATCAAATAAAGTGTAACTTCGAAAAAAGAACAATTATAGAATAGGGTTGAAGCATTATGTATGGCCACAAGTGTACTTCACACGTACACCAAACAATTGACAATTAAAGCGATGTTCAATAACTCATGCATGCAGTAGCATTCATGCATAGCACTTCACTCTCCCACATACACACATCATGCATAAAAATAACTATAAAATAAAGCGCTACAAGCGCTAGTACAAATTGAAATTTAAAAAAATCTATAAACAACAAAGTGTCAGGTAAACAAGGGGAGTGGCAACGCTATTGTTAAAAAATATCAACATGTAAAAGCTTAAAAAAGCTACAAATTTTGGGCTTAAAATAGAGTTAATAAAGTTTAGCAGACAGTTTAAAAATTTAAAGGACGCGCTCTAAAAGATTTGAAACAAGTTTTTGTTTAAACCTGCCTTATCAAGTTTTAAAACTGCCTTAGTTGTTTATAAAACCACAACATTTACACAAGTTTTTACTATTAAAAACAAGTAAATGGTTTTTGCTACACTTTTAGACATTAAAGTAAAAAAAAAGTACGCATACACAGTTAAAAGTTTTGATGCCAGATTTCGTTATAAGACTTAAAGCGAATCATATGCGTTGGAAAAATTACCAATATAAGATAAAAATGGTTTAATTCGAATTACTTTTCGAAGCAATTTTCAAAAATCTTTGCATTGCAAAATGGTTTGTTTTTGGATTAAGGTCCGACTAAACATACAGTGCCGGACAATAAAATAGAATCATTTTCTCATGCAAACTTTGACTCCAGAAACTTCTTTGAATTTCAATAGGAACTTTAATATATTATTTTATTTGCCTGTCCTTATAAATAGAATAGAACAAAAAAGTTTTTGTCAATATAGTGATGTAAATAAAGAATTATAAATCAAAATAATTCGTAATCAGTGGGTACAATAAAATATAGTCAAAACATAAAAAAATATGAAAAATAAAAAAATAAAAATACATATTTTAGAATATATTTTAAGCTTTTTGTAGTATAGCTTCTATTTTGCAAGACAACTTCGCATCTTTGCGGCATGGATTCTACTAATGTCTAACAAGAGGTATGGTTTCCCTCTGGCCTTCTGATTTCCTTTCCCAAAGGAACGTCAATTTGATTTGATAGATCCAATAGCTTTCATAAGTTTTAAATTGGATTTAAGTCCGGTAACTGTGCTGACCCTGTCATTACTTTGTTATTATTTTGGTTTCATCAATCTTTCACAGCACTAGAGGTGTGTTCGGGGTCGTTATCGTGTTCAAATTCCTACTTAAGCGGTATTTTCTACTCTCAAATAGGTGCATAACGTCCCTGAGTATATCAAGATATACATTTTTATCCATGTTTTGTTTTAAGACATGTATAAAATGGACCAGTAAAGCGGCTCGTACCAAGAAAAGCAACCTTCCAAGCAACCTCCATGCTCAAACGTCTTTGTGGTGTACTTTGAAGCATATTCTGCATGCCTCGGTCTTCAAATCCATAAATTACCATCACTTCACCGAAAAAAAAACTTAAGGCAAATCAACAATAAACTTATGTTAATTTATTCAATGGATTCGGCAATTTGGTGCCTTCCAAGCTCTTGTTTGGTGCCTACCAAATTTTGTTTGTTGATCTATCAAATTTTATTTGAATGGCAAATTATCGATATTTTATACAATTTAACATGTATCCGTTGTATACAAGTCGTTTTATATAATTTTACTTAAGTTTAAGTGATGCTAAAATCAAATTTTATCATAGCCTTTGTGTTAGAATTTTACAAACTTCAACTTTAACAATGCAAATAATTTATTTTTGTAGATATTATCAAAGTTTTCTATAAATCGTGTTTCGATAGCACAAATACTTTTGTCATTACACATTAGTTTTGCCACTCAGTACATTTTTCTTTCACAAAAGCCAACTATGGTGAAAGTACTATGTTCTTACTATGGTTTTTTCTTTCGGTGTTCCAACTAAATTTATTTTTGTTTCATAGGACTAAAGCACTTTCCGCCATTTTTTGGAATTTTCTGGACCGACCCATTCGTTGTGCGATTTTCCAAAAAAATACGATTTTGTCTATGTTTCAAGGTCCTCATAGGATTTCTTCGCGGCGATCTATCAAGCAGTTTTTTCTCCGCTAGTCGTCATCTGAGAGTTCAAGTAGAAATTCCAAAGCTTACCTCGACCTTGATTGCTTCTGCAGACTTTAATGAGTCACGAGTGGAAAGCCGTTCTTTTTTGTGTTTTTTCTCTTTTAATGTTAAATTTTGTAAGCGTAAATACATTAAATACAAATTTTTAAAATCTTCCTAAGTTTTTGGCCATCTCACGTTAACTCTGATTCTATTTGCTTAGCTTCTGGGTGAGGAGTTTTTCCATACCAGTGCAATGTCTTGATCTGATTATTTAGTTTTTGTCTTTTTAAGTAAATTGAGAAACTAGTCTTCACTCTCCAGCAAAAACTTTACACTTTACTCAAAAACTTTTTCAGTAAACTGATTTTTAATCAAGTAGTTATATTTTTTTGTCACATAACATTGTATGTGTTCTTACAATTCCGAGAATTGCCAACAAAATAGTTGTGCCTTTTCTTTTGTTGCGTTGCTCAACTAATCACATTCAAATTTAATAATAAATATGATACAACATTGAATGTTAAGAGTAATCGCGCAAAATATTACTCTTTTGTTTATTTCTAAAATGCGGCTGAGCATACTGTCTGTTATCTTAGTTGGGATGGAACTAGCATTGTTGGTTCAAACTCTACAGTATGCGAGGTTTTTTAATTCTGATATAAAATTAGTTATAAACTACATGTGAATTATAAGAAGAGTTTGGTATTTAAATGGAAATTTACATATTTAAAAATAAAACAAATTTTAGAAACAACTGTAGCATGTGCCGTTTCCAAATAAATGCAAGGCTTACTTTGAAAACAACAAAAACTACACTGGACTCATATACGGAACAAATAACTAATATAAGCAACAACATTTTTAAGTGTGTAGATTCTTGTCATGTAAAGTGGTTTAGCGTGTTTTGAGAATATCTTAAGATGAACGTGTTTGTCACTTTTTTCCCTTTGTTATTGGTGTCATATAGATATACTTTTAATAGCGTATTTAAGTACAACACGTGCATGTACATATGCACCCATATTCACCGTACAAACACCCATACAAATACACATTTTATGGCTTACCATTTATTGACCAAAAAGGGAACGAAAACAATAAATAATATTTTTGTTACAGAAAAAATTCTTTGAAAATTTAACACAATTGTACGCATATATATATAAAAACTATGCTCAAAATTCAAAGCACTCGTATTCAGCTAAAAATAGAAAAATTTCCAAATTTCACGCACAAATCTGTGTGTTGAAATGCATACGTATGTATGCAATTATGAATAAAAAAACAAAAAAAATATTATAGCACAAAATGTGTGTTAAAACTTTTAATGGTCAGGGTCGTGCTTTGATCCCTATTTCTTATGCATTCTTTTTTTTTTTCTTTGCTTAAATCCTTATTTTTATCTGGCTATGTTCGTTATGGCTTTACTTGTCTGCGAGCTGCGCTTTATTTGCAAAGAGCAGCCTTGCACTCGCACTCACACTAACACAGCCACTTGTGCTCAATCTGTAAAAAGCACGCTCACACAAACACGCACACACTTATACAGAGACACTGAAAATAACACAAACACAAACTTGCAAATGTCTTCATAAATTGCGCTTGTTGCATTTTTTTATGCACGCAAAATAGAAAGAACAAAAAAAAAAGAAAATGTTATCCTTTTTTTTTCGCTTCACTGCTTCTCGTTATCAGGTTGAGTTGTTAACTCTTTTCTTTTTTGCTATTATTTTTTGTTTTTTTTTTTTTGTCTTTTTGCTTTACTTCTCTAAGCTTAAGTTTGGCTTGTTGGTGAATGTGCGTGCGTGCATTTTTCTTTTGTATGCTGCTTGTTTTGCCTGCTCTTGAGCTAAATTTACAGTTTGTTACATTTGGACACATTTACATTCGTACACATGTGGCAACTCCTTACCCATACATAATAATTCACACTCGTTAAGTTCGTTCCAGCTGCATTTGCTGCAGCATATGTTGTCTAATGTAATTGCTAGAGCATCTGGTTAAAAAAAAACATAAAATATCCCTGCTCTACTTTTAGGCGCTGTTAGTAATTTTAATGATGGCATCGCGTTGAATATTGAAGTCACATTCAGGTTTCTCATCCCTGAACTTAGACGAGACAAAAGTTGTTCAATTTAATAACTTGCAGATATGATAACATAAGCTTTTTTGGTGCAAGTATACAAATGGTGCTGGATGGGTATATAACCCAGTATTTTCAGTTGTCTTTTAAAAGATACAATTGCGAAAATAAAAAAAAAAAAAATAATTTCCTTCATAAAATTACACTATACCATATAAAAATTTAAATTTCAATTTCAATTTATTATTGAAGTAGACATAAATACATTCCATATAAGTTTAATAACAACTGTTTGGTGAATTAATTTAACTAAATATATATTATGTGTTTAAATTGGTTTGAAATAAAAGCAAATTTAATTTAATGATATAAAAAGGTATACACAGAATTTTTTTTTTTTATATAATAAGAAGCTATGAAATTCATAATTATTAGTATTAAGAAAACATAGCTAAAATATTTAATACTTGATTCTTTTATTGTATTAGTAAAATAAATTTAATTAAATAATTATAACAACATTTAAATATCGTAAAATTTATATAAACATTTTTTAGATAAACCAGATAAATTAGATTTAGATGAGCCGCATAAAATTTATTAAAAAAAATTTTTAGAACACAAAAAAAAAATTATTAAAAATTTTTAAGAAGACGATTATTATTTATCTGGATCTATTAAAAATAATGGTTAAAACTTGAAAAAGAAAAACAAAAAACGTATACAAGAATTGAAAGAATTTTAAAAGCTAGAAGGGAAAGATATGAATCCTTATATATAAAAGGCAAGCACAATGCTCTGCACCCAATATCTCTCAAACTATAATTATTTTTTGCAATCAGCCTGAAAATATGAAAGTATACTTATCAGTGATATGCTTGTTTTCTATGTGTGTGCATACTTTCAGGACGAACATTTTTTTAGAACAGAATGTTGTAAAAGCACTGTAATGGCGAAATAATGGCGAAAAATAATAACAGTTTAGCGTTAATGCTTCCAACCCGTCCAAGTAAAAATAAATAAATAAATAAATAAATAGCATCATTTTGCATTTCTAACGAAGCATTAAACGAACGATAGCTATTCGAACGATGTTGAATTCAAGCGGAAATATGTATCGTTAGTTCATTCGATAAGCTTTTGTTTGATATGTACACTCAAACTGCTAATGGCCCCATAGACGAGCAACTAATCGCAAAACTGGTTGATAAACTGGTAGCTGGTTGTTGAAAACAAGTCGTGTGTAGATGAGTTGAGGTGTCATTTTCAGTTTTTCAACCAGTTGATCAAACAGTTGACAAAAATTAAAAAATTTTGATATTTTGCGATTCACATCAACCAGTTCTTCAACTGGTGATGTGTTTGTAGCAAAATCATCGACTAAACGTAAGATTCATAGTAAAAAAAATTATTTGCATTCATTTTCAATATACGAGTAATATGCGCGATGTTTTCAAGAAGAAAAAGTTTTTGTACTGGAATTGAAAAATTGGTCCAAGTGTCTGTAGGTAAATCCATCAACCAGTTCTTCAGTCAGTTTTGCGATTAGTTGCTAGTCTATAAGCGCCTTGACAACAAGCAATTGTCAAATGTGGCGCTGCCATATCAAACACAATGGAACTTTCTGTATTTTGTCTACTTACTTCAAAAATTTTTATAAAGGGTGGTTAAATTTTAAGGGCCGATGTTGAATGTGAAGAACCACACCTAAACGTCAAGTTTTTTTCTGCATTTCATTTGAAATTTCTCAAATTCAGACTAACTCAATTTGAACCATGGAAAGATACACAATCGAGCAACGCGTTAAAGTTATTCAAATCACATCGTGATTTTTTCGGTCAATTTAATCGTCCAAATGTGCGTACAATCGGAAAAATCGTGCAAAAATTTGAGCAAACCGGGTCTGTAGGAGATGTGAAAACACCAGTGTATGCTCGTACAGCTCGTACTGCAGAAAATATTGCTGCTGTTCGTGATAGTGTGGCTGAAGAGCCGTCCAGCAGTTAATGTGAATGGTGTTCGCTATCGTGAGATGATAACGAAATTTTTATGGCCCGAATTGGAAGATATGAATGTGGACGATATGTGGTTTCAACAGAACGGTACCACTTGCCACACAGCTAACGAAACAATGGCTCTTTTGCGCGACAAATTCAATGGCTGTGTTATCTCACGTGGTGGCGATGTCAATTGGCCTCCAAGATCATGTGATTTGACACCATTGGACTTCATTCTTTGGGGTTATTTGAAAGAAAAGGTGTACGTCGATAAGCCAGCAATAATTCAAGAGCTAAAGGATGAGATAATTCGGCACATTAACGGCATAGCACATAACTTATGCCTCAGCGTCGTCGAAAATTTGGACCATCGGATGGAGGTATGCCGCAGAGGTCGTGGCGGCCATTTGGCCGATATTTTGTTCCATACATAATTGAACCATACCAGTATTATCATAATGAAAAGAAATGACAATAATTTTTTAAATAATTTGTGTTTTATTCAAAATCAACATTGGCCCTTAACATTTAACCACCCTTTATATGTTGCTTTGTTTCTTATATGTTGGCAATGCCTTTGTTTGGTTTGTGTATTCAATAAATATACTTTGAGCAATTTAGTGGTTTGTGGAATTGTTTACATTATTATTGCTTTTACTGATTGAATCGCTTTAAGTGATCAAAATAAAATGTATGCAACTATTGCAGTTTTTCTTTTTATTTTATGTATTTCAAGTGCTTCACAGCCTTCAGACACTGTATATATTTATATATTTTATAATTTATTTACCTTCAGGTTCAACATTTTCCATTTTTTAACCATTCAATTACCGACTGCAACAACAACGATAGCACAAAAGTGTTTGTTTAATTTTGACGTTCGGATTCGTGGTTTCAGTGCTCGTTAGAAATACATATAGCAAATATGTTACTGTACTACGGCATCGTTCGCTGACTGATCAGCTGTTATCGTTGTTTGATTCTGTTTGAATTACAAATTTCAAAAACACGAATGAACATGGTTTTGAACGAAACGATTGAACGGATAGGAATACAAAACGAAGTTATCAGAATTAGAAAAAAGAGAAAAGTTAGAGTGCCTAAAATAAACTCTCCTATTTATTTCCCTTATCTTACTCTGGAGGTTATGGCAAACGTAATGGGGCTAATGAAAAATAGATGCAAAGAATTTAACGAATAATGTCTAGGAACTACATTAACATGACTCGTTCTGGATGAAGAAAGTTGAAGTTTCCTAAACAAGTAAATGTTTTCCCATGCATGAGATTATGCATAAACATATAGTTGCGAGGATAGAGATATGCAGGATATTCGCATCCTAGTATTGTTTTTCTAAAGGTAGATAGGTAGTCGAGTGCTATATATGCAGCAGAGTACTACAATGAGTGTCCTACTGATATAGGATACTCAAATCATTCCCGATTTTCTTGCTGTTCTCTACCCTATCCATACTCAATGAAATATGAGCTTCTCAGAGCACAAGTGGCGTAGTCAGTTATTCTTACAAGCTATGTCAAGAGAATAAAAAGAGCTATTCATATCGTAAAAAATTAACTTAATAATACAAAAAATATTGAAGAATATTGCATACTATATTGAACATATATTTCAAATTTGTTATTTCCGCTGTAGAAATCTAATGTGAGATATTTTAAGAATGTTTTGATGAGGAATGATAGCATTTAGTGCCAGAAGTCGAACAAAACTTTCCCCTAGTAACTATCTTCACTATTAAAGGAGATATGAAATGAATGGACTTACTCCACTTGTCCTCTGAACTTTTTTTGAAATTTTTCATTTCCGCTGTAGAAATATAATTCGAGATATTTTTAAGAATGTTTTGATGAGGAATGATAGCATTTAGTTCCAGAAGTCGAACAAAACTTTTCCTCTAGTGATTATCTTTATTATTAAGGGAGATATAAAATGAATGGACTTACGCCACTTGTCTTCTAAAAAAATTATATAATTTGTCAGAACAATAACTAAGTATTGCACTTTATTCAGAGATCAAATATGCTAAGAGTTTCTAACCCGTAGTCATAAATAGGTTCACATATAGGTGAACTCCTCTTCACTTCTATGTACTAAGCTCAATTTCCTTAAAAAATTAATTTACTCCACTTGTGAGCAGCTCATATGTAAAATATTTATATGCATATACATAGTACATACATATACCTGAGTGCGGCGTGACCCAAACCACTTCGAATCGTTTTCAATTTTTGCATTGTGTAAGTGTATTGCAAAGGCGCTCGATCCGTATGTATTATGAGTTTATTCTGAGTACTGCTCTTTCTCTGCCATCGTCTGTAAGCGTCAATTAGTAAAGGCTTTTATTAAAATAAAATTATATTAAAAATGTACACAAATATTTTAATAACCTAATTTAAATTTTTAATATAATTTTAAAACTGCAATGTTTTGTTATCGATCGCAATCGCTGGTTATTTGTTTGCATTTTGGTTTTTTTGCGTGATACTCGACACAAAACATAAGAATAACACGTGCTTTTTGTTGCTCTCTAAGTGCTCAGAAAAAAAAAAAAATAGCACAAGACAAATACAAAAAAACTCGCTCACTTTTCAAAGCTGCGCTTTACTGGGCTCTGCTTCATATCTGCGGCAGAATAGCCCGAGTGATTCGAGTGCTTGTGTTGATCATGAGTATTTCGGTTAGTAGGGTGAGTATCAGCAAGGCGACAATATCTATAAGTTTTCATGAACCGAAGAAACCCGATCTTTACCCGATCCGACTCGTGCTTTAGGATACTCATATTTATTTGAGCCGCAGCATTGCAGCTTCGCAGAAGTGAGTATGAATCGGTTTGCGTGCGCTAAGTATTGAGTAGGTTTTTTCACTTATTTTTTTTTGGATATACTCAGAGTCACAAAAAAGATATCCATTGTAGATTATTGATATTTACGTAGCGTGTATTTGCGTATTCGAGAAGTTTTCGATATTTATTATATTATTGTTTTATATATTCCATATTAAATATGTATTTTGTTTGCTAAAATTTAAGATTTCAATTAATTTTGTAATATATACATATAAATTCTTTACTTTAGGAACAATAATAAATTCATATATTTTTGAATTATTTATATCCATTTATTAAACAATAAATTGAATTGAATTTATTAAAAAAAAGGACTTTAAATGAGCTTCTTTTGATCAAATTGTGTTGTGAAATGTTTGAACACAAATAATCGAGAACTAAACCGACAAACTTTATGTTCTCAAGAAGATTTACATGGCAGTTTTAACTCTCCGAGATTTGCCATTGTCTGCATAGAGGTGACGGCCAAACAGAACAGTTTCACTTAAAAACATATTAGAATCTATAATAAAACTCTTGTGAGTTATTTTGTGGCCATTGCTGTTGTAGTTGTTGTTGCGTTGATAGAATACTTTCAGCAGCTTTGTACCAAAAGACATTGCTTTTACAGTGATTTTTATTGAAATAACTGAATTTTCACTTTATTGTTGTTGTTATATTGGTCCAGTGCACTATGGTCCAGATAAAATTTTTTATTGGCATAAAGTCGTAGCAGTAAGATATTCGTTTGAAACTTTGCACATATACTTTTGGTACTATAGTCATTATTATTTACCAAATTAGTTGATATCGAGTGAGAGCCTCACC
The DNA here is from genome assembly GCA_914767935.1 of Coremacera marginata. Classification (NCBI taxonomy): domain Eukaryota; kingdom Metazoa; phylum Arthropoda; class Insecta; order Diptera; family Sciomyzidae; genus Coremacera; species Coremacera marginata. The sequence goes on from OU612044.1 coordinate 152,626,264, forward strand.
CACAAACCATATACGAAAAAATTTTAAATAAATAAAGCATCAAAATACTACAGAAAAATTTATATTTTGTGTGAAGATTTATTTACTGGTTAGATTTAACTATTGAGTAGCTAAAACCAAATAAACTAAGTTGAATTATATATAAAAACACATATGTATTTTCATAAATTTTTAATAAATATATTAATTCAAACCCTGATTAATGTTTTTAATAAACTGACATTAGCATTGATTTAATTCAACATGATTTCATTATTAAATCTTATTTATTTAGAAGCATTTGTACAATAAGAACTACTGAATTTATTCTGTTTATTTTTTATTATTTTCACAGTTTATTATTTTCACATTATTACATTATTCTATAGTAAGAATTATTATTATTATTATAGAAGTAGAATTATTATTTAATATATAGGTATGGTATTTTTTACATTTAAAGTTATTTAAAATCCTCAACATCTAAGTCAAACGAGTATCTTTCCAAGTCGGCTTGCGACTCCTCAGAGTCTGTACTATCTGCTTCAGTATCAGATAGAATCTCATGTGGTGTAAAATGTATTTGACTATGAGCATATACCTCTTTTGGTGCTTCTAAAAGCGCTAAAACATCCTGCGGTAGTTTCTCTTTTTTTCGACCTTTTTCTCTAGCAGAGAAACATAAGGAGGAAAGTAGTGGGTCTGAAGAATCCTATGCTCTATCGAAAACGTCATTCATAGTATTTGTTCGATTATTTTTTCTTGCATGTGTTATCCGATCTCTTTTGTACAATTTGTTTCGATCTTCTGAAGTGTTTTCGCCAAAAAAACCAACCGGAAGTAAAAAATTTGACATTATTTCTGAAGCATGTACCAAAATTGTATGCACTGTTGCTGACATTGGATACCAACTATACTTTTGCATATACAACAAAGCCGTCTTTTCGCAAAAGCTTCCAAATTTTAAAGGATGTATAAATGATGTAAATTTCTATATCTATTTGCGTCATTTGATGTTCCACTTCCATTTGGTTTAGGTTTATCAACATGAAGACCCATTTCTTTCCAAAATCGTCTTTGTAGCTCAAATTTACGAAGTTTCAACGCATCTTTCTCTGCTGCTTCTCTTATTTGCCACTTATTTAAATCAATTCTATATGAAATATGTAACACAAATTCAAAAAAGCGGATCCATGCGTGTAGAGGGCTTACGCCATACCCCAGTGCATTTGGCTTTGGTTTAAAAATATCGGATTTTATATTTTTAGTTGATAAAAACTGTTTTGGTGTTGCACGACAGATCGGACAGGTTTGAGTGGAATTGGTATTCGTCAAAATATTTAAAACTTTTCCATCAATGAAAGTGATATGCATTTCGTAACTGACAGTTATCTGTTTTTCCTGTTTTAGTGCAGTATTCAAATGCATTTAGGTCGAGTATTTCCAAATCTAACTTATCTTTTTCTTGCAAAATGTGGGCCTTCGACTCTTTTGCAAATTTCATTCTTAGTGGTCTACAAAACCTTATGGACTGTGTAGAACGATTAAGCCAAATAGTTCGTCCGGAGTAATCCATCAATTTTATTGGTATGACTGTTGTAACAAAAAGCGGCTGATCAAAGAGTTTTGGTGTATTATTTTGAAATCTTTGTTTAAACATTCTCTGTCCTCTCGTTCCGTCAAAGCCATAACTGCTTATTAAAACGACATTATTTGTGTCTTCGAACTGATCCAGAACATCATTCCGCATCAACATGATTCTTTTAGCTGTATGATTTAAAAGATTCTGTAAAGGAACTTCGGCCAAAGATTCCGATAAGTTTTTTCCATCAGGTCGACAAATTAACTTACATTTAATAATTGCATTATAGCTCGGATATATATCACAGTTTCTTTCTTTGGTATATTGCCTTTTACCTCATATTGGTACCTCATATTGGTATATTGCCTTTTACTTAAATCGTTTTCAAGTAAACATGATAAGGCTTCTTCAGGAGAAAGCGGGACTGGTTTACTTTGAACTGAGCTTCGTAATTTTCTAACTTTATTTGGACGTGTTGGAGAAGACGTACTTCTTTTTAAAATAAATGCAAAATCTCTTTTGTCAGATTTTTTGTCTGCGATTGAATTGGCGTGAACCATTAGATCAACATTATGATTTTGTTGCGATGAGAGTTCAGTTGCTAATGTTCTTTTAAGGCGGTCTTTTGCCTCTGTATAGCTTAGTTTGGGTCTTGCCATTTTACTTGTACATGGCTTTTCATAATCGGTTTGATTTATTGTTATGAGAAAGTTAGCTGAAACCCAGGGTATTTCTCTTGGATCCTAGTGATCATTCTATTACAATACGCTAATTTTTGGTTAATATAGCCAAAATTTTGAAATTTTATTTTAATTTCGACTTTTTTTTCAATACTTAATTCGTTTTTATTTATTTTTTGAAGAGTCCAATTGAATGCAGTATCCGAATTACGATTGCTTTCTACCCAAACTTTAAGACTTTAATTTGTTCGTGTTGAAATACGAATGTTTCTGAAAATGTCGTATATTTCAAATTCGGGCAAAAACGGACAAAAGTTTCACATACCACGTTAAAGTACACACTATCACCTTTCACCTGATATACATATTATGAACAATCCGGGACAATCGACATAACTTTAACTCCACGAAACACAAACACAATTTCTAGTTTTTTGCAGAAAAGGGACTTACACAAAACACGTTATTATAAAAACAATAAACAAAAACAAACAAAGTTTTTTACATTTTACTTTAACATTTAAATACCTTGATTAATTTTATATATTACTAATTTTATAAATTTTAAGCAATTTGTTGATGCACACACGATTTTTGTTTATCACTTGTTTACTCAGCTGCTTACAATAATATTGGCTATTTTTTGGCGCCAACTTTGACAACTCGTATAAAACACAGCATTGCCACCTGAAATTTCTTTTTCAATTTATAATCTCTGAAGCCTTTTAAAATAGCGTGTATACATATTTTGTCAAAACGTTGTAGAAAAATTTTGGACTTTATGCCAAAAAAATTAACATCTGGACCATTGAGCAGTGGTGGTGTTTGTTGGGATTGGGTTTCTTTTTGTTGATTTTTGATTAGTTTCTTAGGCTGTGTGCTATTCGGAAACTTTTCACTCGGATGATGAAATTTTGACAGTCTGAATGTGAATATTTGGCACTTGCGAGGTGAATATGATTGTCAAAAATTCATGTAGCCTCAGGGGCTAGTACAAATTTTGACAATCGGCAAGAGAATTTTAGACACAAGCATAATTAGAAAAAAAAGCACTTGCAAGTTCGCGCTTAAAATAACTAAAGTGAAATTAATGAAAGCTAAACTTTTTAGTTAATAAGTCCCAACAAAACAGCAAAGGAAGTTCTACGTAATATGTAGAACTATATTGCATACTGTCCGCAATCCCATAAAGCCACTTGCTACTCGATAGCTAACCACTTCATACTCTATTGACCATCCATGATGCTTCGCTGGAATAAACTCCACAATTTTGCGAAAAGAGCTAGCAGTCACTCTTAAATGCATTTAAGTTTGTGCATTGTCTCCATTCAAAATGGCATTTAATGTTTCGGAATAACCTCTTGGCCGAATATAGGTAATATCCTCAAAGGAATAATGTTTTAGGTAGTTGTCCAGAGTAGAAAAGCAAGAGCAGTGCTTACTCTTCCCCCTTTCTTTAAAAAAAGTCATAAAGAAGCTCAAAACTTTTTGCTTCCGACTGCAAAGCAACCAGAAGTGGAAAATATTTGCGTAAAATTCTGTTTATTTTCAGTTATATCAACAATTTTGCAAAATAAATTAAATTCTCGCGCTAATACACTAACGAAATCTAAAACGCCAAAATTTCTAGTTGTCAAAATTTCATTGTTCTTTTGGCACAGCAAAAATGACAATTTTATTTCAACAGACAGAAATTGTATTCAACTCAGAAACTTATTTCCTACCACGAGTGAAAAGTTTCCGAATAGCACACAGCCTTATTGTATTTGCGAGTGGCTTTTAGTTCAGTTCTAAAGTGGTTTTTAGTTCACTATATTTTATATTTATTTATTTTGTTACTTATGTCTTCCACAAAATTTTTATTAACAATTTTTTTATTTCAAACAGTCAAAATAAACAAAAAAGTTATTAAAAAGCCATTCGATGTATTACATTTTAGTTGAGATAATTTTTTTTTGAAACTATAACTTATTCGATTCTTAAGCATTGGACAGTATCCCAACTTAGATCTCTTTTATTTTTACCAAGTGGTAGTCTTAAATTAAAAGTATTAAATTATCATGATTTATAATCCAGCTAAACAAATATAAACATTTACAGGATCTACAGGTGATAGTTTCACCAAAATTTTTACGATAATCTTAGCCACGCGAAGTATAAGTTCTTCAAATGGAATGTGATGATTCAAACATTTAATTTTTTTTCATATCTTGCTTCTAATATTTGTTCTAAATATTCATTTGATATTAAAAAATTTGTATGCATAAATTTGTACTGAAAAAGCTTACATTTAAAATAGTGCAAAAGTTTTTGCAACGTTTTAGTTGTGGAGTTTAATCAACACTTTTTGTTAATATTGTAGAAAATTGGTTCATCACAATTGTTGCTAGTTACTTATTTGATATGTGCAACATTTTTTTTTGTATCGACAATTTTTGTTTTTATTTAAAGCGAAAACGATAAAATTAAGCATAATAACACGTTAAATACAATAATAAAAGTATAAATTAAATATTGACAGTTAAAAATAAATCGTAAAACGGGGTGGGGGGGGGGGGGGGGAGTTAGGAGGTAAAATTGCAGGTCTGTGTTATCTATTTCAAGTCAACATTTTACAGAATACCTTTTTATCCCGCTGTTTTTTTGATTAAACTTACCAACGTATGTTAAATTTATTTTAGAGAAAAAAAAAAGAAATAGAAATCAAGGACTTACAATACAAAAAAGAATACAATACAATTTAGAAAAAAATCAAATTCCATACCCTCAAATGACTAAATTTAAACCACATTTATAGAGTTAAAAATAAGTCAGTATCTATTAAATAATTTTTTGTGCCTTGAGCTTGTTTATTAATGACCAAATAAATAACTGCGGCTCTCGACACTGATGACATAAATATTTATGTCATCTGGGCACTGATGAGCAGAATTTCAATGCATTAATATATTCAATGAAAATCTACAAATTTATCGTATAGTTCATCAGCAAATATTTTATTAATTCTTTTTATTTGATTTTGTTCTGAATGGTTTTTGAGGTCGATGTGTAAATTAATGATTTTTTGTGCTTAATAAAAACGTGTCAATTGAGTTAATCATGCGATGATGGAATGACAGGAAAAACGAAAAAAAACAAATTGTTTGCCTTTAGGGGTGGGCAATAAAAATTACCGTTACCCAAATTATGTCCCTGATGATGACAAATGGATGTGATAAGGATATGAAAGAAAACAAGTAAACATTTAAGAACTACATGGTTTGAGTTAACGTCATTAGAACATTAACTATGACTTTTGGCAAAATTAATCATAAGAAGAAAAAAAAAAGTACTTTGATGAAAGAAATGTCAAATTTTAGTTTAATGCTTTTATTTCTTTATTTTGACGTTGGCTGATTTTGGTGTGAATTATGATTAATTGGATTTAAATGGTTTCCTTACACGAGAAATTTATTCAAAATTTATTGTTTAATTTATTGAAGACACATGAACAAAAAAAAAAAAAAAAAACAAACAGAAAATATATAGCATTTTATAAGTTAGTAAGCAAGTAAGCATTGCTAAGAAAAATAATTTTTTTTTTTTCATTTCACGGTGCAACACAATATTTGAATATATACCATAAGAAACTAGTAAATTGTTATACTCCAACGCGTACTGCGTAAAATTCAAAATATAAGCTTCTTTGTAAAAAATGGAGATCAAGTTTGAGAATGAGCGAAATCTCCCATACACAGTGACTTTATTTTAACAGTAAAATCTCTTAAATTTGGCAAAATCGAATGAAAGTCACGCCTACTTCCCATACAAAGTGGCTTTATTCTAAACGTAAAACGTAAAAATCCATAAAAATGAAAGAAATATTTTGAAAACACAAAAGCTTTGATATATAACATGAAATATGAACAATGAACATTTGGCAAAATCGTTTTTTTACGATTCTAAATCACTCGTCAAAGAATTGAATTGTAGCAAACCTACTTTATACTTGTATGTTGTTTATTATTTGTTCCTTGTAGTAATTGTATTTTTTTTAATAAATTTTTCAAATCACTTCCACACTTGCAATGATGAATTGCTGAGAATCTTTATCTTTAGGGATGCCATAAGGAAAGCGGCAGTCCAAAATAAACAGGATTGCTTAATTTAATTAAAAATAATTCTTAATAATTCTTATAATATTTAATAATAATTCTTATAATAATTTTAATAATTCTTAAAAGAAATTTCCAAAAATTTTTAATATATTTATTTTTCAATAATATTTTCACAATTTTTCACTAATTTCTATCAATAATATTTGAAAATTTTTTTATTAAGTATATGCATTTATATATTTTTTTAATACTGTTTTAAGCTTTATTTTCATACATTTGCCGAGTCCGCTAGTATTATACATATATTTAATAATAAACTTATATATTATATGTATAATAAAATATGTTAGCGGTAACACTGCACGCGATTTCCCATAATGACTTTAGAATTATAAGAAATGACTCTAGAATTATTAGAATCATTGAGCTGCATTTTTAGGAGCGATGAGTGAAAGCGGCGGCACTCGTCGCTCATCACCTTTATGAGGATGCTTCGCGTGAAAGTGGTGGTGGTTTTACGCAACCGCAAGCACTCGCATTCGGTTTTGGATGGATGATTTATAGTCATTCATTCGAATCATAGACTTGTTGCAGTGCTCTGGTCTGTATGTACCCAAATTGTGCCCACATCTTTTATCCAACCCATACTCATATTCTTTGGTATAATATGGAGTCCTTACATTAGAAAAGTGGGTGTGGCATTGATCGAATTTCTGTTACACCGTGTGTCAAACTTCAACCAAATTTTTCACACATAATCCTTGGTAATTTAAGCAATCTTAAGTTTATAAAATTGGGCAGTAATAACCAGGGGGTTGGCACTTTATTTTTAGACTAGCTAAAATTTCATCAAATTTCTTACATATATTCTTTTGTACAATGAGAAGTTTTAAGCCTACAAAAGTGAGTGGGACTTGATAAGGGGCGTGTCAATTTAATTATAATCGAATTCCCTCTACACCGCTTGTCCGACATAAACCAAATTTTGCACACATATTATTTGGCATAAGAATCAGTCTGTAGTTTATAAAAGTGGGCGTACTAGACAGGGGAGTGGCACTTTATTTTTAATAAATTTCCATCTACACCGTTTCTCCATTTTTTACCAAATTTCGCACATATATTCTGTAGTATAATGAAAAGTTTTAAGTTTTTAAGTTTTCAGTTTAAGGCCTGCCACTTTAATTTAAATCGAACTACTTCTATAACTTTTGTCTGACTTCTTTCAAATTTTCCGAACACTGAGAAAAAAAACATACTTTAAAGTTAAGCAAACAATTTTAAAATATAAATTTAACGCGTTTGTGTTTCTACAAAACAGAATTTAAAACAAGAGTGTTAATTTTTATTTTATAATTCTTATTTCAGATTCTCATTCTCATATAAAGATTATTTGTTATATTTCTATAATTTTCTCTTATAATTTCTTTTTTATAACAACAAATACGTCGCTATCTGAGATTGAATTAAAAAATTATGTGTAGTAGAATTATTGAGCAGGCAATTGAGACCAATTTGAGAAAAACACTTGATTGTTTGAAAATATTTTTTAATTCGACTTACAAAATTTAAAGGTAAGATGAAGTAAAAACTAATTTATTATTTTAATATATAAATTATTTCCATATTTTAAGCCGCAATAAAACAAACAAACTTCATCGCGTGGATTTTACATTTAGTATTCGAGGGGCCCCAGTGGTCGATCACGAATCTGACGTAAAAAATTAAAAAAATGGCATCGAAAAAATTGGGGTTAAAATATTAGTTTTCAATATAAAAATTTTTGTTTTAAATTTTATTTTTAAAAAAATGTTTTTAAACTGAAAATGTTTACTTTAAAAGTAAATTTAAAAATATTGTTTTGAAAACAAAGGCTTTTGTTTTAATTTTACTTTACAAACATTTGTGTTTAACTTAAATGAAATTGTTTAAAGCTCTATTTCAAAAACATATTCGTTTAATATGAACACGATTTCATTTAATTTGAACACATATTTCCCTCAGTGTATTCTTTGGAATAATGAGCAGTCAGTAGACAAGATATTTGGGCGGAATTAAGCAGGGAGCGTGGCACTTTAATATTAAACGAAATTATTTTACACCGTTGGTATGAATTTGCACATACTACCAATCAAATTTTGCACATATATTCTTTAACATAAGAATATATGTTATATTCATGCTTAATAAACAGTCTTCAAATTACTCTATGTGACAGCTAAGGATAAAATAAAATTAAGCGTATGACACAAATATGTTTTGCAGATTAAGCATAAAAATTTTAAAGACAGCTAAAGACTTTGAATATAATTCAATACGGCTGCAGGGGGGGAGGGGGGTATTTTAGCCTCGGTACACTGCCGAAGCTCCATTCTTTACTAGTTTTATTCTAATTTTTAAATGATATTTAGAGGTCGCTACCAAGGCACATTGGAACAAGTGGCCAAAAGTAGAAGACGACCTCGCATCTACATAAAATCAGGTACCTATAGGTTTGGTAAAAAGGGCAAATAAAATTCAAAATGGCAGTTCCAATATGACTTATAAAACCAAAAACCCACTTGTGTTAAATTTTCGGACGCCATTTTGAACCTTTAAACCTTCTTTTCCGCACCTATTAAAAAAATACGTGTACCTTAGATTTTTGTCATCTATCACATATCCGAACTCATTCAAATGGACGAATGACACCAAGGGACGTTTTCTTGTGAGAAAGCTAAACTGCGACAATTGGTAGCGACCTCTAAATCCTCTAAATCATATAAAAAAGTAAAACAAAAAATGTCTTTCGTATTTAGTTGTATATAATCGAATAATGGAATGCCGCAATGATAATTCAAAAGTCGAAAAATAAGGACCACCCTAATATACGAAATACAAAATGGCCATTTCAGCCCTTGAAAGGACTTTGACCGAACTTCTTATGACCAATTGTGCTGTGCGTGTTGTGAAAAGTTTGAACACAAATGATCGAGAATTGGACCTACAAGCTTTATGCCGACTTCGAGCGGCTTATTCAAGAAGCGTTCTCAAGAAGCGTTCTCAAGAAGCTTTTCACGACAGTTTTTACTCTCTGAAGTTTGCCATTGTCTGCAGAGAGGTGACGGCCGAAGAGAAAAATTAATTCAATTGAAAAAATTTACTTAGATGGGATTTGAACCTGGGTTCTCTGGCGTATGGACACACTCTACCTACTACGCCATGGCCGCTTACTATATATATTTTCTTATATACAGGGTTGTCAATATTCGAAGCGCCCATCTGGCAACACTGTAACTTTCCGCAGTGATGCCAAATCGACTAATGACATACCGCGTTTGAAGCGTCATTCCAAGCAAATGTTTACAATGGAACAGTACACGCCACGCGAACGCTCTAAAATTGTTGAAATTTACATTCAACAAAACAAGTCAATAGTGAAAACTCAACGTGCTTTCAAAAAAAAAATAAATAAAGTGAAAAGTGCGCCTTCCAAGAAAACAATTTATCGTTTGTATGAAACTGAAAATCCACAAGAGATTCAAGAGGTACCTCTTCACGATGCTAAAGTCACTGTTTGGTGCGGCGTTTGTGCTAAAATGCTCATTGGGCCGTTCTTTTTCGAAGATGATAATGGCCACAGAGTTACTGTCAATCAGGAGCGTTATCGCGATATGATAAACAATTTTTTCATGCCAATCGTTCGTCGAAAGCGTATCAGGCACTACTGGTTTCAACAAGACGGCGCGCCACCACACACAAGCCGCACTACAATCGATTTTTTGAAGCAATTGTTCCCTGGCCGTTTGATGTCAAAAAATGGTGATTTCGATTGGCCGCCAAGATCACCAGATTTAACGCCTCCAGACATCTTTTTGTGGGGTTATTTGAAATCAAAGGTTTACGTCAACAAGCCAAAGACCCTAGAAGAGCTGAAAACCAACATCCGTCAAGAAATAACAGCCATTGCCATCGAAATGTTGAAGAAAACCATGGAAAATGCTGCAAAACGGGCACAATATGTCGTAGAGGCCAATGGCGACCATTTACGAGATATCATATTCAAGAAATAATGTAAGCAAATCTACTTGAACCCAATTAAATGATATTCATGACGAACAGACAAAAAATTGTGGTTTCTTTGATTTATTTAAAAATAAAATGGGCGCTTCGAATATGGACAGCCCTGTATATATTAAAATAAAATTTAACAACATAACATCGATTCGTTTTTGAAGAATTTAGAGAGCTGTTTGAGAATGGTTTGGTCCGTTTTACATCTAAAATCGTTGTTCTGTTATTAAGGCACGAATATAATCAAATAAATACGTAATTATAATAAAAACATAATAAAATAAAAATTAAAAAAAAAAACTTAAGTTGTCTCTCTTGGGGCTCACAAAGCCCCAGTTTAATGCCTGTCTTACTTTTCATCAAATAGTAATAATAACGAGCTGGAAGAAAATAAGTTTTATTATAATATCAGCAAAAAGTGACAGTTTCGCGTATAACTATTTATGTATGCATGCTTGTCTGTCTATTCGGCCTGTAATATCGATGACAACACTTAATCGAAAAAGTTGTACTTTGCCGTTCGGTCAATTTCAATACAAATAAATACACATCGAAACCAATATTGAAGCTCATGAATTATTTATTTATACATAAAATACAAAAACAAAGGGGGAGAGGGGGACAGGGGGACAGGGGGAGGGGTGGAAAACCAAAACAACATAAACATTGTTTTGTCCTTGTGGCTATCCTGCTTGTATCAACTATAGATTTTTTTTTGTTTTAATTTTTTTGTGCTCTGCATAAACGGAAGTTTTTGTTAAATAAACATTATAAAAAATATCAGCTCATTTATTTGAACGCTGCTGTATCTATGCTTTAATCAAAGCAGCTTTAGTATTTCTGGCAATCAATCTTAACACACACCCGCAGCAAAAAAGCACACACACAAGCACGCACACATACACACACTCAAACTTGGTCACTTCAGAAATCTAAAAAAAAGTACCCTAAGCTTTCATTTCAACCATCTATCCATTCATCAATATTCGTCGCAGTGCGTTCTTTTCTGCATTCCTTTCGTTTTTCGCATGTTTTTCCTTCATACAAATTAAGTAAATTTGAAACAGCAACCAAAGCTGCTTCACATATCTTTTGCACACTTTCATTCCACAACCTCCCTTCTCCTTTCCCGCAGCTAAAGCATTATTGCGTTTTTCTTATCCTGTTATATTCTACAACTTTTCACTATCCATCAGGATGTTATATCCTGCAGCCACTTGCTTAGCGTGCGTCACTCACTCGTCAAGTGGTTATCGAGCGTTGCTTTTATACCATCTTTCGAAATGGTTGTTGTTGTTGTTGTTGTTACTGTTCCGACTGTTGTGTTTGCTTTTGTAGTTATAGTACCTGCAATATTGCAAACATGCTATTTGCTGTTTTAAAAAGTAGTGCTTGTTGGTTGTTAGAACTGTTTACTCACTTGGCTTATTGTACTGAGTAGATTCATTCGTGTTCCACTTAAAATTCTGGAAAATTCATCTTCGAGTTGTGTTCGAGTATTGCACTGAGGATATACAGATAAAGGTTCTACATGGTATGGTATATTTAGTTATTTTTTATGCAACTTGTTCATAAAATACAATGATTGCATATTGGTTTGCTGCAAATATGTATTGAGCAGAATTTAACTGTTCTTCACAATTTTAATATTGATCGTTCTCTTTATTCCCCCCGAGGATTTTAAACTTTAAGTGTACCAATTTAAATTAATTGACCTTGAGCTCGATAAAATATAACCTTTAATAATTGAAAAATTATTGGAGTTATATAAACACATAACTTAAATTAATTTATTTGTTAAATAATTACGACCTTTTCATATGATTTATTTTCCAATTATTATGACTTATATTTTTCCAGCTCTAGGCCATGTTGCTTTTTTTGAAGAAAACAACCAACAACAACAACAAACACTCTGTATAGAGTAGTAAACACACAGCAGACTAGACAGCTGTTTCGTTGGCCGAAAATAGAAGAACAACAATTAGCACAACTCCAACAGTTACAGTAATGAAAGTTTTGATTTATCTTCGAAAAAGCTCACTTTTCACATAAAGTATGCATCAAAAAACTAGAAGAACTCTATCTGCTTTATCATTATTTGTACACTGGTGCGTGTATTTGGAAGCAATTTACTCGATACATTGACGAAACAAATTGAACATAAACATCTTAGTGAATCACAGCTATAATCACTCAAAACTACTGATGAGTTGGTGTAGCGGCCAACGAAACAGCTGTCTAGTCTACTGTGTGTTTACTACTCTATACAGGGTGTTTGTTGTGGTTGGTTGTTTTCTAGGCCGATTGGTTGAAAAATATAATTCTTAATAATATTTAATATATAACATAAAAATTTAACTTAATTTTAGAATTTATTATCCATAAATGTAAACGGTAGCCAAATCTTGTCCAAAGCGACATAAGGAAATTTTGCTAAAAATAAATTTTCATAAAATATTTCAATTCTCTAAGATTAATTTTAAAGATAATTTCGTAAACTTTTTTGAAACGATTCAAAAAAGACGCATAGAAAAGGAAGCGGTATAAATAAGAAATGCCGTATGTTCGGGAACTCAAAGCTAGAGAACAGAAGACACTATTTCAATAATTATTCTTCTATTGGATAGCTAGGTTATCCAGTTGAGACATATTCTATATTAACTTTGCCACGTCCACTTTAGACGCCTAATAAATGAGAAAAACATAAAATAATAAGAAGTACTCAAGAGATTTGAACGGAAAAACACCAATCGATGGTATTTAGTTAAAAAAAAAGCAAAAGTTATGTGAAAAGTTACGCTCCTACATTAAGAAAACGTAATAACACAAGAACGGCTCAGCCAATATGAACGAAAACGAGGTCAAATTTTTTTCTGTTAGATGTAGATGAGCAGAAACAAAATTTTTTGCGCCTACGTGCCACGCCTACGACATTGGAAAAATAAAATAAGAAGTGAAAACTGAATCGATTGTCAAATCAAAATACGAATCAAACAAATCTGATAACACTGTCTATGAAGTCTATGAACTATAAGAAATTGACCACACCTACATGCAACGAATAAAAAAAGATTTTAAGTATGTCTGTATTTTATTTGAATTACTAATAACTACTTGTCCAGTCTGACTGTTTCGCTCACCTCATTTAAAAAAAAAAAAACACAATAAGATTAGAACAGCTGACCCAATTTCAGTAAAAACGAAATCAATTTAGTCTGTATTTCATTGCGGTCAATGTCCCAGCAAAAAATTTGCTTGCAAACGATAGAACAGTGGAAGGTATACTATTGAATTCCACCCATTACACTTTCATACTCAGAAGGTATTCTTTTCAAATATGCATGTCATTGGAACATCGGAATGCTTTCCTTGGTCTTCTCCAGAAATGCTTCCAGAATTTTTTCAAAGGAAGATTTGTCAAAGGAGTAATTGTTGCTATCAACCGAAGACTTTAAAAAAAAAACGAAATGGCCATTTCAGCCCTTGAAAGGACTTTGACCGATCTACTTATGATCAATTGTGTTGTGCGTGTTGCGAAATGTTTGGACACAAATAACCGAGAACTGAACCTACATGTTTTATGCCGACTCCATACGGCTTATGTTCTCGGGAAGCTTTTCATGGCAGTTTTTTTACTCTCTGAGGCTTGCCATTGTCTGCAAAGATGTGACAGCCGAACAGAAAAATTGAAAAAACGAAGACTTTTGTTGAATGTAATTGTTAAATATAAGAAATGTATATGTTGAATAGGGGGGGGCAGGGGGGGCGAGCCATCTTCCATACAAACGAACTATGCGATATCGAATAGCTTTGACTTTATAGGTCGCACAGCTTTGGAGTTCAGTATTCGGCCTTAATTTACAAGTGCCATTTTTTTCGTTTTTATCGTAACAATTGATGGGCGATGAACGAGGGATGTGGCACTTTTTCAGCAGCCCAAATTTTCGATATAATTTTCGAAATATAAACCACACTTCAATGAACTTGCTATTTAGTCATGTCTTTCGACTGGAAAAAATTTAGCGATCATTAAACAAAGGGGCTTGGCACTGCCCACTAGGGTGTCCCAAAAGAAATTTTTTTTTCAAATTCCATAGTTGCTCAACCTTTGTTTGAAAACTTATGGGATGAAGTATTTTTGAGATTTTTTCCAGTTTTTTTTTAAGAGATTTAGAGGTCGTGCTTATCGGTTTTTCCCGAAGAATCGGGGTTTTCATAGATTTTTGGAATTTCAAGCATTAGTTGGACAATAACAGACATTTTCTAAGTCCTTGAGTCATCAGTTCGAAAGACAAATGTCCAAACTTTACTTTAATGTATATACAGTGAATCAAAAAAGTTTAAGTACAATTAAATCTTTTGTAAAATTATGTGAAAATAATTTTTATTTTAAATTATATACATACACTTTTGGCATGTAGTGTAAACAGAGAATATTGTGAATTTAGTTTCACTCATTTCACCTCTCTCATTATTGTGAGCAGCGGAATAACCGTCGTAGAGAAGAGAGAGAGAGAGAGAAAGTTGTTGTTTTTTTTTTGCATAGCTTACGGTTATTTTGCGTTAACTTGGTGTCAATCAAATCATCTATTCGACAGCCTTTCGAAGCAAATTGCATACATACCTATTAATAGTTTTGCGTGAATGGTGGCAGTAAACGTTTATGATGAGTCGCGGATGTGAAATATCAGTCGATTTGCGTGAAGTGATTATAGAATTGTATTAAGGTTGTGTGCGAATTGAACTAATTTGCACACAAATGCAATTGTTTCCAAAAACAAATGTTTCCTAAATTAATTTAGGAAAATTCCGAGCTACCTTAATGCTTGCTAAATTAATGAATCTTCTTAAGAGAAGAGAATAATGAAATTTCTTAACCTTTAAGCTATTTCTAATTAGTCTTAATCAACCTTAATAAACCTTAATTGCTTTATCTTAATTTGGTTTAGGTAGCAATTCAGTTCAATTCGCACACATCCTTAGAACAGAAATCTTTGCGTGAAATTGGCAGAATTATCGGTAAATCATACTCCAGCGTGCGAGGAGTAATTAATTCTTATATTAACTCTGGCAATATTCGTTCAAAGCCGTGATCCGGTCGTCAAAAAAAACTCTCGCAGCGAGACGAGCGCCGAATCTTGGATTCAGTAAGGGCTAATCCCAGGAAATCTGCTGTAAAAATTAAGGAAGAGGTGCTGCAAAGCTCGGGAAAAACGTCTACCCACAAACTGTTCGAAATGCACTCCATAAGGCTGGGTACAATGGTTGAACCCTACGAAATAAGCGTTAAATATATAAAGTAAATAAAAAAAAGATGCTGGCCTTCGCTAAAAATGATTGCAACAAACCCGAATTGTTTTGGAGCAACGTAATATTTAGTGATGAGTCTAAATATAGCTTGTTTTGTTCAGATGGAGCCGTCAAAGTTTGGAGAAAAGCAAATGAGAAGAGGAAAATGAAAAATTTGGTGCCTACAGTTAAACACGGTGGCTGTAACATCATGGTTTGGGGCTGTATGGCAGAAGCTGGAGTGGGAAAGCTTGTGCTTATTGACAATTAATGGATAAACACTTCCACCTGAAAATCTTGAGACGAGTGCGACTCAGTTGGGTTTTAAAAAAAAGGGGTTCCTGTTTCATCAAGACAATGATCGAAACATGCGTCATATATGGTCAAAGAGTGGCTTCTTTATAACCGCAAGCAACTGCATACACCACCGTAGTCCCCGGATCTTAATCCCATCGAGCAAGTCTGGTATCTACTTGAAAAAAGGATACGTAAGCACACAATTACTTCTAAGGAATCCCTAAAGAACGCTTTATTGACTGAGTGGATGAAAATAACACAAAATGATACCGGAGTGTTAGTAAAGAGCATGCGTCGACGCTTACAAGCATTTATCGATGACGGGGAAGAGGCAACGAAATACTAATAATATTTCAATTAGAAGAATTTTTAGAATTATTTAATATTTTAAGTTAAGTGTACGTAAACTTTTTTGGCGTGAACTCATGACTTTCTTTTGTTCCTTTGTTACTGTTCCTACATTTTATCTCTTTTATCTCAATCTCTAAGCATACCTGATTTAAAGAATAAATAATTTTTTTAAAGTTGTATAATGGAGTTTTTATTGATACTTTTTCAAAAATTTGGGGTGTACTTAAACTTTTTTGACTCACTGTACATCAGAAATTTTGCAATTTTTGAGTGTCATATATTTTATATTTTTTCGTGAAATATCGTAAATTTTTTAAAAAAGCGCTTAATAATTTTTGAAAATCCCATCACTTTTAAGAAATCATTATAATTCCTACTTGGTGTCTAGGTGCTATGTGACCAAGTGGTGGTCGCTGTATATATATATATATATAAGTGTTGGCAACAGCTCCTCCACAGTTTGTCCGACTTTAACCAAGTTTTGCACATATATTCTTTGGTATGATGAGCAGTTTTTAGAATAGAAAAGTGGGAAGAATAGGGCAAGGGGGCGTGACAACTAGAATCAAACTCCTCCTACACCATTTGTTCGACTTCAACCAAATTTTACACATCTATTCTTTGTTTACCAATGTTGAATTCTTTGATTTCAATGAGCAGTTTAAGGTCTAGAAAATTGGGCGGTATTAGACAGGGGTGGGGCATTATTTTTCCATACATTATATACACCCTAAAAACTACACCAAGCCGGGCTTCGCTGGGAATTTCATCTAGTTGTATATATATATATATATGACACCTTTAGGATCAAAGAACTTGCTTAACTTAAATTTTTTAGTACAGTCAACTTTTTTATTTGTAGAGATATGCTTAGGTTTTTGGTGTCATTGAAAAAAGAATTTAATAAGTTGCAAAATTGATCATAAAAATAAATTTAATTTTTGGAAGGGTGATTTCATTGGCATTGCAATGAGCTATCAAAATAAGTTTTCTTTAAGTTGATTTTTTCTGCTTGAAGCAATAACGTGAATCAAAGTCGTGAAATATTAATTAACCCTGTAGCTCCTAAGAATGTGAAAATAGACCCCCTCCTCCGATACGATTTTTTGCTCGGCTCTACATAACTTTTCATCTCCGTAAATAGTTGCACTCAATTGCGGGACACCCTGTATTGCTAGTATTAGATGAAATGAGTTGAGAGCGAATAAATTGAACTAGAAACTAAACCATACAAAAATTGGGTTTAACATTTTTTTTAACAGCAGCTTCTACAAGCCTTTAAATTTTGCTGCTGATGGAGCAAAAAAAAAAATGCTCAAGGACAACAGGCTACTACACATATCTATACATGTATATAACATATATATATAAGTATACTGCTTTGATGTTGGTAATGATTTTATTATTATTATTCTTGAAATGAGGTTCATCAGGGACATTCAAAATATCTGCATAAATATACATACGTTGCTTGCAGAAAAAACATTTTAGTGGAAATAACCCAAAACTGCTTAACTCAAAAACATGAATTTTGGGAAATTGAACAATAAAATTCAATTTGGATTACAGCTAAAGCAGTGAGTTATCATTACAAATTAAAGTTTAACTTTTTAAAAACAGGAGATAGCATATTGCAGACGCTTCCAGTTTTGCAGTTATTCGAAAAATTATTCAGTTAGGTCATTTTTACCACCAAATATACCACATATTTTTCACAATTGTATTGTTTTTTATCTTGAAAATAATACCCATATTGAAAATTTAGAAAAATTGCGTATCTCAAAGAAAACAAATACATAACTCAGCGGTGAAGACATGCAAATATATAATGTTACCCACTCATTGATATTCAATGAAACGAATTCATATAAATAATTGTTAAACGAGGCATAAATATAGCAGTAACTCACATAAGCAGTACTGTTTTAAATTAAAAACGAAAAAAATGTATTTTTTTTTTTATTTACAAACTATTTACAAATTTATTTACAAATTATTTTGCCGTTAATATAAGAACAATAACAGAAAACGAATTTTTATTTTCTAATAAAATACGGTTTATCAATAAATTTAAATTAAGAAGCCTTTAAAAACTTTTTAACTCGAGTTATGCAGTTTTGGTTTATTCACACTGAGTTGTTCTTTATGTACATATGTATACATATATTATTACATTAAGCACGTCCGTTACTGTGCCTATAAATATATATATATAGATATATATGTTTGTTTTACCAAACAAAGTGAAAAGCACAATAAAACAATAATAAAAATGAGCCTCTTTGACATACTTTTATTGTTTTTATTTATTGTTGCTCGGCTTTTCTCTATTGAAGAAATTGCTTTTGTTTTGCATACTTTGTGGCTTATATATTTTTATTATTTTATATATATACATACATAGCTATGCTTTTCTGTACATACCCTATAGGAACAAACTAACTTGTTTTTAAAAACAACTAATTAAAACGCTAGTTTAAAATAAACTAGTATATGAACTACTTTGAATTATATTAAGGCGGCATCCACTTCAATTCTAAATAGTTTTTATTGCGTTATATATGAAGTAATTGAAATACTACTTTAAAACAAGTGGTTGATAAACTACTTTGATTTATATTAACGCGGCAACTACTCTGATTTTGACATGTTTTATTTGCAAATTTTTATTAGATTACAAGTTTATATATATTTGACCATGTCATTTCATCAAATTTTATTAACTTTAGGCTTCACTAACATTTTGTTTCAAAAAGACATATTTTTTTTATTTACTACATTGAACTGCAAGACAGACGTGGAAAACACATTTTAAAACTGATCAAAACCCTGTGAAACGCCTGTGAAAAGCCTCAAAACCCTGTGAAACGATTAAAAATTCTTTATTATTTAAGATATTCTAATTTCAAACTGGTAGTGTTTAGCAAACATTGCACAATTTCGACTCTGTACGGAAATTGATGCATTGCTTAACCATTCAGCAAACACCTCATCACTTCATGATTTATGTATTTTTCAAAACAGTCAAATAAATGACCTCTTTGATGTATAGAAATTTGAAATTTTATGCTTTTAAATTCATCTTCAGTAAGTGGAATATTAAATACTTTTCAATTGGTTATTTTAAAGTAATTAAAAAAATAGTCTAAATATAATTAATTTAACAAGTAGTTGAAAATATATGCAGACGAAAGTCAATTGATTTATTTAGCGGACATCACCATACAAAATATGTTAGTTCGTTCTATGGAAAATAGTCAGAATAGTCAACTAGTTGTGGTTGACAAAAAACTACTTTATCAACTACTTTTAAATTAGTTGATTTTCCTTCAGGGTAGCCATGTGATTTTATGCTGTTGGTGGCAACTAAAAAAACTAAAGTTAAATAAATTAAATCTGAGTATTTTATAAAGTTAATAAAAAAAGATATTTAGTTATCAAGCTTTATATAAATTTTGCTCTTTGCATTTGTAGTATAAACATTTTTATTGTTTTCTTTAAATAAATTGAAAAATTGCTGCATTGTTTCTAACTGCTAAGCTGTTAATACGCAGCTTTTAAGCGAATCAATTTTATTAATTTCATTTAAAATTTGATTTAAAAAGTAAAACATCAATAAAACATTTTTGATATCAAATTCAGTATTTTTATTTGTTTACGCATATATATAGTATTTTTACGAAAGCTAATCATTTTTTTTTAACCCATTAATGTAAAATAAAAAATGAAAAATTTTGTGCATGCAAGTTGAAGTATAGAATTTCTAAATCAACTGTTTTCAAGAGCATTATTTCAGAATTTAGCATTAGTTTTAGGAAAAACTTAAAAACTCAACTTAAGTCTTTTTGCACTTTTCACAATTTTAAACGTTCATATTTGCTAAACGGTACCATTTATCAAAAAACATATATTTTTTGGCTTACCTATAGGTCAAGATCTTTCTAATGATATGTATATCGAGTGTTGCTGTAGTGTTTGTAGATTTGCAAGAATAGGGCTAGACTTACAGAAATAAATATATAGGTTATAATAACATAATACACAAAAGTACCCTATCAACTAGAATAAAGTTAAGATGATTTCTCCACAGTTTTTACCCAAGAAGAAAGTCTTGCTATTATAGGCGGAAAATCTTCTTAATAAAATGAAGTTGAAGTTTTAGATAAATAAGAGAAAAATCTACCTAAAAAAATTAAGGGAGTATTCCTGGAAGGCTGTTTTTGGACCCTTTTTGAAAAACTTCTCATTTGAAAACGCAAAGAGTTATTTAAATTCTGTTTTTTTATTGTATTAAGAACATATTAAATTAAAATTTTTAAATTAAAAATTTTGCGATAATTTTTTACAAAATGGCGGTCATTCATTTCATTTTTCATTGAAAAACCGATTTTGGGTCTTTTTTTTTGTAGTTTAGTATATAAAAAAACAAATAGTAAAACACTGTTTAAAACTGTGATTGAAGTAAGGAAGCAGAATGGTGACATTTCAGCGTCGATTGCATTTGGTTTCATCAAAATCGGCTCAGTAGAATCGCAGAAAAGTGGCTTCGAAGTTCAAAAACCTGATTTTGAAAAAACTGATAGAAAATTTTAGACAATAAAACATTTTTTTTTTGTGAAATACTTACATATATCAATCTGCAATGCCATTCTCATAAAGAACTCCTTCCTCTTTTTCAAAAAATGAGGACGCAATGGCTCTTTGTGCTCTTCGGGCAGTTCTACCTTCTTTTGATGCGGCCAGAGCTGTGGCATCGGACTTTTCCAAACGTTCTTCGTTCCGAGACATGGCGAAATCATACGTGACGTTGCCAATCGGGATGCCCATTAGGTTCATTATTTGAAGTATTGGCAAAAAACCTTCGTCAAATATGACAGTTGCAATATAATTGGCAGTCTTAATAGTGCGTGTCCTCATCTCTTTCGTGTTGGTTACCACGAAACTGGCGTTTCAAGGGACGAGTTTTTCGATTGCTACCAGTGTTTCTTTTATTTTTATTTCTATTACTTTTTCTATCCATTTTCTATCCATTTTCTTTAGCACAAACAAGCATTTTTATCAAAACTGTAGTTTTCAAAACTGTACGCGCGCGCATACATACGTCCGGTTTATAACTCAATTCAAAGTGAACTAAACTCTGACAACATTCGAATACTTTAGAAAGCTCTAAAATGTGTATTCATTTATTTTTAAAATGCGTATACAAACAAGTTATTACCTACTAAAGAACGCATTGAACGAAATTCGGTGGTTGCTTCAAACGAAGCAACAAATTTTGGCGAAAACATTGCTGAAAAAAAGGCCATATCTCCTAACGTATTTCGAATTTCGAAAAACCTTTTTGGGACGATATTCTCAAATATTCAAGCTATAAAAATATCCAAGCTATAAAATCGAACAAAAATTTTTGCCAACCAGGAATACTCCGATAGTCAAAAAAACACTAAAAGCTGAGTTGATTTGCACACAGATTTTTACATTTTGAGCTATATAAAAAGCGCGAGCCACCAACTTTTACACAACACAAAATGGCCTTTTATATTGCATAAAAAGTTTTTGAAATGATAAATGAAAAAGTTTGAAAATTTATCAGCAACAATACGAGGTGGCAAAGTTGAAATTCGGAAAGAGCTCATCGAAATCTATAAAATGTATGCATTTTTAAAACTCCCGAAATACTTTCCAGGTAACCTCGTTGTTTTTCCCCAAATGACTGTACTATAACGCAATATTATAGTCAAAGGGAACCCCAGCAACCGTTAAAGGGATTTGAGACCGAGCTGTTTCTTTTAGCAAAGATGTGACTTTAACTAATGATATGATTGATGTATCGTAAAAAACTAATCAAAAGTGCAAATTTTTTTAGTAACACAAAAAGAAATTTTTAAAATGGATAAGGTTATTAAAAAAGATTTGAAACCAGCACCAAATTCTTCAAAAATTCAACAACTTATTTGGACATAAAAAACTGCAGACAAAATATTTTAAAACTATTTGCCTTGTATATTTTATAAGAAAAATCCACCCTGCAGTCACTATTCTTTAAATCCTAATTTTTTTCCAACAATTGGCAAAAATGAATAAGCACTTATTTACCTTTTGCATAAATTGTATGAAAATATAATATAAAGGGTAGTTAAATTTAAAGGGCTGATGTTGAATGTGAACTACACCTAAGCGTCAAGTTTTTTCTGCATTTCATTTGACATTTCTCAATTTCAGACTAACTCAATTGGAACCATGGAAAGATACACAATCGAGCAACGCGTTAAAGTTATTCAAGCTTATTATGAAAATGGGCGTTCAAATCAAAATGCATATCTTGCACTTCGTGATTTTTTCGGTCAATTTAATCGTCCAAATGTGCGTACAATCGGGAAAATCGTGAAAAAATTTGAGCAAATCGGGTCTGTAGAAGATGTGAAAACACTAGTGCATGCTCGTACAGCTCGTACTGCAGAAAATATTGCTGCTGTTCGCGATAGTGTGGCTGAAGAGCCGTCCACCTCAACTCGTCGTCGTGCCCAACAATTGCACCTCTCACGCTCGTCGTTGATAAACATTATGCATAAAGACTTGCATTTACACGCTTTCAAGGTACAATTGACTCAAGAACTAAAGCCTCTTGACCATTTCAAGCGTCGTCAATGGTCAGAATAGTGATAAGAAATGGCAACAGTGGATGATCAATTTTCGAAGAAAATCATCTTCAGTGATGTGGCACATTTTCACCTCAGTGGATTCGTCGATAAGCAGAATTGCCGCATTTGGGCGAATGATAATCCAAGAGTGATTGTCGAAAAACAATGCACCCACAAAGAGTGACTGTTTGGTGCGGTTTATGGGCTGGCGGCATCATCGGGCCGTATTTTTCATTACCGGTCAGGCAGTTACTGTGAATGGTGTTCGCTATCGTGAGATGATAACGAACTTTTTATGGCCCGAATTGGAAGATATGAATGTGGACGATATGTGGTTCCAACAAGACGGTGCCACTTTCCACACAGCTAACGAAACAATGGCTCTTTTGCGTGACAAATTCAATGGCCGTGTTATCTCACGTGGTGGCGATGCCAATTGGCCGCTAAGATCATGTGATTTGACACCGTTGGACTTCTTTCTTTGAGGTTATTTGAAAGAAAAGGTGTACGTCGATAAGCTAGCAACAATTTATTAGCTAAAGGATGAGATAATTCGGCACATTTACGGCATAGAACCTCACTTATGCCTCAGCGTCATCGAAAATTTGGACCATCGGATGGAGGTGTGCCACCGAGGTCGCGGCTGCTATTTGGCCGATTTTTTGTTCCATACATAATTGAACCATACCAATATTATCATAAAAAAAAGAAATGACGATAATTTCCTCAATAATTTGTGTTTTATTCAAAACTAACATCGGCCCTTAAAACTTAATCACCCTTTATAATAAAAAAAAAATTAAAATAAGAAAGCGCATATTTTAAATAGTTGGCGTATAAATTTTTTTGCAAATCCATTGACTTTTTCTCGTTGAGTACGCAGTTCATAACTGGGTGTCTGTACAAATTGTTAAAATTGTGTCATGAATATGTGCAAAATACTGACTTGTAAGGTTTTTGTAAGATTAACTAACGAAATTTCTGGCATTTTAGTGAAAAATTTGTCAAAATATATTGAAATTGTATTCCCTTGAACTCATACGAATCATTTGATACCCATTACATTAAAATCGGTGCACTAGTTCTTATGCTATACGGTAAAAACTACAAAAAACCACTAAACCGCGCCCCGCTAAATGTTGTGTTCGTTTTCAAAGATTTCTTACTTTGATGGGCTACTTGTTCAATATGCAAAAGCCCATTGATGTACCATCAAATTTTTTTTTCCATTTTTCTCTATACACAAATGCTAAAAGATTTTGGGAATCGCCCATATCAGATAGTATAAATAAAAGTAAGTCCAAATACCAGATGTCTGAAATTTCGAAAATCTGTCAAAAAAATCGGCTATTAACCTTCAATTGGTTTAAGAATTAAATACATACCTATTTAGAATTAACTTCTTGCTTAGATTTCTTATATTTCCGCTTGTCATTGCTTTTTTCATTTTAATACTATACGATTAGAAATTTTGGAAAAAATTTTAGTTCAAATGGGCTTAAATTTATGACCACACCAAAATTGTATGAAATTTAAATTATTGCCAAATATTGCATTACATTTTTAATAAAAATTTGTATTAAAATTTTATAATCTGTGCATATTATAGTATACAATTTAATACAGATGAGTTCTAGAGTAAATAATTATTTATTATAGTGACGGCCGTGGCATATTGGTTGAGGTGCGTGGCTTGTATGCGATAGAACCCAGGTTCAAATCCCATCTGACACTGAATGTTTTTCAATTGAATTAATTTTTCTGTTCGGCCATCACCTCTATGGCAAATCTATGAGAATAAAAACTGCCACGAAAAGCTTCTTGAGAACATAAGCCGTTTGGAGTCGACATAAAGCTTGTTAGGTCCAGTTCTCGACCATTTGTGCTCAAACATTTTAAAACACGTACAAAATTGATCATAAGAAGCTCGACTAAAGACTTTTCAAGGGCTGAAATGGCCATTTCTTTTGTTTTTAAAAGTATTTGTTATTATAATTATACTATTCTATAATTTTTCAATTAACTCTCATTGTAGATTTCCAACTCAAGTCATAATTGAAATGAAAGTAGCAGCGTTTCTAATGCGCTGTAATCAAATAAGAAGTGTTTCACACAAATTGTATTATAAAGCTTTTTTTACTAAAAAAGTAACTCTGAATCATAAGAGAATTTAAATAATTAGAATCTTAAAATTATGACTGAAGCTATTGAGCTATTATTAAGTATGGCTTAAAACTCAACTGTATTTAAATTTATTAAAAAATATTTATAAAAATTTTGTAATATATTAAATAGTATAAAATTGAGTACTATTTGAATTAAAAATCTTTGTAATACTTTGCTTGTAATGCAATTTATTCCAGGATTTCTAACCGTAAATGTTTAAAGAATTTAATGCAGTTTTATGCAGTTTCTAAAAATCTTGTAATATCAAGATACTGATTAGATTATGCATTTCGAAATAAAGTAAAGATATCCATTTTTGTTTTCATCCTTTTTAAAAGAGTCCATTTTTTATTCATCTATTTCCAGGTAATCATTCGGCAAATTATTTCTTCTATCAAATTTACTTTTCACATGACCAAAAATGTGTTGGCATGCAAACTCTTTTTTTGCAGCACTTATCTTCTAATCTTTCACTGCTACAGTCAAAACAAGCATAGCATTAGAATCCTTTAATTCGAACAACTTAGTTTTAAATCAGGAAATAACTGAAACAAAAGAGTTGGGGCCGAAAAAAGAAAACCCGAAAAGAGATGAAAAGCAAAAATATACAAAAAATGCAGCAATTGGATAAGATAAAGCAACAACAAAATCAAAGAGAAAGAGATGTGCAGGGCAAAAAGAGGAAGCTGCTGTAAAGATTTGAAATTTCAGCAGAGGGTAGCAGTTTTTGCAAAGTGTTTGCATGCATGAAACATTCTGCCAACTCACTTCCGACAACTAAGTAAATGAGTGTGTGTCAGCTAGATGATGTTGTTGTTGTTGTACTTGTCGTTGTTATTTTATTTTCTGCTTTCTAATGCTATTCTGTGTTAGCCACTTGTATGCCTTGACTTTGACATAAAAGCACAAAAATTCATTCGCTCCAAACACCACACAACACAACAGTATATAACACAACGGCCAGCCGTCACTTCCGTTTCCTTCATTTTAAATATGTCCGACTATGCAGACTTTAATTTTAAGTTTATGCAACATTTGATTACCGCTAAGCAACTGCAGAGCTGATTTTATGCAAAAATCCTTCTAAACTTTAGTAAATCCTTTTAATTTTTCACCCAGCATGTATATCCTGACCTGCTATGCAATTAAGTGGCATTCAGTGTATGAGTTCGAAAACATTTTAAGGTAATTGGAGTTGGAGTATTTTATTTTCAGCTATAGTGAGCCTAACATAATTTCACTTTATTATGTTGTAGTTTTCAGTTAGTAGTAAATCATAACTTCCATACAGCTTAATTGCTTGAAAGTAAGTTTAAGCTTTGCTTTTTGAGTTGTTGTTTTTGAGAGTAGTTTGGATATTATTTGTTCTAGTTTATTTTTCGCCTTTGGTTTACTCAGTTTCAGACTGTGCATGGTAGAGTGAAAATACTTAGAGTTGTACACTTTGTTGGATTGAGTTATTAATTTTTAATTGAAGTAGTTTGCTTTATTTTTCAACATCATATATGGCAGGCAATAAATTCATTAAAAGTTTGTTAAGATGAACAAATTTGAAGCTAAGCAGATTAGGAGAATTGTAATGAAGCATTTTGTATGCTTTCGAAAAAGAAAGCAATACGAACACTGCTTCAACATTACATATGAAATGAAAAAAATTTCTCCAAAATACTTTAAATTTATATTAGAAACAGACCAAATGTTTAACTTTCACACCGAATTAAACAACCTTTTTGTAAGGACTTTCGAAAGAGAAACTCAGACTTTCTTCATTTATAGCGCATATAATTTTATCAACCAAAGCCTTACGGAAGTACCATATTACCGAAAATTTTCTAAGGACTAAAGCTTAAATTTCTATTGTGCATATTATAATAACAGTTGAAATAGTCACGATTTCTATAAGCATTGATTGATTAAGTTTCAATACTTTTTCTATGTAATACTGCCAAGTTGGTAGCTTTATGATCAAGCGTTGATTCGAATACGAATCATCTCTTCCACAAATATTAATTTACTTCAATATTTAAGGCGGTCTTCTCATTCAAAACCCGTTTTTTGGACCCTTTTTAAAAAAATTCTTATTTGAAAACGCAAAGAATAATTGAAAACTTTTTTTATTTATTGTATTACAAAAGGTTCAAAGTAAATAAAAAATTTTTTTTGCCTCGATACGTGGGCTGTTCAAAAAGTAATGAGACTTCAAAGTTGGTGGGGGAAAAAAAAGGTGTCGTCACGGCGGCCACGATTCCGGGTCTCCGGAGCGTCTGAAATGAAAAAAAAACGAGGTTATAATCAGTATAGATGTAATTCTCGAGTGAACCTCAAGCTTAATTTTGTGATTTTTTTTGACAAAATGGCGGCCATTCAAAAAAAAAATTTCAATTTCGGGTTTTTTTTTTGTAGTTTAGTGTAAAAAAAAATAGTAAAAAATTTTTTAAAATTATGGTCGAGGTTCACCCGAGAATGGTGACAATTCTGCGTCGATTCCATTTTGTTTCATGAAAATCGGTTCAGTTGAACTGGAGATATCATGGCCGCCAGTTCAAAAAACGTGGGTTCGAGATAAACGCGTTTAAAGTTTGAAGTAATTTTTTGGAAAAAAAAAAAAAAATCAAAAATGCTTAAATGCAGTTTAGAGCATTTTAAAGAGCTGACAATTTTTACTTACAAATATTAGTCGGCGATGCCAGCTCCATACAGGCCACCTTCCTCTTTTTCGTAGAAACTGCTTTCTGCTGCCCTCTCTGCTCTGCGAGCCGTTCTGCCAGCTTTTGATGATGCCGCAGCTCGAGTCTCTGATCGGTTCAATCTGTCTTCATTGCGAGATAGTGCGTATTCGTATGCGTTTTTGCCAATCGCAATACCCATCAAACCCATAATTTTAAGTATGGGTATAAAACCGTCGTTGAAGAGGCACGTTGCAATGAAATTGGCCACTTCGATGGTGCGTGCGCCTGAGTTGATGTGTTTGGGCGAAAGTGACCAAAGAACAGAATTGTAGGACTCATTGGAATTCTGAGTTTCAGATCCAAGGCATCTTTCAAGCAAATTATCTGCCGACAGCGCTTCGTAAGCTGGTTTTATTACCTCCATCACCTTCTTGTCCATCAGACCTTGCTTCACAAAAAAGGCTGTATCTTCTAAAGTATTTCGAATTTCTAAAAATCCTTTTAGGGGCATATTCACAACTACCCAAGCTATAAATAAATGCAGAAAAAAAAAGTTGAAAAAAAAGTTGCTCAATGAGAAGACCCCCTTAAGTTCCTGTAAATATTTCATTAATAATTGCAAAATAGTCTGATACAAGTTCCTCTTTAAAGCTAAATAGAAGTACTTTAAAATAAAAATAAAGTGCATTTTGTCTCTTCCACGCAGAGAAAAAATATGTTTATAAATGTTTGGTTTCAAAAACAAAATATTCAGAGGGAACCACCTAACGATTAAGAACTTTCCTCAATAGCATTATTTTTCGATATAAGAAAATATTAGTTGTGTCCAATATTAATATAATTGCCTTCGCTAAAAAACTAACGTCTACATTAATATGCTTGTGACAAAATAGAATTGTGTGTTTCTACCCAATAAAAATATATTTGCATCACTGTTAAACTCAAAAAGAACAGCACTCTGCAAGTTTAAAACAAACAGAACTCCTTTTTTTTAGTATGTGTTTCGCCTGGACATACATATATCTGTTTCTTGCTTTTAACTGTTGCCAAGTCTTGGCGTCATTTTAAGTTTCAAGCAGCCGCGCCAAACGTGTTGAAAAGTTTAGCTCTTGTGAAAAGTGTTTCTGAAAATGTTTGTTTAAAATAAAAGTGTTTGTGTTTTTAAATTAATAAAATAAAAAACAAAATAAAAGAAAAATAAGGCGGTTCAGCAGTAAAAATAGGTGAGTTTTGAAGCAACTTTGCTGATAAAGTGGGTGCTTCGCTGGCAAAGTGGGTGCTCCAAACATATTATGTTTTCTCCAACTAGAAAATGTGTGCTTATAAAAATTATTGTAATGACGGATAAACATAATATGATTACTTCTCAACATAATTATATCCGAGAAAAACTTATTTACTGTTTTCCAAACATATTTTGTTTGCTTCAAACCAACAATTACTTCTAAGCAAATATTTTTGCTAAAATATGTCTCCAAGTAAATATAGTGTAATCATCGGTAAATATTATGTTGTTCTTGATTATCGTTTCGAAAATAATTGCTTGACTGCAATTATTAAATTATGTATTCTCCTATTAATATATATTTGTCCGTGAATATGTAATGTTATTCTTGACTAAATTATATTTCCAAGCAAATAAATAGTAATAGACTATAATTACAATATATTTATATGAAAACATATATTCTTTAAAACAAATTATATTGTTTTTAAATTCAAACAACAAATGCTAAGGTACAATTAAATAATGTTAAGGTGTAAATATATATATAAAGAAAAATTGCATTCATTAATCATATTATATGTAGAACCAATTATGATTACTTGTTTGCAAGAAACATGCAGAAACATATTTTAATTCCTGCAAAAAATGTTTGATAAGGCCTATTATTTTCCAGCGTGTACATTTGCCGCCTTTTTGTCAGGGTTGCATTGTAAGATAAATTGTAGTTGTCGGTTTTTGACATTTTCCACCAGTGTCACGGTTTTTGTCTTCTAAAAAAACACCGAAAAAACTCCGGTTTAAAAAAACCGATCACTCTTAAACACAGACTGGTTTTGCTCATCCCTAGAACAGAGCGCAGTAGCGTGCACATGTGCCAAGACCTAGGTCAGTTAAGCTCAGAATTTCATAGTAAATTCGTTTACACCCTTTAAGCTCAGGTTATTTCGTAGTGAAGGCGTTTACACCCTTCTACCTCTGGTTGTTTCACTTCATATAAGTAAATACACGAAGTCTAAATAATAAAATAAGTAATTAATTTTATGTTATAGAATATTACTAAACAATAATAATTACAGAAATTATTAATATTTTGAATAATTATTATATTATTATATACACAATATAATATTAATATTTTGAATAATTACATTTAAAATCTAATCCTACAGAAGTAATAGTATTAAATAGATAAAAAAAATGCCCAATTGTAAACCAATAAAAATTACTTGTAAAATTAAAACTAAAACCACCGAGCTATACATTTTTTTTACTGAACCCTTGGTTTACTCGCTGAGCCTACCCCAGCAATTACAAACGAACTGGAGGGTTCGTTACAATTGTTATCTATTGTATATATATATATAATAATCTAATGGTGTCCGTATGTTACTCCATCACTTCTGAACCGTTCCAATAGTGTTGTTAAAATTTGTATTAAATAAATTAATAAATAAATTGTGTTGTGCGTTTTTGTGAAATGTTTGAACACAAATGATCGAGAGCTGTACCTACAAAGCTTAATGCTTAATGCATATCACCTAATGCAAAACTGAACGATTTTTAGGGCTCCCATACCTTTTTAAAATCATTAAAACCTGAGATAAGTTTGCGAAATTTTAAAACTGATTTTCTCGTAATTCGAACGCAACGCAGCACTCAGACTTTGAGCGTTGTAATAAAAAATTATCCTTCTAACACATAGATGCTCATAGATTTCTTGTGCATTTTTAACGGTCACACTGTGTAATCAATACTCTAACAAGACTATTCAGTAATAAATACACTAACATGATTATTCAATGGAAGTCAATATTTTCAAATTTTTGGAATATTTACTTTGATATGTCACATCCATTACACATAAGCAATCTTTAAAGAAATGCTTATGATAATTAGTTAATGGCTCTTTTAAACTTTGCATTGTTGAAGTAAAATTTTGTATGCCTTTACTCACAAATGCTACATAAGTCACAACCGTTACAATGATAATATTAACCGGACATTCTCTTAAATAGTAAAATTTCAGAATTATTCTGAAATAGTCATTACAAATCGTATAGCACAGATACAAATTCGCAATAATCTTACACTTTAAAATGTTGCATCCGCTAAATTTAAGCTAAATACTAATTTTTTACTTAAGAAATGAGTTTAAAAAAATGCTTATTGTATAATTAAGAAAGTCACAAAGTTTGACTCGGCACTCACTGTTACAAAATAGCTTCAGAAGCAAATTTTATTGTGGTATATTTGACTGGGAGACCTTAAGAGACTTGGTTATAATGACTTTTTTAAAGAAAAATTTTTGTAAAATTTTATTGAAACTCTGTAATAACCTTAGTAGGGACCATTCATTTATTTTGTTATGTTTTATTCAATCCATGTTTTTGTGTTTTGGTCTTTCTTCGAAATTGTTAGTATTACTAATAAGAAAATTTTGATAATTTTTTTATCCTCTTTTTCGTTTTGGATAGATATAGTTGAAAAATTCTGTATAAGCTTTTTTGCTACCTTTTAATCCACTTTTATTGCTCTTAGAAAACAAAATCTTTTTCTGTTCATCCTTAGTTTCGTAAGAAATTTAACAATGCATTCATTTAAAGGCCCTCTACTCTACACAAAAAATCTGATGAAATTATCCATGTTCCTTAGAAAGAAAAAAAAAAAAAAATTAAAAAATACCTGTGGCTTCTTTCCCATAATAAATCATCCCAACTAAGCCTCTTTGTGGCAAGATATATGTCAAAATCCATCATAAAAATAAAATAAAAATGAAAATTGTGCTCATTTTCATTTATACTGCTATCCTGAGATACAATGAATGTCCTTAGGCCTTAAAAAATATTCATCAATCTGAGAAAAGTAGATTTGTCAAGAAATAAAAAAAAAACACTAAAATTCCTTCAAAATCATTACTACAACAAAAATAAAAATAAAAATAACAACAAAAAAGAACAAAACATAAAACCAGACAAATATCAAAAATGAAGAAAAAGTTGAATTTGTTGCTTTATTTATTTTGATGCCAACAATTTGTCCACAAATTGGTCACATATGTTGTATTTCACAGCAACACTTTGGGTGACATGTAAACACAAAGCATGTCCTTTTCATTTGACCTACCCCTCCCTACTCACAAGATAAGAACCAAAAGCTTCATCGGACCGCTTTTGTTTTCATACCGCTTTGCTGCTGCTGCTGCTACTGCATGCATGCATGCATTGAATAGCTCAGAAATTTATTATTTCTACAAATACAACTTTAGCTGGACTTTTGGGAATTTTTGGCATTGTTTTGACGGGGCTTCCCTTTGGGACACTTTGCTGAACATCAGACATACAAAAGGACACATGGACATTTGTGAAGACAGCACACTAAATGTGAAGTGAAGAAGCAGCTGAACGTGGGATCAATTTGGGCAGGCAGCTAGACAATCATGCGGAAGTTAGGAAAAAGGTAGAAGAAAAGAGTTATAGAGATAAAAGTGCGTCTAAAATAATTTGCGTTTTATTGCTTATAATCTCGTCGGGATGTCTGATATAAAATGCAATGCTGCTACGCATAATATTCCATCGCCTAAACCAATAAAGAACAAACCTTTTACAGACCACTCGCAGCAGTTGCGATTGCTAAAAATAAGTTAAATAAAATTTAATATTTGGCATTTGCAGCAAAAGGAAGTGTTGAAGATTATTTCTGAGCTATTACATGGAATTTAATAAGTTTTTCCCAGAATTTTTTGTTCTGCTTACTTCATTAATGCTTTTATAAATAATGCCGATAATTTTTTTGAAGAATTTTCAAGAATTTCCAGAATTTATTTTAGGTAACTAACATCACTTTTGCGGTAATCACAAATAAACAAATAAATAAAGAAATGAATAAAATAAACAATTCCATAGCAAATTGCTTTGGAAAGGTTTTTGATATACGTAGTAATTTTATGAAAAAAAAAAAATTAAAAAACAAAATGGTTTATTTAAAAACGATGAGGAGATGCAAAAGTTTTAAGCTATTAATATTTAATAAACACGTTTGAATATATATTTGTTATATCCTTACTAAAGTTTATGTTGGTTCAAGTTTGGAAAAGTTAATTTAAGTGAAATTTTTTCAGTACTATATATGATCATGAGTTAAAAATCATTTCATCTACTTTTCCCACGGACTAAAGTGCAAAGTTTTTTTGAGAAAAAGCCACTGAAAGTGAAACTAATAATTTACCATTAAGTTTAATCCAGAGACCGTAAATAAGAGTTACGATTAATTTTTTAAAGAAAACCCACAAGTGGATGGAACAGTTGTAGAATAGTGGACAACGTTGTCCATTTGTGAGAATCATCTGATTTGAATGATCATATATGTATTCTAGGTGACTTTAACTTAAGCTCTGTTTGGACTTCTTTTGAAAATAATTGTATTCTAACTGTAAATAATCTTAATAGAGCATTTGACATTTATCTAATTGATTACTTTTTAAGCTATGATTTATTGCAAACCAATACTTTTCTAAATAACAAATAGAATTTTAGATCTTATTTTTATAAGTAATAATATAAAATATGTGCTTGCAAAGTGTCTGATTCCTCTGCATGCTAATGCCCGTTGATGCTAATCATATGCCTTTAGTTCTACAAATTTACTTCTACGAATTCATCAATAATTGTGTTGATACGTCGATACATTTCAATTCTAACTATTGTAATTTCGATCAACTAAATGAAAGGTTCTCTCAAATCGATTGGAATGGCTTATTTTTAAATTAATGTACTTTTTCCAGTCATCACTTATTTAAATCAAGTATCTTTACTATTCGTGTGTTTGTTTCAAAAATGAAGCAAAAAAATCTATAAGCTTCCATGGTATACAAAAGGATTAAAGAAATTAAAAAAATCTCAAAAAAAAATTGATCAACCTTCATAAAATCACGAACAACTTAGAACACAAAAACAAATATTTGCAATATATGAGGGAGTTTAACTTTCAAAATAAATTCTTGTACAAACAATACATAAAGTGGTGAAGATGAATTCGTAAAGCCGACGCTAACTTAGCAAAGACACAAGCCCATATTTGCTAAAAGTACGAATATAACTTTGCGTACGAATTTAAATAACAGTACGAATTTAACTTTAAGTACGAATTTAACTTTAAGTACGAATTTAACTTTAAGTACGAATTTAACTTTAAGTACGAATTTAACTTTAGGTACGAATTTATATAAAAAAATACGAATTTAACTTCGTTTGATAAGAAATCTCTTTGATATCAACCAGGAAACTTAAAATTCAAAACATTTACTTACTTACTTAGGTGGCCGTGACAACCCGTGTCCGGATTTCGACCGACCTCATCAGCTCTCGCCAGGCGCCTCTGCTTTGCGCGCGCCTTCTCCAATCGGATACACCAAGTGCGGTTAGGGCTTCCTCAGCCTGGTCCATCCATCGGAGGCATGGTCTCCCTCGTCGTCGTTGACCAGCGACCCTCGCTTCGAGCACCTTTTTCGCTGGAGCTTCGTCGTCCATACGATGGACATGACCCAGCCAGCGTAGTCGCTGCACAGTTATACGCCGAACTACGTCAATGTCTCCGTAGAGCTCATACAGCTCGTGGTTCATTCGGATGCGATAGTCATCGCCGACTCGAACAGGACCGAAGATTTTGCGAAGAACTTTTCTCTCGAACACCCCCAGAGCGGCTGCGTCAGTTTGCGAAACTACCCATGCCTCAGCGCCATAAAGCAGCACAGGTAGAACGAGCGTCTTGTAGAGTGTTAGTTTTGTCGATCGAGAGAGGGCTCTGGAACTTAGTTGCTTACTGAGCCCGTAGTAGCACCTATTAGCAATTATTGTTCTTCGCTTTATCTCCAGGCTGATTTCGTTGTTAGTATTAATGGCGGTGCCAAGGTATACAAACTCCTTGACTACTTCAAAGTTATAGCTGCCGGATGAAACGTGGGAAATTCAAAACATTTATAAAATACAATAAAATTAAGGGAAAAATACAAAATGAATTCAGAACTGAAAATTCGATGCATAGTTGATTAAACTTCCGATTCAGTTCATCAGCAATTTTTTTAAAAGTCACGAATTATATGTTTATGATACTAAATTTGAAATTAAAGGTAGTCATATCTACATTTAGAATTTTTATTTATTATATACCAATGGAAAGGTAATTACAGCACTTTTAAAGGGTATTAAAGGGTATAGTGGTGGCCGTGGCGTAGTGGGTAGAGTGTGTGACTCTTACACCAGAGAACCCAGGT
The DNA here is from genome assembly GCA_914767935.1 of Coremacera marginata. Taxonomy (NCBI): domain Eukaryota; kingdom Metazoa; phylum Arthropoda; class Insecta; order Diptera; family Sciomyzidae; genus Coremacera; species Coremacera marginata. The sequence continues at coordinate 152,661,567 of OU612044.1, forward strand.
TCAAATCCTCCATCCGACATAGAAAATTTTTTCAATTGAATTAATTTTTCTGTTCGGCCGTCACCTCTCTGCAGACAATGGCAAACCTCAGAGAGTAAAACTTGCCATGAAAAGCTTCTTGAGAACATAAGCCGTTCGGAGTCGGCGTAAAACATGTAGGTCCAGTTCTCGATCATTTGTGTGCAAACATTTCATTCACAGCACAATTGATCATTAGAAGCTCGGTCAAAGTCCTTTCAAGAGCTTAAATGGACATTTTGTTTTTTTTTTTCAAAGGGTATATGACTAATTGTGCCGTGCTGAGGATTTTGGCCGATCGATTCGATCGATTCATAGTACTCACTTTGAATTAAAAAAATCTCAATACCTACTTGTACGATTTTAATATTTTGTATTTTAATAATAATGTATTTTAATAGAGGTAATTGAATCACCTTTCTAAGGATAAATTACTCATTGTGGCCTGCAAAGGATATTGGCCAAAGGAAATTTTTAAAAAGTGGTGAAAAGTACGGAAAAGTTCGATTCATAGTACTGACTTTGAATTAAAAAATCTCAAAACCTACTTGTACGATTTTAATATTTTGTATTTTAATAGAGAGGTAATTAAAGCACCTTTCTTAGGATATATTACCCATTGTGGATTGCTAAGGAACGAATCGATCGGACGAAATCCTCAGCGCGGCACAATTAGTCATATACCCTTTAATACCTTTTAAAGGTGCTTTAATTACCTGCCCATTGGTATATAATAAATAAAAATCCTAAATGTAGATATTACGATCCTTTATTTCATCCTTTATGAAATTTCTTTGAACTACTTGAAGCAACTTTATGATTCCATTCCAAATCGGATTTATGAAAATATCTTAAATAAAGAAGGTTGAATATTTGTTGAATAAATAAAAAAAAAATATATTAAGATAAAAAAAATATTTGCGATTCCATTTCTTCAAATTAATGAGATGAACCTATTCTAATGACGCACCAAAAAGTGCATATTTTTGTATTGCCAAAGTTCAAACAACAACAGAAAATTAGCGGCTCCTTTATGTACAATTTCTCTTTACCTAACTTTTTATAATAAAACACTTAAAAAAAAAAACAACAACAAAAAGGTTTCCCTTACGCTCACTTTAACAGAAAAAATGGTTTGTATATCATTGAAGCAGTGAACCTATTCTGCTGACGCGGAGTGTATATTCTTTAGTATAATGCGAAGTTTTAAGCAAACAAAAGTGGGTGGGATTGGATAAAGGGCGTGTCAATTTAATTCTAATCGAACTCCTTCTACAACCGTTTTTCTGACTTCAACCAAATTTACCATATATATTCTTTGGAATAATGGCAGTGATTAGTCTAAAACAATTTTTAAAAAAAAAAACAACCGACAACAAAATCACTACAAAGTAAAAAATGATTTTAAAAATACTTTTCCTTTAAATTTCTTGGTCATATTTGATAATTTATTTAAACATATTATTATATATGAAATCTTATTATCTTAATCTTTTTCTTATTTGTTTTATTATCATAAATATATTCATTTCTTGATGAAATCAAAAGCTTTAAAGGTCGGCGCTAATATAATCAGACTTTTAATCAGAAGCGCCAACTTTTTTTTGGTTATTTCAAATGTCTGCCTCTTAAATTTAAATTAGATGTCACCTGTTTTGAAATTATTATACCCATTCTTGTAACGAGTTTTATTACCCTAGTGCCAATATTATTCGAGATATAGTGTTTTTCAAATATTGCCACGTCCCTTTGTTAATTAAGCGCCCACTTTCTGGAGCGTTATTTCCAATAATTGTGCCTATCCCTGTACTTTATTTCAGTACCCCAGCGTCAATATTAACTGCGATAGTGTTTATCTAGTATTGCCACGCCCATTTATCGAATAGCGCCTACTTTATTGACCATAATTTTTAATAAATCTGCCTACCCCTGTACTACAATAAATTTCAGTGCCCTAGTGTCAATATTATTCGAGATACACTGTTTTTCTAATATTGCCACGCCCATTAGCTGAAATCCGCCCACTTTCTTCACCGTAATTTTTACTTATAATGCCTACCCCTATACCAAATTGCAGTACCATAGTATCAATATTATTCGAGATATACTATTTTTCTAATATTGCCACGCCCATTTGTCAAATAACGCTAATTTTGTTGACGGCAATTTGTAATAATTGTGCCTACACCTACACTAAATTTCAGTACCCTTGTGTCCATATTATTCGAGATACAGTGTTTTTATAATATGGCCACGCCTATTTGTCGAATAACGCCCACTTTATTGGCCATAATTTGTAATAGTAATGCCTACCCTTGTACTAAATTGCAGTACTATAGTATCAATATTATTCGAGATATACTCTTTTTCTAATATTGCCACGCCCATTTGTCAAATAACGCCCATTTTCTTGACCGTAATTTTTATTAACTGTGTCTACCCCTACACTAAATTTCAGTACCCTAGTGTCCATATTATTCGAGATACAGTGTTTATCTAGTATTGCCGCGCCCATTTATCGAATAACGCCCACTTTATTGACGATAATTTGTAATAATAATGCCTACCTCTATACTAAATTGCAGTACTCTAGCCTCAAAATTATTCAAGATACACTGTTTCCTAATATTGCCACGCCCATTTGTCGAATTACGCCCATTTTATTGCCCGTAATTTGTAATAATTGTGCCTACCGCTACACTAAATTGCAGTACCCTAGTGTCAATATTATTCGAGATACAGTAGTATCTAGTATTGCGAGATCTATTATTGCCACGCCCAGTTCTCGAATTCCGCCCACTTTTATACGGGCACCTCCATGCTTATGATATCTATCTGTTCCCCAAAAATTATGCCAATCAGGCATATGGTTTAAGAGTTATCGATGTACATACATTTAAAAAAAAAAAAAATAAAAAAAAAATAAAAAAAAACAAAAAAAAAAACAGAGAAACCGACGAACTTGAGAACCTCCTCCTTTTTGAAGTTGGTTAAAAATTGGTCGGAGTTAGACAAGGGCGCGTCACTTTAATTTAAATCGAACTTCTTCTTTAGCCTTTGTCCGACTTCTTCCAAATTTTCCATATACTTTGGAATAGTGAGCAGTTAGTAGTCAAGAAAATTGGGTGGAATTGAAAGGGGGGCGTGGCACTTCAATTTTAAGCGAGATTATTTTACACCGTTTGTATGAATTTGCACATACCAATCAAATTTTGCACTTATATTCTTTAACATAATGAGCAGTCTACAAATTACTCTGTGGTAACTTAGGGCAAAATAAAATGAAGCGTATGACACAAATATTTTTGCAGATTATACATAAACATTTTATAGACGCCTAAAGACTTTAAATATACTTCAATACGGTCACTGGGGGGGGGGGGGGGGAGGGGATATTTTAGTTTCGGTACCCCATTTCTCCATTCCACGGTACTCCATTCCTTAATATTTTTAAAACATTTTTGTTATTTAGAGTAACTGACAGTTCTATTTTAGACAGATTCTGGATAGTTCCTTGGGTTCTCACTACTAAAATATCATAAATTATTTTACTTTAAAATGTAAATGTTTAGTTCTTTGGTGGTTATATTTTTAATGTATTCAAATAAAATATTTGCAACATGGTTTTCATCTGATTTGCAAAAACTCAATAAAACCCGTTTTGATCGCAAGTTAACTTTCAAAACTTTCAAATATTGATAAATTTCTTTGAAAATTTCATTTATACGCTGCAGAAAAACAAAACAATATGATTTAAGACTGTGCTATGCCTTTGGTTTTACAAGTTTTGGTGCAAATCTAGTTAAATGAATCCGCTTAAATTTCAAAAAGTTGCTTAGTACAAAGCATGGCATAATTATAATTGTATCAGGCGTACAAGGTAGCATTTCTTTCGTAGATTATAATGGTATTGAAAAAAAAGCCACTATTCCCCCTATGGCTCAAGCAACCCCTTGCAATGCAGCAGGTTCATTAAAGTAGACTTAAGCCAAAGTTTTATATTAATATATAAAAATTAAAGTTTCTAACTCTGACGTTAAAAACCATTTCTCGCAGCTGTAAAATAGGCAAAATTTATATTTTAGCCACTAGTAAACGAATAATAGTTGAAAAAAAAACTTATACTTTATAAGCCGAGAGTGCGTGTACAATTAGTAACACGACCTCCGTTGGCATACCGACTTGCATATACACTCAGCTACAAACACAGACGCAAAATATTTTATTCCGGCGCAAAAGCGCTAACAAACAGCAATAACAGTGCACAGCGGCGAATTTTGCCAGCATACTGAGTGAGCACGCCAAAGTAATTCGTTTAGCGCCGCCAGTTTTTATGAAAGTCATTAAAATTAAATACGACTTGGCAAAAGGCGCCCAACTAAGTCATCTAGAAGCAGGCGGGCAGTGCTGCCAACCAGTCGCTCTGTTGAAGTGAAGTGGCCAATGTTGCTGTTGTTGGCTTAGACTTGACCAATATTTGCGTTCGGACGAGTGTATTTGTTTTTTTTTGCTATTTCAATATTTGCTTTGTTTTATTAATTTTTTTTTTTTGTGCTTGCAGCCATGTTGTTAGTGGGTTTAAAAAGGGCTGTTATATAGGGTTGAAGGACGAGTAGCTAAAGTTTTTGTTTAGATTTTTACAATCAGATGTTGTGCGCTCTTTTGTTTTGATAGTCAGAGTGTGTGTGTGTGTGAAAAAGGCATGTTTTTTAAATGCGTGGTGTTTGCATTTGGCTTTTATTGCTGCTAACTAATGCTTGGTTGAGTTGTTAATTTAGCGCGTAAAAAACAATGGCAGCTTTTTTGACTATTTGTGTGTGAGTGTGGTGTTTGTAAGTGTGGTGTGTGTGTGTGAAGCGTTTTGCAAAATTGCCTGTGTGTTCCGCTCGTGCTGTGCGTAATTAAGCTATAGAAGTACTTGAGCGCAGCATTTTTTTTTATGCGCCTAATGTGCGCTCTGATGCCATTCATTCTTGCCATATTTATAGCATTCACTTTTTTTTTTTTTTTTATTACAGGAATTTCCTCAAATTTTTAGTCCCAACATTGCGCTAAATGTTTAGAATTTGCAAGAATTTTTTTTTTTTTTTTTGCCCAAAAATCAACCTTTTTATATATTGCCTGGGGGAGGGATATGTTTTTTAATAAATTTAAATGTGTTTTTAAGTACTTGATCGCAAAGTAAATGAGAAATTTTGTAAATTAAGCAAAAGTTTGTACACATTGTTTTTGTGAACTAAGAATTATAATATAGAGGACTTCGAAAATTTTGGCCAAAATGCATCAAATGTTTATAAATTATTATTGAAATTGTGGCACATGATTTAATATGTTAAAAGAAAAAAAAAATCATAATTGCGTCAAATTATTGACGGATACACAAATGGTCCTACTTTGCGAATAATCTATTTTTAACCTTAAATTATGCAGTTATTTTTTTCTCCATCTTATATAATAGAAAAAACTATGTCATATGTATGACGTATATTGCATAGAATTTGCTAAAACTTTCTAAAATTTTACATATATATTTAACATATCTCCTCCTAGCTCTTCTTTTATTCTATCCCATTTTTGCACGTTTCTGCAAAATAAGCTGCACACTCAACTTTGCTAACGGAAAAAGTTGCAAATTTACAACAACTATAAAAAACGCATTCCTCTCTGCCCTCCAAGAGAGTTGTGTATTTTATTTATTTTCGTTTCGTTCTTTTTTTGGCAATTCTAAAAAGTTGTTGCATATTTTTGAGAGCTCTAGAAAAAATGTTCATCGCTATGCCAAGCTAATAAAATCTTTTAAAATTGGAAATTCTTAAAACCTATTTGCTGTTTTTTTTTATTTTATTAGAACACTATTTTTTATTGTTGTTGTATTTGTTTTTATTGTTGTGTAGATTTTTTCTACTGCCAATACTTTTAACAGTTTTTACTGCGATGCGCTTAATTACAGACTTTGGCTTTGAGCCAACACCAGCTGTTGATGTCAAGTTTTTGTTTTTATTTTGTTTTTTGTTAGTGTTGTTCTTTTAATGTTAATGTTGCTTTGTGTGATTTAAGTTTGTTGATCATCCAGTTGCATTTGTAGTTTTATGCAAAGTTCAACAACCTGGCTGAAAACAAATGCAAGTAATTTGAAAGGACACACAAGATATTTTTATACCCCAACGCGTATTACGTAAGGGCGTAGCATTTTACTTTTAGTCGAATTCCTGTTACACCGTGTGTCTGACTTCAAACAAATTTTGCACATATGACCGTTAATAATTCGAGCGGTCTTAAGGCGGTCTTCTCATTCAAAACCCGTTTTTTGGACCCTTTTTAAAAAAATTCTTATTTGAAAACGCAAAGAATAATTGAAAACTTTTTTTATTTATTGTATTTCAAAAGGTTCAAAGTAAATAAAAAAATTTTTTTTGCCTCGATACGTGGGCTGTTCAAAAAGTAATGAGACTTCAAAGTTGGTGGTGAAAAAAAAGGTGTCGTCACGGCGGCCACGATTCCGGGTCTCCGGAGCGTCTGAAATGAAAAAAAAAAACGGGGTTATAATCAGTATAGATCTAATTCTCGGGTGAACCTCAAGCTTAATTTTGTGATTTTTTTGACAAAATGGCGGCCATTCAAAAAAAAAATTTCAATTTCGGGTTTTTTTTGTAGCTTAGTGTAAAAAAAAAATAGTAAAAAATTTTTTAAAATTATGGTCGAGGTTCACCCGAGAATGGTGACAATTCTGCGTCGATTCCATTTTGTTTCATGAAAATCGGTTAAGTTGAACTGTAGATATCATGGCCGCCAGTTCGAAAAACGTGGGTTCGAGATAAACGCGTTTAAAGTTTGAAGTAATTTTTTTGGGGAAAAAAAAAAAAAATCAAAAATGTTTAAATGCAGTTTTAAAGAGCTGACAATTTTAACTTACAAATATTAGTCGGCGATGCCAGCTCCATACAGGCCACCTTCCTCTTTTTCGTAGAAACTGCTTTCTGCTGCCCTCTCTGCTCTGCGAGCCGTTCTGCCAGCTTTTGATGATGCCGCAGCTCGAGTCTCTGATCGGTTCAATCTGTCTTCATTGCGAGATAGTGCGTATTCGTATGCGTTTTTGCCAATCGCAATACCCATCAAACCCATAATTTTAAGTATGGGTATAAAACCGTCGTTGAAGAGGCACGTTGCAATGAAATTGGCCACTTCGATGGTGCGTGCGCCTGAGTTGATGTGTTTGGGCGAAAGTGACCAAAGAACAGAATTGTAGGACTCATTGGAATTCTGAGTTTCAGATCCAAGGCATCTTTCAAGCAAATTATCTGCCGACAGCGCTTCGTAAGCTGGTTTTATTACCTCCATCACCTTCTTGTCCATCAGACCTTGCTTCACAAAAAAGGCTGTATCTTCTAAAGTATTTCGAATTTCTAAAAATCCTTTTAGGGGCATATTCACAACTACCCAAGCTATAAATAAATGCAGAAAAAAAAGTTGAAAAAAAAGTTGCTCAATGAGAAGACCCCCTTAATTTTATAAAATTTGGCGGTACTAGACAGGGTGCGTGGCTCTTTATTTTTATTTAACCTCTATCTACATCGTTGTCCAATTTCAACCAAATTTCACTTAAATATTCTTTAGAATAATGAGAAATTTTAGGCATACAAAGCTGTGTGCCATTTGACAAGGGGCGTGTCAATTCAATTCTAGTCGAGCTCCCTCTATATCGTCTGCCCGATGTAAGCCAAATTCTGTACATATGTTATTTGGCATATGGAGCAGCCCATAGTTGATAAAATGGGCAGAATTAGACAGGGATTGCGGCGCTTTAATTTAAAACTTACTTGTTTTACAGCGTGTGTCCAACTTCAACCAAATTTTTAACATATATTCAGTGGAACAATGAGCAGTAATTTGTCTATTTTTAATTGAACACCTACACCGATTTTTTGACACCAACCATATTTTGTATGTATATTTTGTGGAATACTGAGCAGTGTGTATTCTAGAAAATTGGGTGCATCTAGATAGGGGCATGACACTTTAATTTTAAACTAACATCTTTAAGGTTTGTTCGACTTTAAAAAATTTTCCCCAATAGTTTTTGGAATGCTGTGCAGTCCGTAGTCCAGAAAAGTAGACTGGATAAGACATGGGGGGTGGCACTTTAACTTTAGTCGAGATCTTTCTACAAAATTTTTTCGACTTTAACCAAATTAACGTTTGCTCAAAATTTGGTGGAAAATTTTGCACATCTATTATTTGCAACAATGAGTAGTCCGCAGTCTAGAATAGTGGACTGCATTAGGCAAGAAGGCATTCTCAATCTTTAAGTTTAATACTTTATCTCGGTAAATACCTGCACCGTTGTATTAATATTTTCTGTTCCACAAACTATTTTTTCATGTTGAAATATTCTTTATCATATTAACAAATTCTTTTATCGAATGTAAAATGCAAATCCGATATTCTTGATAAAGGCTTTTTTAAATCATAATATCCGTTTATCAAATAACCATATAAAATTTTGTTAATATGATTGCAACCTCTCACTTTCAATCAAATTGACAAACGCTTTTGTTGACTCTATACGGTCAAAAAATTTATCAACTTAACCTATGAATTTGTCAATGTGAACAAATACTTCTTTAAGTGTATGCTTGGTTTTTTTACCAGTGTCTGATACCCTGCAGACGGAAGTTATGACTTTTAAAGGTCTGCGCTGTGTGAAGTCAAAGAAAAATATCAATGTTCTGATAATAAATTTGGAAAGCTGGCCAAAAAGAACTCTTTTTATGTATTTTAAAATCGGCATTTGTTGAAAATATTTTATTAAATTATATGAAAATAGTTTGTTGTTTTTTATTGAAAGAAGTTTAACTTTTATTTTTGTTATTGTATGTAATTGTTATTACCAGACTATATTTTGTTAAATAGTATCGCAATTCATTATCAGCCATTCTAAGTAGTGTTGGAATCCATTTCTGGAAAAAATTTCATACTAAAAGTACAATTATAAAATTTTAACTGATTGTCATAGTTTGTTTATTTACTTCCTTTATTTACCACCAGTACCCTACACTCTGAAGTTAAGATTTTTTGAAAGATTCCAAACAGGACAAACAAGTTAATTATAAAAGCATTGTCTATATTCGCTAAGAATTTAATCAGCATTTTGCAGGGTCCTAGTTACATTTTACTTTTCAATAGGTTTCTTTATTTATTGTTATAAAGTCACTTAAATTCAACAAAATATCAAATATTTATGAACTTTGTATTACTTTTAAATTGGAGCCCACTTCACCAGTGTGTCATGAAAAGAATTTTTATATCGTAACTTTTGCACTCAGCTTGTCGGATTCTCGTCCATATTGGCCAAGTGTCGAAACAGCGGATTCAATACTGAAAAAAGTAATAAATTAGATATTTCGGATCATATGGCAATACTGTACTCCACCAGTAAGTTTTCCGATCGTAAAAGTTAGCATTTTGCCGTTATATCACGAATATGAATTCACTAAAACAAATAAATACCTGACTTCTTCACTTCTTTATTACAAAAAAACAATGTTTTTTACATTTCATTATTTTAATATAAGTTTGATATACATTCTTTTTTTAATTTACTTAATTGAGTGTATAGCTTTGCATTGAACATTTTCTAGCGCCCGCAACTACCTGCAAATAAATTTAATCTCATCTTCAAGGTAAAAGTTTGGAGTTATAAGATCCAAATTATGTCGAGAAATCATTAAAGTTATAGTGGACTGGAAAAAGAGCGCTTGAAAAAGTTCGACCAACAAATTTGTCCAACCCTTGAATGATACACTTTTTTCTTATATTCGAAACGAGCCTTTTTGATCGGTAACTTTCTGTAATTTTTGGGCTAAAGCCATAATTCCATCTGTGTAGAACTTCAGGGTTTTCTGGGCGAAAAACTGATTCAAGTGCGTTTTGCGGGCCTCCACAGAATTTAAATGTACACCAGCTATAATATGAAGGTGCAAGATCCGGGATATATGGGATGCATCAAACCTTCCAGCCAACCAATCACTTTTTTCCCGGGTCACCAAATATGTGTGTGGTCTGGCGTTGTCATGATGGAACAGAACACCTTTCCGTTCATCAATTCTAGCCGTTTTAATTGAATTGCATGCTTCAATCTCATTAATTGCTGACAGTAGAGAACAAAATCAATAGTTTGATCAGGTTGTAGAAGCTCATTATGAACAATTCCCTTCCAATCCCACCAGACACACAGCATTACCTTTCTTGGTGTCAATCCTGGCTTTGCCACCGTCTGTGAAGCTTCAGCTTGCTTCGTTCATGATTTTTCTTGCACATTTTTGTCGTACGTGGTTATCTCTTCTTCGCTCGTAATCATTCGCTTCAGAAATGGAATGAGTATTTCGTTCCGTTTTTAGCAGTGATTCGCAAATGGATATTCGGGCAATTAAATTGTTCACTCTTAATTCATTTGGCACCCAAACATCGAGCTTCTTTGTGTATGTGTATCCAGCTTTCTTCAAATATGGGGTATAACTGTTTGGTGATGAACTTCAGTTCCCTAGCAACGTCCACGCTGCTTATGTGCTGGCCTTGCTCAATTTTTTCCATGATTTCAACGACTTTTTCAGTGATTGGTCGACCAGAGCGAGGTGCATCTTTTACATCAAAATTATCAGATCGAAAAGGAGCAAACTAGTTCGCTGCTGTTTTTCTAGTTACAACAATGTCTCCGTAAAATTCACAAATTATTTCAGCAGCCTGCAATGCATTCTTACCATTTCTATAATAGAAAAGCAAAATATGACGATAACGTTCCGAATTTTCTCTTATTTTTAAACTTAGATAACTTTTCACAGAACAATGCAATTTTAAAAATGTCTTCTTAAGAGTCTTTAAATGTAATACAAGTTAAGCATTGCAAGCAATTAATATTACTAGAGATGTTACATTACATGTTATGAGAGCTAGATGAGCACACATAAATAACAATCAGCTAGTCACTTTACTACCCTAACACATCGAGGACTACAGCATCATTATGTCGTACGACAAGCTGTAAAATTGGGAATAGTTTTACACCGGCTACTGCGATATTCCTTTGTAACTTTCGATATAACGAAAAATTCTTTTCCAAAGTAAATGGAAATGTTAAGCAAATTTGACAATAGTCGTAATGTCGCTGTAATCGCCAATGTGTCAGGCAAAAACAATTCAAACAAAGACATCAAAATATAAGAAGAGAGCTAGATGAGAACACCTGAGTGATAAATCGATAAACAAATGCTAAAAATATTTAATGATTTTCATAAATATATTTATTAATAAATAATGATCCACTATTCCATTTTAACATTTTTTAAGCATTATTCCAAAAGTTTTAAATTTTTTAAAATAAACATTGAATTGTATATAAACTTCTATGATTTAGTTTTATGACTAAGGGTTTGGTTGACTACTTTATAAAACTAAGGTCACATTTTAATATCTTAAAATGAAAAGCTTTTCTTTAAAACTTGATGTGCAGCTTATGCAGTTGTGATTCAGATATAGTTTTGCCACTCCACGGCTCTTTGATTTCCTTCCAAAAAAGTTACGGGACTTGTATAGCTGTGGAATCTAACTGCTTTGCTGATAAATAACTTTTTAAATCTTTTTCGTAAGTATGAACTTTTATAAAATTTTTATTTTTGTTTTCAATACGCAAAAGACAATGCTGAAAATTGCAGGAAGCACAAAATTTTTCCTCGGAAGATTCAATCTAAGTTTAACAATCTTCAGCAAAATTATATGGTACAAGCATTGATGCTGTGGTTACGCAAGTTAAAAGCAATCACTTCGAAGATAAATATCTCTTATTTCTGTAATCACAAGCTGATAGCTACATTTGTACCATTTCAAAAATATCTTCACTTAGTTATGAGTTTTTATGAAATCACGCTAAAAAAGTATAACTTTTTCTTTTTTTATATTTTAGCCCTTATTCATGATTTTTTTGTTTTATCTGCAAACCCTCTCTAAATTTGAATAAAAAAATCAACAAAACTAATCATTTGCTAAATAAACGGCTTTAATGTATCAATATTAACTTAAGTTAATGTAAGAGTTACACTTGAGAAATACAGCGTAAATTATCAAAACAACGTAGAAATTAACGAATATCGTAAACGATGCTTTAGATGCGTAAAGAAACTTTCAAAATTTATTGCCTTCCAACAAGGAAATAATGAATGAATGAATGAATAAAGCACTGACGAATACATAGCAGCTATAAACAGCTTTATGCTAGAAACGTCACACAGTGTATCGATCAGTACATCTTAGACAAGAAAAAGTCAAAATAAAATTTTGAAATACTTTACATGTTCAGTTGCCAAGAAATGTAAAATTATCACAAGGAAAATTTATTTATTAATTTTAAGCTAAAAATAAAAATCGCTGAAAGTTGGCATGAATAGTGACATTTTTTTAAATTCACTTCAGTGAAATCTTTTCTATAATCGGAATTTTTTAAATTGTTCCCAATATTCCAGGCACTGAATAATAATATACTTAATAAAAAATATGTTTTTTCTGAATAAAATGCATATATCTCTATATATATTTATATCATTAAATATTCGTAAAAAGCTTAAATTTTGTTAAACATTTCAACAGCTTAAAAAAAAATCAGATCAGATTATATAACGTTAATACTTAATTATTGTACTTATTATTATGAGTATATCTGCTTTCCACCCTGGGGGTATTAACGTCTGTAATGTTGCACTTAACAGTTTCTTTTACAAGTTTTTGGCTCCAAAATAGTCATATAATTAAAATTAAGAACTATGTTCTGACCTTTTGTTATGAATTTGATTCTCGGATTTTAGCTTAAGTCCGATGTTAAATTTTATCTTAAGCTTCACAAAATTTTTTCAAACTAAAAAGAAGTTAAATTTTGATGTTTCGCTTGTTTTATGATTACAATGAACAGGGGGACAGGGGGCGAACCTTCACATGGCAACGTGTCTGACCGCCTCAACCTGGCGAAATCGTCTCAAGTCGACTCAAACCTCCACGTGGTGTTCCCTGGGCAACAGCAAACTGGCATCCGTCAGTTTGACGGCTAATTTGAGCGGCGGGTCGCTCCATAGACCTTAAACATGGAATGTGAGCAGGGTTTGGGTCCCGCCACATTACTACTGCCCAATCAACACTAAACCAGCCTTTTCTCGCTGGTCAACGACGACGAGGGAGACCATGCCTCCGATGGATGGACCAGGCTGAGGAAGTCCTAACCGCACTTGCTGTATCCGATTGGAGAAGGCGCGCGCAAAGCAGAGGCGCCTGGCGAGAGCTAATGATGTCGGCCGAAACCCGGACACGGGTTGTTACGGCCACCTAAGTGGCTTACTTACGTAAGTTTTATGATTACCTTTTTTGCATTATGTAATTTCCAATTACGAAACCAAAAAAAAAAAAAATCTATTTTAATATAATTTTAAAATTTCATTTCATTTGATTTATAACTATCGATGCCATTGCTTTTTTTCACTAATTTCACTTAACTATGCGCTAATTTCTTAGTTTTAAGGCGACTTTTTTTAAAAAGTTTGTTTAGTGTTTTTAAGCTTTTATTTTATGTAGTTTTTTCAAATCTGACGTCATATTTATTTTTTGTAAAATCGTTATATTTTGAATAATTTTGGCAAAATACAACAATTGAAACAATTAAAACAACATCAACTGTAATTGAGCAGGAAAAATTATTTATTCTTTTCGCAGGTTCGCTCATAAGGTGGTCTCTGGGGTTTAACATCCTTCTTTGTGTGGATATGAAGCTCATAATTTCATAAAAAATATTACTTAAATAAATTAAGTTTGTCTTAGATCACACCCCCAAGAGGCTGACAAGAGTTAAGTGTCTGGGGGTGAACTGAATTCCCTCTATTTCAACAGAAGAACCCGCCATTTTTAAGAAAATATAACTTAAAACTAAGCAGAAATTATTTTTTGTCCCAGACATCTCTCATGACGAAATCCAGTGGGCGGACCTGTTACCTTACATTATTCCCTCTTGCTGTCTATGGTGTTTTTTTTTTCTATAAACCTTTTTTATTCAAATATTTTTAAGTTTAATGCAGAAACATGCAATGTGCTTTCAGGGCCACCTATAAAGAGAAAGGTTCTATGGAACAACTACCAGTCAGTTGAATACAAAATTCATAATTTTTTTAATATTTACTTACAATAAAATACAAATAATTTTTTTGGTAGAAACATCCCTCACGGGGCTATAAGAGTTGAATGTTAAAGGTTCCATAGAAAATCCATAATTTATCGAAAAAACTACTTAAAACGAAAACGCAATAATATTTTGGTCGTAGACATCCGACATGAGGAAATCCTGTGGACGAACCTATCTTATGTTGTATGAATCAGACCCAAATTTTGTACGTTTTTAAATAATAAATTTAATATTCTTAACATTGAGAATTATGCATACAATTTGGTTATTGTAGCCTTCATTTTTACCCAGCTATAGAGCCGTGCGTAATATTGCTCCTGGGGGACTCTGAGTAAAAAAAAAAAAAACTATTAAGATGTGAATGTACAGAAAATATGATATACTACAATTTATAAGATTTAAATTATGTACATTTTCAGATTATTATTTTGTATCCAGAGTTTCTATATTCTCTCAATAAAGTAATGCATCGGTGTACAGAAAAAATCGTCCAATACTGTATCTACATTAATTTCAACGTCCCGATGAATATTACGTGCAGCCAATCCGTTCAGCCGATTTTCGCTCATGGAAGAACGCAAGTAATTTTGTAGCCGGCCTTATGTTGAAAAAAGAGCTTTCATTCGCTGATGTCGTTAGTGGTAGCGCAGTCATTACTAGTAAGATTTGGTAAACCTAGGGAAAAGCAGTTACATTGCAGATGTCAAGAGCTTCGATAAGACTGGTGATGTTTGTATCAAAATTCCGCCTTTGCCAATTCATCCATATGTCGATAGAATTGACATGCAAAAAGCATTAATCATGATGTAAATTTTAATAAACAATAACGAATTAAGCTTTGATTCATTAACCTTTTCTGTAATCAGGGAGTTTAAAGGGTATATTTCGAAACCATTCCGTGGGGAAGTGGGTTGAACCCATGGTGAAATAAATATAAGGTGTTCTTATCCGGAAAATCAGAAAAAATTAGGCTGCCTTATTTTGACATTTTCATAGAATCACACATCCAGCCATGTATGAAACTTGTCAAAATAAGACAGCATGTCAAAAAACATATTGAAAAATGTCATGGGATGAGAGCACCTTATAATTATTCCACCATGGTTGAACCCCAAAAATACCCCTGCGTGCATGGGCCTGCCCAGCTATAGCCAGTGGCGGATAAGACAATGTAGATGTCCTTTAGGCGTTGAATTCTGTGGGCTCCTTTTGCGGTTAGCGATTTATATCTTATAAATAAATAGGTTTTTTACAACAAAAATTTGATAAACCAAGGTGATTAGCAAAAGATATATTGATAAGTTATATATTTGAACTAAATGATTCGACTGATGTTTTCCAGTAAATATCAATGAATTTTTTTAAAAAGGAACTACATTTGCTTAACAGAATTTAAAAATGAATTTAGTTTTGCTCAAATTTTCCAAAACTAAAAATTATCAAATCTTCCAAAATTTCTTTCAATTAAAGACATTATATTGAACTTTTTCTCTCCGGAACGAACGAAATTTGCCCAAATTTTCCCGATTTTTTTCATAATTATCCCGAATTTTTTCTAAAAACTTTTCCAAAATCATAACGCACAAAACAAAAGAGCGACACGAGTATTTATCGGTCAAATTACATCAAAAAAAATCTTTTTAACTATTCACCAATTCTCAAAATTCCGGAAAGCTTTCGAATTTTAGTGTTTTTAAACTACAGCTAGTTGCGGATCTAGGATTCCGCCGGAGGGGAGAGGGGGCTGAGTTAGAAAAAAAAAAATACATATATTGGTGATTGTAATATACTAAACGAACCACTGTGCGTCGGTTGAGATTTATGCATAAAATGCAGGTGGCAATTATTTCAATGGAAACATAAAAGAACATGTAAAAAAAACATTTTCGGTGTTTAAGAGACGCAGCAGAATACGCCAAGAATATTCTGTTGGTGCAGATAGGTTTTCCAAGAATGTTAGGCAAGAAGAAAAAAGATAATAAAAACAAAAACAACCGACGAATAAAGAGATCCCAACAGCGCTCTGTCATAATCGTTAAGCACTAGATGATGATGTGCCTTAAAGCCAAAAAGGATGAAAGCACAAAATAAGACAAAAAAATAAAAAGAAATTTAGGAGAAAAGATGGAGCGAAAAGCGGGATAGAGTGTAAATCCAAACATAAAAAAAAACAAGAAAATTAGTTTAAAATTAGAATCATGTTAAGCGCGTGCTATGAGCTAACAGCACACAAAAAAAAAGAAACAACAAGAAAATAGATAAAAACCTCATAGCAAAAAAGGATCCGCCTCAAAAAATATAAATAAATAGCAGCAGGGAATTTTGACAATTTATAAGGATAATCAAATTGAATGAGCGCAGCTGTTAATAACATGCTTGTTTGCATTGCTCTACCAGTTAGCGGTATAGTCAAGAAAGGGTTAATGTTGCAAATGGGAAAAACTGCTGAGATGCATTTTAGCAGCAAATGTAGAAAAACACTCAAAATCTGACAGTAGATACTTAATTTACTTCATTAAAATCAGCACAAACATACACAAACATACGCATTCAAGAGTTGTTGTGAATCAAGAGTGTAGACAGCTGAAGAGCTTCAAAGAATGTATATCATCTCCCCTTGTTTTATCCTGTGTGTAGCTGTAACTCTATAATTAAAATAAATGTTGGAAAGCTTTTAAATTGAAAATAATATGTGCCAGCGTATACAAATAATAAAAAACAAAAAATGTGAAAATATGTTTACATCGTGTCTAATTCAAACTTTTTTGTGATACCAGGAATTAAAATAAATTTCATTTAGAGGTTTTATCAAGTGCAACTCATTCCAAATTTTAGAAATTACTCTGGAAATAATTACTGGAATTTATATAAATGAGTGGGTGCCTTTGTACATTGGAACTTGACAAATTGAGTATTTATTATAAATATAAATAGAAAAAAAGAAAGTCTGCAATAAACATCGTTGGAATTTTAATTTAATCGTAATTGCATCGTTAATAATAAAATTAATAATTAAAATTAAAAAAATTAATAAAATAAATTTCACGGAGCGATTTTCAAGAACAATTCATTCCAAATTTCAGAAATTCCTTTTAAAACAATCTTTGGATTTTATACAGGGTGTCCCGCAATTGAGTGCAACTATTTACGGAGCTGAAAGGTTATGTCGAGCTGAGCAAAAAATTGTATGGGAGGGGGGGTCTATTTTCACATTCTTAGGAGCTACAGGGTTAATAAACATTTCACAACTTTGATTCACATTATCGTTTCTAGCAAAAAAACTAACCTCCATAAAACTTATTTTGATAGCTCATTTTAAAGGCAATGAAATCACCTTTCTAACGGTATATCAACAAACCCCACCAACTTAATCGATACCGAGCTGTGATCTTGTGAAGAAGGAATCAATCGGTTGAAATTACCATTTCAACTTTGAGTACAAATTTCTCAGAATTGTGCGTAATAAATGAAATTTTTTTTTTATATAAATTTTGTAGTTTATTCAATTTTCTTTTCAATGTCACCAAAAACATAAACATATCTATAAAAGTAAAAAAGGTGGCTGCACTAAAAAAATTATACTTATTAGAAAACAATGATATTATCTACTGCATAACTAATTGTAATGTCATTATTTATCATTATTTTCTATTAAGTATAATTTTTTATTGAGGTTAGTTTTTCTGCTAGAATCTATAATGTGAATCAAAGTCGTGAAATGTTAATTAACCCTGTAGCTCCTAAGAATGTAAAAATAGACCCCCCCCCCTCCCCCCTCCCATACAATTTTTTGCTCAGCTCAACATAACCTTTCAGCTCCGTAAATAGTTGCACTCAATTGCGGGACACTCTGCATAAATGATTTATATAAATATAAATGAGTCTATACTCGTACAATGGTATTGTTGTTGTTGTTGATGGTTGTTTTCTTTAGAAAGCAACACAGATCTTGAGCTCGAAAATATAACTCTTAATTAATAATTAAAAAATTGTTTGAGTTATAAAACCACATAACATAAAACTTATGAAAAAATGTTGAAATTAATTTATAAATTGGGCTTGAACTTGTGGGCTTGGAGCTTACAAAATCGAGATTTTTTATAAATACAAAAAAGACGTGTTTTATTCAACGCTTATATTACCTTTTGCATGGGAATAAAAAACACATGATGCTAAGGTCACAAAATGACCTGATGTAAATTTAATCGAAATTTATTTATAAAAAAGTTAAATTTTTAAGCCAATTTTTTTAAAAAATTCTTAATAATTTTTTTTTAATTAATATTTAATCATTTTTTATTAAGATACTTCATTGAGTTGCTCATTATTGCAAATAATATATTTGCAAAATTTGGTGTAAGTCAAAAAAAAAAAGGGCGTGGAAGGAGTTTTACTAAAACTAATGTATCACACCCCCTGTGTAACTCCGCCCACTTTTATAAACTACGGACTGCTCCTTATGGCAAAGAATAGATTTGCAAAATTTGGTTCAAATCGGTCAAATAGTATAGAGATAGTTCAATAAGAACTAAATTATCACGCTCCTTGTCCAATCCCACCCACCTTACCCTTGTAGGCTTAAAACTTCTCATTGTACGAAAGAATATGTGTGCGAAATTTGGTTGCAATCGGAGAAACGAAGTAGATGAAGTAGATTAAAAATAAAGTGCAACGCTCTGATCCTAATGCCAAATAATATGTGTAGAGGGAGCTCGATAAGAATTGAATGGACACGCCTCTTGCCCAATCCCACCCACTTTTGTAGGCATAAAACGTCTCATTAAACTAAAGAATAAACGTACGAAATTTGGTTTAGAGTGGACAAACAGTATTAATAGAACTAGTTTAAAAATAAAGCGCCACGCCCTCTGTCTATTACTGCCCAATTTTTTAAACTTAAGACTGCTAAATCTACCAAGGGTTATGAGTAATGCTCCCATCTCTTTTTTCGCCAAAAACAGAACAAATTGACAAATTTTACAGAACTTACAGGACGTCTCATAGAAAAAACAGGACATTTTCGCAGGACACAGTTTAAAATTATTATGGCTCGTATGTTCAAAGAATTAAAATAAGTATTTTCCTTTATAATACTATCAAAATTTATTATTAAAAATAGGAGAGCTTCAAAGCTCAATTAATGTTAGGTATTTGTATATAACATGTAATTTGTTTAAACAAAAATAGAATTCAATCTTCTGATTAACATAAATATTCGGTTATATTCAATATAAAAAAACTATAACGAAAGTAAATAAAAAAATTAGGCTTATTTAAATGGCACATTAATTAAATTTTCCAGGTACTCAGTCCTAAGTTGAACAATGCAAAGCAATAAATTTTATTTTATTCAGATACAGTTTCAATACTGTCCTCTGAATCCTTTTCAGTTTTGTATTTTGCTTTTGCTGATATATCCCGAAGAATTTCCGGCTTGTTTTGAACATATTTAAAAAACTCCAGACAGGACATTTTTAAATTTGTTTTAATGCTAAGAACGGCCTTCAGGGTTTCGACTTTTAGCCTAGTTTTTTCGCTGGTCCACGTTTTGTTCATCGCAGCAAAAACTCTTTCCACCGAAGCGCTTGAACCGGGCAGGCAAAGGATGTACTGAATTACTGTCGCCATTTGCTTGTATTCACAATTTTCAGATTCTAAATGATTAAAAATTTCAACCCACCGCTTCGGCGCTGATATATATTCTTTTCTCCACTTCTTAATTTTAAGGTCCGTACAGAAATTTTTCACGTAAATAAATTCCTTGTGCAATTTCGCCGAGTTTTTTTCAACGTCGTACAAATTTAGTTTGCTCAATTTATTTGATACCGCTTCTATATTACTCCAACTTGGTGCTTGGCGTAAATTTGCCCATGAGAATTCCTTTAATTCCATAATTGGAGCCGTCCACAATTTAATATATTTAATAGCATCATCTGTAAACACAATTGGAAGTAACTCAAAGGGTGGTGCAAAAATTAAAACCAAATTGAAATAATTACCTAAAAATGCATTGCAAATGTCAAACAAATATTCAGAGCAGTCGTTACCATTGCTAATAAGATCTGCCTTTTCAGCAGAAGCCTGTGGCGATAAGAAATTATCTGTCTGGCGCATCGACAAAATCATTGTCAGTTCATCTATATATTGCACAATTTCTATCGCCGAGACTTCGTCGCCTTCTATTTTAAGTATGTACTCCGCAAACAAATCGGCCTAGCCATTTATGAAATAACCAAAACATTAATAAGAAAGTTATTTTAAATAAGCATCATAATTTGAATTTTACCTTATCTTGAAGGAACAGCAAAAATAATTTCGATTTAGCGTTGCTAAAAAAAGCTTTAAGAACTTTTTCTCCTTTTTGAAGCCCAAGAAAAAATAGCTTTAAGGCATCATAAAGTTGCAAGATGCGTCTAATAGCTGGCCCTAAAGCTAGAAAGCATGTTTTGGCGTATCAAAGCAATTTTAAATATTCAACTCCGGCAGTTTTACAAAACTCTTTTAGTGCTTCTACGCGTGTAGTGTAAATGTAAAAATACGAATATATTTTTACAACAACGCATTCTACATCAAATGGCAACACATCGCATGCACATTTTAAAGCATTGTGGGCGATGTGAGGAACGCAACCGATTCCAATTAAATGCGGTAGCCACAATTTCATTCTGAAGAACACGTTATTTTCACCACCTCTAGTGTGTCCGCCGAAATTTACTTTAGCGTTATCTGCACAATAAGCAACGATCTTTTCCTTCAGATTGAATTTTTCAGCTGCTGCTGATATAAGAGTCTCAATAACTGCCGAAGTTTCTCCACATTCCGAAGTAATTTCCAGGATTTTTATACGCACGCCGGCTGTTGGAATGAAATATCGCACAAGCACCGGGAACAACTTAACGCTTCCGTGGTTCGACGCATCGGTATAAACGGACACAAAGCGACACTGGTCCAAGTCTTCTTTAAGCATTTTGTTGACATGCGGTGCCAATACATTTACGACGATAGCTTGGCATTTGGTTTGCGAGCAAGAAAATTTGGTCATTTCAAAACAATTTTTAAATATTTTTGAAGCACAATCTGAAGACTTAAAACTGCTGTTTCCATTTATAAGGTGATACGCCCAGACGGCTTCCATTGCTGCATTTTTCGCGTTGAATGTCGATTGGAAATACGTATTAATGGTAAGGTTTGCAGACGCTACATCCAGGGCGGAAAGGTGCTTCGCTGTTTTCAAATGCCGTCCTATGTCTGCATTCCCTCCTGACGCTATGGAAAAGACTCCTTTGCATTTCAAGCAGATCACCTCACTTGCTCTATTTGTTTTTTCCAGGAATGGATATTTTTTTTTCAGTTCACTGCTTAAGACACACTTTCGCTTCGACATTTTGACATGTTTAAAAAATTAGTTGCACAGAGAGGTTTCAGTGTGGTACGTTTAACAGGGTTGCTCAAAAGGGAAAAGCTTAGGGGAGCTTAAGACTTATTACTAAAAAAAAGTAGTGTGTTTTTTAGTGAATTTTGGACAAAAGTGCAAAAATGGGAGAAAATAAAAAACAGGACAAAATAGGAAAAAGCAGGATTTGAGCCTGTTACACAGGACGCAGGTCTTTGCTTAAAAAAACAGGACTGTCCTGCGTAATACAGGACGGATGGGAGCCTTAGTTATGAGTATAAAATTTGGTTGAAGTGAGACACACGGTGTACCAGATGTTCGATTAAAAGTACAATGCCACACCCACTTTTCTAGTCTAAAGACTCCATATTATACTAAAGAATATATGTATGGGTTGGATAAACGATGTGGGTGGAGTTTGGGTACATAATTACGAACGATTTTCATCTCCATTTCCCATTTGTATGGGAGGTGTGCGTGGTTTTAATTCGATTTTGCCAAATATCATAGAGATGTTTCATGTTATATATCAAAGCTTATGTGCAAAATTTCAGAATATTTTTTTAATTTTTGCAAATTTTTAAAATAAAGTCAATTTGTATGGGAGATAAGCGTGGTTTTCATCCGATTTTGTCAAATGGTTTATGTTGGTTTTGTTTTGGTTGGTTTTTTTTTTTTCAATTTAACATAAGCTTTTTTCTCGGTGTATGTGCATGTGTATGTCATTACGTATCTACATCAAAACTCTTTTCATTTTCATAAAACGTTATAGGCCTAAAATCTCGCAACACAAACTATCCCTTTAAACAAAATAAGAAAGTCATGATTATGAAAAAACAGCAGAAGGTAAAATGTTAAAGTTCTGTTTAGACAAAATATCTCAAGCATAAAATCTAAGGACAATTATTTGATTTTTATTTTTTATCTTTTCTTATTGACTGTGCATGCATTAATTTAAATTAACTCAACCATAGCAAACATGACTTGAGCAGTTTTGCAAACAAGCATAACTTTTAAGCCACTTTATTTATTTTAACATGGTTTCCTGTCAATTTTAAATAACTCTCAAGTGCTAAAAATTGCGAAATAAACATCAAACACAAACAAATAATGAAACGGTTTACTTAATAAAAAACTTTAACATATTTATCCTTGAGTTTATTAGAACCAGAAATTTTCTTCCTCTGCTACCGTTGAGAAGTATGTTTGAGCAAATGTTAATATTTGTGCTGCTGCTAATTTTCACATCGTAAAACATTAAATACAGCTTACACACACGCACACACACACATAACCACACTAATTTTCATTATACCTACATACATACACGTGCACTATGTGTGGTTACAAGTATTCAAACAAATATTTATATGTGTGCACAAGCGTATATTATAAAATATTTAATATCAAATTACATTATATTTGACTATGTTGATTGATCATAGCTTGAACAGTCAGAGCTTTGAAATAACAACAAGAGAAGTATTCAAAATTACCAAGCCAAGCCACAGTTAGTTAGTTGTCAAAGCTAATTATACTTAAACCAATTAATTAGCGTAGCTCATATTTTCTTTTTGTGTTGTGGTGTAGTTATTTAAAATCATGCAGCAGCTTCAGTAGCATCGGAAAAAAAAAAATCATGATTCCTTTCCCAGTAGATGGGGAGTAAGAAAAATGTATAGCTACATAATTTTAGGCGTTTGCGTTCATGGCACGTGCTCAGAAATTCTCACTTAACTATGTCTAAATTTTAGAAATGATTGTACAACGTAACATTGTTACTGCTAGAAAATTCAAATGAATTATTAAATATAACTTTGACGGCTTAGAAAAAAATACAAGTATACTCAGCTACCTTCGCCTGCACAGCCACTTGTAGACATTTTAAATAAATAATAAATTTCTTAACGTTCCAGATCGTACAACACTTAGCAATGTCTTGAAAATTCTTCTCACTGTCTATATAGTATGTGTTGTAAATAATTAAGTTTCTACTTCTTATTACCACCTGGCACCTATCTCGAGGGTGCTCACACCTTAGTGCGGCAGACGTTGACGACAGCTGTCAGCTACTGCTATCTTTTTCGGTTTGATTAATTTGCAGAATTTGCGGTGCTGTTAAAAGTAATCAAAGTTTGTAGATGGGGTTTGATGGGTAAGCAGCTCTTAAGCTATTTTGGCATAATTTCATTTGTTGTCATGACAGACAGAAGAAGTAAAGAAAGCAGAAAAAGAAGAAGAAGAAGTTGTAGTTAATATTTACTGAACATCACATTGTTTGGCTGGTATTTAATCAACAATTCAGCACGCAGATTTTTATCGCGAGTTATCGTTGCGTATGCTTAATATTAATAGGAATTTCTTTGGTGATTGACAAAATTATTCTTTCTTCGTATGTTTTAAGAACAAAGCAAATTAAGCCATCTTTTTGTTAAGGCTCAAGGAAAAACCTAACGAAGTATGCATTATAAGACTTTTTAGCTTTTGTATGCTTACCACTTCTCGAAAAAGGGAAAACAAAACTCTCAATCTTTATGAGCGCACTTAAAGTATTGTCAAGGTTGCAAAAATTGCGGGTTAGATAAGCACGAATCTGCTAGAGATGACGCGGGTAAAACTCTTTTGTTATTCATTGTGGTCTTATAAAACTCACTTTAAATTTTAAATGTTCAAAATAACACAAAAAATTCCCATTTCCTTTTAGATTTTTTTTTTATCTTCTAAAGATTTTAGTGTAAGAGACAAATAGAAAGAGAGAAAAAGAGTGCATTTCAAAAGAAATACAATAAAAAAGAAAAAAATAAAAAATATTCCGTTTATTCAATATTAACACAATAATTGATTTGTGCTTCAATTGGTTAATTCTGACAATAATGGTTTGTGATAATTAATATATGAGATATATGGTATGTCCGTGATTTAAAATTTTTGAGATAACGTGAAAAATTTTTTGTCAAAATCCGAATCCGTTGTTAAAATTTTAAAATTATTTAATTTTGTTTACCATAGCGTTGCCACCTTATAATATGATTTTAGGAGTTTTAATCATTATTTTACAGTTTTTGGGGTCGCTGATTTCGGATCTTATGTCAGAATTTTAAAATTGAATATGGCGTATAGATGGTTGCCAGCTAAATTTCTTGTATTTTTACGATTTCAGTGCTGGAATGAACGCTAGGTAAAAATGGGTCGCTGAAAGCGAATCCGTTGCCAGAATTTAAAAATAAGATTTCGTAAAAATAAAAAAATTCAGGTGTAAGCTCTATCAGCCATCTTGAATTTTGTGTTGAAAAGTGCTATATTAGGTTCGAAATCAAATTCTTTGTCAGAATATCAAAATTACATGAATTCGCAAAAGTACAAAAAAATCTAGGTGGCAATCCGACCCGCCGCACAATGACGAGAATGGACATGCTAGACGGAAAAAATTCGAGATCTTAATTCTAAATTTTTAACATGCAGAACTCTTAAGAAATATCCAGTGATGTCAGGACAAAAATTTTACTTACCTCCGCTTTCTAAAAAAAAAAAATTACTAAAATTGTTCAATGATAGCTCAAAAATGGTTATTTTTGAAATTTTAGTTAATGAGTTTTCTAGTTATACTTAATTATATATTTAAAATATTTCCTAACTTCCAACAGAATTGAAAATTGGCAGGCTTCATAAATGAGATATGTTCTCGTGAAATAAAATAAATTTAATAAAAAAGAAATATGTATATCATTTTAAGAAGATATATTTTTTAAAATGTTGGCGCTATAAAATATTATATAACATTTTATTTAATATAAAACATTTTGGAAAATAAAGAAAGGGATACCTCACATATGCAAATTTTTTTGTTTAAATTGGTTCGCTTTTTTTTTTAAATTTTTTTTCGAATCTATATGATGGTCCTAAGATGCGTGTAAAAACCAGGCTCTGATTGTTTTGTATGAAAGCTGTTGAATTTGAGGTCAATGAAACTGTATGAGGGATTTAAATATTCTCAAGATATCGCAAAATATTTTAAAACTAAAAAAAAAATTCAATACGCACAAAAAAAAAATTTTAAATGAAGATTTTTTTTGTTAAAAACAAAAAATTTTGTACAACGTTTTGGAAAATAATGAAAAAAAAATGAGATACCTCACATTTGCAAAAAATTTTTTCTTATTAAATCACTATCATGCCTACTTTTAGCTCTAAGAGTGCCAAGGTGCGCAAACTTACGGTTGTCTTGTTATTTATCCTGTTTGATGGTCCTTTTTTTTTTTTTGATGGAATTTTTGTTCAATTCATAATTGAACCATACCAATATTATCATAATAAAAAGAAATGACAATAATTTCTTAAATAATTTGTGTTTTCTTCAAAATCAACATCGGCCCTTAAAATTTAGCCACCCTTTAGATCAAAATGCAGTTACGCTACTTAAGAAGTTTCACTTAAAGGGGGGGAGGGGGAGATGAGGAAAACACAACAACTACAACATCTCCAATACAATTTTTGTTTGCTTCTAATAACAAATTTGTAAGTTTGTAATTAGAAATTTACAAATTGGTATGTTTGTGATTTGTAATTCGTCAAAGGAATTTTTTTAACTTGTAATTTACAAGTACAAATTTGTGATTGTTAATTGTATTGCAGTTAAATAGGTAGCAAACCAAAACCCATCTCCACTTTAGAAAACGTTTACAATGGCGAATAACAGCCTTTTGTACTTTAAGTACTGGTCGACTTCTTGCCATCAAGGATTCAGACTAAAATAAGTTTTAGTCAACATCATAAACAGAGAAACATATCTTAAGTTTTTCAAGAAGTCGATTTTAAGTAATGAGTTCCAAAGTAGTAAAAAAAACATATCAGAAATATGCAAAATTGGCTTGACCATCTGTCAATATTTGCGTTTATAAATTACGCTGATTTTTTTTTCTGTTCTTTCTTTGGTTAACTATTTATATATATAAATATTTTTAACTTACTCTAATAAACGTGCCATGGCCCATGGTCAGAGCTGAAATAATTAGGCTATTCACTGTTTAAGTACGCAAGCCTGTTTAATTTACGATTTGTTATTTTTACGCCAACTTACGTAAGCGTTTTTTTCTTTGTTGTTGTTTTGCATGCAAACGCAAATACGCAAACACGCTTAAATAAAAGTAGCCCTTGGACGTGTTTTTTGTGTTTCGTATTTTTATGCCCTATCTACAGCATATATAACAGCGTTGCCAAATCATTGAATACGGCAAACTCATACTGAGGTGCTCACAGTTTAAAAAATAACAAATGCTATAAATACGCTTTGATAATATACGTTTAAACTGTATTTAACCTAAATGTTTTATATGAGCTCTTTCATATTTTTGTAAAATTCACAAAATTTCCGGCAATATAAAGCTTTACTTAACTTTTCTTTTTACTTTTTTTTTTTTTTTTTTGAAGCAAAACCATATATTCTCGTTGAATTGAATTTACAAATAAGATTTTATTTTAACATCTATCTCAAAAACAATTTAGTTACCTGCCAAATCTACTAAGCAACAAGATCCGCTGCTCTTGTTGTACCGGCCACAACCTACATGATTAAAACAAAGTTTTTGAAAAAATTTACACACAAGAAATAAAAGCAACATAATTCATCATCTGTGCGGATTTGATGGTTAGAAAAATGGCAGTAAGCTGGTTAAAAAAAAAAACTCGACTGCCGGCGTTGCATACTTTAGGGCGTTATAATATTTTCTGATATAAAGTAAATTGTTGTTGTTGCTGTGCATTATATGAATGTTCTTTTAGCATCAGTTGGCATGACAGCATTTGATGTTGCCATTATTAAATAATACAGCATGATTGATATATCCGAAAGCTCTTTGCAGGTTCGTTGCTTTTTATTTCCGTAAGCTGTGTTGGGGTGCTCTTATTTATGCTTGAAAAATAGACAAACACCTTAGTTGTAGGTGTATAATAAATCGTTTTAAGGCAAAAATATTGCAAACTACGTGAAAAGCCCAGGTGGCAAGATCTATTTTTTAATATTCTGTTGTGGCAAAACTTTGACAGTCAGTTTTCAGCGTTCGCATAGAAGCAGCGCATCATGCATTCTCATTAACCCGTTGTCACACCAGCCACACAACTGAAAACCTGAACTCCATCTCAATATTGCAATATTTTAAGCAAAAGTCATTGTTCTGTATAAATATGACGCATGTCATGGCCTAATTTTGGGCGCCAACTAAAAATAGAAGGAAAACAATAAATTTTATCACTCGGGAATTTATAATGGGCTTGCATTCACGGATACGCAGTTAGAGTTGTCAGCACGTTTGTGGCTATGACTTAGGCGGATAAGAGTGTTTGTGTCAATGTGTGTGCATGTGTGTGTGTGTGTGCAAGTGCAACAACGGAAAGGGAATGGGCAAGCTGAAAATTAATTAAAAATAGTTGCAAAAAGTAATAACAAATTAATAACAAACAAAGTTGTAAATAAAAGTTCGAAGCAAGAGTAAGAACAACAATTAATGTAAAAGCTTTTGAGCAACAAAACGGAAACGCAAAAGCAACAATTCAAAATAGAAATTAGAAACGAACTCATTTCCAAATGATAAACTTTTTGACAGAAGTTATCTCTTTTGGGAAAAATAAAATTTGCCTTGATGTTAACTTTTGTGGGCTTCCTTGGGAGCGAGATTGATATATTTTCATAATGATTATGTTTTAAATATTACCCATTTTAAAAAATAAACTTTTAGGATATTTTTTTAAAATATTTGCTCAAAGAATTTCTTAAAATATCTGGAACAAACAGTTTCATAATGACTTTTTAATATCTTAGTGAGTCTTAATTTACAAAAGAAAATTAAAAATTACTTATTAATTTTGTGAAAACTATCAGTAATACATAAAAGCATTGAAAGTAAAAATTTCCCTAAAAATTTCCCTTTTGGGAAATTTTACAAATATTTAAAATAAGTAGAATATATTTAAGATTTTTGTTGAAAAGACTTATGTTTGCTAAAATAAGTGAGTATTTATGCATAATATTGCTTAAAGTTAGCAAGGAATTTTAATAACTGATTGATTTTAAATGAATAACTTTGCAAAGTTACATAACATGATGAAAGCATTGAAAATTAAAATTTCCCAAAAAATGTCCACAAGGGAAATTTTACAAAAGCTACTGAAATGGCAAAGTACTTAAGAATTTTATTCAAATGAAGTGATAGTGAGAATTTGTGTGCCTTTATAAATAACTGTTTGTGACGGCTCTTTTTTTTGGTTAAAAACATGTGGCGTCATAATAACCTAAAATGTTTTAAAATGCCTTAATTTATTTGGGGATATTAAAAAATACTTATTAATTTTGAAGAAACTATCATTGTTGCGTAAAACTTCAAAAGCATTGAAAATAAAAATTTCCCAAAAAAATTACAATGTGGGAAATTCTGCAAGTTCCTTAATAAAGAAAAATATATTTTAGATTTTTGTTGAAAGAACTTCAGTTTATGTAAATTATTAAGTATTTATGCATAATTTTGTTAATACTGTGTAGGAAATATGAAAAACTGACTGATTTTAAATGAATTAATTTACATAACACGATTAAAGCATTGAAAATAAAAATCTAAATGCTACTGAATTAGTAAAACACTTCCCGATTTTATTGAAATATATTTATTGTGAGTATTTTTGTATCTTTCTACATAACGAGGACTATTCTGACGGACCTTGTTTTGGTTTAAAACATAGTAAAATACGTACTAATTTATTTTGAAGTAACTATCAACGTTGCATAAGCCTTCAAAAGCATAGAAAATAAAAATTTCTCAAAAAATTTCCTCATGGTAAACTTTACTAAAATACTTGAAAATAAGCTATTTTTTAAAAAAACTTTAGTTTCTTCGAACAAGTGAGTAGTTATGCATAATATTGCTGATTACTGATTGCTGACTGATTTAAAATTAATTTACTCCACTTAACTCTACATAACTCTGTATAATAACATAAAAGCATTGAAAATAAAAATTTCCCACAAGGGGAATTTTGCAAAAGCTACGAAATAAGTAAAATACTTCGTGTTTTTATTGAAATAAATTGATTGTGACTATTCTAACGGATCTGGTTTATAGCTAAAAATATATTGATGCCATTATGACTTTAAATGTTTTAATGAACCTTAATTTAGTTTGTTAAAATTAACAATTAACTTATTAATTTTGAAGAAACTGTCAGTAGTGTTGTATAAGACTTCAAAAGCATTAAAAAGAAAAATTTCCCGAAAAAATTCCCTTGTGGGAAATTTTGCAAATACATAAAATAAACTAAAAATATAAAAGATGTTTGCTGAAAAACTTAAGTTTGTTTAAATGCCTGCGTACATATGCATAATATTGTTAGTACAGAGCAGGTAATTTTCAACAACTGACTGATTTTTAACGAATTAATTAAACAGCGTTACAAAACCCCACGAAAGTTTTAAAAATAAAAATTCCCAAAAAATATTTTTGCAAGAGGAATCTTGTAAAAGCTACGGAATTAGTTAAATACTTTAGTTTTGTTTAACTTTAAAAGCATTAAAAAAATTTCCCTTAAAAATCTCCTAAATAAGTAATTGTATTAAAACTGATGAGAAACAAAAATAATTTAGTTTAAATGCAATAAAATCGTTAATTAGGCGTATTTAAGTATTTGAGCACTCATATATAGCAGAAAACTATTATAAATGATCAACACTGTTTGTAAAAACTATTTTCATAGGTCAAGTATGAACAAAATAAAATTAGATTTTCCAAAAATTCCCAAATGGGATAATAATATTTGGGAAATTCTTTTTTCTCATTTTTCACAGTTTGTCTATGCTCTATGTCAAAGTTTAATAAAAAACAATTTAAAAATTTTAAACATAAAACTAAATCAAAATTTCAACAAAATTCAGCGTAATCTGTCATAGAAGCAATTTTAATACACTTAAGTGCTATTTTTTGAAACAAATTTAGAGCTTACAGTCTGCACTACGAGTACTATCCGTCTCGCTCCTAATTAAAATAAATCATAAACTATGCCCACAAGCAAAAGTTTTGCTTAACTCGTAGCTCCGCTTAGTCAAACTTTAAATTAGTGTGCAAAAGCGCAAAACAGGAAACTATAGTGGCGTGCACGAAAAAAAAGTGAGCAATTCCCAAAGTACGCACGCAAACATAGACGCTACAAACATCACACACACACACACACACACACACACACAGTCAAATATACAAACAAGTTTAAACTAGCACATATTTAAGTACGCTTTAGTCACTTGCATAAGCGAAGCGGAAACTTTAACATAGTTTGGTGCTTTAATAACCCATTCGCAGACCAGCAACAACCAAAATAACACATATGCAGGCTATAGCTGTGCAAATTGTGGTGCTGTTGCTGTTTTTGTTGTTGCTGTTATTATTGTTAATACTGCTCTGCTAAAGTGCAATATAGCAGCCGGCAGGAAGTTGTGCATTTTTCACAGCAATTCATGTAGAATACAATTTTAAGCACTTCCAAGCAGTTTTTTTTATAAATATATAACATTTATTGTATATACGTATATCAACGATTCTCAAAAGTCCTTCTAGCACAGAGCATAGAGAGCAACTGAGCAATTTATTTTTCAATATTTTACCGTTATATTATATTATATTTTATTCATTCACGATGATGATGATTACTATTATTTGCATTGAATTGCATTTATAATTGGAGAAGTTGTTGCTACATAATAACGAAAGTTTTCTATCTGCTTGCTGCTAACTGAGCAAATACAAAAAGCCATTCAATTTGTGCGATGGATAAATTGGCAAAACATTGCAAATAGAATATTTCTGTTGTTCTATACGTATAAAGAAAAAAAAAAAAAAAATAGCATGATGAAAGAGATGGAAAAAGCAAGAGTTGAGAGATGGTTGAAGTGGACCTTTGTTATTTTCCTTTATTGAGTCTATATGAAAGCTTTCAAAAGTTATGGCCATGAAATCATATAAAAATTATATAAGTGGTGAAATGTTGAACTACTTGAATACTAGTTGTTATTCTGCCTAACAGGCATGTTGACATGAAAAGTTTATTTCTTTATTCTTTATATAAAGTTATTTTAGATAGATGCATAACTAAGGTTTATTGATAGTATTTTTTTTTATTTTATTTATCATATAATTTTATTTTTATATATTCCTTAGAAGCATGTATTTGAGACTTACTTGAAATTGATCTTGGATAATTAAGCCAATTACTGTTATAACAAAGCAGTTGGGGCGCAATGCTTCTACAATCTTTTGCTTAGTGTAGGGTATGATTTGTATGATCTCAATTAGCTTTTGTATGATTGTCATTCTCGCTTGCTTACATGACTGACATTTTAGCTTACGCAACTAATATGTTGTTCTTTAATTTTTCTAAAGTACTCAGTTATATCTATGCATAACGAGCAATAAGCATTGTTTATTGGGAATTAATTTTTTTTTTCTTTTTATTCCTTGATAAAAGTAACAAAAATAATTTTTCATGGTCACCAAAAATCCATGAAATTATTTTTTTTTTAAAAGTGCAAATTGTTTGAATATCGCACAATTTCAATACCAACAATTTTCTACAAAAAAATTTTTATAACAAAATTTGTGTTGAAATAAAATGTATGTGATATATAGAAATCGGATAAAAAATAGCACATTTCTCAAAAAAAAAAAAAAAAAAAATAAAAAAAAATCTGAATTAGATGAATAGATATTTTTTTGGATGCTGTATCAGGTGAAAACGAGGGGCTTAAAAAAATTGTTGATTAAAGTTTCTTATTTTTTTTTTTTAATTTGGAAGGTTAATTTTTTTAAATATTTTCTTTTTCTATGCATTTAACCTCAGTCAATTAATGTAAGAAATATTAAATAAATTGGTTCATAGATTTTCGTAGAAACCTAGCAAAACAAGTGCGCTTCCAAAAGAAGATAAAATGGATTGGAAAGTCTTCAAATATATCCCTTCCACTTTTATTTCCAGAAGATATTCTTCTAACATATGCATATCATTGGGAGCATTGGAAGTGCTCCCAGAATTTATTCAAATCAATACTTATTTGAGGCATTCGTTGAAAGGATCGAAGTTTTTTCTTCAGTTCAGTCCAATATATAAAAAGTTTCTGATATATTACTTTAATAAAATAAGAAAAAAATATGTATTTTTTACTTTTATTTAATTTTAGTGCAATTTCAAATGCATTCCAGAAGTAATTTATAAAAATGCCTTTTAAATGAGTTTATCGAGAAGGTTAAGAAGAAGTGTAATTGAATCTATGGAATGTCTTCTGCAAGCGTCCTAAGAATGGAATTGATTTGCGTGCCTAAGAATACATATAAAATTTGTATTAAAAACTCTGCTGTTCCAACTTAAAAAAAAAATTTATAAAGTTTTTTAAGTTTAACCTGGTTAATGGCTGTCTTAAAAACGGGAGCAACTTATATGAAATATTCAAGTATGAATATAATATTTTAATCTATTAAATGTTGTAAGATAAGGTTTTTTGACAACTTTGATAAAAATATTATTAGAAAAGGAATTTTGTACTATTCACCGTCGGTCCTTTAATAAGATTGTATACTTTTTTTTTTGTTTTCATATTGTGTGTGTGCTTGCACTGCTTTATACACATTTTTTTTTAATTTTAAGCCAAAAACTTCTGCAAACTTTTTTAATTATAAGCATAAAGTGATTGTGTAATACTTATTGCAGCTTAAATTGATACCAAATATATATCTGCTTGCATATCTATTGAAACTTAAACTTTTTTAAATATTTCCCTTTTGGGATTTTTTTTGGGAAATTTTTATTTTCCCCTCTTTTTTTCTAATATAATTGTTATTTAGGCCGTTAATCAACATAAAATCGAATGTTCTGCTTTATATGTTGATTTCATTTACAAACAAGCATATTTTGTGTAGACTTATTATTAAGACTATTATTAATATGAACCAACTCCTTGCTTTGCGCACTAAAAGTGTTTGTCGTATCCTGACAAAAAACGTTTATTTGCTCATTACCTAAAGAAACTTGGGCTATTTGCTTAAGATCTCAATCATTAATAGCTTCATGCAAGAAACAACTTTCTTCACAACTCAGTATTTTTCTAGCCCTCGACATTCATCTTAATTTTGGTAATCTATTGAAATATGCTTCTTTTTTTGCTCTGCTCTTTGCTCGTTTTTACACTGTCATTTCTTCCTAAAGCAAACTTTCGCCAGTAAATCAAATAAAATATGTATATCAGTAAAAATGAAGCAGAAGAGGGCAAAATGTATAAATTGTGTTCTACCACAAGCACGCATAATATCAAACTACCAATACACATACTTGCAGGGTATATACTATGAACTATTTTGCCAATTGTCGATGTATTTAGCAGATCACACGTAAATGTTAAATGTATACAACCTGACAGATAGATGATAGATAGTTAGTACAGGCAGTCAGCGGCATTAAAAGACAAATAACACAACAAATAAAAACAACATACCCAATAGGCAAAGTTACTTACTTTTGGCGGTAAGACACATGACTTCCTCGCTGCTTCTGCGAGCGCTTCTATGACGCCTAATTTTTCGCTACCCAGGGCAGTACAACAATTGTATTTTTTCTACAAAACTGGTTCTGCTTATATTTCAGGGTTACTTTTTCGTTAAAAGTTAAAATATATATATAAAAAAGTAGTTCAAAAATACTGAATTATTGATTATTATCAACGTCGTGACTTGATAAGAAATATTCTTATCTGACAAAAATATGTAAAATAAAATAAATTCCCAGAATAAATAGGTAGGTAAAAGAATAGAAAGAACATAAAAAGAAATAAAAAAAAAATATTTTCTTAATTATTTTGGTTAACCTTTCCTCTAAGCCATTCCAAAGAAGTGCTTATAGCAGGCCTCCTTAAAGCAGGGAGAGCGGAAGGCATGGACAATTGGGCCATTTCATATAAAAAAGTATGTGGGCTTGGATATAAACAAGTAGTGGCGGCCGTGGCGTAGTGGGTAGAGTGTGTGACTCTTACGCCAGAGAACCCAGGTTCGGATCCTCCATCTGACACAGAAAATTTTTTCAATTGAATCAATTTTTCTGTTCGGCCGTCACCTCTTTGCAGACAATGGCAAACCTCAGAGAGTAAAAACTGCCATGAAAAGTTTCTTGAGAACATAAGCCCTTCGGAGTCGACGTAAAACATGTAGGTCCAGTTCGCGATCATTTGTGTGCAAACATTTCACATCACACACAACACAATTGATCATAAGAAGCTCGATCAAAATCCTTTCAAGGGCTGAGATGGCCATTTCGTTTTTTTTTTTTATGTGGGCTTGGATATGAGTAGGATAGGCCTCCGACATCCATTTTAAGGCCTGCTAGTAGCCCTTCGAAGGCCTGCCAAAGTCTACTGGGTATTTACCTGATGCTAACTTACATAAACAGATCAGCAACAGGATTGTGTTAAGGTATTGGGCTAATATATCACATTTTCCCGGCTTCCAAAATTATGCTAAGTAACTTTTAATGATTTGATGTCGAGAAAATAATGCCTGAAAGGCGTGCGTGTGTGTCTACGATTGTTTATGTTTGCTCCTACGTGGCTTTTTTGTTACATTGATAAATAAAAAATATAATATCAAACGTCAGCCATTTCTAAGAAGCAGAATAATGAGAAGAAAAAGAAGGAACTTTGGGGAAAAGAAAACAAATAATAACAAAGAAAAAGAAAAGATAAATCATAAGAGCTACAGAAAAATAATATATTACATTAAATTTTTTCACACTAATAAATATTTTTTTTTTTACAAGAACATAAAGTATTTGAAATAAAAGATTTAATATCTATTAAATTTTATTGTTTTAATATATAATAGATATTAACAACAACAAAATTTGTCTAAAATTGCCTTGGGTGGAGACTTCATTAAAACCTTTAATCACAGAAGTACTCAACTTAATTCAGAGTAATGAAAAGTTTGAAGATGAAATTCATTTGAAAATTTTCGCTAGTCACAAAATCTGAAAAATGTGCCACATGGAAAATATTTTTTGGTTGCAATATTCTTTTTTTATAAAAAAAAAATCACTCCATGTCATTACTGCTTAGTTATACGACAGAAAAAAAAAAAATTGGAACTGTAACCCAGCTATTATTGTGTTTCACTCTCTGTCATATACTTATTTATCTTTTTTTTTCTTAATTTTTTGTTTTTGCTTTTTGTTGACTCATTTCAGAATTTTCACAAACCGCAGTTGAAAGCCCTTTTGAAGGCATTTCGTTGAGGTTTAGTAAGATGACAACATTGTCAAACTTTGAAGACAAACTGAAGACATGTTGTTGGAGGAGTTGTTTCTTTAACATAAAAAAAAAAATCCTTGAATCTTCGTAAAACAACATAAAAACGGAGACACAACTTTTCGCTTAAACAGCTAAATGATTTTATTACGCAGCAACTAATTGAATTTTCTCTTGAACTTAATTACTTTCTGTTTGTATACATGTCTGCTGCATGCTAATGCTTGGATATATTCGTGTGTGGGTGTGTGTGTGTTTGTTTGTGTGCTAGTAAGGTAAATCAAGAGGGCGAATATCTACTTAAAATTAAACACCAATAAAATTTGTGGCTCAATAATGAGCGTTGGCAATGAATTAAATTGTAATAAAATAAGAGGATGATGAAGAAGATGGTTGCGGAGCGGATGTGAAAGCTAAGGAAACGGAAGTTCAAAGGAATGTGCGCGCAGCATAGCAATGCGAACAGGTGTCGGAGTTCGTTGTTCATGGAATTAATTGTAAATGTCATATAAATGCCAAAGCAAAAGCTTACAAAGGAACCTGCTGCAGGTGTCAATCTTTAATTTATGGTAACTAATAATTACTGGATTAAATAATAATGCGATGTTAGACAAACAGCTTGAGCGACAGACAAAGAGACTGACAGGGCTATATTAATGAGTGCCAGAATTGATATGAATGGAATATATTTAATTAGTTTTCATCAATTGCTGAAAAACAGATTTCAAAATTTATGATTGTTTAAATATTAGAGATTTTCAAGAAAAAATCAAAAATCAAAATAACGGTATGAAATGTTGTATAACTACATTCAATACAAGAATACTTAATTGAGCTGAGTTTTGATTTGTTATTTGTAAAAGTGAAATTATGTCTTTTAAAAATTAAAAAATACAACTATTTATAAGCCTTTACAATACAGAAATTAAAGAAGAAAACAAAAAAAAAAAAAAACAGCTTAACAATTTTCTCCCTTGAAAGCACTTAGGCTGAGCTTTTTATGGTCTATTGTGTGGTGAATGCTATTAAAGGTTTGTATACAAATAATTAAGTTTTATGCCGTCTCCGAACGGTCCATGTTTTCAGGGAGCTTTCCGTAAGATTATTTATTATCTGAGTTCTGTTTTTGTCTGCAGAGAGCTGACGATCGATTAGAAATATTAATTTCGATTGCAAAAATATTTCGTGTCAGATAGAATTGGAACCCAAGTCGACCGCGGTTCTTTTGCATTTGGTCCACGCACTTAATCCTTTGTCGATTGCTGCTAAAAATGTTATGTGAGAAAATTTGTTCGATTAGGGCCTTTCGCATGGTCCAACATGTTGGATAGACATGTCAAGTTGAACGACAAGCATGATACAATGATAACCAGTTAGCCTTGAAAACTACCTATTTTCTCATGAGCCGCGATCGGTAGTTGTCACGATTTTTTTCGAGCACGAGATGGTTTACGGGATAAAATGTTTGCCACACCACCTTTCACCGCCCACAAATAAAAAAGTATGGTTTGTGGAACGTTCGTGGTGAAACCGCGTTCCACTGTATAATTATATTAATATCGATGAATGCTTTCAAAAATTAAGGTTATGCTTTTAAATTACAACATAGATACCTGAAATCGTTAAGATCAAAAAAATTTGCATTTCCGGTGCTTTTAAAGGTTTGAAACAATTTTTTTTTCAGTGTAGAAAAAAATTTTGATCTTGCAAAATTTTATTTAACTATAGATCTGTTCTTCGCAGCCATAAATTAAAAATAATTCATGTTTTTAATAGTTTTTTTCTAAAAAAACCCTCATATGGAGAAATTCATATTCATGATATGAACACCTATTAGAAAGTCTAACTTCGACCATGAATACCTTGGCATCCCTTTAGTCAATTCAAATTAATCTTTGTGTATGGAAAGCTGTATTATTTTTCTGTCCATAGAACAAAAAACATAGAGAATCTCAATTCGTTCAGAAGTTATGATTTTTGCAACGAGAAATGCCAAATGTCGCCACTGTGCGTCGGCTGTCCT
Organism: Coremacera marginata; assembly: GCA_914767935.1. Lineage (NCBI taxonomy): Eukaryota > Metazoa > Arthropoda > Insecta > Diptera > Sciomyzidae > Coremacera > Coremacera marginata. The sequence goes on from OU612044.1 coordinate 152,699,524, forward strand.
GATGATTGCTTACTGCGTGTATACTGGGGTGTATTAACTTTGTCATTCCGTTTGCAATGCCAAAAAGGAGGCGTGGCAAGTATAGAAAAATATGTCTATTTTTGATCACCATCACCTCCTGAATCGATTTCCGTGTGTCCGTGTGTCCGTTTGTCTGTCCGTCTGTCGACACGATTACAGCCGTAATTTTAAAGCTATTACGATGAAATTCAAAATATAAGTTTAAAAAAACAATATCAAGTTCGAAAATGGGCCAAATCAGATGAAAAGCACGCCCACCTCCCAAACGAAGTGACTTTATTTTAACCGTAAAATGCCTTTAAATTCACAAAAATTAAATAAATGCCTTGACACGTAAGCTTTAATCTTCAATTTAAATCTTGGCTATGAAACTTGGGAAAATCAAATGAAAACCACGCCTACCTCCCATACAAAGTGGCTTTATATTAAAAGTAAAATCTATTAAAAATCTGATCAAATTAAAGAAATGTCTTGAAATTTGCACATAGTATTTGATATTTAATATAGACCATCACAATAATATTTGGTAAAATCGGATGAAAACCACGCCTACTTCCCATACAAATTGGCTTTATATTTATATTATCCCTAAAATCTCTTAAAAATCTGCAAAAGTTAAAGAAATGTTGTAAAATTTTGCACATAAGCTTTGATATTTAAAATAAACTATCTCTATGATATATGGCAAGATCTGATGAAAACCACGCCCACTTCCAAAACAAAGTGGCTTTATTTTCAACGTAAAATCTCTTATAAATCCACACAAATTAAAGAAACGTCTTGAAATTTTGCACATTGGCTTTGATATATAATGTGAACCATCTCTATGATATTTGGCAAAAGCGGATCAAGACCACGCCTACCTTACATGTAAAGTGACGTCATCAAAATAGGAAAACTTTCGTTAATATATAAAACTGAATGTCATGGTGTATGTCGTAACTAAGCACTTTGAATATACATCAATATGGTCGCGGGGGGGGGGGGGGGGTATTTTAGCTTCGGTCCATCCTTACTACTTTTTTACTTTTTTCATTTTCTACTTTATACTGTTTTTGACAAGCTATGTTCTCCAAATTAACTGTCATTGCTATCTTAATAATTGTATCATGAGCTAACGCTTCAATAGAAACACAAGCAACATTCATTTCTAGTGCAGCATTTGTTGCTACACTTGCAAAAACAATTCTTAGTGACCGCAGTAGCGATGCTATCAACACCCTACGGGAAAAACAGAGTCAATTGCCCTTAAATGACTGGTCCCGTGACAGCTCCAATTGACAGCTATCACAGGATAGATCTGATATAACTCGTCACGCAACAGATTTTTTGTGCCTGTTACGGAACATATTTAACTTTACTCAGCACGGGACCAATTTTGAACGATTCAAGCGGAGACAGATCTATTAAAACTCAAAGCTGTATTCGTATTGTGTGAAAATTAAAAATATATAAAAAAATTATAAAATATAATAAAAATATATGACAAGTTATGGGTTGGATCTCAGTAGGTTAGGTCACAAATCCATTTTTCTAGGCCGGTCACTGGACAGGTCTTAGGTGATGCAGCAGGTGGCAATTGGTCCCTGTCAATGACAACGCCATGTAAAAGTGACAGGTCGGTTTCATATGTTGGTGACTGAATTGGGTCAGTTCCCTATCACATGGTTAGTTCTGAACCGGTTCCTTTTTCGTCATAACAGGTCACAAATCAACTCTGCTTGACCGGTTACTGGACTGATCCAAGGTGGTGCAGCAGGTGGCAATTGGTCCCTGTCAATGACAACGCCATGTAAAAGTGACCGGTCGGTTTCATATGTTGGTGGCAGAATTGGGACAGGTCCCTACCCCTTGTGGACCTATTACGTGATAGGTTCAGAACCGGTTCTTTTCCCCGTAGGGCATAAGCATCTTTGATTGAGGTTTGTTTTTTATTGCGTTTGTATACATACGTTGTTATTTTAGCGGGTTTGAAAATGTGCTGACCATTGAGAGCGCTTGTATTGTTGCTATTTGTGTATGCTTTTGTTCTTGCGCTAAGCGTAAATGCATATATAATAAAAAAAAAAAATCGCAACTGACAGTTTTGTAAAGTTTTCATTTCACTCCCCTAAATAACTTTGCTAAAAAAGCTACCGCTTCAAAAATTTAGTTTTAAGAATCTAGTGCTTAAACCTTCACTTTTGATGAGCAACCATTTTTGTAAATTTTGTTTCTGGGAATTTGTTTTTTTAAAACTTTGCCTGAATTGCTTAAGTTCACTTTTGTTTGTTATCAATATTGATATCCCATGCATATGTTTGATATAAACATACAAAACAAAAGTAAAAAATATATAAAATTTACAAAAAGAAAAAAAAACTAAACAAAACAAAAACACTTTAGAAACTTCAATAAAGGCGCCACCATCCGAGACAGCACATTTAAGACGGATATTTTTATAAAAAGCTCAAATATCATATGTACGATATATGTATGTCAACACTTACAGATAAAAACACAAAGAAACGAAAAAAAAAAAAAATACTAAAGCCTAACGCGGATATCGCTGTCATAAAGCTTCTTTGTGAGTGAAAAAAGTCAAGTAAATTCAAAACGATTGTTAAGGAGTTAAATAAAATAAAGCGCCCCATGAGGCGCTGACAAAACAAGAATTCAAATGTATTGTGATCGCGGGTGAGTGCGTGTGCAAAGGATTAAATGTGAGGTATAGTAACTGTAAGCGTGACAAGCGAAAGTATTGTTATTTGTGTTTATATTGTTTAGTACCTAAAAAAAACATTTCTGCGCTTAAATTTAAAAAAAAAAATAAATATTCTCTTGTGTAAGGTTTCATATTTGTATTCTTCTACGTTATTGAAATGTTCAACAGTGCAATCGGTGATTTAAATATTTCAACTTATAACATGCGAATATGGGAATATATCATTTTATTATACACATTTCTTTTATAATACCGACGCAATTTTTTTACAATCTAAAAAAATGTTCAGAAGGAATGAAAAGCCTTAATACCTTTTTGTTGTTTTTTTTTTCTATAATCGTATTTACTCATATAAGAATGTATAATAATTTTCAGATTTTTGACAAATACGTCAGATTTGTCAATTGTTCCTTATATATTAAGACCCCTCAAAGGAGCCCCCTTTTGTGTATTTGTAGGGGATAGAAGGGTGGCAGATAGAGGATATTTTTGAAAAAATCTTGAAGAAGAAAAATTAATAGGAGCTGGCCATAGCTTTAACCCCTCTAGAGGTTACCCCGAGGCAATTACAAGAATTTTTCAAAAGATTGGGCAAAACTTTGACGAAAGTAATTCAGAGCTCCCTTGGTTTTTTTTTGCCTTCAACATTTTTTTCTGAAAAAACCCACTTCCTACTGCCATCCTTCTGGGGGTTAGACTATAAAACCAAAAAAAAAATCAAGTATATTATCGAAAAGAGTTGATAGTTTATCCATAGTGACCCCTAAAAGAGCCAAATGTTTTACCTGATACTATTATTTCCTCAACCCAAGACTTTTTCCAAATATACCCGCATATTTCTATTCGCCCCACTTATGGATGATAAATTATTCTTAAAAATGTCATACTTTGGCCTTTTTTAGGATTGAGAAACATGTTAATTTTAATTTATTTTTTTTTTTTTAATAAAAGAAAAAAGAGCTCCATATTGCTAACGCCGATAATATAAGATATAAACAGTTTTTCGACTCAAAAAAATAAAAATAGTAGAAAGAAAGATATATGCTTCACTAACTCTGATCCAAGTACATTTTAAGAGCTAAGCTCATCCAGTGCTAATATATTATATAAGTGTGAAGTCCCGGGTAATACTTTCACATAAATAAGCCTTGAGTAAAACTTTATACAAGGAATTTATGTAAAGAGGAGAATTTAAACTTTTTTGAATAATCCTTGAAACAAGTTTTATACAATGTCTATGCCAGGAGAAAAGGCGTATGAAATTAATGCCTTTATTCAAGAACTTATATAAAGATTTAAATATTATTTGTATAAGCATATGAATACAGTTTTACATAAGGTTTTTATTCAAGGCTTATTCATAAACTCGGTAACTGTGGAAAAAAATTTGATTTTATTTATATTTACGTATATTTCAGCAAATAATTTCACTTAATTTTTTTTCATTTTAGAACAGAAATTTATATATATATTTCTATATATATATATAATAGTATATTTACTATGGCAACCCATCGTGAATTGAGCTCGAAGCCTTTGTATCGGCAGCCGCACACACTACTCGTCTATTCAGGAATTTGCTTGAATAACGTTGACAGTTAATATATTCTATGAATTTCCTTGGGTAAAATTTTTTAATAGTATAATAAATTTAATAGTATAATAGTGTAATAGTATAATTAATAAATAATAAAAAATTCAATAAAACAACTGGAAGCATTTTATATAAGCACTTAATTTGACGGCTATAAGTAGCTTCATTAGCCCTTCGGTCTAAGCAAACAGATTTTCAAGAGTCAAGAGTTCCGTGGTTCGACGCCAAACACAGACAAGCTTTTTCCCTACTTTTTCACTATTTTTTTCTCTATTATTGTAATAAAAAAGTGTGATCACAAATTTTTTTATGAAAGAGATTTACTTGAGTAAAAATCTTCTTGAATATTTTCTAAAAATGTGTCGTGGAGGAAAGCTTATAATTATTTAAGTATAAGTAGTTTAACTTGAGTAAAAACCTTCTTGAATACTTCCTAGAATGTTGATATATTTAAAGCTTTATATAAGAAATTATACAAGAAAATGGAATATTCAGGGCTTTTTCAAGCAAAACTTGAATACTTTCATTTATACAAGGCCTTTTCAAGTTGACTTGCAATTACTTTCATATAAAAAGTCTGTGCTCAAATAAAAATCTCCGCTGCCATCACAGAGGTTGTAGTAACCTTAATGTGCTTAAAGAGCAGTAAAATATAATATTGATAACAATAATAATTTACATTCAATAATACTGAAGAATCAATAAGCATTCGTTACTGAATATTTTTTCATCCCTATTTTTGCCTACTATTAGTTATTTTCTTTTGTATATTTTTTCTGGTCTAAATAGAAGCACAAGTAAAGAAAGTTAAAACATACTTGCAGACATACATTCACATGCTTTGTAAAACCTTTTAATACGGGTTTTAAATTTACACAAAGTTGTGCAATTTAATAACACAAAGAGTAAGAAAGCCTTCCAATACATGGCTGTGTTATAGTTATTGTGTTCACAGACATAAAGCAAGAAGAAACATGTTTGTAAAATATTTTAACCCTCTGGCGCTTCTTTTTATGGGGTTTTTTGGACACACTTAAAAAAAAAAATTGTAAAAAGTACACTCTAAATTAGATATAGAGGATTTATATATTCTATGTAACTGCACCTTTAAAAAAGTTACTTTGGACTTGATTTGCCTACAGCTTACTTCTATTAAGAATATTTTTCCTAAGCAAGTTTTTAGCTACTCTATGGCTGTTCAACCGAATTTGTACTGAGGACTACTTTGAAACCAAGACCATGCTTTGCGGCTACCGATCCTTATACAAATATTTTTTTTTATTAAACACACCCAAATGCAAAAGAGTTTCTAAATTTGACATTACTAACGTCAGAAACGCTTTTTTGTTCGCTTGTTGAATCTAAAACATGCTTTAAAGTTTGACACTTTTAATGCAGATAAATAAATTTTTCAAATATTTATATTTTGTAGCAAAATAAACAGTCACTAACAATGAAAAATAAAAAAGTAAGAGAACAGAATCTTCCAAATCAGTACACAATTGTGCAAATATCTGAAAAATTTATTGACGGCATGAGTGACACAGAAAACAATAGAAACGTTTGCAAAGAAAAAGCTCTGCAGCTACAAAACAACTGTCTCTGTCAATTTGAAACTAGTTCAGACAGTGTGAATGAACGTATGAAATGAAAAGCTCTTTTGGCATAACATGTTTAGCTAAGTCGATATGAACATGCTACAAGCATACTTGCACAAATCGCCGATTCTAAATATTATTCTTTGCATCATTTTGTTTGCGGGAGCCTAAAAATACGGTAGTGAGCTACCAGGAGTTCGCGAAATATCGGTTGGACACCACTGCTCTAAAGTCTATCACCTTCTTCAGAAATGTTAACTTTTAATTAATCAACGAGAGATATTTTCATTTCACAGCTCTAGGGAGTTTTTAAATAAAGTTTTTTATTTTTCTGCATTGTAGTACAAAGCACATAAGTATAATTCAAAGAAACTTTTAACGGAATTATTCAAGGAATATTTTCATATATCTAATGTGGCGCCTACAACCATATGATCTTCTCCATAATTTGGTTAAAAAAGTCGCATGATAAGGAATCACTTTGTCTGAAACCTCGTTTGGTAACAAATGGGGGGAGAGGTCCTTCCCGAATCTAACTACCTGATGGATTAATTTTGCAGGTATACCAAATTCAGACATGGTGGAGTATAGGCGATTCCTTATTGGATTGTCGAAAGCGGCTTTGTAATCGGCAAAAAGATGATGGGTGTCGATTTGTTTCTCTAGAATCTTTTCTAAGATTTGTTGTTGCGTGAATATCTGGTCGGTGGTAGATTTTCCAGTTCTGAAGCCACACTGATAAGGCCCAATCAATTGGTTTACGATGGGCTTCAGTCTTTCACATAATACGCTCGACAGGTCCTTAGGATCCTTAGGCTCGATGCGATATTTAGGAGGCTTATCCCAAGTAATTGGCACAAATGGTGGGATCGTCTTTCTAGTGAATTAGGCAGAGTACACTGAGGTTCCAGTTGTTTGGAATGCATTCTTCCGGCCACATTCCGACCATAGATACTCGTGAATGCACTTAAACAAAGCTTTGTCTCCGTTCTTAAACAGCTCAGCGGGTAGACCATCGGCCCCCGCGGCTTTGTTGTTCTTAAGCTGTGTTATGGCTGTCAAGACTTTATTATAGTCGGGCAGCGGAACTTCAACGCTGTCATCCATAATTGGGGTTTCCGGGATATCATTTCTATTGGCGGGATTGTTGTCACCATTGCCATTCCGAAGACTAGAGAAGTGTTCCCTCAATAACGTCGGTGTATTCTGGATATCTGTCACTAGAATCCCGTTTTCAGCCTTGCAGGAAGACGCCCTGGTTTTAAAGTCATGGGTCAGGCGTCTAATCTTTTCAAAAAATTTTCTCAATCTTCTTACACTCGGACTTTTCTGCCTCTCTTTTTTCCCTCCTCTTCTCTCTTTATCCCTCCTTAGCAGCACGTGTTACAATCGACTGTAGGGTGGCTTTGTGGCGACACTCTTGGTCGTGCCAATGGTTTTGGCGGGGGCGATGGTAGCCAATATCCTCTTCGGCAGCCGCTCGCATAGAGTGGGAGATGTGTGCTCACTAATTTAATAAAGAAATATTAATTCGTTGTCCTCTTTTTTTCTTTAAATATATTTTTTTTGATACTTTTCAAATTTTATTCAAACAATATGTGTTGTTTTGACTTGGGGTATGATATTGATTGAGATTATTTTAAGTTTAACAATTTTTTTTTAGTTAATTTAAATTCTGTTTTGATTTCTCATTATTTGCTTTATTTTATAAGGCATTTTGTTTTCTGTTTTCTTGTGAAGTGTTTAATGTTTTGATACTTCCATTAAAATTTCATTTTTTTTCTCATTCCTCAAATTCAATTCATAAAACAATTTATTTATATTTTTAACGTTTAAATTGAGTTTTATGGCCGAACAATGAATAAATTTTACTCAAGAAAATCGTAAAATAAAAAAAAAAATTTAACAATATTTCATTTCTAACATTAAACGCTTTCATTTCTAACATTTAACATGAAACATAAAAAAAACCTTTTGTACTAAAAAAATTTTTTTCTTTTCTTTCAGGTATGTTATGCATCCACTTTTGCGCTATGTAAAGGTAAATACATTTAAGCAGCTCAGATTAGGTTTTCAATTTAATAAAAATTGCTTTAATAAAAAATATTAAGCAAAACTAGCAAAATGTTAAGAGTATATTTACGAATAAATAAACTGTGAAAACTATCAAAACTAATTCACCATTAACAGTTTAGCAAACAAAACAAGCCAAAAGGGGAAACATTAAAAACTATTCAGAGGCTAAAGAACACAATACGCTCCAGTGGAACGTATCTATGGTCAGTTGTAGAATTGGCTTTTGTTATTGTATAAATAAGTTAGAACATGAGAGCACATGTTCACATAAGCCAACATATGAACTAAATAGAAAGAAAAAAAAAGCTTTAAATGGAAACTTTTCTATAATGGAATAAACGGCTTTTGTTGCTATAAAATACTCAATATTCTTGTCGAGAAAGGATTAAAACTGAGAAAAAACTGAAGTTTTATAGAGTTCATATTTAAAATTGATAATAAGTTCTCAACAATGTTTCATACAAATTAACTCGCATTGTTGAGTAGATAAAAACGAATAGTACCTTTTTTATACCAAGTTGAAGTATTCATAATTATAATATTATCTGCGAGTACTTTCAAATTTGAATTAAACTTTGAATTAAAATTTACTCTTTTAATGCTCGACTTAATGCATCAAAATAAATAAATGCTCATATATAGTGTGTAATTCAGTGTGTTTAAATTAATTATAAATTCAACAGGACGTATGCACAACTTTAAATTTATGTCCTTGTTATAACTTTTGGTTTGAAGGTATACATTTTCAATGTATTTTTTATTAATTAATTAAGTAACTCTGTAATATTTTGATACTTTCACGCTATAAAAAAGTTGCATTTAATAACGATGTATTGGGTTGGCAACTAAGTAATTGCGGATTTCATTCACAGATGGCTTTAGTTGAATTTTTAGGTATGCTGACGTAATCGAAATGTCAAACACATTTTTTCATTTGATAGTTGGTACTTCAACTGTCAATCAGTAAATAATTTTTTTTGATCAGTTGTGTAGATTTTTTTTGGCGTCTGTTGAAAAATGGAAAATCAAAACGAACATTTTCGTCATATTTTGCTGTTTTATTTACGGAAAAGAAAAAACACATCTTTAGCTCACAAAAAGTTATGTGCTCTTTATGGTGACGAAGCTTTAAAAGAATAGCAGTGTCAAAATTGGTTTGCCAAATTTCGTTCTGGTGATTTTTCACTCAAAGATGAAAAACGCTCTGGTCGTCCAGTTGAAGTTGATGATGAAGAAATGCGGCCCGAATTGACAAATCGAAAAGGTGTTGTATTCCACCATGACAATGTAAGGCCACACACATCTTTGGTCACTCGGCAAAAATTATTGGAGCTTGGTGGGATGTTTTTCCACATCCACCATATAGTCCTGACCTTGCACCATCTGATTACTTTTTATTTCGATCTTTGCAAAACTCCTTGAATGGTAAAAATTTCAATAATAGTGATGATGTCAAATCGTACCTGGTTCAGTTTTTTGCTGATAAAAACCAGAAGTTTTATGAAGGTGGAATTATGATGCTGCCTGAAAGATGGCAAAAAGTCATTGCTCAAAATGGGCAATACATTACAGAATGAAGTTATTTCGTTCCATGAAAATATTGTCTTTTATTTTCTAAAAAAAATCCGCAATTACTTAGTTGCCAACCTGATAGAATACGTTATAATAAAAAATCAGCTTTACTGTCACTATAAAACTAATTTTTGGCTTGAATAAAAACTGGGTACACAAAAAACTGGTTTGTTATGTTATGTTATGTTATGCTATGTTATGTTATGTTATGTTATGTTTTGTTATGTTATGTTATGTTATGTTATGTTATGTTATGTTATGTTATGTTATGTTATGTTATGTTATGTTATGTTATGTTATGTTATGTTATGTTATGTTATGTTATGTTATGTTATGTTATGTTATGTTATGTTATGTTATGTTATGTTATGTTATGTTATGTTATGTTATGTTATGTTATGTTATGTTATGTTATGTTATGTTATGTTATGTTATGTTATGTTATGTTATGTTATGTTATGTTATGTTATGTTATGTTATGTTATGTTATGTTATGTTATGTTATGTTATGTTATGTTATGTTATGTTATGTTATGTTATGTTATGTTTTGTTATGTTATGTTATGTTATGTTATGTTATGTTATGTTATGTTATGTTATGTTATGTTATGTTACGTTATGTTATGTTATGTTATGTTATGTTATGTTATAATATGTTATGTTATGTTATGTTATGTTATGTTATGTTATGTTATGTTATGTTATGTTATGTTATGTTATGTTATGTTATGTTATGTTATGTTATGTTATGTTATGTTATGTTATGTTATGTTATGTTATGTTATGTTATGTTATGTTATGTTATGTTATGTTATGTTATGTTATGTTATGTTATGTTATGTTATGTTATGTTATGTTATGTTATGTTATGTTATGTTATGTTATGTTATGTTATGTTATGTTATGTTATGTTATGTTATGTTATGTTATGTTATGTTATGTTATGTTATGTTATGTTATGTTATGTTATGTTATGTTATGTTATGTTATGTTATGTTATGTTATGTTATGTTATGTTATGTTATGTTATGTTATGTTATGTTATGTTATGTTATGTTATGTTATGTTATGTTATGTTATGTTATGTTATGTTATGTTATGTTATGTTATGTTATGTTATGTTATGTTTACTTTAGATTAAACTTGAATTAATTAAAAATGTGATAAAACACAAAAAAATGAAGCGTCAGACAAAAAGACTGACAGGGCAACGTTACTGAGTGACAATATTGATGTAAATGGAATATTTTTAATTAGTTTGGCCCAGTTGCTGGGAAAAATATTACAATATTTATAATTATTTACAAAATATAACAAAATATATGAAATGTGCAAAAAAATATTTGATAAAAAATAAACTAAATTGAGCACTGTTTTGAAAGCATAATTTTTTCGATGATATATTAACATATAAATTTAATAACTGATTTTGTAAGGCTTCAAAATATAGAAAATAAAAACTGGGCGTTTTTAATATTTTTTTTGAAAATTTAACTTTTGGGAATTTTTTTAGAAAATTTTTATTTTTTCTAAAATAGCTTAAATTCTCGTTATTACGACAATTTCTTACCTGAAATTATTAATGGAAAATTAATTGAGTTTACTGAATTATATCATTTAAATAGTACATAGTAATTGTTATAACTTGCTAAACTTCAGTTATTTTTCTGCATATCATACAATAAAACTATTTTTTTAAACTTGCAGTCTTTCAATTTGAATTAAAAAAAAAAACAAATCAGTTGTACAATAGTAAAAAGAAATCGATTACTTTCGTAACAGATGGATATAGTAAGCTGTTACTCGCGTTGTATAAGTGCTATCAGGTTACGCTAGATAGCATTCGAACGATAGGATTTTTTACTAAAAAAAAAAATTGTTCAGACGGTCTTGTGATGGCTTGACTCAGTTTTGTTTGAACGCGCGTCAAATATAGACACCAGCATAGAGAAAATACGTCGTATTTTACAGATTTTCTCCGATAAAGGAATATCTTCGATCATATCTTCGCGAATTGGCCAATGAAACACCACGCTCTGTAAAGGCAATTATCAAAAATGTTCATAAAATCACGGTTTCGATTTCCCTGGAGCTAAACATTGTACAAGAAACCGTTTCGAACCGCTTGAATAAAGCTGGATACAAACAGAAGCTCGATTTATGGGTGCAACGCAAAAAAAAAAACCTCATTAGCAAATATTGAATGAATTTCCATCTTCAAATCGCTGCTGAATCGCATCAAAATCAAACCATTTTTGAATCGAATGGGTACTACTGATGAAAAGTGGGTCACTTAGGACATGTGAAAACGGTAGTGGTTGAATCGCGATAAGCCGGCGTAAGCGGTGTCCAAGCCAACATTGACGGTCAGGAGGGTCTTGCTGTGTTTGTTGGGATTGCCACGGAATCAGTTATTACAGCTGCTTTCCTACTGGCAAACTACACTATGCGACAAAATTAGGAAAAAGTTCTGTGTTAATATTAACTTAGATAAGCATCGTCACCTGTTTTCAACTTTGTTTAAATTGATCGGTCTTCATACTTGTTATTTTGTCATTTTTAAAATTCATTTTGTTTAATTCACAAAAAAGTCAAATGTCTAAAAGGTTGCGCGAATTTTCATGCAAAAACAACCCTGATGATTTTATTTTATGTGTGGTAAATATATGATCAACAAAAAGAGGCATCTTTCTCAAGAGCATAAGTGGATAGTTTGTTCCAATTTAAAAGTGATTGCCATGTTGTGTGGGTTACAAGGTGGTTACACAAAACATTGTTGTTTTCTCTGCTTTTGGAGCAGTCGAGCTCTTGCCGAGCATTATGTCAAGAAGGACTGGCCAAAAAGGGAGGACATACAAGTTGGAAGTCACAACGTCAAATATGTTCCTCTGGCTAAAGTGGAAAATATAATATCGAGTATATCGAGGGCAATAATTTGGCAGACGAATTGGCAAGGAATGATATGACCTCGAACACTCTCCTAAATGAGAACTTTTTTGGTATACCCATATCCTCCTATAAACGCCAGTGCAGGAACAAATCCTTAAGTCTTGCACAAGAACGCTGGGAACACCTTGATACATGTAGGATTGCTAAGCTAACGTGGCCTTCATACGACTAAAAACGCACCAACTCACTGCTTGAATTAAGCAGGGTAAACTTGTCAAAAATACAATAGTAGGAATCCTCACAGGTTACTGCCTAATCGGAACGCATGCTCTTTGGTTGGGACTTATAGCGAATGATTTTTGCAGAAGCTGCAAATGTGAAGAGGAAGTAGAAAATGTTCAGCACCTCCTCTGCGAATGTCTGGCTCTTGCTAAAAGGAGGATGACAACTCTGGGTCATCCCTTTCTAAACGGACTTGCCGAAGTCTCATGCCTGGAACTTTAAGCATATCCTAAAATTCATTATCCGCACGAGCTGGTTTGAGGAGGGAAATTTCTAGGGTTCAATGGAGATTATGTGGTATAACAACGGGCCTGCACTGGTCTAGGTGTCGAGTCGTTTATCGACTCAGCCACTTTAGCCTAGACCGTATAAAAAACAATTATAATTTTTAATATTAAAGGTTATTTCGATATAATTAATTTGAATGATGACAACATTTTATTTGGTCTTCCATTTATAGCAAAGATTCCATACGAGTATTTGGTACAGTACATTGGCTTTCCAGATCCAACGTTTCTTGACCCCGATATTGCTTGCTTATATATAAGCACTAAAATGACATGTTCAGCTTTAAATTAGCTTTTCACGACGTGTTACCGACAAAAATCGCAAAGGGTTATGGCATCGATATTAGGAAGTCGCTGTTAAGAACGCTAAATGGAAAGTAAGAAAGAGAATTTCTAAAAAAAAATATCTCAATAACAAAATCAAAATTAGTAGTGTTTACGTAATGATAAACTCAAATTTCCTTTTTTATTTTATTTTAATTGCCTAAGAATAAATTTTTAAAAATGAAAAAAAAAAGATTTTTTTCCTTTAAATAGAAAAAAAAAATAAAATTCTATTGAAGCGCCCTCTGGTGGTTGCCCTAGAAAAACAAAATTAATAAAATAGATTCCTCATCTAAGAAGTTCCCATGACAAGTAAAAAATAAAAAAAGAAAAAGTTTTAATCTAATTTGTATAAGAATGTATTTTTTTCCGACTTACAAACTTAAACGAATTTTCCGGCAACTCGATATTGACTTCAGACCAATGGTTTTTTAAGCTAAGTTTCTTAGAATTGTCCATAGATTTGCCACACTCTTTTTGATAAATTTTTTGATAACAAATTTGACCCGGCCTAATTATATTTTTAAATTATTAATATTCAACAATCATCTATTATTGGTATAAACTGCCTTCTATATCAAAAAACTTCTTTCCAAATCAGCACAGACAAGAACGCAAATTTAAAAGAAATATTGTTTACATAAGAATCAACTTTGAATTGTATATCTTAATTTTTTCTAGCTTATATTTCACCTTCATACCCGGAATTTCTATTTAATACTTAATAAAACTTTCTTAATTCATCCTAACGAGCTATTAATTAAAAATAACCAATTTTTATTTTTAGATTTTGAATATCTTATTAATTGTATCAAACATTTAATTGTTGCAAAACAATGTTTGAGTTTTCTTAACGAAATATTTTATTGCCATTTATAATGTTAAAATTACTGAAAATGATAAAAAAATTACGTAAAAATCCTTAAAAATATATCAAAAAAATTGGCTAAAAAGTGGCTAAAAATTACGAAAAAATGCCCAAAATATGTTTGGCTTCGGTACTTGGAGATTATGAACGGTTTTTTGCATCATAAGAAAATGTCTATGTTGAAAAAAGTTGACATGTTAAAACAAATTCGAGCCCGTGGTACAAAGTGAGCTGATTGATAATTAAGTCGAAGGCATCAGAAAGGTTCTTAAGTATATTGAAAGTCTTATAACTTATGATAACTTATTTAATCAGCTTAAGCTGAGAAAACCTCAATGTAACTGAAAACAATTATGTCCCAGTGATATATATATATATATACATGTCCTTAGTCCGCGTCAAAGCGCAGGCTGGAGCATAATTCATATTAAATCTTGAAAAGTCTCTGCAGTCTAAAGCTTTTGCTGAAAGGAGAGTAAAAACAAAAATGTAAATTAAAATTCTTAATTTGTAATTATGTCGCTTTTGAAATTACTTACTGAGGTTATGTAAAACATTCGTAAAAAAAATCCCTTCCCTAAGCTTAACAAACATCCACCCTATGAAAAGGTGATATATTCTAATCTTGTTGCTTCAAGTTGTATGGGAAATAATTACGCCGAGGTTAAACTTTTAACATATTTTTGATGGCAAAATAATTGAGCCCATAATAAAATGAAATATGCACAAACAGTTGGAGCAACACTTGAAATTGTTGGCTTAATTTGAAAGAAATAAGAAGTAAAAACAAAAAAAAATTCCATGCATTATATGAGAATATTAGAAATAAGGCAAAGGGAATCCTTTTCTTTTTATTTTTATCCGACAACTTCGTCGTCGTTTTTTTTTTAGGGTAGGGTGGTTAAGATGAATGTACATTAAACTGACAAACAAACCGACAGATGGCAGAGCAGATCAAATCAAGCATTTTGCTCAAGGCTGTTGCTTTAGAAGAAAAAACATGTCACACTTACTACTAACCAGAAGCTGATTTTTTTTTTTTTATATATGCTGTCATAACAGAAAATCTCAATTGTAGCGAAATCAAGCTTATATCTTTTTTTTACTCTTTTTTATGTGGTATAGAGCACTTTATTAAATTTATGCAAACATACACAAACAAAAAAACATGACATATCATTCGCTCGCTATTTTACATACAAGCTTTTCATTTGAATTTTCACTTTCATTTTTTATTCAATTTATTTTGAATATTTTATTTTATTGTTATTTTTTATTTTCTTTTCTGCTGTAGATGGGTGTGAAAAAAGTCTCGAAAGCAGCGAAAATCCTTTTTTAAGCAAAAAACAGTTCACCATCTTACAGGTGGTTATTCTACACCGAATCAGGCATACACTGGGGCCGTTTGTATGGGAAGATTGGTTAACCTTTCTTTACCAAAATTTGTACTCAAAGACTGCTCAAATAACCAAGGAAAAAAATTTGGTTGAAGTCAGACACACGGTGTAAAAGAAGATCAATTAAAAGTAAAATGCCACACACACTTTTCTAGGTGTGTAGGACACCTCAGTATACCGAAGAATATATGTGCAAAATTTGGTATGGGTTGGATAAACATGTGGGTGAATTTTGGGTACATACAGATACGATCTCATTCCGTTTTATATATTTTCGAAAGTTTTTCTATTTTGATAATGTAACTTTGCATGTTAGGTAGGCGTCGTTTTCATGCGATTTTGCCAAACATCAGAGAGATGGTTTATATTATACAGGGTGTTCCGCAATTGAGTGCAACTATTTACGGAGTTGAAAGGTTATGTCGAGCTGAGAAAAGAATTGTTTGAGAGGGGGGGTATATTTTCCCATTCTTAGGAGCTACAGGGTTATTTAATATTTCACGACTTTGATTCACGTTATTGTTCCTAGTACAAAAACTAAGTTACGGAAAACTTTATCTGATAGCTCATTGCAAAGGCAATAAAATGACTTTTTCAACGGTATATCAACAAATAGCACCGACTTAACCGTTACCAAGCTGTGCCCGTTCAAAGGTGAAATCAATCGGTTGAAACTACCAAATTTTAAATTTGAATACAAATTTCTCAGAATTTCGCGTAATAAATGAATTTTTTTTTTATAATCAACTTTGTAATTTATTCCATTTTCTTTTCAATGACACCAATAACATAAATGTATCTTAAAAAACAAAAAAGTTGGCTGTACTAAAAAAATTATACTTATTATAATTATACAGGAAATCATAAAAGAATTAAATTTCAAAACTGACTTAAATATAACCTTTTTATTTGTTAAAGTACCCACAAATTTTTTTATAATGCACTTTGTAAAAAAATAAACTTTAGGCAGGTCTGCCATACAAGCGGCCTCAGTGTGCAGTAGGGCTAAAGCATAAGTTATGCGTTATGTAAATCTTTACTTTTTTACTTTTTAACTTTTTCTTCTTCTTCTTCTTCTTATTCTTCTTTTTTTTTTGCTATGAAGTTATTGAAAATCCTTTGAAACTCTTTGAAGGTGTTGACGCCCTGGGCGTTTGTTTATTGCATACATTTGAAGCTTGCATTAAAAAAAATACTCTTTATTGTTTTAAGTTGTTTTTCCTTTTATTTTAGTGATTTTTTTAATAAATTTAAGGCGAAAAATTACAGAAAATCAGCTGCTGTCTGGTTGTGTGCTACTACGTAATAGTAAATAAGGTAGACGGCATATTGTACCTATACAGCTATTTGAAAGCTGAGCTGTTTGGATTTGAAACTTGAATATATTTGGATTTTATTGTTTTAGATTTTGTGAATGAGAGTTATTGATTTAGAATGGTTTAATCTAACCGAAATTCAGTGCTTGCTCTTGTTGAACTAGCAAAATTATTTCAAACTAATTTTTCTATTTGACTTGGCACATTTATGTAATAGTATGATAAAAATTTTGCATATTTTTAGGTGAAAGACCATTGACTCTTTTAAAGTGTCAATTATATGTTTGACAGCATTGAACGGCAGTCATAAATTTACCAATTATAGTCAGCGTTTAATTAAATAACCTAATTAATCGATATCTTTTTTACGCAATGCATGCGCATTTTCAGATTTATTTCAATTAATTGCTATTTTTAATTACTTCCATGTAAATACATATGTTAATTCATTTATTGAATGACATGTTCATGTATCGGTGAGTAATTTATTTAATGTCTATATATGTCTGTTTAAATTAATGCAAGTTTAAATTATATGAATATTTATGGAATGCTTGCATCTTCGCGAATTGGATTGGATTTTTATTTAAATTCCTTGAATTACTTGTATGAATTATGTTTAATGAAACGAAGGAATACCTGAAACTGATACTTATAAAGATTTTTTTAATAAATGTATGGAATACTCCAATCACATAAAAAACAGATATTATTGCTTTAATTACAATAAATTGGAATAAATACAACAAATCAAAGTCCAATAATAAAATGCCCCAAGTAGGGTAGGTATTTAAAATAATGCATAATGACTAAGCATCTATAAAAAATTACCAAATCTAAATTTCAAACATGCTGTCAAGCTCAAACAGATACATGTTCCTACACATTTCTGGACGACAAAACAAGTTGAAAGTTTGAGGTTGGCCTTAAGTTTGCTTGCACTTTGGAATCGGATAAGCTCCACTTAGCAAAAAAAGAATCACGAGTGTGTTACTCTAAATGAGCAATAATGCAGTTAAGAGATTCCACTCAATAACGTAACACAGAGCTACGTTACTCTGTCTTATTTTAAGTGCGCTGGCATTTATTATGAAAATTTGCTTATGAAAATTGAGATGGCATTGATTTTAAGCATATTCTGTAAAAATTCTTATTTTCCGATTAAATCCGGCACTGTTTTGAAGAATCACTCACTGTTATGAAGAATTGCATTATGGGGCATTTCACGTCAAGCGGGCCACGAAAATAATGTCAGATTCTGGATTTTGTTCATATTTGGACTAATTGTATTTCTATATGACCTGCATAAATGTACATCATTATTATTTTTTTTTTTTTTTTGTCAAGCCTAATTGCGAGTTTATAAGCCTTGAACGAGGTGCGTGTTACTTTTTCAGAACCCCAAATTTTCGGTATTATTTTCTAAATAAGTCACATATCAATGAAACTCAGTACGAACTTACTGTAAGAGCGTGGCTCACTATAGATACGCCCACTTTTCAGGGGATAAGTGCTAAGCACAGCGAATCGAGCCGGGTATTAGCTAGCTTGAAAAAAATAAAACCGTTCCTAGTCTTAAAAAAAGACATCGTCAGTGCGATGCTCAGTACCTTCGCACTATATTTGATGTATCTCTAAAACTATTGATTTATCTAAAACTGTATCTAAAACGCACCTTATGTCTTATAGAGTATTTATCGAAAAAAAAAAAAAAAAATTAAGGTTTTTAAATTATTATAAAAATGCATAAAATTTGTCTAAGCGTACGTTTATAGTGTCCTAGTCTACGACCATAGTGAACACCGGCTTAGGCTGGCAGGCAGATTAGATCAGATCAAACACATGACAGCAAAATAGATGGATCGCTTGGTTTCTTTATTGCTCCATTCTGAAAATCTGATCTGATCTGCCTGCCTGCCTCAACCGGCGTTCACTATGTTCGCAAACTTGTGGTTGCTGTGCTGAGCCGAACCGAGAAGAAAAGCTGGAAAACATTGCACATACAATAATATGAAAAAAGCTCAAAGTGCGTATAGTGCCAGTCTAGTAGGAAGTTTAAACCGACTTGTGCGCTGGTATTCAGTGTGTGAATTGTTGCTTCCTTAAGTTGCTTACTTATTATTTTCACTAAATAACATAAAAAAGAAGGAACAATTAGAAAAACTCATATAAAATACATACACATATTTGTTTTTGTTGTTTTTGAAATACGAACTAATATTTACTATTTATATGATTGATGTCAAATCAAAAAAAAAAAAAAAAAGAAAACTAGTAAGGATGGAGCTTCGGCAGGGTACCGAAGAAAGCAAAACAATTTTTTTAATTTGAGCAGATTTTTAACAGATTTTCTTTTAAAATAAAGCCACTTTGTATGGGAGGTAAGCGTGGTTTCCATCCGATTTTTCCAAATTTCATAGCCAGTATTAAGACTGAAGAGCAAAGCTTACATGCCAATATTCCAGGCATTTCTTTAATTTTTTTTGATTTTAAAGACATTTTAGGATTAATATAAAGTCACTTTGTGTGGGAGGTAGGTGTGGTTTTCATCCGATTTGGCCCATTCTCGAACTTGATCTTCCTTTTTTAAAAATAAACTTATATTTTGAATTTTATTGCAATAGCTTCAAAATTGCGGCTGTAATCGTGTCTACAGATGGACATTGAAATCGACTCAGGAGATGATGCTGATCAAAAATGTGTATATTTTTCTATACCTGCCACGCCTCCTTCTTGGCGTTACAAACGGAATGACAAAGTTAATATACCCCTTACGCAGTACGCGTTGGGGTATAATAAATAGTGTAAAAAAAGCCAAACCAGCTGGTGAAGCCACTCGTTGATGAATGGCTGTAAGATGCATCTGAAACAAAGAATTAACAAAGCAAGTAGTGCGTTGCATCTAAAACAGAGATTAACAAATTGTCTTATGTGCGACCTTCCTTTCCTTTCCATATCCGTGTACAAAATGCGTAAATAGGATTTGTTTTTTTCGTTACTTCTTTAAATTAACAAATAGTATTCATCATGTACTTGCTCGTTCTTGCTGTCTTGTGATTTTTTGGTTGTGCATTTTTGTGCGTTCCTCTTACCCATTTGAATTTGGTCACACACATAAACAAACAAAAACAGCAACAACAAGGCAACAAAAACTTTTTTATTAGTTTTGTTTTATATTACTTTGTTGCAAGATCAACAATGAAATAATAAGGTCTTAAAAAAAAAGTAAAAACAATTGAAACCAGTTGAAACATCGAGTGGCTTTATGCGGCTTGAAGTGCGTTCCAGTTGAAGCATAGAATCGAATAATCTAATGGCAGCAGCTGATGTACGTTTTGTAATGTGCGTTCTTTTTTGTCTACAAAAACAAAAAAAAAAAAATCTAATTAACAATGCAGCAGCAAGGCAACAAAAAACAGCAGAATACAATTGCACAAAAGTCAGAACAAGCTATAACGGCAAGTGACTTGAAGCAGCTGAAAGTGGCTGAATTTTTGTCTTTTAAATTTTTGTTCGCTTGTTTGAAAAAATTGAAAAGTTAACGTGAAATCACTTGAAGTTTTTGATGCCTCGATTGTAAAAAAAAGAAAAAAAAAAGAAGAGAAAACGCAATATGTAAAAAAATACCCAAAATAGTCAAAAACCATGGTTACCTCTCATCGCGTAATTTCAATGATTAAAACGATAATCGTTCAAATAATACTATACGACTATATCGTCAAGTGCTTGCTTCATATAAACGACTTGTCTATCGTCCAGTTTGCTTCAGTTTGATGAAAACATATGTTCAGTACCGAAAATGACATTTGCTTAAATTTTCTATTGTTTTTTGTGTTTGAACATTATATTTGCAGCAAAAATGTAAATATTGTTGAATATTTAATCAATTATGGTATTTCCATAATAATGTGTTCAAAATTATATTTTTAGGGCGGTGCTTTCTAAGCAAATGGAAATTTTAGTCAATTACTGGCTAATAATTAGGTCGCCAGGTAAATTTATTTGAAAACAAATTATTGGCACTACGTACACTGAAATATTGTAAACACAACACATACATACCTTTTTAATGGAAGACATCAACAATTCGATTAATCTCTAAGGATCCTGCGTTGTCACATCTCTTTTTCTTTCTTTTTCTCG
Organism: Coremacera marginata; assembly: GCA_914767935.1. Classification (NCBI taxonomy): domain Eukaryota; kingdom Metazoa; phylum Arthropoda; class Insecta; order Diptera; family Sciomyzidae; genus Coremacera; species Coremacera marginata. The sequence goes on from OU612044.1 coordinate 152,720,595, forward strand.
TCGTCAAACAAAAATATAATTAAATTCTGGCTCTGAAACATTTCAATTTTATAAATTTAAGGAATTAATATCAAGTTAAAAGCACAAACGTTACCAAATTATCTACCGTGCAATTCAATCGTCAAAACGAAGGCATTCGACAGTTGTTCGACATACATGGAGCAAGCAAAACGATATCGTTATATCGTATATATTGTGACGATAGTAACATTTCAAGGTTAAGTGATGAATAGTATTGTCAAAACGATATGTCAAACAATCGCAGCTTTAACCAGTCGGCAGTGGTAAGTGCGCACTATGCGCACTACCGGCTGCTCAAAGCATTAGGCGTGTTCAGCTCGGTACGGCACAGCAACCAGCCAGCACTATAAAGACGCCCTCAATGTTTATTGAGCTTATAAAAAAGTTATTGTGCAGCGGCTTTTGTACTTAAATAATGTAATTTATTTGAATTCAAAAACAAAGTAATGCATAAATAGATCTTGGAAAACTTTGAAAAATTTTCCTGATATTCTGTCAAAAAGACAGACTTTCTTAATGCTTTCTTCTGAATTTACAAGTAATCCACTAAAAAAAAAGTTCCTTTTTCAAAGTGCACACTTACCTAAATGACTCAAAAAAGTTACTTTTAGTTATTGTTTGAAAAATTTTTAAAGCCTTGAGGAAGCAGATAGATCCCGCTTAATGATTATCATATTTATAATCAACTTTAGAACACTTGAACTTTCAACAAGATAGGGAGGAGGTTGTACATAAATTTAAACTTTTAACGTATTTCATAAAGAAAAACACCGTGCGGCGTTGGATGAGATAAAAAAAATAACACAACAATATCAAAAAAAAAAAAAAAAAAAAACAATAACAATGTGTTGGTAACTTTTATTTATGCCTTCCTATCAGTGTTCATTCCTAAGCGGCTGGTAGCAACATCGCTACTACCATCATCACCACCAACAACATTAGCAACACTTCCTTACAATTTCACCGCATTTGATTGCATTTCCAGCAATAATAACAACAATAACAACAACTCAATGCCAGACCCAGACTTGCTCACAAAAAAATGTGGGCGAGTTGTGGACAGAAGCAGACAGAACCTAAATTTTAATGGGCGGTTTTTGCAGGCTGTTGCTTTTTTCACCGCCTCCACACCTCCTACCAAATTTATTTTCTTGCTTTGTTTCTGTTTGTTCGCTTACTCTAGCGAAAATTGGTAAATGTATAAAATATTCTTGAAACTTCAGGAAGCCACCGCTATGTCAGCCATGTTTGTTGTTGTGTCTTCGTCAACGTCCTGCTCAACGTCATTTAAATAAGTGAATCAAACGAGCAAATGATGAATATTATTCTAAACATCTGCGCAGCGCACAGCAGATTACGTTCATAATAATGTTCTTAGGGATGATCATCATAATCATCATTATCGGTGTGTTTTTATTATAGTAGTTGTTTGTTTTTATTTTCTCTTAGAGCCCTCGAACAGAACAGCAGGAGTTGAATTCGACTCCTTTGGGATGAAAGGAAGGATTTTAATCTTTCAACATAATTTCAAAATAGGTTTTTAAGTCATAGCAGCAGTTTTTGAGGGTTTTACATTTAATGCAAATGATGGATGCTTAAAAGTGAATTCACAAGATGCTTAAGAGAGAACAAAATAAAATCTGTAGTGATTTTAACGCTTTTAAGTCCTTCAACGAAAGCAGCTCTTTGGGACAAACTAGAAAATCGATATGACACATAAAAAGCTTCACTTTTCACTGTTCTGAAATGGCACCCAAATTCTGAAATATATCTAGATAAAAAAAAAGAAAAAAAAATAAATAAAGTTTGCTCCCCTGGCAATTAAAGGAAATAAAAAACTCCACATGCTATAATAGCTGCTGTAATAGGCTGTAGCTGTTGATATCTGACACGTTTGTTTGATATGTTCTTACATATGTGACAGAAACTAAGCCAAATATACGAGCAAAGCAAACGCATGATAAAACACACACACTTACACACGCATTGAAAAGCCATAAAAGCGTCAAATAGACAGAACTTAAGTTGCTGCCATAGCATAGAGAAGTCAAATATGACACCACTCTGCCACCGTTATTACTGGCAGGCTTTTAAATTGGTTTTAATGTGATCACTAGAACTGCCAACATTTAGATATAAGAAGCTATTCATTACAAAGGCAACAAAAATAACAATAATGTAAACACATAGCTACATAAAGTATACCCAAAATATTTATACGCTGCTTTGCATGCATTCCCCGGTATGTGGCATGCCAAGAGCCGCTACTGTGTATATGTAGAGGTTGACAGCTCAGCGTTTGAGCTTTGTTTAGCTTCTCTCCTCATATTCACGTTGTATGCTCTAAACTTAATTAGCTCATAAAAGTTTTGCTATTAACATAAGCAGTGTTAATCTGCGCGAAAGATTGCCAACAGTATCAACGATATGGTTTTTGAAGTTGGTAATATTTGGCTATCATCGCTCCCAGTAGAGTTATGCTCTTAGCTATGAATAGCGTGAACGAAACATTTAACGATAAAAATATTGATTTAGCACAGCTTATATTCAAGTTTGGAAGTGTTTAGACTGCGCTCGGTTGGTTTAATTAAAAAACTTTGACTTTTTCTTTATCATTCTTTTACTTGAACTCGTAAGATTAATATTAAAATGATTTGAAAACAAAGACACTTTATTCGTAACTATTCTTAAAATTGTTCTAGCATTGTTAAATTTTTGATTTTCTTATTAAAAAGGAATTGAATTGTTTAAGAAACAATGTTTAACAAATTTTCTCCTTTAAAATATAAATTTGAAATGTGAGGGAATAAGTTTGTGAAAATAAAAACAAAAAATAGTGAAAAATATTTTAAAGTCTCATATAGAGACTTTGGAAATGGTATCCTAAGTGAAAAAGCACAGGTGCGTCGCACACTGGGGATTTCGCGGAAAAAAGTCAAATTGTCAACATAGTCTTCATGCAACATGCAGTGGTATTTTGATATTAAAGACTAAATGGTACAGTCAAATCAAAAACAATTACTTCAATCTGACTGGTAGTTTTATTTTGATGCCGTTTCAAACTCCGAACTTGTATGTTTTACCGAATTAACTTAATATAAACCTAAGACTTTCAAGACGAATATTATTTTACTATGTGAGCTAACGTGTTTTTTTTTTATTTTTTATTTAAAGTAGGATATATCAATATACTAAAATTTAAAAAATAAACTCTGCAGAGACTTAATTTAAATGTTTTTTTTTTTTTATGAACTTATAACTAAAATCCTGTTTTATTCCAAACATTTGGATCTGAAATTTTAGCTGTACTTGCCTATGTTTGGAAATCACTGCTAATACATTGCCTCATATCTGTTCTTACATTTTTAATCAATTTCAACTGCGGCCAGGTGCGCCTTTCAATAAAACTTATATTTTTATACCCTACACTTGACAAAGTCAGGGTATATTAACTTTGTGCAAACGTTTTTAACGCATAGAAGGAGGCGTGGCCGGTATGGAAAAGTATATATATTCTTGATCAGCGTCAGCTCCTGAGTTGATTCAGCCATGTCCGTCTGTCCGTCCGTTCGTCCGTCCGTCCGTCCGTCTGTGTGATTATATCTTGCAAGGAATAAAGAGAACCAGGTAAGATATTTGAATGAAATTTGGCACACATATTGATATGGACCCGGGGATGAGCCCTATGATTTTTTTTTTTGATACGCCCACAATTACGCCCACCTCCCATACCACCAACTATTGAGAAAACACAAAAAATGGGCTAATAATTGAGCTAGAAAGACAAAATTTTGTATGTGTATATGTTCTATCAATTCTGAGTCGAGTACCAAAAATGGGCTTGACACGCCCACAAATACGCCCACAATAGAGAAAACTCTATAAATTTGCTAATAATTGAGCTAGAGTGACAAAATTTAGTATGTGTATATGTTTTATCAATTATTAGTTGAGTACCAAAAATGGGCGTGATACGCCTACAAATACGCCCACCTTCCATACCACCCACAACACTCAAATTTTATATAAACACACTAAGTGTAGGGTATTTCATAGTCGGGCTCGACCGACTATAGCTTCCTTACTGATTTATATTGTATATTATATTTTTATATCTTTTTTTTATATTTATTTTATTTTTTTTTTTAATTCTAAGAGAACGTGTTAAAAGAAGTTGTGTTATTAAAAGAGTTTTACGACTGTTCGTGATTGCGCTAATTTTTTGCCCCATGTTCATTGCTATAAAACGTTCACACAGCTGTAAACTATTGACAGCAGTTGATTGACATACATACAATTTTGATTGATTTTGATTTGATTGATTGACAAAGATTTGATAAAGCGTGAACTTAAAGATAAAATTGGAATACAGGTTGCTACTGTTAAGCAAGGCACTGGTACGACAAATTCAGGAAATACGCCACGAAGATTCTTTGGTAATCCTGCTTTGATTTCCGAAATCACGGGTCTAGATGCAGGCATAGTCAAAAGGTTTTCAATAATTCTCGAAGCAATAACAATCACCGAGTCAGTGGATCCCAAAAAATTTGGTGATTTTTGTCTGGAGACGGCAAATGAGTTTGTTGCACTGTACGAGTGGTACAATATGCCAGCTACACTCCACAAAATTCTCATTCATGGGAAAGATATAATTGAAAACTGTATTTTTCCTGTAGGCTTACTATCCGAAGAGGACAGGAAAGTCGTAACAAAGACTATAAAAAATATCGCCTCAGACACTCCAGAAAATGCAGTCGAATTGCCACGAACACAGATATTATGCACCGAATGATGCTAACGTCTGATCCCATGATCTCACATTTGACTCCTTCGTTTATCCACAAAAGGCATAGTGATGTAAGCGACGAAGTTAAGGCTATGTTAGAATAATAATACATAATAATAATAAAATTTATATGAAAAATTCGTTTGTTTTTATATGGGCGGTATATGATGGGCGTGGCCGATTTTAATGAAACTTTCACAACTTTTTTATTTTGTTAATTGTAATGTTTGTGCTAAATTTCAATATGTTCGGAGCAAAAGAAAAAATGTTGTATGAATTATTCATTTTGAGTTATATCGGCGGTATATGATGGGCGTGGCCGATTTTAATGAAACTTTCACAACTCTTTTTTTTTGTTAATTGTAATGTCTGTGCTAAATTTCAACATTTTCGGAGCAAAAGAAAAAATTTTGTATGAAAAATTCATTTTGAGTTACATGGGCGGTATATGATGGGCGTGGCAGATTTTTATGAAAATTTATATTTTTCTTAATAACGTTAATTCAGTGCTAGGTGCCAAGTTTTATCACTCTACAAGCACTCCTTATAACTTTTTCCCAGAAATGTATGAAGCCATCCCCACTGTGCGTCGTTGGAAAAGCTTTTAATTTAAAAAATTTAAAATAACATGAAGAAAATTAAAAAACACTCGTTAATGTTCACACCAGGAAATTTTATTACATGTTATTATTATATTATTTTTTTTTTATAACGTGCTAAATTCATTGTTATTTTAACGCACTTGTGGGCAATTGTTAATTTTTGACGATGCTGATGACATCTTGTGTGTGTTTTTTTTGTTTAATTTGGATAGGTGCTAAATATGTTGGTGATGCAGGGGCGCCAGAAGCGGAAAAAGGGGGCAGTTGCCCTCGTTAAAAATAAAGTCGTTGTAAAGAAATGGATTTTACAATACTAGAATAAAATTTTTTGCACATTTAAATTATTTTATTGAACTCCATGGAAAATTTAACTCATAATGATAACTTTTCACTTGAGTTACGGTTACAAGCAACAACATATAATGTGTTAAAAATTGAATAGTTTTTATTTTGCTATTGTGATTGTAATGTCCATTGAAGGTTAACACAATCCATTAAAATGTTAAAAATCTGTGAACATTTGAATAAACGACTTCTCTCGAGATAAGACAATTTGCCAAGGCTTTTGTACTATATATACAATTTTAATGCGCTTCTTTTGGTCTAATCGCCGTTTTCCTCTGACTTTTTGAAGATATAATAAGCAATCGGCAAATCGACCGCTTTTAAGTTTTTTCTAAAAACACGCTTGGCAGAATTTAAAAATGAAGCAATTGGCAGTTACTTGCGAGGCCTGAATGTCAATCAACGGAATAATGAACAAAGCATATGGAAAGCTACAAAATACCTTAAAAGGCCTGTGAGGAGAAATGTTCCTATAAAAGATTCTAATGAACAATGGTGTAGGTCAGATATAACTACAGCTACTGCATTTGCTTTGCACCTAGAACAGACATTTCAACCACGCACTCTAAATGATAATGACACTCAAATTCAACAGTTTTTGGAGTCAGCTTGTCAAATGGATTTGCCTATTAAGCACATTAAGCCAAACGAAGTTCAGGCCGAAATAAAATTGCTAAATAACAATAAATCTCCTGGATATGACAAAATTGATGCGAAAGTAGCAAAAAATTTACCAAAAAAAAAGCATTATTTTCTTGACTCTCATCTTCAATTCTATTTTTCGATTCAGTCACTTTCCGTCTCAATGGAAATGCGCGGAAATAGTAATGGTACTTAAACCAAACAAGCCGGAACACAAAATTGCCTCGTATAGGCCTATAATTTTCAATTTCAATTTATTCATCCAATATTTCTATTTTTACAATGTTTATATACAAATATTATTAATGAGATTTATCAAAGATATTACATCAAATTTTACTTATATCTGGTAGAATAGCTTAAGGATTTACTCAACAGTAATAAATTTCTTAAAGGAAAAAATGGGATAAAAACCTTTATTTGAGTAGGAAAAAGGGAAAAAAAAAGTCAAACATTTTCTGAAAAAAGTAATTGCATATAGTTAGATTATTTTACAAAATAGCCTGCCATACAACAATACTTTTTCGTTTTTGATAAGTTCCTTATATACATAGTTATGCTAATTCTAAGCAATCTCTTAATATAACATAAGAAGAGTTTCTAATTCTTGTAAAATAATTAAAATTTTGCCTTCGGATGAAATCTGTGAGTAATTCATATCCTGTTTCACGATGCAGCGCTCGTGTGGAATATCTCCAGTGCTTGTTATTTATCATTTTTAAACATTTGTTTTGTATGATTTGCATTTTTGTTAGGTGGGATTTTGCTGCTTTGTGCCATACAGGAGAAGCGTACGACAGAATTGGTCTTATGACACATTTGAATATTAGATTTTTATTTTTAAAATTGAGACTGGAGCGTCTGTTTAACATAGGCCATAATGATCTTATTGATTTTACTGCTTTATCGCAGGCTGCTTCTATATGTTTGCGAAATGATAGCTTTTGGTCAAGTATGACACCGAGATACTTTACTTCGGTTTGCGTATTTATAAAATTATTATTAAAAGCTAGTTGGCGCATTGGTAATCTTTTTGGCGATTTATTATAAGGAAATATGATAGCTTGAGTTTTGTTTTGATTTATTTTTATCTTCCATTTTGTAAAATATTCACTGCAGGATTCAAGGCTTTTTTCCATTTTTTTTAAAAGTGCGCTCGTAAGCTTACTGGATGTGATCAAAGCTGTATCGTCAGCGTAATAGGCTACTTCCATCGACTTTAAGGCCTTGAAATCTGCAGTATAAAGCACATATAATAGCGGGGAAAGTATTGAGCCTTGAGGTAGACCAGCTGGAATAATTTTGGTAGAAGAAAGAAAGTTCTTTACAGATACCGAAAACGTTCTATTATTTAGAAAACCTGATATGAGTTTGCACAGGTATTTCGGAAAATTCATCGAAACCTTGAAAATAAGACCATTATGCCAGACTGTGTCGAATGCCTTTTCTATGTCCAAAAGTATGATACCAGTTGACTTTTTGTTCCGTTTGTTTTTAAGTATTTTGTTTTTTAGTCTGCTAATTTGGTGGACTGTGCTATGGTCTTTTTTGAAACCAAATTGTTCATTTGCTACTAACCCATGGGAAGATATAAACTCGTTGATTCGGTGATGGATAAGTTTTTCGAAGACCTTTCCTAAATTACTTAAGAGGCTTATTGGTCTATAGCTACAAGGGCTAGACTTGGGTTTGTTAGGTTTATGAATAGCAACAACTTTGGCTTTTTGAAGGCGGTGGGAAAATAGTTCAATCGAATGCAACTGTTAAATAAAGCTACAAGTATTTTAACAGCTTTATCTGGAAGGTTTTTCAAGAGGACATTTGGGACGTTATCTAATCCTGGGGATTTAGATGTTTTTATTTTTGATAACACGCCGGCCACTTCATTTTCCGTAGTTAATTGTACTCCATCTGTATTTGGCGGTTCAAATTTAAGGTTTTCTGCTGTTAAGTTGATTTTCCTCTCGGCTGGATGGGAATAATTTATTGTTCGGTAATGAGAACGCTCGAATGTGTTTGCTAGTTTTTCAGCTTTTTCTTCATCTGAGATAAGTTTGTTGTTACCGTCATCAAGAGTTGGTATTTGTTTGTTCCGTTTCCCTCTCAAACTTTGGCTAAGTTTCCAAAACCGCTTGTCCCCAGGTTTTATGCTAGTCAAGAGATTTGTCCATTTTGCATTTCTTTCAGCATTTATTCTTCTGCTGATTAATTTGTTTAGAAACTTGGTGCATTGTTCATAAAATAATGCATTTTGGTTGTCTGTTGCACGTTGTTGTTTCCTCTTAAACTTATTTCTCTCGCTAATATATTTTAACACGTCACGAGGTAAGGAGTTATTATCGGAATAATTCATTTTGGGCGTGGAAACATCTCTTGCAGACAGGATAAGATTTACGAAGGCTTCAATTTCTTTGTCAATGGCTAATTTTGAATTGTATAAATCGACAGATAATATAATATTACGGTTTATTTCATGTTTAAAAACTCTCCAATCGCAACGGTTTAGATGGAATTTACCGAGATCGATTGTACTGAATGTCAGACAATCTATATTACATACAATCGGGCGATGATCAGACGGAATTTCATAGCCTAAGGTTTTTACTCTCATGTTCAAAGAAGTATTGCTTAGGATTAAGTCATTTATAGATGCGCTGCGGTGCCTTTGATGTGGATATAGAGTGGGGCTATCGGGGCTGTAAAGAAAAAAGTTGCAGGATTGTTGCAATGTGTTCAATGCATTGCCAGCAGTATTATTTGTGGAACAATTCCATGAACTATGCTTAGCATTGAGATCGCCAAGTAGTATAAATTCTTTATTAACTGGAGTCAGTGCTAAGATATCATTAGAGAAGTTGCTCGTGTATCTAGGGGAGTATGCAGTGGTTATGATGACTCGTCTTTAGTTTATCCAAACCTCAACTGATAAATTTTCAATTCCTCTTGTTTAAGTTAAAGGCAGCAGCTTATGCTTAATGGACCTGTGTATCATAAGAGCCACACCTCCGCCTCTGGACTCAGTCCTATCATTCCTGTAAATTATGTAATTTTTAAAGTAAGGTTTATGGTTTTCAGTGAAGAATGTTTCATTCAATGATGCTGCTCGAATATTTTGGGTTTCTAATAATTGTTCTAATTGTTTGAGGTTCGAGTAGTTGGTGATTCCATTTGCATTCCAATGTAAAAGCTTAAATTGTACATAGTTATTTAATGTCATAGGCATGCTTTACCATTGACATGACTACATGCATTTGTTGTGCTTTGGTTGTACATTTGCTAAGCTCATCAAGAGCAGAGGTAAAAATACTAAATAGTTCGTCAATATTAAAGAGATCGCTACTATTATTATTATTTCTTAATTGACTGGCATAAGAGCGCCGGTCTTCATTATTGTGACCTACGTAGGTTGAGCTGCTTCTGCTTGAAGGTTCCATAATAGGTTGTCCGATGTAAGAGTTTCTGCGGACAGTTGCGACTCTCTTGGGCTGTTTTGTAGTAGCTCTCTCTCTGATCTGGAGATAATGCGTACGAAGAGGGCAATTCATGTCATTAGCAGAGTGATCGGTTCGGTCTTTGCCGAATTTTTTGCAATTGAAACAGGAAAAGACGGCAGGTCTTTTGTCATTTTTGTTATATGTACAGTCATCAGTGTGATGTTCGTTCGCACAGATCATGCATGCATATCGTCTGTTGCAGTGCTCTCCCCCATGCCCATACATTAAACAATTCCAGCATTGAGTCGGTTTGTTGTTACTTTTTGGTTTTTGCTTTCGCCATGTAACAATAACATTTTTTATGGTTTTAATATTTTGCAAATAAGTGGGACTGAAATTTTTGCGTACAAACTGTACTTTGTAAACAGCATCGTTTATTGAGCTATGTCTTGTATTTACCTCAGTTACCGATGATGGAGTGACGTTGTAACTTTTGATATCTTCGACTATGTCTTCCGTGCTTATTTTGGGTAAACCGTGAAGAAATGTTGTAAATAAACGATTTTCTTTTGAGTTATAAGAATGAAATTCTATTTTATTTTCTGTGAGCGCTTTCTTACAGAACTCATATTTTTCGGGATTTGATGGAAACACTTTGGTTCCAATTGAGGTACGTTTGTAGATACAATCATTTCCTAATATATGTTGTACCTCTCTAAATGGGAAGGCGATGTCAACGACAATTGGTGGTGGTTTCGGCTGTCTTTCCTCTTCCACGATGTTTGATTCTTGGGATATTTCCATATCACCTTGGTCGGCGAGGGCGCTAAACCTGTTATGCCGTGATGTTGATGGTCGATTTGAGCTTATGCTTCCTCCGAATGTCAGAGTTGATTTTATATTTTTTTTAAAAATGTTTGCCCTGCTCTTGTGAGGAGCGTGGGTCTTGGGCCTAAGGCCCATATTGTTTTTGATTATTTTATACTATGTTATATAAAATTGTACACACGTAATTTGATAGTTCTAACAAAAAATAACTGTCAAACTGAGCAGTACTTATTATATGGAATGATTTACACTGTGTTTGGTTTTGTTCATATAAAGAGAGCTTACGACCGCGCGAGGCAAAAGCAAGATTAGAACTGACGTATAGGCCTATAAGTGTGCTAGTAACATTCTCGAAAATATTCGAAAGAATATTTTATCGAAGAGTTCTCCCAATACTAGAAAAAATCCGTACGATTCCTGAACACCAATTTGGGTTTCGCCATAGACATGGTACTCCAGAGCAATGCCATCGTATCATTAATAAAATAAGTGAAGCCTTAGAACGCAAACACTATTGCTCAGCTGTATTCTTGGATATACAGCAGGCTTTCGACAGAGTTTGGCACAGTGGCTTACTTTTCAAGCTGAAAAAAATTCTCTTAACTCCGTATTATCTTCTGCTTAAATCATTTTTACATCAATGATGTTTTTATGTAAAAATTAATAACGAGTATTCAAATATATGCCAAATAAACGCAGGTGTGCCACACACAGCGGATATGCCTACCTTAAATATGGTCACTATTGCCACATATGCAGACGATACGGCTATAATAGCCTCAAGTGAATCTTCTTATGTTGCCTCCAACGCAGTACAGCAAGAGCTTAATAGCTTGCAACAATGGCTTAAAATGTGGAACATTAAAGTAAATTGCAAAAAGTCTACTCATGTCACATTTACGTTAAGACGTGGTGATTGTCCAACACCCCACTTCAATGGTTGTCCAATTCCTACAAGCTGTAAGGGTAAATATCTAGGAATGCACCTAGATAGAAGACTGACCTGGAAAGATCACATCAAAGCAAAGCGAGAACAACTTAATATTAAGACGAAACGAATGTTTTGGTTACTGGGACCGAAATCACAGCTACGTTTGGAAAACAAAATTATTCTCTACAAAATCATATTGAAACCCGTTTGGACGTATGGAATACAGCTTTGGGGAACTACCAGTAACTCGAACATCGAGATCATTCAACGATTCCAATCTAAAACCATTAGATCAATAGCAAATGCGCCCTGGTTTGTAACAAATAGTGCTTTACATAATGATTTAAGTCTCCCAAGTGTAAAAGATGAAATAAATTAATTAATTCAATATGTACTTGTGTACATATGGTATTTAGCAAATTGCGCCAAATGTGGCGCATGCCTATTTATACTTTTATTATCTGAAAAGATTTGCTTATTATTGTAAAATAGATTGCAAATAAATGTATTATTTAAAAAAAAGTTTTTTCCTCAAATGGAATTTGACAAAACAATTTCTTTCAGATAATTAAAACTAATTTTGAAAAGGCATTTAAGGGCCATTTGACAAAACAACCAGTCTCCATGCAGTTCAAGCAGATTTTCAACAATTCCCTTTTTTTACAAAAGAGCTTTTTTTTTTAAAGAAAACTATTGCTCTTAGAGCAGCTACGAACATAATCAGCTCGCGAGCTAAGAGCTTTTTCAAAAATAAAACGTATATAAACTCTTCCGCTGCAAAAAAGCTTTCAGTCTGCAGGCAGATTCGAATCAGGTGTGGTTGCGTCGCTTTGTCCGCTGGATTTCAAAATAATTACGTTGTGTTTGTACACCGAAAATAATAAAATAAGGAAGCGATGTGTAGTTCTGTTATATTTGTTTACATTTGATACTTAAGAAACGCTGCGTTTTTAATTCATGTAAGCCATCATTGCTTTCATAGATTGTTAGTTTAAAACAGTTTATTTTATATTTATTTTGTTTTACGGTAAATTTTGTCTAAACAAGGCTTTATTAGAAATGCCGAGAAATGTTACTAGGTATATAAATTTAATATTTAATTAAAATTTTGTTGATGTTAAATGAAAAAATAAGCGGAAAGAATAAGGTAAGTACAATTCACAAATGTAATACATAATGTTTTGTAATCTTACTAAATTTATTTTTTAAATTAAAATATTTGCTTGCTGAAGAGGATCGCATAGGTAGATATTCATCTAGAAGTATGAATCCCTTAAACCGAAGATGAAGGTCCCCTGTTTTGGACATTTCTTTACATATAGTGTAAAATATTAAGAGGTTTCATGCAAATGGGCAAAACTCTTATAAATGGTATAAGCCGTATAAGTTTATCACCTGTCAACATTTTTTATACTAAATTTTCAAAACCATATTCATGAAAAAACTTATAATCAATTCTAACATATATGTGGCACAGGGAATATAGATTTTGTAGTGACATTAATTAACTTGTAATTCAGTAAATTATTAATGTAATGTGATGTAATCTGTTTTAAATATACACATAATATAGATAAAAATAAATTTAATAATAATTTGCAATAATAATATAATATTTATCTAATTTAATAATATATATAATGGAAACATACTTATAATATATAAAAGAAATAATAAAACAACCAGATTTTGATTTCATAATTCGCTTTTCGCTCTCCTGAAAAGTGGACGATTTGGAAAGAAGTCAAATGTCCACTGAAATATATCAAGCCTGATACAACCTAACTGATAATATGCAAGAAAAAATTATGATTGAATAATTCTTTCATTTCATATTAAATAAAAATGTTTTGTTTCTTTTTACATGCTTTTATTTAACTTACATCTTTTAGTACAATTTTTGGTTTGTTTACTAACAAAAAGTTGTTACAAATTGTTACAAATTTTTACTATTAAAGCGTTCACGTACTCGAAAAACTTGCACCGAGAGAATTAAACGAAAGCGTAAAAAAGTGAGAGAGAAAAAAGGAGCTGCAAGTTTCCGCTAGCGAAATTTCTACTTGCAAGAACTTGCAGCTACCGAAAAAGTTTTTTGTAAAAAAAAGCAAGCTGTCAACATTTATTTCTTGTTAATTTTCTTCAAAAATAGAAAAAGAAACATTTTTGCTCAAAATAATTTGGCGAATAATTTAAATTTGTTTTATATGTCTCCATTTTAATTTGCAAGTTTGGACTAGTTTTCTGTTCACGTACTTTTTCTTCTATTTTTCTCTTTGTGACATTTCTACTTTTACTCTCTCTGCAAGTAAAGTACACGAAAAAATTGGCATGGTTAATGACATGATAATGGCAGTTTAATTATAGTAAAAAAACTTTTAATAAATACAAATATTTTATTGTGAAAAAATGTTCTGCCCTCCCCAGCTGTACTGCCCCACCCCAGTTGTACTGCATCCCAGTTGTACTGCATCCCAGTTGTACTGCACCCCAGTTGTACTGCACCCCAGTTGTACTGCACCCCAGTTGTACTGCGCCCCAGTTGAGATGAGCTTCCGGCGCCTATGTGGATATATAGAATAGTAAATACGCAATCCTTTTAATATATGGATTTTTCAATCTGCTGCAACATAGCTTCAGTTATACTTTATTAAAACACCGATGCTGGGGACATCTTGTGGCAAGTAGAACCACATTTTATGTGGAATGTATTTATATGTAGAATAGACAACACACAATCCTCTATCTATTAAGAGATTATTGTGATCTGCTGCAACATAGCTTTAGCAATACTAGATATTGAATCAACTTTATGTTAAATAAATGCTTAACAGAGGCTTTTGAATCAGTGTATAGTGTAGTGGACTCCTAATCGCCACGGTGCGAGTTCAATTCCTCGCGGCTAATATTCAAAGAAATATTTTTAATAATTTAAATTACATTTTCTTGTTATAATAGATGTAGGAACAAAGGAAAATCAATTTCTAAGAAAAACTTTGTCGAAAAAAAGTGTCGTTTTTGGGATTTCACTCAAAAAAATTACAGAACGAGACGTAAAAAGCCAAAAAAAAATTCAGTGAAAGGTCACGGAAATATTTTTTAAGACTTTGCCTAATATAGACACAAAAAATGGTGCGATTATGTTTAATAATTTGATCATTACGAAATTTTTAGCAAGAAATATGCTTTTTTTGGAAATTTCGAGTTTGCATATTTTTACGAAAATAATTTTCAAAAATCCAAAAATTTAAATTTTGAAAAATACAAAAAAGAAATAAACTAAAAATAGTTTTGAATTACTTCTTGCAAAAAATTAATAAAATCAAAAATCGGACAAACAAGTTATAGCTGATGAAACTTTACTTTTTTTCAAAAATACTTAAAATGTAAATAAATTAAAATTCTGGCATATCGAGCCGAGAAAAAAAAATTGTATAAAAATCAAAAAAACATAGATTTCTCATTGGAAGTGACTTCAATAATTTTTAAAAGATATCTGATTATCTTTCGAAAATTTTGGAATTCCAGGGCTGGTTTAAGAGTAAGAAAATAATAAAAACACCTCAAAAATCCACTTTTTGAGCAGCTCACAAATTCTCACTGTAATGTGTCGAAAAATGTAATATCAAACATACAGATGCAATTTGTGTTTTGTTTGTTTAGTTTTTATTTTTGATACATTTCCAAATGTGAGCAATTTCAAAACGCTTCAACCTACATAATAGGACCTAAGTGGACATAAGTGGACCTACATAATTTCGCTTTCACTCAGGTCGAGTAGTATACCTCTCTTGTATGTGAAGTACTTAAGTATATTACTTTTGTAGTAAGAGCTCTACTCTTGTATATAGACATCAACTCTTAGAACTGCCTTAAAGTGCATTTCTTAAGAGTATAGTATACTTTTTTAATTAAATAAAATAAAAACCAACATTTAGTTGGTTTTTGCGAAAGGGAACAGCTTTTAACCGAGGTGCAATATGAAATTCTTACGATAAAGTTTAAATCTCAATGAAATTTATGCGTTTATGTGATAAAATATTACACTACGCATATACAATATTCTAGACATAATAATTTCCTAAAACAAAACAATAAATGCTACATTAAATTTTAATCATTGTTACGTTTGTACTGGAATATAACAATAACAATTTTGTTATATTCAAATAGTGTTGGTAGAATTGTATATATCTTAATTTTCTTAAAAGTACATATATATCTGCAAGAGATCTGTAAGTCTTGTCTAAGACAAGGTTTCTTAGAGTGTTGATCTTGTTTTAGAGGTCTAAGAGGTCGATATAAGGACGTTCTGAAAATTACAACTCGCACTTATATATTGTCAAAATGAGCTTAGAAGAGCTTTACAAGTGTCTTGCAGATATCGTTTAGAGTTAATCGTTAGTGTGTCATTCTTAATAATTTCTCTTCAAGAAAATATTTCAAATTTCATTAAATAAAGATAGTAATCGTTGGTTGGGAAGAACCACCCGTACCCGAGTGGAAATTTTTCTAAGGATAGAGTCAGAAAATGATCAGGAAAACCTTTTTTTGATAAGGAACTGGTTTCAAACGTGACGCACTTTTTGATATTCATCCTGATCAGGTCACCTGATTCTTATAATAACCGGATCAGTATTTGATATAAATAAAACAAATAAATATAAAATAAATATATAAATGGGCTATCCATATCATATACGAACTGTATTAGTACATAAATAAAGTGTACCTTAACTGATTTCCACTGGGGTATGTCCATACTTTCAGGTTAAACATTTTTCAGGACAGTATATGTTGTAAAAGTACTGTAATAATGGAAAAAATGATTACAGTTTGAGCGTAATAATAAATTGCGTAGTTATAAATAAATAAATAATTTAAAATTATGTTATTTTTATCTGGGAAAAAACGCTTTAAAAGGAAATTTTCTATGAATCTGCAAGCTCACGCAAAATATTCAAGTCACTTAACTTTTAGGCATTCATATTCTTATTGAGATTTCTAATAATTTTGGTAAATTAAACGAAAATTTTTACAAATTTGTCAAATCTTAATTCGAACCCATCTATTGAGCAGTTTCTATTCTTGTTCATACTTTTTCTACTTTTTTCTTGTCAATCTTCTTAAGAGTTACATATTTATATTCAATCCTTTTGAAGATCTGAAAAATGAAATTTTAATTCTGGCCAATTTAGTAATACAAAATAAGAACCATGTCAAAAGAGTCCAAATTTTAGGCAGCACAAAATAAGAGTTCAACAGCTGCTGCAAACAGCTATTGCATACAAATTTACTACTTAAGAATTAAAGATCCTTTTTTAGGGCAATTTTTATCATTTTTTTATCCCGCAAAGGTTGATTTTAGTTGCTTTATATCTTTTTTTTTATTGTAAATATTTAGCTTTCATGCCAATTAAGTGAGTTATTTTGGCCTATTTTTATATTGCCGGCTAAGTGTTAGAATTTGTTAAAAGAGCTGCAGCAATTTGTATGGATGGCAAGTAAGATTTTCGTTGTTAAACAATTAAATTTGCCTTATTTGAAATAAATTGGAAAATCTACTTTTTACTGTGATGCAATTTAGGGTGTTTGTTTTTGTTCTGTTGACCATCAAACTCTCTGGCACACTCTGTGGCAGCAGCAGTCAAAATATGCTCATATCCTGAGATAAGCTTTAGAACACATGTTTACAAACCTCCTGCACTGAACGCCACTTTATGTACACACACACAAACATATGCTTACGCTTGAAGGACTTCAATCTATGGCTTGAATTAACACACTTTCACACACAACATCCAACCTTTGCATTCTAAGAATTACTCACGATTAAAACGCTAAACACGATTTTTTTTGTAGTTTTTAAATTTATGCGTTTGACACATCAAAAACTACAACAAAAACTACAACAGCAATATAACACAGAACTATATAAACACTATACAAACACATACTATACTACCAAACAAACAGCCATAGCCTAAAAACACCCTCAGATAGTTTCATCTATGTACGAATATCCATGCGTTTAATGCCACATAAAAGTTTAACTTATAACAACTTGTCTTCAAAAGCTTAACGATGGATTTGCAAGTTATTTCTAAAAGCTTTTTGCGTATGTGAAAAGAAGAAGAAGAAGAAGAAGTAGCGCTGCTCATCTGGGGAATCATGGCTGTTGCTTGCCTTTATGACTGTCGACAAGTTCTGTTTAGCTCACGCCCGAACAGAAAAGGATTTAGAAGGATTAACATTTTGTGTGATGAAAGTAAATTTAAACAATTTCAAAGGTTCTTCTAATATCCGAAAAGAAGAAAAAAAATGCACAATAAAATTTTATATTGTTGATAAAACTTCGTTAAATGCCACTTTAAAAAATTTACTTCGATATGCTACAAAACGTGCTTAAGTGTTATTTTGAAAACAATTATTTTTTGAGTGGCTTTCAATTAAAATTGTTTAAACAACCGATTGAAAGTTAAGGCAATAAAGAAGTAAGAGCTATTATAAAGCTCTGAATAGACATAAACAAAATGCTAAAATAAAAATTTAAGCAGAGTGGCGAAAAAGTTTTTTTTCTACATGTCAGAAGAAAAACTTTTTCTAGTTGGCAGTGTACAGAAGATAAGGAAAGTATGGATTCTTTTGCTGCCAAATAAATTTCGAAATCGCGCATAAGAAGCTCAAAATAAAATTTGTAAAAGTTTCTAAGTGCCTCAATGAACGTTAACTTTGCGAACAATGCAGTTTGATGAGTTTCTGCTTTAAACAAAATTATATTATTTTAAACTTCAAATTCAACTATAAAAAATTTGATATTAAGTTTTTACAAAACAACTTAAACATTTTAAACTTCAATTTCAATCTTACTTACTTTAACTAAGAAAAATAAAATCAAGTCTTAAATCAAATAACACCAGTTTTTGTGTTGAAACTTTAAAATTTCTTAAGTTTTAAGTAAATTTATATTTTAAATACAAGTTTTGTTTTTTATTTGTTTTAAGAAACTGAGAATATTAGTTTTAAAATCAAATTTTCTTTGAAAAATATGTTTTTCGGGCAATAGAGAAATGGCTAGTTTGACTTATTGACTCATTGCTTAGTTATAGATAATAATTCTATAGCCTAAAGCAGCGGTTCCCAACCAGTGGGTTGCGGAAGGGTTACAAATGGGTTGCGACTCGATCTTAAAACTACCAAAAACCATCGAATAAATTATCAGAAGAGAAAAAAAAAAAAAAAACTAGTAAGGGTAGAGTTTGGGCAGGGTACCGATGCTAAAATACCTCCCCCCCCCCCGCGGCCGTATTGAAGTATTTTCGAAGTCTTTAGCCACGACATACACGATGACATTCAGTTTTATATATTAACGAAAGATTTCCTATTTTGATGACTTTGTATAGGAAGTAGGCGTGGTTTTGATCCGATTTTGCCACATTTCATAGAGATGGTTCCTATTATATACCAAAGATATGGTGCAAAATTTCAAGACATTTCATACATTTTTGTGGATTTTAAAGGGATTTAAAGTCTAAAATAAAGTCAATTTTTATGGGAGGTAGGCGTGGTTTTCATTCGATTTTGCCAAATATCATAGTGGTGGTCTACAAAGCCTATGTGCAAAACTTCAAGACATTTCTTTAATTTGAGCAGATTTTTAAGAGATTTTACTTTTAAAATAAAGCCACTTTGTATTGGAGGTAGGCGTGGTTTTCATCCGATTTTGTCCGAAATTTCATAGCCAGGATTAAAACTAAAGGGAAAAGCTTAAATACCAAATTTCAAGGCATTTCTTTAATTTTTGTGGATTTTCAACACATTTTACGGTTAATATAAAGTCACTTTGTATGGGAGGTAGGCGTGGTTTTCATCCGATTGAGCCCATTCTCGAACTTGATCTTCCTCTTTTAAAAATAAACTTATGTTTTTAATTTCATCGCAATAGCTTTAAAATTACGGCTGTAATCGTGTCGACAGATGGACAGACGGACACACGGAAATCGACTCAGGAGATGATGCTGATCAAAAATATATATATTTTTCTATACCTGCCACGCCTCCTTCTTGGCGTTACAAACGTAATGACAAAGTTAATATACCCCTTACGCAGTACGATTTGTGATATACAAATTGAGTAAATATTGAATGAGCAAATGTTTTTCCGTTATTTACAATTCTCATTTATAAAGATACTAGCTTATATCCGGCGCGCTTAGCGCTTATTCCCTTGAAAAGTGGGCGTATACTAAGGCCACGCCCTTATCCAATTTATTCCACTATTGTTGTGTGTCTCTTTATTTGATGGTAATTTAATGAGTGTCCACATTTGTATATACAGTGACTGCTGCTTGGATCAATAGACCCCCACACACCAAGTGTGGTGTGTCACTATCAAAGCATGTACAATTTTCACGATTTTTAAGAAAGTGGATGTAACTTTAGTACAAATACTGCCTTTTTTTTTGTGAACTTTCCATTTAAAAAAAATTACCAAATTTTAACATTATACGATAAAAATCATCAGACATGTATATTAAATTTTTTTTTTTCCAGCATTTTTTTTTTATTTATTCTTATTCATTTATTCATCTTGCGTTGCTACTCCTAAAATAAAAAACTCTTATTTGACCCTTCGTTTGACACCACCGCTCTTTTTCCAATGCCCGTCTCCCGGTAGTAGGACATCACTAAATAGTGAGAAACTTCATTTTGAGTTTCAATGTTCTGTGATTTTAAATTCAAAGCTATTTGATATCAAATCTTTGGCTTATATGGGCGGAACCACACACCCCTGTCCAATGCCCGTCTACGTTTTCTATTAGAAAGACATCACCATGTGGCTACTCCATTCTGAGCTTCAATATTCTGTGACTTTTACTTCCAAAACTATTCGTTATGAAAAATTTTACTTATATAGGTGGAGCCACGCTGCTTTGTCAAATGCTCGTCCAAATTTTCTATTCTGAGTTTCAATGTTCTGTGCTTTTTACTTAATGGATGCAATCTCAACCATACAGTTTTTCGTTGGTAATAAAATATTTAATTTTTGCTTTTTAAGCTTCAACCTTAAGAAAAGAGAGAATTTTAATCAGATTCTAATTATCAAATAAACCTTTTTTTTAATTAAATAGAAATCAATTTCTTATGCCAAATTGTTTGCGATTTGAATTTTAATTAATTTTAAATTAATTTTTTAAGCATATTCATATTATGAATTTTAAAGCTGTTATAATGCTGGGCCCTTGGAAAAAAACCTACTCACCTCTATGCCAAATAGTAATACTAGGCAGGGCCGTAGCTAGCAAAATATTGGTCGCAAGACCAACAAATTTTTTTTTCAAAATTGGAAAACACTAAAATAATAATAAAAATGGAAATTTTAAGGGGGGTTTTGTACTAAATTTTTTTTAAAAATTATTTTTGTGATCACTCAACAAAAATGATGTCTAATAAAACTCATTGTAAAATCATAAAAGAAATTTTGTCGACGTTCGGGAAAGCATATTTATCATTAATTTGTCAATTTGAAGCAAAACGTATCGTCGAAATTATTTAAAAAAAATTTTTTTTGATATTTTTAAAATTACCCAAATTCACCCTTTAAAATAATTTTAGAAAAGAATTTAACTCAAAACCCCCCCTAAAAGTTTTAATTTTTGTTATTATTTTAATGTTTTCTAATTTTTGAAAAAATTTGTTAGTTCTGGAAGCACAATTTTTCTAGCTACGGCCCTGTACCATGGTGTAAATAATTACTGAGATAAAGTCTAAAACTTAAGTGAATCGAACCCGAATCAAAAAAGTTAGAGTTCTTTGCAGTTTTTGTACAACAACGTCTTCTAGCTTTCAAGACATTGCCAAAGAAATAGTGCCAAAACACTTGCCGTACTCGATTTTTTACAATTTGCAGTACGTTTTCGATTTTTTGTTTTTTGAAGCGAAGCTTTTTACTCCTCGTTCTGTGATTTGCTTGGAGTGAAATCTGAAAAATTTTCGACAGATTTTTTCTTGGAAATTTGATGGTTTCTTTGTTGCTAGTGCTTATTAAAACAAGAAAATTTAATACTTTAATATTAAATACTAAAAATATTTTCGGCCGGCCCGTGGGATCGAACCCACGTCCTTTTATACGAGAGCCCAACGCACAATCCACTAGGCCACAAAGACTTGTTAGAAATAGTTGTTAATTCAATCCTAATTATAACAGAAGCTATGATGCAGTAGATCGTCACCATCTATCAATAGATAGAGGATTGTGTATTTGCTACAACTATCAAAAATTTGCTTTTATTTGCCACAAGGTGTCTCCAGCATCGGTTTGTTTGTATGCGTGAATGCGTGTTTGTGAATGCGTTTGTGGTGCTGTTGGCATAGACTATACATTATTATCTAGAGATTGCATCAACTCTGCTAAATCTCTGGCATGTGTTAACAGAGGTTAACAGAGTTTTTTTTCTTTGTTTTTAAGTGAAATAACTGTTAACACATGCCAGATAATAATTTACACCCTATGACAAGTGCGTTGACAAGTGCTTTTTTAAGTGTCAAAAATTAGATATCAATAAATATGGAATTAACAAACGCATGCATGAGTCAGTGCAGCCAATTTCACAACCATGTGTGAAGAGTCAAAATGGAGAGTCGCTGGCATTATATGCCCGTATATGTAATTGGCGTGGAAATTTGACATTCAACAATAAAAAAACAGTAAATATGTTTTCTGTATATATGTTATTTATTTTATGTTATTTTAAATTTTTGACTTTAAAAGTTAATTTATTAAAAAGAAAAAATTATTAAGCTATCAAATCTATGTAACTGCGAAAAAGCTTCGCTTCTCTCGTGTGTCCAACGACGCACCTGTGTTTTTTTTTTGTAATTGCACTTCGTGGAGCTTTTCTTTCGTTTGTCAGGTTTGTTCGTGCTTCGATTAACAGCTCTTGGAGTGCACGCGTTATCAAACGCATTGAAATAAAGTTTAACATGTCCAAATGATTCGGTCTTCCCAAAAATCCTTACCTACACACGCTTTTGCAGTTTTTCGCGTATTTTGAAAATATTTGTACTACAACGACCTCTGATGTTCAAGGTAAAGAAAAATAAACAGCGCTATAATACTCGTCGTAGTGATAAACCACTATATACAAATTTTTATGCTAATCGGGTGATCAGTTTGCGAGGCTTAAGTGTTTTTAACACAGTTTGTACAACAGCGCCATCTGGTATTCGAGATAGAGCAAAATATATAGCTCTTAAACGCTAACCGTATACTACTACCACTATATACAAAATGTTACGCAGATCGGCCAGATATCGGCCAAGATATCACATTTGAAGTGCTGGATTTGTATTGGAGGTGTTTTAACCCCATTATTTAATAATACTTTTCATTAATTCTAAGCCATCGCGTACACGAAACATATTTGTTGCCAAAATTTGAGCTCAACCGGCTCAGCCGTTTTCGAAATTTAGTCTTGAGTTATTCCATATACTCTCCATGTACTGAAACTGTAGCAACACCCTTAGTAGGCGGTCTGAATGAGCACGAAAAATAGAATAATCTTTAAACCTGAGCTGAATGATAGTTTACCTCTCTGCAAAATATCAAAGAAATCGGTGAAGATGAAGATAATCGGAGAGATGAATTCAAAATACAAAACTTCCATACAAAAACACCTATTTTGGTTTTCGCGATTTTACAAATTTTCGATGAAATTTTTCTATTTTTTATCTTTTTTTAAACCATTCCTGAACAATTACCAAAAAAATAAAAAAAATCCCAGCCAAATCGGTCAAGTTATTCTTGAGTTTTATAGACAGCAATTGATTTTTATATCTATGGACTTAAATATTCAATTAATAACACTAGTTTGCACGGAAAAAGAGCAGGTTCCCGTATCCATTTTTTGTGTATTATACTATTTTATGAATATTTTAAGAATAAGTTTATTTGTAAGTGTAAGCCGCTGTATTACCAATAAAAATTAATTTCACGTCGAGGAAATTGTGGGAACCATCACAGTCGTAAACGATCCTGCCGAAATGGCAATAAATTTAATCACAAGATTCAAAGACAACGTTACCACCATAGAAAGCGAAAAGCATATGATTCTGAGCAAGTCATAAACGCTCATCAAAAACTTTTTCCTTACAGAGCAACGAAAAAGGATGCCATTGGAAATTTGCAGAAACCAAAATAAAACAAAAGTCAAATATCCGACTTCACACTTTACTCACTTCAAATCAAATTCATTTAAAAACATTTAAGCTACTTGAAAATTAACGCCAGTATTTTATGCTTGAAGTTCTTTGCATATAGTCCAGTAGGTCGAGAACTGGACCTACAAGTTTTATGCCGAATCCGAACGACTTATGTTCTCAAGAAGCTTTTCGTGTTTTTTTTTTAGTCTCTGAGGTTTGCCATTGACTGCCGAAATCAATTGAAGGACTTATTGCAGAAACACGATAATAAAAATGATAAAATAATAAAACATAAAAATTTTGAAACAATCGCATTTGAATCTGTAAAAAAATGTACCAAGTAGACGTTCTATGTAATCGTTCTTTTAATATAGAATTTATAGAAGCCATCCGAGGCCAAACATTAACCAAGAAAGGATAGTGGAAATTAATCATTTTGAAAAAACTGTGGCTTCTCATGTTTTTGCATAAAATATATTTTCAAAATTTTTTGTTAAAAAAAGCGGAACAATATGTACTCATTTTTATAACTCTTTCAACAATATCTGCGATTTTCTTCTCGTTTTCTACACCCAAAAACTAATTTACTAAAATCAAGGAAATTTTGCGCTAAAGTCATAACATCCTATATTTAAAGATGCACTTTCCTTAGTTTAAGTAAGTTTTATCCTAAAACTGAGGATATATCCTTTGATTAAAGAAAACTTACTTAACCTAAGGAAACTGCCATCTTTAAACACAGGATATGATGACTCTAGCGCAAATATCCCTTGATTTTAGTAAATTATTTTTTGGGTGTATGTTTTTCTATTTTACATGATAACACCGGTTTCTTTTTAAATAAGATAAACAATCAAAAAATACCTGACTGGTTCCTGGTAACATTTCAGAATCTTCTCTATGCAATTTATTGTTGCATTCTCCTAACCCATTTTCCTATAATTCAAATGCATAATGCGAAGAAATTTCAATTTGACAAAATTTTTTTGCCATAATATAATAAGCCACTATATGTAAATAAATATACCTCACTGGTTTCCTTCGTCCTTCGACCGTATTAACTGATTTACACTTATCAAGAACTGACGTCAATTCTTTGCTATTCCCTTGTAAATTTACCCTCTTGTTACAATAGTATTAAGTTATACAACACTAATATAGGTGTTTCTTGTAAAATCTAATATGCAATAAAATTTAAACATCGAAATAATCATCTGATTTAGGGTAAGTTGAGAAGGTCTTGATTTAAGATGCCACTACAAAATTCAAGCGAATTACAAACTCATGAAAAGCTACTACAAATTTAAAAGCAAAAATGATTTCTGTAGAAACATGATAAGCCATACAAATTTTAAAGCACGTTTTCTAATAAACTACATGATTATCAACAGAAATAAAAAAAAGGAAATATGCCTCTTTGGTTTCTTAAACTACTTCATCAGTAGTTATAGGTTGTTTATGGTTACAAGCTGCCAAGCCCACATTCCTAAATGGAAAAACATGGTAAGCCACTACAAATTTAAAAGTAAAAATTATTTGCGTAAAAACATGATAAGCCACATAAATTAAAATAAATATAGCTCAATGTTTTTTGATATACTTCCATTAGAGGTTAATAGGAAATCTTCGTCTACCATACCAATAAAAATTTAGCCAATAAAATCTTGAATTTTGATATAACTCGCAGTTAAATTCACCATTTCTATTTGAAGGGTAGCTGTTGTATGTGTCTTATCGAGTTTTTGAGTAGAAAATTTAATAAAATGTTTAATTGTAAAAAGATACTTATACATATAAGTTCGCAAATAGTTGAAAATAAGCCTTTTAAGCAGGTGTTACTGTGGTACAATGTAGTTGAAATAATACAAATTACCAGTTTTTGCTATTATGTGGCTTATCATGTTTCTGCAATGAGCCCTTCAATTGAAAAAACTTTCTGTGTCAGGTGGGAATTGAACCAGGGTTCTCTGGCGTATATGCCACGCACTATACCCACTGTGCCACGTCCGCCACATATTCTATATCAACAGAGATTCTTAATTATGTGAAGAAGTATGCGCAGTATTGCTTCACTTAGAATAAGTATCTACCCTGTCCTGTAGTAATATTTTTCATTTAGAGAAGATCATATTAAGGAATATTGGTCATAAATTTATTAAAAATACCTTAATCAATAAGTAATCAATACGAAGCATGTTTGAATGAAACGCAGTTATTCAATTTAACCAGGGTTCTCTGGCGTATATGTCACGCACTCTACCCATTGCGCCACGACCTCCACATTTCCTATATCAACAGAGATTTTTCTCTGAGGTTTGAATTTGGATAACGTGTCGAGTTATAAGGAAAGTTCTTCGAGTGTGTTGGGTTGGCTTAAATTATGTGAAGAAGTATGTGCAATTTTGCTTCACTTAAAATAAGTATCTACCCTGTCCTGTAGTAATGTGTTTCATCTAGAGAAGATTATAGTAATGAATATAGGTCATACATTTATTAAAAATACCTTAATAATAATACCTTAATAAGTAATCAATGCAAAGCATATTTGAATATAACGCTGTTATTCACCAAAAATTAACAAACTTCAATTCAATCATGCAATCAAATACCTACTACAGGTTTCTGGCCTGCAAAAGAAGTTGTAAGTTTGAACTTGTATACAAGTTTGAAGAAAAAGAACTAGCAAGAAACAAATTTGTATGTGCTAATTACTGATCTAGGGCATTGCTTTTAATAATACAAGTGTATCAGCATAATAACGAAGTAAATGGCTTCAACCCAGTAACGCAACGCAGTGTTGTATTAGCCATGACTAGTTGTCATCAAAAATTCGCATCAAAACTCGAGCTTCTCTGCATGTCTGCTGTAGTAGATATTACCTATCATCGCATTTCTTGAATTGCAGTGATATCAGTTTTGTATCTCGCCAAGATATCAATTAGGTGTAAAGAAAACCCTTCCTAATTAAGAGTTAAAATAATCTATGTGCATTTTCGTAAATCACTATCAGTTTTCTATTTGCGATAGTCGTCGACAAATTTGGGAGTCGATTTTATCTTATGCATTTATTATTTTATTGAAATCCTTTTTTAAGTGTTCAACCGGTTTTATCAAACCGGTTTTATCAAACCGGACGTAAAAACCATTTAAATAATTTGATAATTTTAATTGTGAAATAATAAAGTTTTTTCTGATTGCTTTTGTATTTGATATAACTTATGTTTTTGTTTGAGAAATTTTTCAAGAAAATGCCTTTATAAATATTACATCTGATTTCTCTCAAAATTATTTGCTTTTTATTTACAGTCTATATTAAACACTTACCTACTTTACCACCACACCTCAGACTTTCTTTAATTTTTGTTCTTAACTACTGGAATACTTGCCATAATAATAAATTCTCTTCAAATGCTAACCCAAATATTTTTCAGCTTAAACGAAAAAGAAAAATTTTAAAACTTCATGAATTTCTTTTAATTTCTCTAGCAAAGAAT
Source organism: Coremacera marginata (assembly GCA_914767935.1). Lineage (NCBI taxonomy): Eukaryota > Metazoa > Arthropoda > Insecta > Diptera > Sciomyzidae > Coremacera > Coremacera marginata. The sequence goes on from OU612044.1 coordinate 152,747,876, forward strand.
GAAGTGTGCAAAAAATTTTATTGCTACTATCAGCAGAGTGGAAAAAATTAGCCAAGTAAACATTTTTCATTGACGTACTTCACGCCACTTCTAAAAGCAGAGATTTATTCTACCAATTTTCATAGCAAATGTTGCAGTGAAGAACGCGTGGTGGAAGTGAAAAGCTTTTGCAGGATTGCAAAGCATTTTGTGCATGTTTTTTTTTTTTTTAATTTATAAATGCTTTGCACTGTGGTTTGTTCGCAAGTAGAATTTAAGTGTGAGCAGTAAAACTTGACCTTAAGCAATTGTTTTTCATTCTTATTTTGCTTGTTGTTTTTTTTTTTGCTAACTTTTTTTCTTTTAAAGGAAAGTTTAGCAAATTATACAATTAGCCGTCTAGGTATGGAGGCAAAACTTTCAAGGTCACTTAAGTGCTACATTAGCAAAGAAATAAATTGGATTAGTAGCAACAATTTAGAGAAGAATAAGAAAAATAAAACAGTTGAAATTTTTACTGCTTAATATTAATTTCAGTTTTTCAAATCTAATCTTATAAAGTGTATCTTCAAAATTCGTATTTATTAAAATTTCCTTTAAATTGAAATACCCACAGGCTTTTTGAGTGATATTTTATTGTGAAATGAAATGATTGTGCGCTGTCGGTTGCACAGCAGCATTAAAAACGTTGGATTTTGTTGAGCACACCATGACGTATGCGTAACATTTTTATCTATTGAATGGTACCTAATTGAGAGCAACAACAAAACTGACACTTTAACCTTATATTTGTAAGAGTGTGTGTGAGTATTTACAACATGCTGTGCCTTCGTATATTACACATTTACATTTAAATGGAAATTAATATTCGCTTGAAAATAACTGAGCTTCAGATGAAATACAAATTTTTTTTTTTTTTTTTGCCCTTCCAACAGAAAAATGCAAAGGCATCTGTTAAATGAACCTTAACAGATATAAAGCAGGCATCTTGGAGCAGCTGTTGCTTTTGGTCATTCCTAATTTCCATAATCCAGGGCGAATGCTTTAAGGGGCTGGTCGCAATCAGCGGCGTGAAAAAAAAGAGTAGTTTAAAAAAATGTTTTTTAAAGTAGCTTAATTTATTTTATAAAATAAAGCAGACAAAGTTATAACATTATCTGTTAAGTTTTTAACTGTAGACTAAGTAATCGCTAAATTTGTTGAACTTCATTTCACCAGTCGGCGACCACTTACAAACAATAAACTAGTTATCCCTCTTTCATTAACACTTCATGAGTAAATTATCAAAAACCGCCATTTTGCTTATTTAAAAAAAAAAAAATTTAGTTAGCTTCAATTAGCCACTAAATACACTATTAAACTTATGATGTTTATTTATTTGATTGATTTTAGATGAACCACTGAAATGTTATAATGGCCATCTTAAAGTACGACTTGTAATATATTAAGGCTAAGTTTGAAAATGAACAAAATCGGCTGAAAACCATGCCTACACATCTCATATAAAACTTTGATCGAGCTTCTTATGATCATTTGTAATGCTTGTGTTATGAAATGTTTGAACACAAATGATCGAGAACTCGACCTACTCCTTTTATGCCGACTCCGAATGGCTTATGTTCTCCAGAAGCTTTTCATGGCAGTTTTTACTCTCTACGGTTTGCTATTGTCTGCAGAGATGTGACGGCTGAACAGAAAATGCATTCAATTACAAAAACTTTCTGTGTCAGATGGGATTCGATCCAGGGTTCTCTGGCGTATAGGCCACACACTCTAGTCACTGCGCCACGGCCGCCACGGTATACACTATCATCTTATTATCACTATCATTATCACTATCACTATCACTATCACTATCACTATCACTATCACTATCACTATCACTATCACTATCACTATCACTATCACTATCACTATCACTATCACTATCACTATCACTATCACTATCACTATCACTATCACTATCACTATCACTATCACTATCACTATCACTATCACTATCACTATCACTATCACTATCACTATCACTATCACTATCACTATCACTATCACTATCACTATCACTATCACTATCACTATCACTATCACTATCACTATCACTATCACTATCACTATCACTATCACTATCACTATCACTATCACTATCACTATCACTATCACTATCACTATCACTATCACTATCACTATCACTATCACTATCACTATCACTATCACTATCACTATCACTATCACTATCACTATCACTATCACTATCACTATCACTATCACTATCACTATCACTATCACTATCACTATCACTATCACTATCACTATCACTATCACTATCACTATCACTATCACTATCACTATCACTATCACTATCACTATCACTATCACTATCACTATCACTATCACTATCACTATCACTATCACTATCACTATCACTATCACTATCACTATCACTATCACTATCACTATCACTATCACTATCACTATCACTATCACTATCACTATCACTATCACTATCACTATCACTATCACTATCACTATCACTATCACTATCACTATCACTATCACTACCAGTATCACACTATCACTATTTTCTGATAAAGTTTGAAAGATACCTGATAAAGTCTGAATAAAAATTTTGAGTGGTATATGAAAAAAATAGTGGCGGCCGTGGCGTAGTGGGTAGAGTGTGTGGCTCATGCGCCAGAGAACCTAGGTTCGAATCCCCATCAATGGCAAACCTTATAGAGTAAAAACTGCCATGAAAAGCATTTTGAGAACTTAAGCCGTTCGGAGTCGGCTAGCTTGTGTAGAAAAAAAAATATTTAATTACAGGTTTTTTTTGAGTTTAACCGATGCTTTTAGAGTTTGAAGCTTTAAATGCGTTTATCTCGCAACATAGTTTTTCAAAACGGCCTGCAAGCAAACTAATCGACCGATTTTATTTTTTTTTTTTTATTTATCTGTTTGCAATGTTCTTCTACACATCTTTTACTAAAATAAGCGTCTTTGAAAAATTTATCTAGTTTTAACACGCAACACTATGGTCGAATATGTCGTAAATTTTACGACTTTTTTCTACGATTCATAATTTTCCTCATTTTCCTTCCATTTTGGTAAAAGATGTGCATTCAGAGGTCTATATTCGAAAACATTTTTTTTTTAGACAATCTGGGTTGATGTGGGCCGATTTTCACCTTTTTTGAAGGACAACAACTTCAGCGCCATCTTTAAATAAAAAAAATTAATATAACTATATACTTATGATGTAAAATAACATGTCAATGGAATGTTTTGTATATATAATAAACTTTTTTAGAAATAATCTTCTAAAATTTGCCTTCATTTTAACTGTTTTTGCTTTAAACCTCCCTTAAACTGATTTTTTGCTTTTTTGTTCTGTGTGTCACGTGTTGTACGTACAAAAAATTTAATATTTTTAAATTTGATCAATCGACTGGTGTCGCATCATCTAAATCAGTGGAGCTTACGAAATTTAATAAAGGAGTCAGTGATTTTTAATAAACAAAAACAAAATCAAACAGAAAATATTGCGCATCGCGACTTTTGCAAAAGAAATTTCCAAGCAAAAACAAAAACTAATATGTGTGCGTTAATACACAAGTAACGCGACAATTTGCATGCATTAGTTGTTGTTTATACGCGTTCAAAATTAGGTGATGGTCAACAGCGGCTTCTGCTGCTGTATTTGTATGTATGTGTTTTTCTTTTTGCATAACACAAATTCATGATAGAAAAAACATTTTTGTGGCCGGCCACATGGGCGAGCCGCAGCTTGTGTTGTTGTTTTTTTGTACGTGGTTTTGCTTTTGCATGAGCGCAAAGACGAAGAAAAGAATTTGTATGGCGGGTAGTGCGGGCCAGATGGGTTACTGGATGATCAGGTTTGACCTAAAGGGTGACGCATCTGTTGTTACAGTGAAATAATTTTTCAGACAAAGTCAACTATTTATAGCGCCCCAGACTTAAATTTTTTCTTTTAAAGATTTAAAAACAAAATATAGTTCTATAGTAACAGCCAATTGTACTACTTTTTGTTGCTCCTTTTTATAACAACAAAACAAAAAGTATAAAAAAATAAAGATACCAAAAAAGTTTAAAAAATAGTCAATGTATAGCTAGGAACTAAAATAATAATGAAGAAAAAAAGAAGAAAAAAAAAACATATAAAAATAAAACTAAAGCACAACATAGCCAAATGACAAAAGGCTATAAAGTCGGCGTCGACAAGTCTGTTGCCTGAACACAACAACATAATATTAGGGAAAATAAAAAAAAAAATATAACAAACAAAAAAACACAAAAAGTTAAGATAGAGGAATTACAAAAGAAGAAAATTGCGCTGATTTTTCTATTTTCCGTTAAAATTTTTTTTTCTTTTGCTCTGCTCAAAGATAAAGGCGTTTGTCGCGATGAAGAAAATTTCAACCAAATGCCTTTGTTCTCGAGCCCCTGCGCTAAGGTTCAATGTGGGCGAATTGTTAATATTCGTTGTTCGTGTTGTTGCTGTTCATTTTGTTGTTTTTGTTACACTATTGTGTGCTTTTTCATCTAGCTATTTTCCGCTTTGCTGCCTTTTTCTACTATATCAAATTTCAACGATGACGAACAGAAAATTCAGCTATTTTTGGACGCTATAACCAAAAAATATTCCAAGTTCTCTAGCATTAAAGTAACTCTAAACTTTTAGTTTACTCAAGTTTCATTTCAACGATTTTTACTGAAAAATTAAAAAAGTTTTTTTAAAGTTATGTTTTCAACAAAACAACTGTATATAAAATACTTAAATTTTAATATACAGCTTAATATCCAAAATGGCAAAAAAATATCAAAAATTATTTTTTATTCAAAATAAATAAAATTCTATTCCAATAAACATCATAATCATAAAAAAAAAAATTAGTTTAATCTAGTATATTTAGTGTTTTTTTAGCTCACTTAATTATATTTCAATATTGTGCACATGTCTGGCCTCTAATTAATAAATATTGACTTAATAATGGTTTATTTTGTGCCTATTTGAAAACGTGCCTGCATACAAAACGGCTCTGCGTTATTATGCTGCCTTATTATTAACATTTTTATTAGCAATACAAACTCATACTTGCATAATAAAATATATCGAAACACTTACATGTATATGGGTATTATTTGTTGCTTTTATGTGTATTTACGTAGGTCTTAAAAATTATTCTACGTTTCTGAAAGTGTGTGTGTTAAAAATAGTATATCTAGTAAAGGTGGATGTATATCATCATTAACAAGGTCAAACCAAACCTTGAAATTAAGTTGTTATTTGACCGGATATTGACAGCTTCTGAAGCACGTTTCATGATGATTGACTTAATTGGCTTGTATTAATAAAGGACGAAAATAATAAAAGCGAAGGTCGTTTGTATTCAAACCTCAGTGAATGTAATCATTTAAATAGTTTAGATAATAATTAAATTATATTTATTATCAGTGTTAATTTTAGAATACAATTTTTTTTCA